>CM024582.1:1324798-2026156 GCA_014182395.1 Eucalyptus sp. ANBG9806169
CGATTGCCGGTCTATTTAAGTAAAGATCATGCAACAACAGCCTAGAAAAAGAACGGTGGCAATTCAAGAATATGCGGAAGTTAGGCCAGGAGTATTGGCTCTAATACCATGACGAAAATGTAATGGAGAATAGGGGAAAAGGCTTTTCCTCTGTATATTCATGATATACATTTGCATTGCATTGGTAAATTTATAGTGTAAGAGACAATAGAATAACACAGGAAAAAATTAATAAATGAATCTCTATTTTCCTATTTTCCTGTTTATCAAAACTAATCCACGATTGACTAGAATCACAATCAACGGAATCAGAATCTTCAAGATATATTTCCAACAAATCATCATTTTAGATGCTCTTCAACTAGAAATAGCCTACAAATTCACAGTGATGCAATTTTACACCTTCTTTGACATTCCATTAACAATTACCTGGAAGCTAAACATGAATTGCATAGCTCTCTTGCCGACTTTAGCATTTGGATGAGATTGAAGCTTCGTACATTATACGAGCCTCATTTGGTCTTTCAATCATGTTGAGCACGTCATTATTTTCAAGCATGGGACAGAAAAGAATGAAAGCCTCTAGCCTACTGTGGCGGTCGGAGGGATGCAAGAAGGGAGTCACAGAAGCAACTCTAATTCCCAGAGATCCTATATTTAGCCTGCCTGAGCTTCATTAAGGTATTGTTAGGAATTCCTTCCCATATGAAAAATGTAATTACCTGGTAAGTGAATCCTGGCAGATGGACCACTGCAATGCAGCTAATCCATGGAAGTTCCTCTGCATATACAAATCATTAGGGGATCAAACCATCAAACAAAATATCACAATCAAACAACCATCGCACCAGAGCACATGTAACACTTGGCCCTCAAACGAAAAAAACTCTTACACTTTTGGCAGGGTTACCTGAAATGCAGCTATGCATGATCTCTTCATAAAAATGGTAAAGCTTCCTTTAGTTTTCCAACACCCATCAGAGAGTCACCATCCTTCAGAGCCTTCAACAGCGAACAATTCAATGACTTTAAATCTACAGTAAAAAATAGTCTCGTAAATCCCTACAGAAAGGCAGAGAAAGAAAAACACTAAGACAAAGGGGCTAGGTCTAAAAGTATTAGTTATACCCCATATCGCACATAATTTACTAGGGAAGGTACCTTCTCACACTCAGATTTCAACTTTGCATCTATGTTTAAGCCCATTTTTTTCTTGTAAGCAGCAACAAGTTCTCTAGTACGTGCATCTTTAGCAGCCCTATCTTCAGCTGTTTCCAGCACGTCCCCCGGGCGAATGGTCCTTCCACCTCCAAACTGAACGATAAAATAACAATGAAAAAAAAAGCTTAGCCTGACATTTGATTCATTGGAAGACACCAGAGAGATAGCACAGAAAATAAAAGCTGCATAATATATATGTTTTCTGATCTGCATGTAATGACCAACCAACTAGATAACAAGTCCAGTCAGAGCATATGAAAATTTCAGAGGGCCAACTATCCTGACAAAAGAAGCAACGTTTGATATAATAAAAGATCATCTTCACGGGAAAAATTGAATATATGCCAATAGACTTATGTTGCATTTGCTTCTCCCAAACTGGCAAGTCTATCACCTCAATGCTGTCTGTGATTCAACTTAGCATGAAAGAGTAATAACATTTGTTTGGTAAAAACATTATGGAATTTCAAAAACTTTGCTGAAATTTATCATATGATAGGAACTTGATTGATTGAGTGGATGAGCGTTTCAATTGTTGTGTGCATTAATTATATGCATTTGGGATATGAAATGTGCTGATATGTAGGAAGGAACTGAGGCGGTAAGACCCTAGCTCTAATTGTGTGTTGTGTGGTTAGGGCGTCATGAGGCGTATTTTCTTCCTAATAAGGATTTAGAGAGTGGACTTGCTAAGACATTGTCAAACTGGTTATTGTATAACCATTTTCAGATCCTTAGATGGTGGTCGTGGGGACCAAAGCCCCCAAAGTTTGTGGAGGTGGAGTCCGAAGGATCGGCGTATTTTGAGAGTCGATCATTTTGTAAGCTTTTACCTAGACTCTTTTTGTATCTAAACCCAGTTGTTTATAAAAGTGTGCTTTTGTGAAATGTTGTCCTGCTTTCCTATCCGTGTTGTTTGTTGTCGGGGTTATTGTTCGCTTCCGTATGTGCATTAAAAATAAAAAGGTCTAGTCCTGAGAAGTCGCAATTGTATCAACCGCAATGGGATGTGCACACGCTCAAGGATCGGGGAGTGACAAACTTAGCAACAACCATTCGTTTGTCTAAATACATTTGGGCCATGTAATCCTCCGCACTATGTAAGAAAAGTCATTGAATCATGCATGTCATATGTAGTTTTCTATTGAAAACTGACACTGTCTAAATGAAGGTCTTGCTACTTCTGTCATCGGTGAAATAGAGCACTTCGAGTTCCTCTGCTAAGGTCTATGGGGATACGAACACGGTGGTTCCCGTGGGCTTTGGAACTTAACAATTCTTAAGATGCAAAAACTTCTCCTTTACTTTCTTTTATGACCATTCAACAAGCAGAATAAACAAGGTCAATTGTGTCGAGTCGCGATAGTATTGGTCAGGACACGCGTTCGAATAGTGCGTGCCTTCAGCTCAAGTCGAATTGCGAGGGCACATGAGCATGTCACTAAACTTACTGGCAAGCAGATCTATTGGTACCAAAAACCAATTTGCATAATGCCATGCCCGCAAGTTGCCGTGGCCAAATATCATTCTCTTGGTGAATGAAGTCAAAATACAAAGACCAAAGGGAAACATGTACATGAACATAGAAAACCTAATAAACCTGCCTTGGATGCCAATTTCAACAGAAAGAGATTTTTCATTGACCTCATAATTTGCGAAGAAACAGAAAGAGGTCCTCGATAGGGCTCGTCCGATCTAGCTCGATATATTGACAGTGATTGAAAAACTAGCACATAGTAACTCAATGAAGCCTTATCGCTGGTCAAGGGGTGCACATAACTATCGCGACCTACCCCTCAGGGAGGGAATAGGTTTAGGGATATTGCCTAAAGATGAGCCTTCTGCCCATGATTAGGCACGGGCTCTCCCAAATCCATACCTCATGCGACATTAGAATGTTCATAAGAATTTTATAATAAAAAGTCGTCACTAGCCTATTAATGTCGACTTGAAACCAAGTAAGGCATAATAGTGTACCTCACTTCCTACGCAACTAAGAATTTAAGGTCAAAAACTTGATTACACTAATTAACCAATTAGTGTCATTTCGGTACATAATCTTGTTCATTTAAAAAAAAAATTCTCTCAGTCTAGATTAATTTTATACCTATCCGAGTAACATGTGAGATGATCGGAGTGCGTAATCATCAAAATAATAATCAAGTCACCAAAGAAAGCATTAAATACACTTCATGGGATAGCAAGAACTTAATGTTAACGAAAAGATAAATGCTGATTGTAACTAAAGGGTTTCCTCACAAATAGCAAAGCATGCAAACAAGAGTAATTGTCTTTGGGGACAATTAAACCCCTAAAGTAAAACCTTAAGAGTTTACTTAATTTTTAGCACAACTTTAGAGTTAAGGAGCTTCTATTTTTGTAAAAAAATAGCTCAGAAAGTCTTCTTCTTCTTTTTTAAATTCATGGAATGGGATTTTGTAATTTTAATGAAATTTCAGAATTTTCTGACATTTTTTATTTAATTTTTTTAATTTTTTTTAAATCAAATGTTATAAATAATTTCTGAAATTTTTTTTTTTTTGAATTTAATGTTCTCAGAGAGTTTTTGAATTTTCGGAAAATTTTTTGAAATTTTTTATTTCTTTGGAATTTTTTGAATTTTAAAATTTTTTTAATATATTTTTAATATTTAACATTATTAGGCTCGGGAAAACGGGTTCGGACCATATAAACCCAATTCGACCCGCAAGGAGGGGTCCGACAACCCGAACATAATCTAAGACGGACAAAACCTATTTCATAAAACCCTTTTTTTTGTTTTTTCTTTTTCGTTTTTATATCAATATTAATTTTTAATTCTTCTTTTCATTTTCTTTTTCCTTTTCCTTTAATCTTTTCTTTTCTTCTTCCGGCCTTATCCTTCTTCGTGGGTTCTCTGCACGCTCGAAGCCCCTTCTTTCACCGAGATCTTGTTCCTCACCGAAGCCCGTCCAAACGGCAACACCGACCGGAGCCGGCGTTCCACCGCCCGAACCACCGCCATTTACCGGTCGTCCATTCCAGCCGGCACCGACCACCGTCGGCCACGAACTCCGGCGACCATTAACCCATTTGCCGGAACAAAGAAACACGACCACTGACGATACATGATTCTTTCACGATAAACGTACAAAAATTCAATGGAAACAAGCAAAACAAATATAATTTTCAGATATAGGAGCAAGAACGAACCGATCCCATGTCAAAACGTGAAATATTCTTTTCCGTTCTCTTTCGAGCATTTTATCAAACACTTGGGATGCACCGCCAACAAGAAGAACGCAGACTCATTCCGAGGCAAGCATCAACACGACATGCGCGAGCAACGTTCAAGATCAACTCGAGGCTAGTTGGTCGCATTTGGAAATGTATACGAAGGAAGGACAAACGGCTTCGGCCACAACCCGAGGACCGACGAAAACCGGGAGCTCGCGCGAACCGGTTGGACGCGAGCTCGGCCCGACGCCTCAAAAATGAACAAATGTAGCTCGGGAAGGCCAACTTGGTTTGGATGAGACACGTAGCGACGGACTGGCGGACGGCGGGCCTTTGGCAACGGCCGGAGTACTTTCCCGATCTCACACTCTCTCTAGCTCGCTCGACTCTCTCGAACACTCGAGATCTTGCCCCCTTTTCCTTCCGTTGAAAGATATGATGCTGATCTTGTAATATATCCTAGAAGATGTAGATCATTTATTTTAGTCAATTTAGGATTAGATCGATACACATAGATTAAAGGAATATAATCTTTCTTTCTTTATGATTCGATATTCCGTAATATATAGGGATTGGTTTTGTACATCATTTACATAGAAGTGAATACAAAGAAAATTCTCCCACGTCTTCTTCTTCTTCTTCTTACAATTCCAGGTATTCATCTTCTTCCTCGGGTTCGACATGGTATCGGGTATCGAGCGTCCTTAATTACGAACCATTTTTTTGCTTCCGCTCCGATTACCTCGTAAGTGAACTCCAAATTCCGGACGAGTGTTGCTGGAAGGAATCACGGTGTTTGATTGCCTAAAAGCAAGGAACCTCATCTGCAAGAAGAGTCAACGAGGAATCAATTTTTCTTTTCAATATAACAAGACCAGAGGATCTTACCTCAACTATCGCGATCCTTCGCAACAGAAGCACCGATCATGCAAACCAATGCAAATCAAGATCCATCCAATGTCATCCCCGCATTAGATCAACAAGAAAGACAAAACCAACAACCGCGCACGTGCAATGGCAACATCAGACTCAGGCTAATCCCGAGCAACCCTTCACGGGCTACCCATATCAATGGATGCCATATCCATGGTATCCTGGGTCAATTCCCACTGCATCATCATCTGGCTACCAAAGCAACGCGCGAGCCGATGGCGGTTTGCCAACCAGTGATGGGGCAAATCCTCGCCACCGGCCGGAGCAACGGGCAGCCGATTGACCGGGTATGGGAACGAATCCCTTTACCCGGGTTTTCAAAATGCGGTCACGTTTCGGCTTGGGTGGTTCGGGTCAAGGTGCCAATCCCTACCCGACTTCCTCGACCGAAACTCTTCCCATATCCAATCTTCAAGCCACCGAGTGGCCTAGGAACCCTAGCGATCCACTTTACACCACGATGGCCGACGGGCCGAACTATGGCTCATCACTCGGAACGCTGGAGCTTGAATTATTCCAGCTGGTCATGGAATTACGGGCGTTGGTGACCAAAGAAAAGATGGGTTTATCAATGGAACGATTCCAATCCCATCCAACGAGCGGCAGGCACGACTATGGAGGAAGTGTAACCAGTTAGTCTGAACATGGATCGGAAACTGTGTTACTTCCGAAGTCGCGGCCGGATTACCGCCGATGGAGGATCCAAAACAGATGTGGGAAAATGTAAAAGAAATGTACGGGAAATTGATCGTGTCCGTGTTTTTCACTAACCCAAAGAACTTTCTGAGTTGAAACAGTGGAAATATGAGCTTGCCACCATTTACAACAAGATCTCAGCATTGTGGAATGAATTAGAAGCGGTGGAAGAAAAATTAGAAGGACCCGAATCAACTCTACAACAATACAGAGCGATTTGGGGAACGAGAAAAGGTCACAAGATTCCTCCTTGCCCTAAATGAATCGTACCTTTCATTCTGGACGCAAATTCTCACCGTGATCCAACACCAACCCTCGCTTCGGATCTATCAACTTGCAACGCAGAAGAGAGCCAGCCGTCTTCTTGCTGTGCTCGATAACCCCAAAGATGGGGTCGCACTTGCTGTACACGCTGCGAGGCTCTCGAGAGAGGAACGCGAGAAGGGGCGAGGAACAATCGTGCAAAACTTAGGGTTTCCCGAGAGGCGAAGACTCTCAAACCTAAGGAGAGGAACGGACAGCCTCGATTGGATGAGGCGATCGGATCGGCTCGCGAGGTCTTCACCCATTAATGGGATCCGACGGTCACCGAGGACTCTTCTCGGCAGCATCGACGGTTCGTGCAATCTCGCCTTTGAGATCCAACGGTCCGCATTCCTTCCTCGCATCCGACGGTCCTCAAGAAGCGGTGTCCATTCCCTATTTAAAAAAATCCAATTGGGCCGCCATATGCTGCAAACATTAAGGGGAAATTTCAAAGGCAAAGGTAAATTATACCGTGATTATTGCAAGCGTCCACATCACACAATCGATAATTGTTGGAAACTACATGGCAAGCCTCGGAGAAAAAGGAAAGAATGATTTTTCAACCGCTTTACAGTCACAGGACAACATCAGCCAATTAATCAAGAGCAATATCAAGATCTTATGAAGGCTTTCAAAAATTAGACACGTCCGACAAAGCCGGAAGCTTCACAGTACTTCATATTGCTTGGCAAATTCAATTTCCAATGAAAAGTGGATAATTAATTCTAGGGCTAGTGATCATATTGCTTGTGATAAAAATTCTTTTCAAAAATCGAGAAATTGCCTACTCCACCTTCAAAGGCAGCTTCCAAATGGTAATTCCATACTTGTGATGATGATTGGCAACATCAATCTTAGCCCACTCATAACTCTCAAGAACGTATTATACGTTCCTAATTTCAATTTCAATCTAATATCAGTGTCTCGAGTTTGTGAAGAAAATTCTTGCCGAGTCCTATTTGATTCTGATAAATGTATATTTCAGGCCCTTTCGACTGGCAGACTGATGGGCTTGGGTAGTATCTCTCAAGGGCTATATTTCTGGATCAATTTCCCTAGCAGCTCACATTTTATCATGTATTGAATTGAATAATTTGTCATTGTGTAATTCTGCTGCCAATGATAAAAATCTTATTAGTCATCAAAGATTGGGCCATAGTGGTTCTATTCCTTGTTCTCATTGCCCAAATTGTCCACTAGCAAAACAAACTCGTGCACCTTTTCCAAATAGTGTTTCTCGTGCAAAAAGTCCTTTCTCTCTAATCCATGTTGATATTTGGGGACCCTACCACACACCAAATCGTGATGGTTCTCGTTTTTTTCTAACAATTGTGGATGATTTTTCAAGAGCCACATGGATATTTCTGATGCAGTCCAAAGGCCAAGTCTTTCATTATCTGAAAACTTTCTTCTCCTTGTCCAAAAATCAATTTGGGAAGTCTATTCAGCGCATCCGTACTGATAATGGAAAGGAATTCTTCAGCTTTGAATGTGAGATTTTTTTCTCCTCAAATGGAATATTGCATGAAAGCTCATGTATCTATACTCCACAACAAAATGGCATCGTTGAGCGTAAGCACCGGCATTTATTAGAGGTATCACGTGCTCTGAAATTTCAAGCCTCAATTCCCGAAAATTTTTGGGGAGATTGTATAGTCACCGCTGCTTATCTCATTAATCGTATGCCGAGTAGGATGCTTGCTGGAAAACTCCATATGAAATGCTTTATAGAAGGAAACCGAAAGTTCATCATTTAAGAGTTTTTGGTTGTCTATGCTATGTAACTACGATAGGAGCTCGAGACAAGATGAGTCCTCGAGCTCGCTGCATTTTTATGGGATATGCAACTCGCGTAAGGGATATAGAGTTTTTGAGCCATCTACTGGAGATTTTTTTATAGCAGTGGATGTTGTCTTTCATGAGGAAATATTTCCTTTCCATGACAAGTCGGAACCTCCTGCAAATTCTCGACAGTGGACACCAACCATACTTGGTTTAAATCGACGAAGAATCATCCCCGGCCAAACCTATATTCTCACACATCCGTAACGTACATCGAGCATTCCATTCCCAATTTCTGAAGCATCTTTTATGGATAACTCTATTGGAAATACAAAAGAAGTTGATGTAACGTCTCCGGATATGTCAACAATGAAGAGGTGCCACGTAATGAGGAGATTACATCCTCTAGCTAACAATCTCCCATGCCCAGGAGGCATATGTGTCTTTTCAAAGATTATCCTCCGACCATATGTGTTGTATTAGTAGAGTATCTGAGAAACAAGAACCATCTCATTATAATGAGGCTGTCAAAGATCCTCGTTGGCAAGAAGCCATGGAAAAGGAATTGCATGCCTTATTAGAAAACCATACATGGGATATTGTCTCATTACCACCAAATCGCAAGCCAATTGGTTGCAAGTGGGTCTACAAGATCAAATATAAGGCAGACGGGTCCATCGAAAGATACAAGGCTCACTTAGTGGCTAAAGGGTTTACTCAGAAAGAAGGTTTTGATTATCATGAAACTTTCTCTCCAGCCGCAAAGGATGTTACAGTTCGTACTTTCTTATCCATTGCTGCATTTCGTGATTGGTCATTACATCAAATGGATGTTCATAATGCATTTCTTCATGGAGATTTAGATGAAGAAATTTATATGGACCTTCCACCATGTTTACGGAGACAATGGGAGTCCAATGTATGTCGTCTCCGTAAATCCCTTTATGGTCTCAAGCAGCTTCGCGACAGGTGGTATGCCAAGTTCACCAAAGTGCACTTACAAATGTTGGGTTCAAACAATCCAAGCATGATTATGCACTTTTCTCTTGGACAAAAGGTACGTCATCCGTCTACTTAATGATATACGTTGATGACATACTTATCATGGGCAATGATGAACTTGCTGTGAAGAACCTTAAAGAAAATCTCCATTCCAAGTTTCATATCAAAGATTTGGGATCACCAAAATATTTTCTTGGAATTGAGATAGCCCGTTCAAAGGAAGGTATCTCTCTTAGTCAGAGAAAATATGTACTGGAGATTATATCAGAAGCGGGATTGTCAGGTTGCAAGCCAGCAGTCATTCCTATCAAGCAAAATGTCAAGTTAACCACTGCAGAATATGATGCGGGCCTTCAGTCCACAGAAAATGATTCGCTACTCAAGGATCTGTCAAGCTATCAGAGGCTAGTTGGGAAACTCATATATCTCACTATGACGAGACCTGACATTTGTTATGCTGTTCAGACACTCAGTCAATTCATACACAGCCCAAAACAGTCTCACATGAATGCTGCCTTGAAAGTGGTAAAGTATTTGAAGAAATGCCCGGGATTAGGGATCCTTCTTTCCCGCAATTGCAACATGAAAATGACAGCTTATTGTGATGCGGATTATGCAACTTGTCCTATGAGTCGGAGATCCATCACCGGTTTTTGTATCAAACTTGGTGAATCCTTACTTTCATGGAAGACAAAAGAAGCAAAGCTACCGTATCTTTGTCATCGCCAGGCAGAGTATCGATCCATGGCCAAGGCCGTTTGTGAAGTAGTTTGGCTACGAGGCTTACTTCTAGACCTTAGAGTGAAGGTCGAGGGATCAACTCTGTTATTTTGTGACAATAATTCAGCACTTAAGCTTGCTGCAAATCCTGTGTTACATGAAAGGACGAAGCACATAGAAGTCGATTGTCACTTCACTCGAGAGAAGATTCAAGAAGGAATAATCGAAGCAAGAGGAATCGGAACCATAGAACAACCCGCTGGATATATTTACCGAGCCTTTATGTCAAAGACAACATTCATATCTTCTAGACAAGCTTGGTGTCTTAGATATATACAAGCCACCAGCTTGAGGGGAGTGTTGAAAGATATGATCTGATCTTGTAATATATCCTAGAAGATGTAGATCATTTATTTTAGTCAATTTAGGATTAGATCGTATACACATAGATTAAAGGAATATAATCTTTCTTTCTTTATGATTCGATATTCTTGCAATATATAGGGATTGGTTTTGTACATCATTTACATAGAAGTGAATACAAAGAAAATTCTCCCACGTCTTCTTCTTCTTCTTCTTACAATTCCAAAAGGTATTCATCTTCTTCCTCGATTCGACACCTTCTTCGTGCCGGTGGACCAGCCTGCTTGCTCTCTCTTCCCGCTCACTCTCTCGGTCCGCCTCTCTAGATCGAGCTCTCTCGGAGCCAAAATCTGCAGAAAAACCAGAACCCAAAAAAAAAAAAAAAAACCCTCTCTCTCACGGCCGGGGTGCTTGGCTTCTGCCACCACCAGCTTGCCGGTCAGATTGATGCCGACCCGTAGATCACGCCGCCATCTGCCCCCTCGCGATTCCTTGCCTCCTCTGGTTTGTATGTTTCTTTCCTGCCAAAAGCAAGACCGGCGTGAGGGCGTGAAGGAGAGAGGAAAGAGAGAAAGGGGCCGGGCTTGGGGAAAAGAAAATGAGGCTGGGCTTGGGCCCAGGAAAAAGATTCGAGAGAGAGGAGAACGGAAAGGACGGGCCTAGCCCGTAAAAAAAAAAAAATTTTTTTTTTTTTAAATTGATTTTTTTGGATTTTTTTTTTTAACATTTTAATAATTAGTGATAGTAATTTAAATGCTCCTAATATCTCTATGTGATGCAATTTGATGAAAATTAATTTTTAATTAGGGGTTAAAGACTAATCCCTAATTTTCTATAACATTAAGTCTTAAATAAAATGACAAAATTTAAGTGTCAACAATAACACCCATGTAATATATAACACCCATGAAAAACTAGTAATCTAGTTAGTGCATGTAAGTCAATTCCTGTCGCATAGAATTTTAGGATGCAGTTGCGGGTTCCCTAAGTCCTACATGCTAATTAAGTTATAAAATATACAAAAAATTAGTGTGGGTTGCATATTAGTAAGCCGTTATTATAACATTCGTGCATTCTATTTACATATTTTTTTATAGTAATAGTTTGCGGAATCTTTGGTGATGAATAGGATACGCTTCGCTTTCTTAGTGCATCTAGGTTTTCCTAAATTTTTTGCAATCTATTTACTATTTTGATTATTGAGAATTACTTTCTTGATTATGCATCCACATGATCATCCTTCATATGTTAATGGCATAAGATAAAGTTAAATAAGATTGCCTGCAGAAACATTTTCATAAAAAAAAAAAATGTATTGAAAAAGATAACCAGCTACATTTTACTTAGGTATCCAATCGACTAATAACAGATTAGTAGCAAATCTAAGAGACAAGTTTAAATGCATGTTGAATTGGATTCAGTGCTTGGTAAAGCTTGGAACAGTCCGTTGCTAAACGGGAGTGATTGTCTCTAGAGAACAACCTTCGTTTCTATTTAGTAGTTCACTAGCTTTCCTAGCTCAACTTCGGGAAAGTCACAACAGGGATAAGAGAACGATGGAAAAGATATCTTCTCTTGAGACCACAGCTTCAATTGATTGCTTGTTGTATATTCTTCATCCTTGTCAAGAGGATAGTTACTTTTGTCTTCAATAAAAGGCCTCAATGCCCTGTCCCCTCTGTGGAGAGCTTCGAGCTTTGAGCTTCTTACCTCCATTATCTCCATGGCCTATAGAGTAGTGGCCTCACAACCATCATTTTAGATGCTCTTCAGCCAGAAATGGCCTACAAATTTACTATGACGTACTTCCACCTTCTTTGACATCCCATTCACAATTACCTGGAAGCTGTACATGAATTGCATAGCTCTCTCGCTGACTTTAGTATCTGGATGAGCTTGAAGCTTCTCGCACATCATACGAGCCTCATTTGGCCTGCCAATCATGTCGAGCACATCATTATTTTCATGCATAGGACGAAAAGAATGCAAAGCCTCTAGGCCTACTCTGGCAGGAGGGGGACGCAAGAAGGGAGTCACGGAAGCATCTCTCATTCCCATATATCCTAAAATTACCCCGCCCGAGCTTCTTTAAGCTTGATATTGGCCCATTTGGTTCAAGATTCCCAATGGGCTTCGGGGCTAAAAGTCCCTTAGAAAAAATTAGGTGTTTGGTTCAAAGCATTTGAAGGTGTCCTTGGCCAAATGCTTTGGCATTTGAAATAACAAAGCCCAAAGCGATGAGGACTCCTTTGAGCTTTCAAAGATTTCGAAAATGCAAGTCCATCTCTACTATTCATCCGTTGACTTCTTTTTTTTTTTTTAAACCGATCATCTTCCCCAAACCCCAACCGCCGTTGATCGGCAACGGTGTTTCATCGGATTTTATTTTTATTTTTTAAAAATAAAAATAAAACCCTTTGTAAATGTTGGGTTCACCTTCTTCTTCTTTTTTTTGTCATTTTTATCTTTTGACAATCAATAGTCCAACTTTTTATCAATACACTAGAATAATCATTAATTAATGAAGATGATTAATACTACAATAATTAAAAAAAAAAAATTATTCAAAGTTGAAAACAAACCTAAAAGAACCTTAGGCCAAAAGTTGAGATTTGCATTTAATTTATAATCAAATTCTTTTAATATAATTTTTAAATAAATTTACTAATATATATCTTTTACATTATTCTCAATATGAAAATGTAAAAGGTTATATAGTCATTGTTTATTTTTGCAATTTAAAAATACTAAAACTGAAAAACTTAATTTTTTGAGCTTTGCATCTAATCTATAATCAAATTCTTTTAATATAATTTTTAAATAAATTTACTAATATATATCTTTTACATTACTCTCAACATGAAAATGTAAAAAGTTATATAGTCATTGTTTATTTTTTGCAATTTTAAAAATACTAAAACTAAAAAACTTAATTTTTGAGCTTTGCATCTAATTTATAATCAAACTCTTTTAATGTAATTTTTAAATAAATTTATTAATATATATCTTTTACATTACTCTCAACATGAAAATGTAAAAAGTTATATAGTCATTGTTTCTTTTTTACAATTTTAAAAATACTAAAACTAAAATATTTAATTTGGTCACATTAAAGGGCTTTTAAAATATATGTTTACCAAACAAATTTTACATTTTCCTAAAGCACTTTTCAGTTATACTTTATCAAACAGTCTAAAGCATTTTGGAAAATACATTTACCTCAAAGATATTTCCGCATTCTCCCAATTCCGATTTCAAAACCGAACCAAAGCTTGATATTGCCAGGAGTTCCTTCACAAATGAAAACAAGTAATCTCCTGGAAAGTGAAATCCTGGCAGATGGACCCCTGCAATGCGAGAAAATGTTATGTGCATTAAACACACCACATTAGGATTTGCATTGAACCATCCAGAGATTGACACATGGTGAATCCGAGCCCACTTTTCAGATATTTTCTCTGTCCTCGGTCACCCCCTTTCTCTCGTTACTCTCTCTTCTCTCACTATTTTCTTCTTTTCTTTTTCACTTTTGAGGCCCCGTGATGGACAAGCCGTGGACAAAGCCGGTATTTTCAGATCTGTTCGATCGTCGAGTTTCCAATTCGCCCTCTCCATCTCACAAGCCATGGATTTCGCGAAGTGCTTCACAGATCGTAGAGCGTAGTGAAGGACTTGGATAAAGTGGGTCGGGCTCGAACACGAGAGCTTGAAGTTGTCAAACAAAGGCAATATGCCGCTAGCGTTGCAATAAACTTCATCAATACGACTTCTCAAAGGAAATTGTGATAAATCATTCCGTCTAGAAAGCATTTCAAAAATGACCTATAAGAAAAAAGTCTAGCTAGGTAATTGAGTTGTCGCTGCAGCTGCAACTACGTGAAATGATGAGACAAGTCAAATGAGAAGTAAATCCTTAAGCACAGGTATGGAGTGATATGTCATGACTCAGCGATTCTCAAATTGACCTTTGAGCGTGGTATGTATGGATGAGACGGCTGTTTTAGAAGATTATGCTTTTGCTGATCATATTCATGACCAAGGTTGGTTGGTCGAGTGTCATTACTCATTATTGATGGTGATCTTAAATAATTCAAATTTTTTTAGGATTACTAAGCGATTCCTGAATTTTACTACATTGGATCACATTCATGACGAAAATTCCGAAAATTCATGAGTTGAAATAACTGATTTTTACATAAATATATAACAATTTTTGAAAGATTATGATAACTATCCAGAGTCCGTGGTTCTAAACTCACTCGGAAGGAGAGACCACTCCTGCATCGAACACATCTTGTTAGATTGCTCACAAGAGTACTGAAATCATGAATTTGTATTCCTTCTTGACAAATCAAGAGCATTCAATTAGGTCGCATGGACAATCAAGATTTATTGCTTGTGTATCAGCACAAGTTATCTGTATGTTTTGAATGTGTAAAGTACAATGTGGAAGTGTATAACTATGTAGCTATGGCAGCTTTCTCGTTGTTATTGCCTGCAGTGCCTTCCTGTTGACCAGAAAAGTCGGGTTATCGGGTGATGCGGAAGATGTCTTCCACCTTCCTCGTGCCGGCATTCACATACTGCAGGCAAGATGTAGATTGAAGTTAAATGAGCACGTAAGCACGGTCGTCATGAATGCAGTAACATCTAGCTGCTTAATGTTCCAAACTCTACTTAGAGCACAGGACATCAGAAACTGTACATAGTTTCTAATTTCAAAGCATCACAACAGACGAGAACAATTTCTCAACAAATGAAGTCATATGTAATCGAGTTAGCAGTCATAAAGCCAAAAGGAATGATGATTGTGGCAAGGGCGACGGAAAATTCGAGAGTTCTGACCTCTAGTTGTAACTCTTCTGGAGTTGCATGTCCTCTGAAATAGCCGAATTTGGAAATCCTTATCAAACTCCAGTCGCTTGGCTGCAAAAAAATCAACGGGCCTTCACTTCCACAGATCTTATTCATGGGAGCAACATAAATGATAATCCCCATGTAACCGTATCAAGTTGAATGAATAACATAATCAGATTTAATTTCTTAACAGCGAGCTAAAAATCTCTGGAATCTGGATATTTCAAGGCCCATAAATCGGAAAGGTGTTGTTAAGACGGCATTGTTTGACTAAGAAACATTCAGCCAATGTAAATGCAAGAAATGGAATTGGGATTAAGCACTGACGAATACAAGGACGGATTTTCAGAAATTGCCAAAGAATTGTGCAGGTTTAGACAAAAAGCTATATTGGTTTACTATTTTCAACGGTGAGAGGGAGAACAGACTCTAACCTCATCTAGGAAGTCATCCAGACTGAACCCGGCCATACCAATAACCACTTGCACAGGTGCACTATAATTGCTGTGATCATAAGTATCAACCCCGCTTTGATCTTTCTTTGGCATGGCTTTACACTCATTTTGGTAAACCGAGCATGTTCTTTCATAGTTATGAACGTGGCCGAAGAGAACTAGATCAACCTGTGATATCAAATGCTTGATGAGTACAATCTCACAAATGAACGGATTATTCTACATGAGAACCGGAGTAAGAAATAGAATGTTGCCTTGTTGTCCAATAGCAACGGCTCTACAGCATCAAGAAACCTATGGTCAGCACCTCCTGCAGAACCAGAAGTGTACATGGGCCTGTGCCTGCAAAAGGGGAACCGATACACTTGATCTCTGTTTTCTTGAGATTTTTTTTTTTTTTTTTTTTTTTTTTTCTGGTTTGAGAGTACGCAAAATCAAGTGCTGAAACTCACAATTACCCAGAAGCAAATGTACTTACCCCGTGAAAACTAACCAAGGAGTTTTAGATCGATCGACTGAAGCCATGTCCCCTTTCATCCATTGATACTGACAACATGACATTCCCATGACATAAAATGACAGCTCATCGACATGCAAATGTGAGACCAAAAGGGTTCAGCTCGATCACCCTTACCTGCTCTGAATTCTCGGACCAGTCATGTTCCGTTGAAATCACGGTAAAATGAACACTGGCTTGTTCTATGGAATACCATGGCTTGTCCTTCGCTGGTGTTGGCATTGGGAAGTATGTCTCATAAGCAACGCCACATTCCCCACCGGAGTCCGGAGTTGAGTACATGGATCCAGAGTGCCCATAATCTCTTCATGTAAAGAAACTTAGAAATCATCTTCGATGCATACTCCTAAGTATGATGGTTCAGCTGTTTACTGAGTCTTCCATAATATGCAGGAAGAGGTGCATATCGACTGGAGGTAGTTAGTTACCTTTCATGGTTCCCAATTGCAGTCATGTACGAAACTCGGGAAGCAAAAGGGCTGATGAGGTTTAGGAAGAAATCCCACTCCACTAAGAAGCCGGTGGCGTAGCTTATGTCTCCAATATGGAAGATGGCGTCCACATTGCCAGAGTCTACATAATCCAACACTGCCTTCGCCACCGAGATTGATCCTGGCTGTAGAATTATATAAAGTCGCATATTAGGATACCATCATAATCAGGAGTTTGAATTCTCGCAAACAGCTTAGTCTGTGCCTTTACAGTTAATTCAGATGAATGTGACGTGCTAATAATGTTTCATGGAGAGCCGGTTTTCAATATGATACTCCCCCCAAATCGTGGCATATTTTGTCCCTTCCATCAGCATTCTTAAAATTTTGAAGGATACACATTCCTCCTAGTGTACGTCCAGTATGGATAGCATCTTTTCAATGTTGCAATCAGAAATTGATTTTTCATTCTATGGAATGCATGTTTACCTGAATGTAGTGCTCGACTGAATCATCGAGAGGGGCTTTTCCCATATCCCCAAATGCAAGAAACTTGAGTTCATTTGATCCTCCTGCTGGCGGTGTCCTGAACTGAACTTGTTGACTCCAACCAGCTGAATCACTAGATATCATAAAACCATCGCCAAAAATAAATCGGATACGCCAACAAATGATATAAGAGTTTCGTATCAATTCAATTTCCAACCATCTAATTCAAGCCAGTGAAAAATAGATCACTCCATCTACTTCCACTTGCGGAAACTCATTTGCAGTGTCATGCGATGTATTACTCTAATGTCATGATAACAAGATGCTCCTTTTTATTGAAAGCCTTGTACCCGATCCTCTCTCGATCAGACATGCAGCTACAATTCATCTTTAAGAACTAACGCATATAGAAGCATTTGCCGGTGCTCCGTCATCTACCTAATGTCGTGAATTCATAGACAATTATTGTAAGGAACAAGTCCGTTGCATATCAATTCATTCCCATTCACTGCAGATTCGATGACCCTGCATCAAGTAGACATGCCAGAGATATTGACTCTACCTTCCATATTTGTAAGGATAAGAGGTAGAAGGCTGCAGTCCTGTCATCACGGCTGAATGAATGTAACCGGGGTCATGCCAACCGAAATCTTTGGCAGGACTAGGTAGCACATTACCTGTCGAAAAATAGACCAACAAAACTAAATTTAGTGAAGAATGAGTCTTCATAAGGCATTTCGATTGTTTTGCATGTGACAAGGAAGTCCCAGTGCATTTACAGAGTTTTCAAGTAAGGGTTTGAGGTTAACTCACTGCACATATCATCTTGTGAGAATGTACTAACTTCGGAAGTTTGTGATTTCCCATCTCCGTATTGCACCTCTTGGGGCTCTTTGTCTCCACTAACCCATGTAATCCTCATCTGCAGATTAAAGCATGTATGATTACCAGTCGCAGTCTGCATTGCTTTCGAGTGTTTTATGTAACGTTATTCCACGCTCAGGCGCAGTGTGTCATGCAGGCATGTTACCGCGACTTCATGGGCTAATGGTATAATTGACATTTGTCATGACATTCATAGAGCCAAATGTTGGCGACACGATCCCCGCAAGCTCGACACACCAATTGTTAGCCAATTCAGTGCTTACCGAGGTCCCAGTCGAGTCAATGCTGGAGAGATGGCCATAGAGCGGTTGGTTCGGGTTAGCAAAAGTCAAAGAGTTCGATTTCTTCAATACACATGGTGTTGCAAAACCCCCGGCGAACAGCACAAACTCAATGTCGGTTCTGATGTTTACAACGTGAAACCTCAAGGTGCCGCCGCATGTGGTCGCCACACATTGACCGTCCTTGTATTCCTTGCACTCCTCCTCCTTGCAGCTCAGATAGTCCGGATCCTTGCTCAAGTCTTGTGCCTGAAAATGATGCACATAAGCGTGCACCAAAAAGTTGAAGTGGAAACATTTCTCCTAGTCTAAAACTAAATAGACAAGTGATGGTAGGTATACTTAGAAAA
Organism: Eucalyptus sp. ANBG9806169; assembly: GCA_014182395.1. Taxonomy (NCBI): domain Eukaryota; kingdom Viridiplantae; phylum Streptophyta; class Magnoliopsida; order Myrtales; family Myrtaceae; genus Eucalyptus; species Eucalyptus sp. ANBG9806169. The sequence goes on from CM024582.1 coordinate 1,343,303, forward strand.
TTTAGGGAATTTGGGACGTTGCAAAAAAAGAAAAAGAAAAGAAAAGATGTAGGTATAATGCCAGTGGTCGCAATAAATGAAATTTTAAAGCATTTTGATAAAAAGGGCCTACTTAAATATTCAATGTAACTGGAGTCCATGCAGCATCTTATATGTACCCAAAAAAAAAAAATTATAAACCTTCATTAATATCTGGCATTACTCAAATTTAAGTTACATGTGGAATGTCTTCATTTGACTAATAAAAAACCAACCTTGAGAAGTATTTTCATTATTTTCTGTATTCAACAAAGTTTGGTGTTTTCATGGTCAATGAAAAAAGTACATAAATTTCGTAAAAAAAGTTATGTAAATTATTGAAGGATGATTCTATAAGTCAATTACTTATTTATTAAATGAAAATAACAATGATAAAAGAATTCGATAAAGGACATCGCAAAATATTTCAACCAGAACAAAATCTGACTTTATTGATTGAAACTTTAGCAGATTATTGAACAAAAGACTCTTTTGATTCTCTTTTGAACCCAAAAAGAGACACTTTGACAAAAATAAAAATAAAAATAAAAAGGACTCCTATTTTGTCCGCTTCTTTCGGCTGATGAAGACTTGACGAAGAATCTTTTAAACCTTAAAAGCAGCTACGACCATTAAAGCTTGAGGTAGGATTGGTATAAATATATATAGTTGAATTTATTAAATTAGGTAAATAGTACTTAGAGAAAATGCAACATCAATAGAATATTTCGAAAAGTAAACTGAATTTCAAATATTTTTCGCATTTCAATTTGATTTTATCTACTGCCACAACACAATCATGAAAGAGTCTTATCAAATATATTAACTTTTTGGTTATGTTGCAACTCAACATGTCCCTAACCAAATGAAATATGATATTGTGTCGTGAACGCTATGGACTCCATGACATGACTTTGGGGGTCACTCATGAGGACCGAACCAAAGTCTTGGCAAAAGGAGCAAGGCATGTGCCGTGTGAGTTCTTTTTCAGTTGCTTTTCTCTTTGGCCCCTGTGGATTCCAGTATTTTTTCTTTAGCCCCTCACTACTTTATGTTTCCATTACTATTGAAGAAGAAGGAAGATAAGTCATCAACAAGGCATGATTCAAGGTTAGAAAAGGTTACCTTGACAGGATAATGGCATAGAAGAGGAAGATGACTAAGATCACCGGTCTCTGCATATAGAGCCTTATTCAATGGACAATCTGAGACCCTGCACCCCACAAGAACAAAACGAAAGGAAAAGAAGGAACGTGAATGAGTAACCGCTGACGTGTACGAATACAGTTCAAAACTAGATGTTAGGATGATTCATACTTGGCGTTCGATGGAGAAATCATGGCGACCCAGTCGGAGTCCTCTGGAACCAAGACCCCGGTCACGTTAACCGTGAGATACCCTTCATCCCCAAGGGCAGTGTCGCCACTGACATTGATTTGGAGATACGGGTTTGGGTCGTGGCACTGGAGAATTCGCCTTCTGTTTAGTAACCGGAACTCAGATATGGCGGTGTAGTTGAGATGCTCGAACGCGGAGTCAACCACCAGCGGGTGCAAATTCGACAGTGACGACCACGAAGAAGAAGAAGAAGAGCGAGTCAAAAGTATGATGGAAATGGAAAAGATTGCGAGTTGTGTTGGAATGTGGAGCTCCATATTGGAGAAGCAAAATTCTTTGGGTGGATGAAAAGGAAGGCTTTCTTTCTATAATTACAAGAAAGAGAGGCGGGATTTAGTATAGAGAGAGGGGGAGAGAGAGGACTGTTTGAAGCATCGAGGTGTGAGATGGACGTGTGGGATCTAATACCTATGGATAGACATTGGTCCGTTCGTTTCGCAAAAAATAACTTCTGGAAAAATATTTTCCGGATTTTCCGATGTTCGTTTCACGGAAAATGAACTAGTCAATGAAAATATTTTCCATCATTGGATATAACAACATTTAAAGTGAGGAAAACGTTTTCCATTTTTGAAAAGTGGAAAACGTTTTCCATGACTCATTCCTCTTATTTCTTTTTATTAATATATTTTCATTTTATTTTTATGCTTTTTTTTTTTTTTTTTTTTTTTAAATCGAATTTTTATTTTTATTTTTTTGGTCAATTAAAAATATTAAAATTCAAATTTTGATAATTTTTCTCAAACAATTAAATGAGCTAACGAACGGTGGAAAATATTTTCCACTCAAATTTTAGGTTTTGGCCGAACACCTAAAATAGAGTCATTTTCCTGAAAAATGACTTCCAGGAAAATATTTTTCGGAAATGTGATATTTTCCGCGAAACGAACGGACCTAATATATGTGGTTTTTTTAGAGGAGGCGGGTGCTATTTACCTTAAAGAATAAAAAAAAAAAAACATGAAGAGGGTACTATGTTCTTGACGTTCACATACGCAAAGTTGCTGATGCTCCAGATGCCGCTAGCCGTCCCTTTCCCTTTTCATGTTTCTCGTCCTTCTTGTGTTTCACATTTTAATATGTATAGAATAAACATCTACGCAAAAACAGATAACGCTGACACTTTGTTCGTTCGAGATTGTTATCAACTAAGAGCGAGTTAGTTGCTTCGAAAAGCTCAGTTCAGAGGTCGGATTTCGTTAGCTTTGCCCCATGGGAACTTCATCTGCTTCCAGCGGCAACCTATAGAGACGACAAGTTTGAGTTTCTGGTTGATGTTACTTTGAATGGACGAGCTCGTCGAGCTTCCTCCACCTGGCTGTTTTGCACCCTAGCGTGGTGTCAAAGTCAAATGATGGGATTGGCGTTAATTTGAATGCACGAGCGGCGTGCAATAAATGCAGCTGGCTACCTTATAAGAAACGAATGTCTCCCTTTGGATGCTCTTGGAAATATAGGTGCTGGTGACGCTGATTACGGAATAATAGAATGATGGAAAGACGATATTCTCTCGAAAGCTTCATGTCCATTTTATAATTTGTTGGTGGTCAAAGCGTACCATCAATTTATTACGTGTTCGACTAGGCGACTTCGGCTGTCGCTAATACCGCCGATTCACGCGGACCTGCTTTCACATTCCTCATCACCGATAGGTCCTCATCACTGTGGGGCTTGCACTAATAGACTATTCTGTGACATGCTACCTATAATTATGGGTAAATTTCGGCTTGCGATATTTCAATCTGCCACATTTTATTTAGCAAGATTCATGAGTTGAATTGGGATGAAATTATAATAATTTCACGATTAGCAGAACTTTACATTTTTGGTCATTGTCTCAACTTTCATTTGCTTCTCCCTACGGATACTTGAAAAACGCTCCGTTAAAAGCAGAAGTACTTTTCTATAGGATTGATCCTTTTGTCGAGGCACTTTAAGAGATCGGCTTTCTAACTTGGGAGGGAAATGCACGTTGCCTGAAAATATTGGGAATGAGCAGAAGTGCGTGTAGGTTGAGCTTCTAATCGATTATGATCAGATTAAAAAAACCAAGCAGTTTTGTTCTTAGTAAGAGGTCTTATAATATATTCTTCATTACCAGCAACCTGAAATTAGTAAATTATTGATTGTCGGCCTTTTTCTTGTAAACAAGCGTAAGCCTGGAAGGGATGGACCATTAGTATATCGGTATACTTCTTTCTCTTCTCGTCCTTATCACTGTAATAAATGTGCCTCCTGGGAACATTATCCTCGGTATATAACTTGAGATATCAGCCACAACTTTCAGAGTACTCATCACGGGTTTGCACTGGCTCAGAATCTTCATATAGCTTTAAGCATCCATGGAAACAGTACCACTGTCTATCATCTTAAATTCTACTGTGACAAAAAACAAAAATCTCAGCAAAAAGTGCTTACCAATTCTCTATATAGAACTCCAAAGAGGTTGGGCAGAAAAATAACCCAGCTAGAAATAACAAGTTGGGTAATTAATCTACATTGGAACTCCAAAACAAGAAAAGGGGAAAAGACAAACAAAAAGGTAATCCTATAATCTTCATGGACTATATTCCTCTTTGGACAGCAATAAATAGCACAACAAATATGGGTGAAAGAAGAAAGACTATGTACGGAAAGGCTTCAGAGTAGGGGTGAGCACGGTTTCCAGGTAGAACCGGGAACCGGAGAACCGAACCGGAGGGTCCGATTCGGTTCCCAGTTCCTAAGAGACCGGTTCCGGTTCCCGGTTCTTCTTTTTTGGGAACCGGCGGAACCTACGGAACCGGTTAGATTTTTTTTTAAAAAAAAAAAAAACCTAGGGCACCCACGATTTCCCCCTTTCCTTTTCTTTTTCCCTCTCTCTTTCTTTTCTCCCCTTTTTCCTCGCGTCACTTCCTGTCCCCAACTTTTTCTTTTCTTCTCTCTCTCCTCTTTCCCCCTCTCTCGGCCGAAACCCCACCCCTTCTTCTTCTTCTTCTTCTTCTTCTTCTTCTTCTTCTTCTTCTTCTTCTTCTTCTTCTTCTTCTTCTTCTTCCTCTTGCTGCTTGCTGGTTCACTCACCACCACACCGTTGCCCCACGCCCTACTCACCACCGCCTCTTGGCCACCGAATCACCACCACCCACCGCTCGTCCAACGAGCCGTCTCGCCGTTGAGCCCGGCGAGCTGTCGCGCCGTCCGCGCTGCTCCTCGCCGCGGTGAGCCACTGCCGCCGTCCCCAAGCCACCATCACCACCTCTTGCCGCCGCTCGCTCGGCCATCCGAGTCGTTGTTGCTCTGAACCGCCACCGCCTTCACTCGCTCGGCCGTCCTGGTTAATTAGATATTGTTACTATTATTGTTACTGTCATTTATATAGCATCCTGATTGTTTCCCTTTAAGCTTGCAGTGGTAATTGATGTCCTGAACTAGTTTGGTATCTCTTTTTTGGGAAACTTAGGAGGGGCCTCGGAATTTTAAGAGTGTCAAGAATACAATCAAAAGATTGGAAGATGTTGCTGTTACGTATAGAGGTCCTGAAAGAGTTCAGTTACTTAGAAGATGGGTGGCTGTGCTCAAGGATGTTGAAAAATCATTTGGAGGTACTGCTGAAGAGAAAGAAAAGAACCTCGAGCAGAATCATGCTCCTGATGAAGCAAAGGGAAGGATAGTCTGAAAAGTCCATCAATGGTAAGCAAGCAGCGTGTTTACAGCATATGTCCACTTTCTGTCTCTCTGAATTTTAACCTAAGTGTGTTGCTAGTTGTTTTCTACTCTGCTTCCACTGAAAAAAGAAAAAAAATGCTTCTTGTGCTCATGGTGCTTCTAAGTACCGAGCATTCTGCAACTTTACATTCTAATTTGATATTGCTATGAGAGTTAAGGTAGTAGGATTTTGATGGTGTGGTGTGACTATGAATTGCATTCTGGGTTGGTTCCATGAATGAACAGTGTATAGCCAAAATTATTAAGTCCCACACCATCAAAATCCTTTGAGTGCTGATGGTAGTGTTGCAGGGTATATTGAATTATGATTTCTTGGACCTTGTGTTGCTCACGGTGCAATTGACCCCTAATTTTTGCCTTTCTTCTTTCCTCAAGGATATTATTGAGAAGATTGCACTTGTACAACATTGAAAGAATCGATAGTACATCACTTTGTACGGCTTTATCAGTATGTTGCTCTCTAGTTGATCTGAAAATTGTAGGCTGTAAGTTCTTTTTCATTTAGTGTTGTGTTTCCAGAAGTTGTTGCCCGTGATACTAACAAAATTATTCTGTTTTTTGGAACGGAAGAGAGGCTGTGACCAACTTTGATGAAAAAAAAAAAAAAAACCTGTTGGAACCTGGAACCGACCTTGGAACCCGTAACAGGGGTAGGTTCTAGGTTCTTGATTCTCGACGTAGGTTCCGGGTTCCAAAAATGAGGAACCTGTACCGAGGGTAGGTTCCAGGGTTCCGACGGAACCGAACCGGAACCGAAACCGCTCACCCCTACTTCGAGAGTGCACCTTCTTCGAGCTCTTCATCCTTGTCAAGAGAATAGTTTCTTTTTTGTCAATGAAGGCCTTGAAGTAGTTTTGGTAGCCTGTGCTCTTTGCGGAAAGCTTTGAGCTTCTTACCTTCATCTTCATGGCCTGTAGAGTATTTGCACCATAACCATTGACAGAAAATGTAATGGAGACTTGGGAAAAGGCTTTTCCTCTGTATATTCATTATATACATTTACATTGCATTGGTAAATTTATAGTGTAAGAGACAATAGAATAAAACAGGAAAAAAATAATAAATGAATCTCTATTTTCCTATTTTCCTATTTATCAAAACTAATTCATGATTGACTGAATCTCAATCAACAGAATCGTAATCTTCAAGATATATTTCCAACACTCCCCCTCAAGCTGGTGGCCTGTAGATGTCAAGGATACCTAGCTTGCTCAATAGGTACCTATGATGTTTCCAACATAACGCTTTAGTGAAGACGTCTGCAGGTTGCTCCGTTGTTCCAATTCCTTTTGTCACGAGGACTCCATCTTTGATTCTATCCGTGAAATGACAATCCACTTCTATGTGTTTTGTTCTCTCATGAAAAACTGGATTTGCCGCTAATTTGAGTGCAGCATCATTATCACAAAACAATTCAGTTGGTCCACCGATCTGTATTCCAAGATCCAAGAGTAGTCCTCATATCCAAACTATTTCACAAGTAGCCTTTGCCATGGCTCGATACTCTGATTCTGCAGATGATAATGAGACAGTTGACTACTTCTTTGTCTTCCAAGAAATCAATGACTTTCCCAACTTTATGCAAAAACCAATAATAGATCTTCTGGTCATTGGACAAGTGGCATAATCTATGTCACAAAAAGCTGTCATCTTCATATTGCAGTCACGAGATAGAAGTATACCAAGGCCTGGACATCCCTTCAGATATTTCATAACCTTCAATGCCACATCCATATGTGATTACTTTGGCATATGCATGAATTGGTTGAGTATTTGTACCGTATACGATATGTGAGGTATTGTCATTGTAAGATATATCAACTTTCGACAAGTCGCTGATATTCAAGGATCTTTGAGCACCGAGTCTTTAGTGGTTGAAGGGGAACTAATGTCATATTCATGCGTCGTCAACTTGACATTCTGCTCAATTAGGATGACTGCTGGTTTACATCCCGATAAACCTGCTTCGAAACAATCTCCAAGATGAACTTCCTTTGACTAAGGCAAATTCCTTCATTGGATCGAGCAATCTCAATGCCGAGAAAATATTTTGGTGGTCTCAAATCTTTGATGTGAAAAGTGGAGTGCAAATACCTTTTGAACTTGGCAACATCAGAATCATTATTTCCCATGACAAGTATGTCATCGACATATATCAACAAAAAAAATGATGAGTCTTTTGTAGTACGTGTAAACAAGGCATAATCATACTTAGAATGCTCAAAACCTACATTGGTTAGTGCAGCAGTGAACTTGGCATACCATTGTCTAGATGCATGTTTTAATCCATATAAGGATTTGCGAAGACGACATACCCGAGACTCCCCCTGTCGGCGTAATCCTTGAGGAATATCCATGTAGATTTCTTCATCTAGATCACCGTGGAGAAAAGCATTATGCGCATCCATCTAATTGAGGGACCAATTCCGTTTGGCTGCAATGGACAAGAAGGAACATACAATGACTTCTTTAGCTACTTTGGAGAAAAAGTCTCATAGTAATCAAAACCTTCTTTTTGAGTGAATCCCTTGGCAACTAATCGAGCCTTATAGCGCTCAATAGAACCATATGCCTTGAATTTGATCTTATAAACCCACTTGCAGCCAATCGGTTTCCGTCTTGGAGGCAAAGAGACAATATCCTAGGTGTGATTCTCCATTAGAGCAAAGGTAAGTTCGGATTCTATCGCGTGTTGCCATCTAGGATCTCATGTTGCCTCAACGAATGAGGATGGTTCCTATTCTTCATATATACGATTGATACAACACATATGTCCCGGCGATAATCGATTAAATGACACATATGAGGTAATGGGATATTGTGTAATCAAGAACTTCTTGCGAACATATGTAATCCTTGGTCCATGTAGGTGGATGAGTGTGCCGTCCCGGATCGTTGAGGTTGCTCGATGATATGTGCTGGAGGATCCGATGATTCGTGAATAACTCGGTGAGACAAATTGTTTAAAGGAGATTGAGAAATGTCCTCGAGATAAACTTGGCGATGTTGCTTCGAAGGTGTAGATTCCATCGATACATACAAAGATGGTCCCGATGATATGGGTGGTCCTAGTGCGGTAAGGAACCCCGGTGTTGAGGATAAAGATTCATCGGACAAAAAATGTCTGTCGTGCCCTGATGGTAAAGAGGGCTGTGATGAAGAAACCATTTCCTCAAACGGAAATACATCTTCATGGAATACAACATCCTTGCTAATGAAGAAAATCCCTGTAGAGATCTCCATAACTCGATATCCTTTTTGAATAGAAGAATATCCCATGAAAACGCACCGAGTGACTCGAGGGCCCAATTTATCTCGAGGACCCACATTTGTTATATAACATAAACAACCAAATACTTTAAGGTGATTATTATTAGGCTATTTGTTGTAAAGCATCTCAAAAGGGGTCGTACCATTAAGAATCTGAGTTGGCATGCGATTGATCAAGTAGGCTGCTGTGACCACACAATCTCCCCAAAAATCTTCTGGAATAGAAGCTTGGTATTTTAGAGCACAAGCAACCTCTAACAGATGCCTATGTTTGCGCTCAACGACTCCATTTTGTTGTTGAGTGTAAATGCAGGAACTTTCATGAAGTATGCCATGGGAAGATAGTAATGTGTTGCAATCAAGAAGTGAAAAATTCACGCCCATTATCTGTACGGATTCTTTATACAGATTTACCAAACTGATTTCTAATTATGGAAATGAAACTTGATAAATTATCAAAAGTTTGGCTTTTCGATTGCATAAGATAAACCATGTGGCTGGAGTGTAATCATCAACAATTGTAAGGAAGAATCGAGATCCGTCACGGTGAGGAGTATGATAAGGTCCCCAAATGTCCATATGAAGTACAGAAAAAGAATGTGTTGCACGAGATGTACTTTTCGGAAAGGGTGCTCGAGATTGTTTAGCTAAAGGACATATTGGACATTTTGGATGAGGAAAAAGAGCACTGTAACCCAATCGTTGATGAGAAAGGAGATTTTTATTTGAACCGATGGCATTACAAAAAACATGCTTATTTAATAATTCTAAATCTCTTGGGGAATTGCTCCAGAAATAGAGTCCCTCTACCATACTACCCAAGGCCATCACTCGCCGCCGAATGGTCCTAAAAAGACAATTGTCTGAATTGAATATGGCATGGCAAGAGTTATCCTCACATACTCTTGAGACAGACAAAAGATTAAATTCAAATTCTGGAATATATAGGACATTTTTTAGGATTAAATTTTGATCAAAATGTACGGTGCCAGTTGTGGTAACATTTGTGATGTTCCCATTTGGAAGACGCACCATCATAGGGGATTCTGGCATTTTATATGTGTGAGAAAACAGATTTTTGTTGCATACTATGTGGTCCCTAACACCTGAATCAATAATCCATACATCAACTGAAAACGAATTCTTGTTGTATAGGAAGGTACCTGAGAATCCTACACCTTTATCGCTAGTCTTGAATTGATCCAAAGATCCGTACAATATTCGATATTGTTCTTGGGTGATCATCTAGTGAGATGATACATCTGCCTTTTGTGCAAAAACTTGAGAAACTATGGATTCTCTCTTTTTGTCCTTGTCATTAGGTTTTCCATGCAGCTTCCAACATGTTTCAATAGTATGATGCAGACGTTTACAGTAGCTGCAATCTCGTTCGTCCGTTCCAGCATTGAGATCCCAGCCGTCGGATCCAGCGTTTCTATCTGAGCCGTCCATTCTGGATCGGCGATCCTAGCCATCCATTCCAGATCTTTGATCCAAGCGGTCGAATTGTAAGGACTTAAGGTTTCCTCCAGTTCTCCTCGTTGCAGCCACGATTTTTCTTTCCAGATCTATGGAGGTTTCACCGGAGGTTGCCTCGCCGGAGCTAAGGAAGGCTAGGCTCATGCCTTCACCTACCCGAGCATGTTTAGCGGTGGCCATCCGATGGTGCTCCTCTTGGACGGCCAACTGGTAAATGCGGCCAAGCGACGGTGGAGGGTCCATCGCGAGGATCTGCGACCAGAAAGCCGAGAAGGATTCATTGAGAATCAGTAAGAATCTCGTCGTCTTCTCTCCCTCTTTGATTTTGCGGTACTATTGGAGGGTGTCTTCGGGCCCCTCGAGTCGCTCTTCGGCAGCCTCAAGCTCATTCCATAGAGTAGAGAGGCGGTTGAAGCAAGAGGTAACCGAGAGGTTCCCTTGCTTCAACTCCGACAGAGCTTGAGTGACGGTGAATAGATTCGCTCGGTCGAGGCGTCCATACATCTCGCATATGCTGTCCCAAAGGGTTCTGGAATCTTCGGTAGGTGGAAGTCCGGCTGCAATTTTTGGGGCGAGGCAGTTGCCAAGCCATGTGTGAACCAGTTGGTTGCACTTGCGCCATTGCCTTTGGAGCCATTCATCGGCCGGAAAAGGGATGGCTCCGTCGAGGAAGCCGTCCTTGTCTTTAGTGACAAGGGCGCGCCGAGATTCCTAGCCCAAGCCGTGCAGTTCTCCGCTCTAGTAAGATGCATCCCAATGAGCTTCAATTCGGGCCCGTCAGCCAACAACGTGTAGAAAGGGTCGCTGGGTTCAGGCCGGCCGCCACCTCCAACCGGAAAAAACAGCGGCGCGTATCCAGGTTGAAATCCCGGGTAGGGATTCGTCCCTTGACCTGGGTTAGATCCAGATCCCTGACCCGGTGATGCATATCCGAGTTGAAATCCCGAGTAGGGATTCGTCCCTTGACCCGAGATAGATCCAGGTCCGTGACCCAAAATGGATCCGGATCCCTGAGCCGGATTCGTTTGGCCCAATGCTTCTGTTGGGCCCGTTACAGATGGCGACGGCCCAAAGGGATATTGGGTCCATACTTGTCCTAGCGACGAGCCAAAAGGATACTGGGTCCATACCTGTCCATACGCTGGAGGAAAGGTTGGAGGCCACTGGGTTGGGCCGGAGGTCTAGCCCGACGTCAGAATCAACCTTGCAGAAAGAGTTTCCTCTGATGGTTGAACAGAAGCTCGGTCTTCACTAGGGGGAATAGCCAGATCTGAGGTAGGTGTCTCCTCTGTTGAGGTGTTCTCAACATTATTTGTCATGGCACCCAAAAAAATTGAATTCCTAACCGATTTGCCGGTCTATTTCGCAAGTAAAGATCATGCAACAACAGCCTAGAAAAAAGAACGGTGGCAATTCAAGAATATGCGGAAGTTAGGCCAGGAGTATTGGCTCTAATACCATGACAGAAAATGTAATGGAGAATAGGGAAAAGGCTTTTCCTCTGTATATTCATGATATACATTTACATTGCATTGGTAAATTTATAGTGTAAGAGACAATAGAATAACACAGGAAAAAAATAATAAATGAATCTCTATTTTCCTATTTTCCTATTTATCAAAACTAATCCACGATTGACTAAATCACAATCAACGGAATCATAATCTTCAAGATATATTTCCAACAACCATCATTTTAGATGCTCTTCAACTAGAAATAGCCTACAAATTCACAGTGATGTACCTTACACCTTCTTTGACATTCCATTAACAATTACCTGGAAGTTAAACATGAATTGCATAGCTCTCTTGCCGACTTTAGCATTTGGATGAGATTGAAGCTTCTCGTACATTATACGAGCCTCATTTGGTCTTTCAATCATGTTGAGCACGTCATTATTTTCAAGCATGGGACAGAAAAGAATGCAAAGCCTCTAGCCTACTGTGGCGGTCGAGAGGGGATGCAAGAAGGGAGTCACAGAAGCAACTCTAATTCCCAGAGATCCTATATTTAGCCTGCCTGAGCTTCATTAAGATTGGTATTGTTAGGAATTCCTTCCCATATGAAAAAATGTAATTACCTGGTAAGTGAATCCTGGCAGATGGACCACTGCAATGCAGCTAATCCATGAAGTTCACTCTGCATATACAAATCATTAGGGGATCAAACCATCAAACAAAATATCACAATCAAACAACCATCGCACCAGAGCACATGTAACACTTGGCCCTCAAACGAAAAAAACTCTTACACTTTTGGCAGGGTTACCTGAAATGGCAGCTTATGCATGATCTCTTCATAAAATGGTAAAGCTTCCTTTAGTTTTCCAACACCCATCAGAGAGTCACCATCCTTCAGAGCCTTCAACAGCGAACAATTCAATGACTTTAAATCTACAGTAAAAATAGTCTCGTAAATCCCTATAGAAAGGCAGAGAAAGAAAAACACTAAGACAAAGGGCTAGGTCTAAAAGTATTAGTTATACCCCATATCGCACATAATTTACTAGGAAGGTACCTTCTCACACTCAGATTTCAACTTTGCATCTATGTTTAAGCCCATTTTTTTCTTGTAAAGAGCAACAAGTTCTCTAGTACGTGCATCTTTAGCAGCCCTATCTTCAGCTGTTTCCAGCACGTCCCCCGGGCGAATGGTCCTTCCACCTCCAAACTGAACGATAAAAATAACAATGAAAAAAAAAAAACTTAGCCTGACATTTGATTCATTGGAAGACACCAGAGAGATAGCACAGAAAATAACAGCAGCATAATATATATGTTTTCTGATCTGCATGTAATGACCAACCAACTAGATAACAAGTCCAGTCAGAGCATATGAAAATTTCAGAGGGCCAACTATCCTGACAAAAGAAGCAACGTTTGATATAATAAAAAGATCATCTTCACGGGAAAAATTGAATATATGCCAATAGACTTATGTTGCATTTGCTTCTCCCCAAACTGGCAAAGTCTATCACCTCAATGCTGTCTGTGATTCAACTTAGCATGAAAGAGTAATAACATTTGTTTGGTAAAAACATTATGGAATTTCAAAAACTTTGCTGAAATTTATCATATGATAGGAACTTGATTGATTGAGTGGATGAAGCGTTTCAATTGTTGTGTGCATTAATTATATGCATTTGGGATATGAACTGTGCTGATATGTAGGAAGGAACTGAGGCGAGGTAAGACCCTAGCTCTAATTGTGTGGTTGTGTGGTTAGGGCGTCATGAGGCGTAGTTTCTTCCTAATAAGGATTTAGAGAGTGGACTTGCTGAGACATTGTCAAACTGGTTATTGTATAACCATTTTCAGATCCTTAGATGGTGGTCGTGGAGGACCAAAGCCCCAAAGTTTGTGGAGGTGGAGTCTGAAGGATCGGCGTATTTTTTAGAGTCGATCATTTTGTAAGCTTTTACCTAGACTCTTTTTGTATCTAAACCCAGTTGTTTATAAAAGTGTGCTTTTGTGAAATGTTGTCCTGCTTTCCTATCCCGTGTTGTTTGTTGTCAGGGTTATTGTTCGCTTCCGTATGTGCATTAAAAATAAAAAGGTCTAGTCCTGAGAAGTCGCAATTGTATCAACCGCAATGGGATGTGCACACGCTCAAGGATCGGGGAGTGACAAACTTAGCAACAACCATTCGTTTGTCTAAATACATTTGGGCCATGTAATCCTCCGCACTATGTAAGAAAAGTCATTGAATCATGCATGTCATATGTAGTTTTTCTATTGAAAACTGACACTGTCTAAATGAAGGTCTTGCTACTTCTGGCATCGGTGAAATAGAGCACTTCGAGTTCCTCTGCTAAGGTCTATGGGGATACGAACACGGTGGTTCCCGTGGGCTTTGGAACTTAACAATTCTTAAGATGCAAAACTTCTCCTTTACTTTCTTTTATGACCATTCAACAAGCAGAATAAACAAGGTCAATCGTGTCGAGTCGCGATAGTATCGGTCAGGACACGCGTTCGAATAGTGCGTGCCTTCAGCTCAAGTCGAATTGCGAGGGCACATGAGCATGTCACTAAACTTACTGGCAAGCAGATCTATTGGTACCAAAAAACCAATTTGCATAATGCCATGCCCGCAAGTTGCCGTGGCCAAAGATCATTCTCTTGGTGAATGAAGTCAAAATACAAAGACCAAAGGGAAACATGTACATGAACATAGAAAAACCTAATAAACCTGCCTTGGATGCCAATTTCAACAGAAAGAGATTTTTTTCATTGACCTCATAATTTGCGAAGAAACGGAAAGAGAGGTCCTCGATAGGGCTTCGTCCGATCTAGCTCGATATTGACAGTGATTGAAAAACTAGCACATAGTAACTCAATGAAGCCTTATCGCTGGTCAAGGGGTGCACATAACTATCGCGACCTACCCCTCGGGGAGGGAATAGGTTTAGGGATATTGTCTAAAGACGAGCCTACTGCCCATGATCAGGCACGGGCTCTCCCAAACCCATACCTCACGCGACATTAGGATGTTCATAAGAATTTTATAATAAAGAGTCGTCATTAACCTATTAAAGTCAACTTGAAACCAAGTAAGGCATAATAGTGTACCCCACTTCCTACACAATTAAAAATCTAAGGTCAAAAACTTGATTACACTAATTAATCAATTAGTGTCATTTCGGTACATAATTTTGTTCATTTAAAAAAAAAAAATTCTCAGGCAGTCTAGATTAATTTTATACCTATCCAGTAACATGTGAGGTGATCAGGTGCGTAATCATCAAAATAATAATCAAGTCACCAAAGAAAGCATTAAATACATTTCATGGGATAGCAAGAACTTAATGTTAAGGAAAAGATAAATGTTGATTGTAACTAAAGGGAGCCACAAATAGCAAAGCATGCAAACAAGAGTAATTGTCTTTGGGGACAATTAAACCCTAAAGTAAAACCTTAAGAGTTTACTTAATTTTTTAGCACAACTTTAGAGTTAAGGAGCTTCTATTTTTGTAAAAAATAGCTCGAAAAGTCTTCTTCTTTTTTTTAAATTCATGGAATGGGATTTTGTAATTTTTAATGAAATTTTGAATTTTCTGACATTTTTAATTTTTTTTTTAAAATCAAATGTTATAAATAATTTCTAAAAGTTTTTTTTTTTTTGAATTTTTTAATGTTCTCAGAGAGTTTTTGAATTTTCGGAAAATTTTTTGAAATTTTTTTATTTCTTTGGAATTTTTTGAATTTTAAAATTTTTTAATATATTTTTAATATTTAACATTATTAGGCTCGGGAAAACGGGTTCGGACCATATAAACCCAATCCGACCCGCAAGGAGGGGTCCAACAACCCGAACATAACCTAAGACGGACAAAACCTATTTCATAAAACCCTTTTTTTGTTTTCTTTTTCGTTTTTATATCAATATTAATTTTTAATTCTTCTTTTCATTTTTCTTTTTCCTTTTTCCTTTAATCTTTTAGGGATATGTTCAATAGAAGTCCTAAAACTTGTCAAAGAAGTGCAATTTAGTCCTAAAACTTACAAAAAGTGCAATCAAATCCTAAAACTTGTCGGGTTGGTTCAATTGGGTCCTAAAGTTAACACCGTCAAGAAAGTTAATGGAAATTGCGACGTGGCGGCGACGTCACATTTTAAATGAATTTTATATTTTTTTTTATATGGATTTTTTAAATTATTTTTATTCAAAATCTTTAAAAAATAGATTAAAAACTAAAAATGAAAATCTAAATTTATTTAAAAAACATAAAACTGTTCAAAAAAAAAAAACACCGGTGGACTTCCGCCGCCTCCCATCGCCGGAGGGGCCGGCGGCGGCGCCGCCGCGCCCGGGTGAGGCCTCGCCGGCTCGCCAGGGTGAGGCCTCGCCGCCCCGGCGAGTCTTCGCCGCCCGAGCGAGGGTCGACGAGGCCTCGCCCAGGGGGCGACGGTCGCCGGCCTTCACTGGGGCCGGCGAGGCCTCGCCCTAGCCGGGCAAGGGCCGCCACCCCCGCCTAGGGCCGACGACCGTCGCCCGGCCCCTCCGGCGATGGGCGACGGCGGCGAGAGAGAGAAGTTGATTTTTTTTTTAAACAATTTTTTTAAATAATTTTTTTAACTTTTCTTTTTAGTTTTTGGTGAAAATAAGATAAAATGAATAAAAATTTTTAATTTTTTTTTTTAAAAATAAAAAATAATTTAAAAATCCACGTGGAAAATAAAAAATTATTTAAAATGCCACGTCGCATTTTTAACGGAAAAAACTAACGACGTTAACTTTGGACTCAATTGAGCAACCAACTGAGTTTTAGGACTCGATTGCACTTTTTGTAAGTTTTAGGACTCAATTGCACTTCCTCGATGCTTTTAGGACTTCTGCTGAACATATCCCAATCTTTTAATTTTCTTCTTCCGGCCTTCTCCTTCTTCGTGGGTTCTCTGCACGCTCGAAGCCCCTTCTTTCACCGAGATCTTGTTCCTCACCGAAGCCCGTCCAAACGGCAACACCGACCGGAGCAACCGGCGTTCCACCGCCGAACCACCGCCATCTACCGGTCGTCCATTCCAACCGGCACTGACCACCGTTGGCCACGAACTCCGGCGACCATTAACCCATTTGCCGGAACAAAAAAACACGACCACTCGACAATACATGATTTTTTCACAATAAACGTACAAAAATTCAATGGAAACAAGCAAAACAAATATAATTTTGCGGATATAGGAGCAAGAACGAACCGATCCCATGTCAAAACGTGAAATATTCTTTCCGTTCTCTTTCGAGCATTTTATCAAACACTTGGGATGCACCAGCCAACAAGAAGAACGCAGACTCATTCGAGGCAAGCATCAACACGACATGCGCGAGCAACGTTCAAGATCAACTCAGAGGCTAGTTGGTCGCATTTGGAACAGATACGAAGGAAGGACAAACAGCTTCGGCCACAACCCGAGGACCGACGAAACCGGAGCTCGCGCGAACCGGTTGGACGCGAGCTCCGGCCCGACGCCTCAAAAATGAACAGATGTAGCTCGGGAAGGCCAACCTGGTTTGGATGAGACACGTAGCGACGGACGGCGACTGACGGCCGGGCCTCTGGCAACGGCCAGGTACTTTCCCGATCTCACACTCTCTCTAGCTCGCTCTCGACTCTCTCGAACACTCAGATCTCGCCCCCTTTTCCTTCTTCGTGCGAGTGGACCAGCCTGCTCACTCTCTCGGTCTGCCTCTCTAAATCGAGCTCTCTCGGAGCCAAAATCTGCAGAAAAAACCAGAACCCAAAAAAAAAAAAAACCCTCTCTCTGACGGCTGGGGTGCTTGGCTTTTGCCACCGCCAGCTTGCCGGTCAGATTGATGCCGACCCGTATATCACGCTGCCATCTGCCCCCTCGCGATTCCTTGCCTCCTCTGGTTTGTACGTTTCTTTCCTGCCAAAAGCAAGACCGGCGTGAGTAGGGTGGGCGCGGTTCCCGGTAACTGGAACCAGGGAACCGAACCGGAGATTCCGGTTCCGGTTTCGATTCCTTTTTTCCAAGAACTGGTTTTGGAATGGTCGATTTTCCAACGTTGCGACTCCATTACAAGAATATCCATTACATCAAGTTTGAATAAACTCAAAAATGTTCGTGTGTATTGGTGCCACAAGCTAGTTGAAGTTCAATCTTGCAGTGTCTTAAAATCGATGGAGAGCTTACACAATGAGATGTGTAAATTTTTTGAGAGGTTGGTTTGTCTGTCGGAGGAGGAGCTGGGGTGCAATGAGCTACAAGCTCCCGAGTTGACTGATGGTCGGAGGAGAGTGTCCCTTGTCTCAAGCTCCCTAAAGATGCTTCGAAAATTCAATCTGACAAATTGCCCAGGGCCACGAGAGATTCGATTTGTTTCAACGTTGGAAGCATTGGAAGAATTTCATGTTCACCGGTGCATTTCGTTAAAAATGTTAGGCGGTTTGTCAAACTTGAAAAATTTGAACAGATTAAGAATTACATTGTGCGAGAACTTGCAGGATGCTGACACCACTCTAGAGTGTGCGCATATGTTATAGTTCAAATTTGAAAATGAAAAAAAAAAAAATTGAAAAAAAAAAAAAAAAAATTGAAAAAAAAAAAAACTATTGGAACTTAGAACTAATCCTGAAACCTGTGATAGGGTAAAGTTTCAGGTTTTTGATTCTGACGGGTAAGTTTCAAGTTCCAAAAATTGAGGAACCTGTACCCGATGATAGGTTCCAAGTTCCAGTCGGAACCGAACCAGAACCTGGAACCACTCACCCCTAAGCATGAGGGCGTGAAGGAGAGAGGAAAGAGAGAAGGGGCCGGGCTTGGGGAAAAGAAAATGAGGCTGGGCTCGGGCCCAGGCAGAAAAAGATTCAGAGGAGAGGAGAACGAAAAAGGACCGGGCCTAGCCCGTTCGCCTTTTTTAAAATAAAAATTAAAAAAATTTTGATTTTTTTGGATATTTTTTTTTTTACATTTTAATAATTAGTGATAGTAATGTAAATGCTCATAATATCTCTATGTGATGCAATTTGATGAAAATTAATTTTAATTAGGGGTTAAAGACTAATCCCTAATTTTCTATAACATTAAGCCTTAAATAAAATGACAAAATTTAAGTGTCGACAATAACACCCACGTAATATATAACACCCATGAAAAACTAGTAATCCAGTTAGTGCGTGTAAGTCAATTCCTGTCGCATAGAATTTTAGGATGCAGTTGCGGGTTCTCTAAGTCCTACATGTTAATTAAGTTATAAAATATACAAAAAATTAGTGTGGGTTGCATATTAGTAAGCCGTTATTATAACATTCGTGCATTCTATTTACATAATTTTTTTTTTTATAGTAATAGTTTGAGGAATCTTTGGTGATGAATAGGATACGCTTCGCTTTCTTAGTGCATCTAGGTTTTCTAAATTTTTTGCAATCTATTTACTATTTTGATTATTGAGAATTACTTTCTTGATTATGCATCCACATGATCATCCTTCATATGTTAATGGCATAAGATAAAATCAATTAAGATTGCCTGCAAAAACATTTCCAAAAAAAAAAAAAAAAATGTATCGAAAAAGATAACCAACTATATTTTACTTAAGTGTCCAATCGACTAATAACCGATTAGTAACAGATGTAAGAGACGAGTTTAAATGCATGTTGAATTGGGTTCAAGTGCTTGGTAAAGCTTGGAACAGTCCGTTGCTAAACAGGAGTGATTGTCTCTAGAGAACAACCTTCGTTTCTATTTAGTAGTTCACTAGCTTTCCTAGCTCAACTTCGGGAAAGTCGCAACAGGGATAAGAGAATGATGGAAAAAGATATCTTCCCTTGAGACGACAGCTTCAATTGATTGCTTGTTGTATATTCTTCATCCTTGTCAAGAGGATAGTTACTTTTGTCTTCAATAAAAGGCCTCAATGCCCTGTCCCCTCTACGGAGAGCTTCGAGCTTCGAGCTTCTTACCTCCATCATCTCCATGGCCTATAGAGTAGTGGCGTCACAACCATCAATTTAGATGCTCTTCAGCCAGAAATGGCCTACAAATTCACTATGACGTACTTCCACCTTCTTTGACATCCCATTCACAATTACCTGGAAGCTGTACATGAATTGCATAGCTCTCTCGTTGACTTTAGTATCTGGATGAGCTTGAAGCTTCTCGCACATCATACGAGCCTCATTTGGCTTGCCAATCATGTCGAGCACATCATTATTTTCATGCATAGGACGGAAAAGAATGCAAAGCCTCTAGGCCTACTCTGGCAGCGGAGAGGCAACGCAAGAAGGGAGTCACGGAAGCATCTCTCATTCCCAGATATCCTAAAATTACCCTGCACGAGCTTCTTTAAGCTTGATATTGCCAGGAGTTCCTTCACAAATGAAAACAAGTAATCTCCTGGAAAGTGAAATCCTGGCAGATGGACCCCTGCAATGCGAGAAAATGTTATGTGCATTAAACACACCACAGTAGGATTTGCATTGAACCATCCAGAGATTGACACATGGTGAATCCGAGCCCACTTTTCAGATCTTTTCTCTGTCCTCGGTCACCCCCTTTCTCTCGTTACTCTCTCTTCTCTCACTCTTTTCTTCCTTTTCTTTTCACTTTTGAGGCCATGGACAAAGCCGGTATTTTCAGATCTGTTCGATCGTCGAGTTTCCAATTCGCCCTCTCCATCTTGCAAGCCATGGATTTCGCGAAGTGCTTCACAGATCGTAGAGCGTAGTGAAGGACTTGGATAAAGTGGGTCGGGCTCGAACACGAGAGCTTGAAGTTGTCAAACAAAGGTAATATGCCGTTAGCATTGCAATAAACTTCATCATTACCACTTGACAAAGGAAATTGTGATAAATCATTCCGTCTGGAAAGAATTTCAAAATTTACCTATAAGAAAAATGTCTAGCTAGGTAATTGAGTTGTCGCTGCAACTGCAACTACGTGAAATGGTGAGACAAGTCAAATGAGAAGTAAATCCTTAAACAGATGTATGGAGTGATATGTCACGACTCAACGATTCTCAAATTGCCGTTTGAGCGTGATATGTATGGATGGGACCGCTGTTTTAGAAGATTATGCTTTTGCTGATCATATTCATGACCAAGGTTGGTTGGTCGAGTGTCATTACTCATTATTGATAGTGATCTTAAATAATTCAATTTTTTTTAGGATTACTAAGCAATTCCTGAATTTTACTACATTGTATCACATTCATGACGAAAATTCCGAAAATTCATGAGTTGAAATAACCGATTTTTACATAAATATATAACAATTTTTGAAAGATTACGATAACTATCATGAGTCCGTGGTTCTAAACTCACTTAGAAGGAGAGACCACTCCTGCATCGAACACATCTTGTTAGATTGCTCACAAGAGTACTGAAATCATGAATTTGAATTCCTTCTTGACAAATCAAGAGCATTCAATTAGGTCGCACGGACAATCAAGATTTATTGCTTGTGTATCAGCACATGTTATCAGTATGTTTTGAATGTGTAAAGTACAATGTGGAAGTGCATAACTATGTAGCTATGGCAGCTTGTTATTGCCTGCAATGCCTTCCTGTTGACCTGAAAAGTCGGGTTATCGGGTGATGCGGAAGATGTCTTCCACCTTCCTCGTGCCGGCATTCACATACTGCAGGCAAGATGTAGATTGAAGTTAAATGAGCACGTAAGCACGGTCGTCATGAATGCAGTAACATCAAGCTGCTTAATGTTCCAAACTCTACTTAGAGCACAGACATCAGAAACTGTACATAGTTTCTAATTTCAAAGCATCACAACAGACGAGAACAATTTCTCAACAAATGAAGTCATATGTAATCGAGTTAGCAGTCATAAGGCCAAAAGGAATGATGATTGTGGCGAGGGCGACGGAAAATTCGAGAGTTCTGACCTCTAGTTGTAACTCTTCTGGAGTTGCATGTCCTCTGAAATAGCCGAATTTGGAAATCCTTATCAAACTCCAGTCCCTTGGCTGCAAAAAAAATCAACGGGCCTTCACTTCCACAGATCTTATTCATGGGAGCAACATAAATGATAATCCCCATGTAACCGTATCAATTTGAATAACAGAATCAGATTTAATTTCTTAACAGCGAGCTAAAAATCTCTGGAATCTGGATATTTCAAGGCCCATAAATCGGAAAGGTGTTGTTAAGACAGCATTGTTTGACTAAGCAACATTCAGCCAATGTAAATGCAAGAAATGGAATTGGGATTAAGCACTGACGAATACAAGGACGGATTTTCAGAAATTGCCAAAGAATTGTGCAGGTTTAGACAAAAAGCTATATTGGTTTACTATTTTCAACGGTGAGAGGGAGAACAGACTCTAACCTCATCTAGGAAGTCATCCAGACTGAACCCTGGCCATACCAATAACCACTTGCACAGGTGCACTATAATTGCTGTGATCATAAGTATCAACCCCGCTTTGATCTTTCTTTGGCATGGCTTTACACTCATTTTGGTAAACCGAGCATGTTCTTTCATAGTTATGAACGTGGCCAAAGAGAACTAGATCAACCTGTGATATCAAATGCTTGATGAGTACAATCTCACAAATGAACGGATTATTCTACATGAGAACCGGAGTAAGAAATAGAATGTTGCCTTGTTGTCCAATAGCAACGGCTCTACAGCATCAAGAAACCTATGGTCAGCACCTCCTGCAGAACCAGAAGTGTACATGGGCCTGTGCCTGCAAAAGGGGAACCGATACACTTGATCTCTGTTTTCTTGAGATTTTTTTTTTTTTTTCTGGTTTGAGAGTACGCAAAATCAAGTGCTGAAACTCACAATTACCCAGAAGCAAATGTACTTACCCCGTGAAAACTAACCAAGGAGTTTTAGATCGATCGACTGAAGCCATGTCCCCTTTCATCCATTGATACTGACAACATGACATTCCCATGACATAAAATGACAGCTCATCGACATGCAAATGTGAGACCAAAAGGGTTCAGCTCGATCACCCTTACCTGCTCTGAATTCTCGGACCAGTCATGTTCGGTTGAAATCACGGTAAAATGAACACTGGCTTGTTCTATGGAATACCATGGCTTGTCCTTCGCTGGGGTTGGCATTGGGAAGTATGTCTCATAAGCAACGCCACATTCCCCACCGGAGTCCGGAGTTGAGTACATGGATCCAGAGTGCCCATAATCTCTGCATGTAAAGAAACTTAGAAATCATCTTCGATGCATACTGCTAAGTATGTTGGTTCAGCTGTTTACTGAGTCTTCCATAATATGCAGGAAGAGGTGCATATCGACTGGAGGTAGTTAGTTACCTTTCATGGTTCCCAATTGCAGTCATGTACGAAACTCGGGAAGCAAAAGGGCTGATGAGGTTGAGGAAGAAATCCCACTCCACTAAGAAGCCGGTGGCGTAGCTTATGTCTCCAATATGGAAGATGGCGTCCACATTGCCAGAGTCTACATAATCCAACACTGCCTTCGCCACCGAGATTGATCCTGGCTGTAGAATTATATAAAGTCGCATATTAGGATACCATCATAATCAGGAGTTTGAATTCTTGCAAACAGCTTAGTCTGTGCCTTTACAGTTAATTCAGAGGAATGTGACGTGCTAATAATGTTTCATGGAGAGCCGGTTTTCAATATGATACTCCCCCCAAATCGTGGCATATTTTGTCCCTTCCATCAGCATTCTTAAAATTTTGAAGGATACACATTCCTCCTAGTGTACGTCCAGTATGGATAGCATCTTTTCAATGTTGCAATCAGAAATTTGATTTTTCATTCTATGGAATGCATGTTTACCTGAATGTAGTGCTCGACTGAATCATCGAGAGGGGCTTTTCCCATATCCCCAAATGCAAGAAACTTGAGTTCATTTGATCCTCCTGCAGGCGGTGTCCTGAACTGAACTTGTTGACTCCAACCAGCTGAATCACTAGATATAATAAAACCATCGCCAAAAATAAATCGGATACGCCAACAAATGATATAAAAGTTTTTCTTCAATTCAATTTCCAACCGTCTAATTCAAGCCAGTGAAAAATAGATCACTCCATCTACTTCCACTTGCGGAAACTCATTTGCAGTGTCATGCGATGTATTACTCTAATGTCATGATAACAAGATGCTCCTTTTTATTGAAAGCCTTGTACCCGATCCTCTCTCGATCAGACATGCAGCTACAATTCATCTTTAAGAACTAACGCATATAGAAGCATTTGCCGGTGCTCCGTCATCTACCTAATGTCGTGAATTCATAGACAATTATTGTAAGGAACAAGTCCGTTGCATATCAATTCATTCCCATTCACTGCAGATTCGATGACCCTGCATCAAGTAGACATGCCAGAGATATTGACTCTACCTTCCATATTTGTAAGGATAAGAGGTAGAAGGCTGCAGTCCTGTCATCACGGCTGAATGAATGTAACCGGGGTCATGCCAACCGAAATCTTTGGCAGGACTAGGTAGCACATTACCTGTCGAAAAATAGACCAACAAAACTAAATTTAGTGAAGAATGAGTCTTCATAAGGCATTTCGATTGTTTTGCATGTGACAAGGAAGTCCCAGTGCATTTACAGAGTTTTCAAGTAAGGGTTTGAGGTTAACTCACTGCACATATCATCTTGTGAGAATGTACTAACTTCGGAAGTTTGTGATTTCCCATCTCCGTATTGCACCTCTTGGGGCTCTTTGTCTCCACTAACCCATGTAATCCTCATCTGCAGATTAAAGCATGTATGATTACCAGTCGCAGTCTGCATTGCTTTCGAGTGTTTTATGTAACGTTATTCCACGCTCAGGCGCAGTGTGTCATGCAGGCATGTTACCGCGACTTCATGGGCTAATGGTATAATTGACATTTGTCATGACATTCATAGAGCCAAATGTTGGCGACACGATCCCCGCAAGCTCGACACACCAATTGTTAGCCAATTCAGTGCTTACCGAGGTCCCAGTCGAGTCAATGCTGGAGAGATGGCCATAGAGCGGTTGGTTCGGGTTAGCAAAAGTCAAAGAGTTCGATTTCTTCAATACACATGGTGTTGCAAAACCCCCGGCGAACAGCACAAACTCAATGTCGGTTCTGATGTTTACAACGTGAAACCTCAAGGTGCCGCCGCATGTGGTCGCCACACATTGACCGTCCTTGTATTCCTTGCACTCCTCCTTCTTGCAGCTCAGATAGTCCGGATCCTTGCTCAAGTGTTGTGCCTGAAAATGATGCACATAAGCGTGCACCAAAAAGTTCAAGTGGAAACATTTCTCCTAGTCTAAAACTAAATAGACAAGTGATGGTAGGTATACTTAGAAAATTTAGGGAATTTGGGACGTTGCAAAAAAGAAAAAGAAAAGAAAAGATGTAGGTATAATGCCAGTGGTCGCAATAAATGAAATTTTAAAGCATTTTGATAAAATGGGCCTACTTAAATATTCAATGTAACTGGAGTCCATGCAGCATCTTATATGTACCAAAAAAAAAAAATTGTAAACCTTCATTAATATCTGGCATTACTCAAATTTAAGTTACATGTGGAATGTCTTCATTTGACTAATAAAAAACCAACCTTGAGAAGTATTTTCATTATTTTCTGTATTCAACAAAGTTTGGTGTTTTCATGGTCAATGAAAAAAGTACATAAATTTTGTAAAAAAAAAAATTACTATAAGTAATTTATTGAAAAAGGATGGTTCTTTATATTGAACAAAAGACTCTTTCGATTTTTTTGTCCAAAAATAAAACTAAAAATAAAAATAAACAGGACTCCTATTTTGTTCTTTCGGCTGATGAAGACTTGACGAAGAATCTTTTAAACCTTAAAAGCAGCTACGACCATTAAAGCTTGAGGTAGGATTGGTATAAATATATATAGTTGAATTTATTAAATTAGGTAAATGGTACTTAGAGAAAATGCAACATCAATAGAATATTTCGAAATGTAAACTGAATTTTACATATTTTTCGCATTTTATTCCAATTTTATCTACCACCACAACACAATCATGAAAGAGTCTTATCAAATATATTAATTTTTTGGTTATGTTGCAACTCAACATGTCCCTAACCAAATGAAATATGATATTGTGTCGTTAACGCTATGAACTCCATGACATGACTTTGGGGGTCACTCATGAGGACCGAACCAAAGTCTTGGCAAAAGGAGCAAGGCATGTGCCGTGTGAGTTCTTTTTCAGTTGCTTTTCTCTTCGGCCCCTGTGGATTCCAGTATTTTTTCTTTAGCCCCTCACTACTTTATGTTTCCATTACTAATCAAGAAGAAGGAAGATAAGTCATCAACAAGGCATGATTCAAGGTTAGAAAAGGTTACCTTGACAGGATAATGGCATAGAAGAGGAAGATGACTAAGATCACCGGTCTCTGCATATAGAGCCTTATTCAATGGACAATCTGAGACCCTGCACCCCACAAGAACAAAACGAAAGGAAAAGAAGGAACGTGAATGAGTAACCGCTGACGTGTACGAATACAGTTCAAAACTAGATGTTAGGATGATTCATACTTGGCGTTCGATGGAGAAATCATGGCGACCCAGTCGGAGTCCTTTGGAACCAAGACCCCGGTCACGTTAACCGTGAGATACTCTTCATCCCCAATGGCGGTGTCGCCGCTGACATTGATTTGGAGATACGGGTTTGGGTCGTGGCACTGGAGAATTCGCCTTCTGTTTAGTAACCGGAACTCAGATATGGCGGTGTAGTTGAGATGCTCGAGCGCGGAGTCAACCACCAGCGGGTGCAAATTCGACAGTGACGACCACGACGAAGAAGATGAAGAAGAAGAGCAGCGAGTCAAAAGTATGATGGAAATGGAAAAGATTGCGAGTTGTGTTGGAACGTGGAGCTCCATATTGGAGAAGCAAAATGCTTTGGGTGGATGAAAAGGAAGGCTTTCTTTCTATAATTACAAGAAAGAGAGGCGGGATTTAGTATAGAGAGAGGGGGGGAGAGAGAGGGACTGTTTGAAGCATCGAGGTGTGAGATGGACGTGTGGGATCTAATACCTATGGATAGACATTAAATATATGTGGTATTTTCCGGATTTTCCGATGTTCGTTTCACGAAAAATGAACTAGTCAAGGAAAATATTTTCCATCGTTGGAAAAAAACAACCTTTAAAGTAAGGAAAACGTTTTCCATTTTTAAAAAGTGGAAAACGTTTTCCATGACTCATTCCCTCTTATTTCTTTTTATTAATATATTTTCATTTTATTTTTATGCTTTCTTTTTTTTTTTTTTTTTAAATCGAAATTTTTTTTTTTATTTTTTTGGTCAATTAAAAAAATTAAAAATCAAATTTTGATAATTTTTCTCAAACAATTAAATGAGCTAACGAACGGTGGAAAATATTTTTCACTCAAATTTTAGGTTTTTAGGCCAACACCGAAAAATAGCCATTTTCCCTGAAAATAGCCATTTTCCTAAAATGACTTCCAGGAAAATATTTTCCGGAAATGCGATATTTTCCGCAAAACGAACTGGACCCAATATACGTGGTTTTTTTAGAGGAGGCAGGTGCTATTTACCTTAAAGAATAAATAAAAAAACATGAAGAGGGTACTATGTTCTTGACGTTCACATACGCAAAGTTGCTGATGCTCCAGATGCCGCTAGCCGTCCCTTTCCCTTTTCATGTTTCTCGTCCTTCTTGTGTTGCACATTTTAATATGTATAGAATAAACATCTACGCAAAAACAGATAACGCTCACTTGTTCGAGATTGTTATCAACTAAGAGCGAGTTAGTTGCTTCGAAAAGCTCAGTTCAGAGGTCGGATTTCGTTAGCTTTGCCCTATGGGAACTTCATCTGCTTCCAGCGGCAACCTATAGAGACGACAAGTTTGAGTTTCTGGTTGATGTTACTTTGAATGGACGAGCTCGTCGAGCTTCCTCCACCTGGCTGTTTTGCACCCTAGCGTGGTGTCAAAGTCAAATGATGGGATTGGGGTTAATATGAATGCACGAGCGGCGTGCAATAAATGCAGCTGGCTACCTTATAAGAAACGAATGTCTCCCTTTGGATGCTCTTGGAAATATAGGTGCTGGTGACGCTGATTACGGAATAAAAGACTGATGGAAAGAGGATATTCTCTCGAAAGCTTCATGTCCATTTTATTATTTGTTGGTGGTCAAAACGTACCATCAATTTATTACGTGTTCGACTAGGCGACTTCGGCTGTCGCTAATACCGCCGATTCACGCGGGCCTGCTTTCACATTCCTCATCACCGATAGGTCCTCATCACTGTGGGGCTTGCTCTAATAGACTTTTCTGTGACATGCTACCTATAATTATGGGTAAATTTCGGCTTGCGATATTTCAATCTACCGCATTTTATTTAGCAAGATTCATGAGTTGAATTGGGATGAAATTATAATAATTTCACGATTAGCAGAACTTTACATTTTTGGTCATTGTCTCAGCTCTCATTTGCTTCTCCCTACGGATACTTGAAAAACGCTCCGTTAAAAGCAGAAGTACTTTTCTATAGGATTGATCCTTTTGTCGAGGCACTTTAAGAGATCGGCTTTCTAACTTGGGAGGGAAATGCACGTTGCCTGAAAATATTGGGAATGAGCAGAAGTGCGTGTAGGTTGAGCTTCTAATCGATTATGATCAGATTAAAAAAACCAAGCAGTTTTGTTCTTAGTAAGAGGTCTTATAATATATTCTTCATTACCAGCAGCCTGAAATTAGTAAATTATTGATTGTCGGCCTTTTTCTTGTAAACAAGCGTAAGCCTTGAAGGGATGGACCATTAGTATATCGGTATACTTCTTTCTCTTCTCGTCCTTATCACTGTTATAAATTTGCCTCCTGGGAACATTATCCTCGGTATATAACTTGAGATATCAGCCACAACTTTCAGAGTACTCATCACGGGTTTGCACTGGCTCAGAATCTTCATAGAGCTTTAAGCATCCATGGAAACAGTACCACTGTCTATCATCTTAAATTCTACTGTGACAAAAAACGAAAATCTCAGCAAAAAGTGCTTGCCGATTCTCTATGTAGAACTCCAAAGAGGTTGGGCAGAACAATAACCCAGCTAGAAATAACAAGTTGGATAATTAATCTACATTGGAACTCCAAAACAAGAAAAGGGGAAAAGACAAACAAAAAGGTAGGTAATCCTATAATCTTCATGGACTATATTCCTCTTTGGACAGCAATAAATAGCACAACAAATATGGGTGAAAGAAGAAAGACTATGTACGGAAAGGCTTGAGAGAGTGCACCTTCTTCTAGCTCTTCATCCTTGTCAAGAGAATAGTTGCTTTTTTTGTCAATGAAGGCCTCGAAGTAGTTTTGGTAGCCTGTGCTCTTTGCGGAAAGCTTTGAGCTTCTTACCTTCATCATGTCCATGGCCTGTAGAGTATTTGCACCATAACCATCATTTTAGATGCTCTTCAGCTAGAAATAGCCTACAAATTCACAGTGATGTACTTTACACCTTCTTTGACATCCCATTAACAATTACCTGGAAGCTAAACATGAATTGCATAGCTCTCTTGCCGACTTTAGCATTTGGATGTGATTGAAGCTTCTCATACATTATACGAGCCTCATTTGGTCTGCCAATCATGTTGAGCATGTCATTATTTTCAAGCATGGGACAGAAAAGAATGCAAAGCCTCTAGCCTACTGTGGTGGTCGAGACTCGAGAGGGGATGCAAGAAGGGAGTCACAGAAGCAACTCTAATTCCCAGATATCCTAAATTTACCCTGCCTGAGCTTCATTAAGATTGGTATTGTTAGGAATTCCTTCCCAATATGAAAAAAATGTAATTACCTGGTAAGTGAATCCTGGCAGATGGACCACTGCAATGCAGCTAATCCATGAAGTTCACTCTGCACATACAAATTATTAGGGGATCAAACCATCAAACAAAATATCACAATCAAACAACCATCGCACCAGAGCACATGTAACAATTGGCCCTCAAACGAAAAAAACTCTTACGCTTTTGGCAGGGTTACCTGAAATGGCAGCTTATTCATGATCTCTTCATAAAATGGTAAAGCTTCCTTAAGTTTTCCACCATCCATCAGAGAGTCACCATCCTTCAGAGCCTTCAACAGCGAATAATTCAATGACTTTAAATCTACAGTAAAAATAGTCTCGTAAATCTCTACAGAAAGGCAGAGAAAGAAAAACACTAAGACAAAGGGCTAGGTCTAAAAGTATTAGTTATACCCCATATCGCACATAATTTACTAGGAAGGTACCTTCTCACACTCAGATTTCAACTTTGGATCTATGTTTAAGCCCATTTTTTTCTTGTAAGCAGCAACAAGTTCTCTAGTACGTGCGTCTTTAGCAGCCCTATCTTCAGCTGTTTCCAGCACGTCCCCCGGGCGAATGGTCCTTCCACCACCAAACTGAACGATAAAAATAACAAAGAAAAAAAAAAAGCTTAGCCTGACATTTGATTCATTGGAAGACACCAGAGAGTTAGCACAGAAAATAACAGCTGCATAATATATATGTTTTCTGATCTGTCTGTAGATCTGTATGTGATGACCAACCAACTTGATAATAAGTCCAGTCAGACCATACAAAAATTTCAGAGGGCCAATTATCCTAACAGAAGACGCAACATTGGATATCATAAAAAGATAAAAGATCGTCTTCATGGGGAAAATTGAAAATATGCCAGTAGAACTTATGTTGTATTTGTTTCTCCCCAAACTGGCAAAGTCTGTCACCTCAGAACGGTCTGTGATTCAACTTAGTATGAAAGAGTAATAACATTTGTTTGGTCAAAAAAATTATGGAATTTCAAAAACTATGCTGAAATTTATCATATGATATGAACCTCATGTCCTATTGCTATGATAATACCCAGATCCAAGACAAGATAGGTAGGTGTGCCATCCCATTAGCATGCTAAAGCAGGAACAAAACCATTTTTCATTTCCTGTTCTATTAAACTTCAAGCAAAACGTCTAGGGACAATTGGAATGTAAACCGCTGCTGCCTTTGAGGAATAACTATCTTGGGTGGAAATTACTAAGCATGTATAGCCATATTTGTTCTGCTATTAAATTGCTCAAAAGTTTTACAAGAACAAACTGCACCAGCAGAAGCCAGAAAAATAATCAACTTCTGTATCATATGATCTCTCAGTAACCGGCTCACCGTCTCAGATATGTTGTTCGGTCTTGGGAAGACACCCCAAGATGAAACTTTGGGTTTGTAAAGATCCGAATTATCTTCTTGGGGTGGTGCGACGGCAGGCTCCGTCACCGTCACATCATCGAATTTGGTGGTGTCCCCAAGAATGATTTCCACCTCAGGAGCGTCTCCTTCTGGAAAAGGGTCACTCAGCGGAATCAAACCCGGCGGAAGTCCCCTGGTCGTTTTCTTGTCAGCAAAGTCGAGCCCCACAAAATCAATGCTCGAAACCACCAGCTGCTGTTCCTTATCCGTTTTTTCCTCCGAATTTACTTTACCAATTTTCCCTCCATTTTTACCTGTCAAGCCTAATTTAAGAAAACAAAAAACAGTCAACTCTTTCAGCTCCATAAAAAACTGCAAAAGCAAGAACTTTATATACATGGCAATAGACATCATCCCTCTACAACATCAAGCGTTCAGCAAATGCAAGAAGATCGATCAGAATCATCCGCCCACAGTTTCGGCCGAATGCTCAACAATCTTTTAAATTCACGGTCCTTGCTAACCTATCGCAAGAAGAGGAACAAAAATCGCCCTCCCTTTCCACTTCGCACAATCATCTCATCATCCACAATCAGAATCAGCTAAAATCAAACCACCGAAACAGAAAGACAAGAAGAACTCCGCCCCCCATGACACATCTCTCACCCGAATCAGCGTCGCTTTCCAAGACGTACTCTTTTGCCGCCTCGGCCGTCGCGATTCGACCGGTGCCGGCGGAATCGCCGCGGCTACTCGCGTCGCCGGGGCTCCCGACCACGCTCGCCTCGGATACACCCTCCGGCTTCGGCTGCAGCGACTTCTTGTACGCCCGAGCTTTATCGAAGGCGAGCTTGACGGGGTCCGCGGGAGCCGCGGGTTCGGGGGCAGATTCGGAATCGGGCGGGTTCGGGGAGGAAGAGGAGGCGACTCTGAGGAGGAAGGGCTTGGGAAGATGACATCTTTTGGGGGATTTGGAGAGGAGGAATGTGGCGGGAGGGAGGAATGAAGGGTGAGGAGAAGCCATAGCCATTTGGGTTGGGCAGCAGGAGGAGGAGGAGGGATGGCGGATTGACGGTTGTTGGTGGCGGGAGTGAAGCCGTTAACTGGATAGTGGATGGTTTGGTATCGATCTTTGGGCCGCTTCTCCCACGGGTCGACCCGGCCCGTTGTGGGAATTGAACCGGAAATGGCTCCTGTTTGTAAAATGATGCCCCCTTAAGAGTTATGACTAGGGGCCGAGCATGATTTTATGATAGAAGCAGAAATCAGGAACTGGATCAGAAGGAATGGGTTTGGTTTCAAGTTTTAAGATATGCAAGTATGTCCTTACTTCCAAAAATTAAAGAATTGATTTAGATGGCAGGTGGGATTTAGAATCTAGAACAAATTATTTATTCATCGAAATTGTTTAATTATGAATATAGGTGGAATTTGAATAGACGTTGAAACCTGTGATAAAATAGTTTATAGTTTCCAAAAATTTAGAAACCGGTCTCGACGGATAGGTTCCATGTTCTAATTGGAATATGGACCAACCTCATAACTGTTTATTCCTACTTGTGGCTAATTTTACTTGCACGATGGTCAATGACAAGTGACAAGAGGAAATTCCATAAAAATAATAATAATAATAATCTTGGTCATTGAAAATCATGTTTTCTCTAGAGGATGACTTTTTTGGCAAGTAAATAAATGAAACGTGGAATGTAGAATATTATCATTTTCTCGAAAAAGAAATGAAACCTATTTAACTCGAGATGCAATTTAATAATAAAAAAAATATTTAAAAAAAATCTCAAATAAATGATCATGCAATACGAGAGAGCAATTCTAAGGATCATCATCACCTCCTGGATTTACCATCACCAGATCGACCAAGCTCGTTGGGTGGCTATTGCAAGTCAATGTTAAAGCACTTTGCAGCTGCACGATTATGTGGTCAGACATTGATCGAAAGCTAACCAAAATTGTCGACTATGCACTATGCAGCTGCTACTATCTGTCCTGTCGACGGTTGTCCTAATGTTTGTGCAGAAGAAGACGAAAGCCATCAATAAAAGACAGGCTGTTGCCGAGCCAAACTCAGCGGATTTCACTTTTTAGCGATTAAACTGCAACCATAATCATGAATCTTATGGTGTTCGATACGTTTTGTGTATTATCTATATTTCACTTGATGCAGTTCCATGTGACTGATCAAATTAAGGAGTGCTTTCCATGGAAGAAGTGCTTGTGCAAAGACAAACCTCACATAAATAGATAGTTGAGACCCGCCAACCATAAAATAACAAGCACTGTCCACCAAAAAAGTCTCAACCGAAATCGCACAAAGCTCATACTGATTAATAAGTTCATAGTACGCAAAATATCAAATATGGGGAGATAGTTGGTCGATCACTCTTCATTGCCCAGGAGAGTGAGCAAGAAATCCTTGTAATCCCCTGTAGTGTCCTTGGCCACTGCTTGGTCAAGCGACACACTGTTCTTCTTGTAAAACTCCTCCTTGATCTCCTTCAGGTCCTTCTCCGCCCTAGTCACGATCACGCGAGTGAGATCATCCTCATCCGTCCCGGCCCTCTTGATTGCGCTGCTCAAGGCCTGTGCTCAACACGGTTATACTAGCCAAGTGATACTGAAGTGTGTATATTGCACGGTAACAAGATCTGCTCTAACCTTTACAAAGTACTTGTTGGGATCATTGAGGCCCCGAATGGTCATGCGCAGCGCCACGGAGATTTCATCAGGGTGTTCGACCAGCAAATTCTGAAACCACACAGTGTGAGAAGAATTGAATTCAAAACTCACCAGAAACACAAACATAATCGACAGTAACTTAAGTAGCAACGTGAATTTTATTAATCTGGGCGAGTCTTTTTGCAAAAGGATTATTAGGAAAGCTGCTGCTACATAAGTCGAATATGAACATATCCGGTACCTTAGTGATGGAAGTGCCCTGGTCCTCTTGGTAGCGGTTGAAAGTGGCCCTGAGCTGAGCCTTGCTCCTGGTGGTCAAGATTCTTATGACCTCCTCATGGTTGAAGGCCTTATCTTTTATGGCATCGTGAATAACATCGGCCTCCGAGTTCGCCAACCTCGCATTGATCTCGTCTCCTTGGTACCTATACGCACTCACTAAACCAACCAAGAGCTGCGTAACGAGAGCCAGCATTAGATAATCTCTTGATTCACATTCCAAATCGCGAGCAAAAGTATAAAAGTATTAGGTAAATTCTCAGTGGTACATAAACGATAGCTACCTCTTCATTTTTTCATCTAGACCTAGTAAAGGCGAATTCGAATACCACAATGCAAAGCCTATTAGTACTAAATCTTATGGTACCTTTATAACGTACCTTGCGGACGTCGCCGGTGGTATGTGCAGCAACATCTTCTTCCAAGGAGCGCTTGTAGCGAAGCTGGTAGGCCTTTCTCACCTCCAGGAGCTCATCAGGGGTACGAATGCAAGAAATCTCTATGATCACAGGGTAATCAGGATTTGATTTCCTCAGAGCCACATTGGCTAACACAGCATCCCGGTCAGCCGGATCCAGTATCCAACGGTACACCGCTTTCTTCAAAAAAAAAAAATGTCATGGAAACATGTATAAAGCTCAAAGATCATTTTCTTTAATAAAGAAACGATCAAGATTACATGGTTCATTTTCTTTCTCAGAAGATTTTATCTGACTTTTTACAGCCGACCTTAACTTAATTTCGACAAGATCAAGACCATCCAGTTTCTTTTTCCGCCTTACATTTGTTAATACAGATTTGGTGCTCTCAGGAGAGAGTCCTACGCAACATTCAGTGTTCTTGATTGAGCTTTGGTTAGGCCCCTGAAACATTTAATAGATGAAGTCTTTGAGACTAGCTCTTAGCCTTTTCCATTGGTAACGTTCGGACGTATCTATGCATGCGACATTCTACGACTGTCGATGAAGATGACGACCACGCTATAAACAATCTATGATTTCAAAACACTTCTAACAAGACAATTAAATCTCAAAGGGAAAAAAAAGGAAGAAAAGAACCTCGAAGTCTCTGGTGATCTCAGACTCAAGGCGTTTGACGAGATCTTCCTCGTAGAGTTGCTCATAAGCCTGCCTGATCTGCTTCCTCTGTGCTGCGTTTCTGTGTCCGAGCACTTCTATGATCGCCTTCTCATTCGTTCCCCATCCTAATGTCATCGCACAAAAATGGAAAAATAATGATTTATAACCCTTTCGACAGCTTAAAATCATAGCAAATCTCGACAGATATACCAATACATAGGTGGAAGTTGAACATATGTATCGCTAGATAGATAGAGATCTCAGCAACAACAAGGCTAGCCATTACTATCACTCTCTCTCTTTCTAGTCTCTCTGCAGTTTGATGTGAAGGAAAACTTTGCATCCACCATCCCCATTTTATACAGTATTATTCTCTTGCCCACATGGAGATGATCGACCCATAGAGAATCCATTATTTCCCCAAAAGCTCTATGTCATAAATGAATAGCCAGATCCTATACTTAATTAGCATATCTGCCATCTCGGCTGGCAATCCCCTTTTTAGACTTAGCGATTAAGCAAATGGGTTCCTGTTGGGCTTTTGAAGCAGTTTATGTTTGCTTAGGTGTTATGACATTCACTATACTACTTAATATCCTATTTTCATTCAGCCTAATACATAATTGACACCGAAAGAAGTGAGAAAATATTGCATACAACTATGATTCCACGTCACCCTTGCAAGAGTCCATTAACCAAACGACGTGTTATTAGTGGCAAATGAGGTGGAGGCGGCACACAATGCAAAGGCGTAGGCGTTGGTGGCGGCAAGAGAGATCAGAGCTAGGTCATGAGTTGGGAGGGAGAGAGCTAGAGCAGAGAGTGTCATCGCGGAGGGAGAGAGCAAAGCATCACTGTGTGAGAGAGGGAAGAGAGAGGGATTTCAAAATTTCTAATGGTAGGGCCGCCGATGAAATATGATGTTCAGTCAATGGACTCTTGCAAAGGTGACATAGAATCAAAGCTGTATGTAATATTTTCTCGAAAAACATGATGCCTGAGTCATTTATGTCTCACCAATAATGCATGATCTTTATTCAGAATCTCTTTCCCCTTACACGGTCTTCTTTAGTTAAAGACTGAACATTCGCATCAAATGGTACGAGATCATGGAAAAACTACTTCTTCATGATTGAATTCCAAAAGATTGCGTGAAGTTCAAGCGTGGTATTTCAAACTCTTTAAGATACATAGTCATTTTATTTCTCTTCAAAGTCCAAAAATCCATCCAAATCTTAATAATGGATATCAGCTCGATGATTATGAATTACCTTTCGGTGCATAGCAAACACTGATTAAGGTTAGAAACACTAGTAAATCGTGCAGTCAGCATAATCATATGGATTGACAAAGACTCACCCTTGCGCTCTGGACCCAACACTGATCTTAGTTGTTACCTACTCTCCTTTTTGATCCATCCTCTCTAATCTAATGAAGAGAGAGCACGTTGTTATGTACCTTCGCACGCCTTTTGGAGGGCTGCAGCATCTTCGGTGGGAGAGAAGTGATCAGGAGCAACTAGAGAAGCCATTTCTTTCTGTCTATTGAGGATAAAATGCAGTTTTATCAGCTGAAGGTGAAAAATTTGGTCACACAAGCCTCCAATTTATAGAGCAGTCTCTCACATGCAAAATCCATCATGGGTGTCAGTGCCGCTTCACAATGATCACGTTCCTGAGCAAGCAAACGTTACTTACTCCATAACGTATGTTACTGTTTTCTCCCATAAATCCCGTTGAAACTTTTTGAAAGAGAACAGACAAGACTTTCGAGTACCCTTTTCGTGCTCTCTAGGCCAAGAAAGGACGAGATCAAAAGGACCGAATTGAAAAAAAAAACAAAACAAAACAAAAACAAAAAGAAGAAGAAGAAGAAGACTGCTGTCAATATTTCTATATCAAACCGTAAACCAGTAGCTCTAAAGCAATTCTATGTAGAGCCCCTTTTTTTCCTGCTTCGTTTAAAAACATGTAGACATGTTGAAGATGGGCCAGGAACATAGAAAGTCAATATTTATATTAGATAAAGTCAGGCTTTCAGGTTTTAGGCCGGTTCCTAAGGAAACCAACTCTAAAAGGATAGATTCAAGTTATTGATGTATAACTTATTCACCTTGAAATTAATCACCATTAATATGTGCAATAATGGGTGGATTACATACGAAGAGAAAACAATCAGTACGTGAACTCTTTTTCATGTTTGGAAGACTCTTTTGACAAGAGAGAGCATCAGATGAGAAGACAAGGTGGAGAACAGTGAGGAAAAAGACGAAAGACGAAGGTGCAGGTAAGAACAAAACAGGGAATGCGTGGAGTGTAACATTATTCGTTAAACTCAAAGATATGTGTATGTTAAACTCAAAAGCTTTGCTAGCAAAATAGTTTTTAGGGTACTGTGAAAATAAAAATATATTACGATCCATAAATTTTTGAAAGAATTGGTTCTACAATAACTTATAATTATTTATAATTTGATTTTTTATAATCTAAAATAAATTGTTATTCTCACAGTACATTAAAAATTATGATCTAATCATTTCTCTAAATTCAAAGATACATGAATTTGACCGTTACTTTATTGAAAAATAAAAAGTAACGGATAAAAGGCCGGCCAGTGAATCGTGCCAAGCATGGGAATTCCTACGCCGGGCCCGCATGTCATGCTCAGGCACAGTTGGCTTAGGCCCCTTTTAATTTTTTAATTAAATTAAAAAATTCACAAAAGAAAGATTCACATTTGCAATCATATGCAACGAAAGAAAAAAGGATGCGGTTCCTATTTGATTAAAAGTCAATTTACAAATGCATGAGTGGCGACGGGGACGCCCTACTGGCGAGGCTCATTCTGCTTTTTTTCATTGTTTTTTTTAAATTGTAGCCCTTTTTAATTAATTTAAATAATATTTGAATAAGGAAAAAAAATGCCTTGTAATAGAGAGAAATTAATTTAAAAATACCACATCCACTTTTTCCATTAGATAAATTGATGATGTTAATGGAAAAACTTAATTACACCAATTTGATAAGTTTTAAGATTTAATTATACTTTTTGAAAATCTTAATATTCAATTACATTTTCACAATAAATTTTAGGAATTCTAGTGAACACATCTCAAAATATATCTATATACACACATATATAATCCAGTTGGAGCTTGTCATCTCAGCAACATGCCTGTTTCTTGGGAGAAACAGAGGAGGGTCGAAGCCAAAACCAAATGTCTCTGTGAGTAGGATTCAAAAGTGTCACTTAGAAATGAAACAGAGAGAGGATTAAAAATAAAGTTGAGGGGTGTATATGGAAATGAGCAAGTAACTGAGAAAAGGCATACTAAAAGATCTAAAACGTGAGTCTTATCAAACACGTGGCAATCAACAAGTAAAGAGAATTTTATTTGAACTGGAGGGCCGGGTCTATGAAATATTTTCTCCATAGCCCCAAATGGTACCAGTGATAAAAAGTAGCTTCCATCACAATTCCATTCATGATAGCCGTTAAATTTCCAACATAGCAACATATTTGAATAGGGAAAAGCCTAATGGAAATTACTTTTAAATCATTGGTATAAATTTCGAACAATTGTGAGGAAAGAAAAAACCTCATAGGAAAAAGTTTAAGATTTTTTGTGGGATTATCATAAAAGCAATAATACCAAGCTTCTCTTAGCTCAATGAATCCAATTGTTGATGTTTGCGAAAAAAAATAACTCGAATTATTCTTAATTTGGAAAGCTTGGTGTTGGTCATAAAAGTGAAAACAGAGTCATCCGATCGAGGTTTGTGCAAGACTAGTCCGAGACATCATCTGACCATAAGACAAAAAGAATAGTTTTTAAATATATTTTCTCAAGAGGACAGCTTTTTCGGAGAGAAAATTAATGAGACGTGAAATTATAGATTTTATCAATTCTCACAAAAAAAAATATTAAACTCAAGATACTTTTTAATAATAAAAATTGAAAAAAGAATAATCTCAAACAATTGACTGTGTAACACGAGAGAAATCTCAATTTTAAGGGTCATCACCACTGCCTGGATTCACCATCAAATACTTTCTTTCTTTTTTTCCTGTTTGTGGTTTTGGCTTGTATGGCTTTATTGGAGATTCCCAATCCATATTGCTTAAGAATGGTCTTCACAGCCAGCACCAACAAAATATCTTGTTCGCAATGCATAAGCAAGGGATACATTCACGTTATAGCTCGAACCAGCTATCAAAACCTCAAGAACCAATCTCTGTGCCTGAGTCTCCGCAATGCTTGTCAACAACAATCTTTCAAGTCCCCGCAATGCTTGTCACCATCAAATACTCTCTCTCTGTGAATGTGTTCTTATGTGATGTTTTCATGTGGTGGACTTTCAGTGCTCAATGAGGTCGACGCCACGCGCAAGACACTCTAACCAGATCGACCAAGTTCAATGGGTGGCTGCTTCAAGGCAATGTAAATACTTCTTTGCCTTCTCCCTAGTTCATCAGCTATCTTCCGCTCTCTGCAGAACTATATAGTGAGGCATTGATCGAAAGCTAACCAAAGTTGTTGACTTTGCAGCTACTGCTATCTGTTCTGTGCACGGTTGTTCTAATGTTTTTGCAAAAGAAGATGAAAGCCATCAATAAAAAGATAGCTGTTGACTTTTGGTGTACTTCATATTTAATTTGATGCAGTTTCATGTGATTGATCAACGAAGGAGTGGTTTCTATGGAAGAAGTGCTTGAGCAAAGACAAATATCACATAAATAGATAGTTGAGACACACCAATTATAAAGTAACAAGCATTGTCCACATCAAAAGTCCGACCGAAATCTCACAAAGCTCAAACTGATTAATAAGTTCATAGTACGAAAACATCCATATGGGAAAATAGTCGGGTTGATCACTCTTCCTTGCCCAGGAGAGCGAGCAAGAAGGCCTTGTAATCCCCTGAGGTGTCCTTGGCCACTGCTTGGTCAAGCGACGCACTGTTCCTCTTGTAATACTCCTCCTTGATCTCCTTCAGGTCCTTCTCCGCCCTAGTCACGATCACGCGAGTGAGATCATCCTCATCCGTCCCGGCCCTCTTGATTGCCTTGCGCAAGACCTGTGCTCGACATGGTCGGTTAATCAACCTACTTAATACCGCATTGCATATATTGCAATGTAACACAATTTGCTCTAACCTTTTCAAAGTACTTTTGTTGATCATTGAGGCACCGAATTGTCGTGCGCAGTGCCACCGAGAAGTCATCAGGATGTTCAACCAGTATATTCTGAAGCCAGACAATGTGAGTTTTATTATTTTGGGCCGGTCTTTTGCAAAAGATTTATTAGGGAATTTGCTACATAAGTCGTATATGAACATATTCGGTACCTTAGTGATGGAAGTGCCCTGGTCATCACGGTAGCGGTTGAAAGTGGCCCTGAGCTGAGCCTTGCTCCTGGTGGTCAAGATTCTTATGACCTCGTCATGGTTGAAGGCCTTATCTTTTATGGCATTGTGAAGAACATCGGCCTCCGAGTTCGCCAACCTCGCGTTGATCTCTTCTCCTTCGTACCTATATGCACTCACTAGACCAACCAGGAGCTGCATAACAAGAGCTCGCCATGAAATAATCTCCAAATTTGCATTCCAGATCACAAGCAAAAGCTTAGACATATTAGGCAAATTCTCGGCGGTACCTTTCGGATGTCGCCAGTCGTATGTGCAGCAACATCTTCTTCCAGGGAGCGCTTGTAGCGAAGCTTGTAGGCTTTTCTGACCTCCAGGAGCTCATCAGGGGAATGAACGCAAGAAATCTCTATGATCACAGGGAAATCAGGATTCGATTTCTTCAGAGCCACATTGGCTAACACAGCATCCCGGTCAGCCGGGTCCAGTATCCAACGGTACACCGCTTTCTTCAAAAAAGAAGTTATCGAAACATATGTCAAACTCTCAGATCATTTTCTCTGGTAAAAAGAACGTCAAGATTGCATCGTTTATTTCCTTTCTCAGATGATTTCATCTAATCTTTTACAGCCGAGCTTGATCTTGACAAGATCAAGACCATCAAATTTCTTTTTCCGCCTTATGTTTGTCAGTGCAGATTGGGTGCTATCCCCAAAGAGCCTACGCAACATTCAGGGTTTTGGTTGAGCTTGGTTAGGTCACCTAAGACATTTCATAGATGAGTTATCGAGTCAAAAGCTGGTCATTTTCTGAGACTAGCTGCCACCCTTTTCAGTTGGTAACGTTTGGACGCACCATGCGAGTCCAAACCATGCAACATCAATCGCCAAGTGTAATCAATCTACGCAAAGTTGACAACTGTTTCGATGAAACTGACGACCACTTTATAAACAAATATATAATATTCAAAGCGCTTCTACCAAGAAGATTATATCTTTAAAAAAGAATGAAAAGAACCTCGAAGTCTCCGGAGAGCTCAGACTCAAGGCGCTTGAGGAGATCTTCCTCGTAGAGTTGCTCGTAGGCTTGCCTGATCTGCTTCCTCTGCGCTGCATTTCTGTGTCCCAGCACTTTGATGATCAGCTTCTCATTCGTTCCCCATCCTAAAAATAGGAAAAGAACGATTGACAAGCCTTTCAACAGCATCAAAATCATAGCAAATCTCGACAAATATACGAACACGTCGGTAGATGTTGAAAGAATGCATCAATAGAGAGAGCGAGATTTAGACCTTGACAGGCCTTTCTTAGAGTTTCTGCGTCTTCAGTAGCAGAGAAATGGTCAGGAACAACAAGGCTAGCCATCACTATCACTCTCTCTTTCTAGTCTCTCTGCAGTGTGACGTTGATAAAACCATTGCATCCACCATCCCCGTTTTATACAGCGTTACGCTCTTTCCACCAAAGCCAAGAACCACATCGAAAACATCGACCCCTAAAAGAATCAATTATTTCCCCCCAAAGCCCATTGTCATAAATAAATAGCCAGATCCTATTCTTGATTGGCATATTTGGACACGCAATACCACGTGCAGACAACTTAGTCATTAAGCAAATGTTGTTTCGGTTGGGTTAAGCGGCAGTTTAACCTAATCAAGCGTTTGCGTAGGTGTTATGGCGTTCCCTAGCTAGTCACGTATACAACATGCGGTGTGAACATGAAGAAAACAATGGCCTAACCGTGTCAAAACATGAAGGGAAACACGAAGAAAAGTAGAAAGAGAAATAGAAATGTGTGAATTTTCTGTATATTCTCACTGTAATTCGATCAATGTACAGAGTTCTATTATACTACAATGTATATGTAAAAGAAAAGGAAATGGTACAATGTACAGATCTAATTGATTCAATAAAATCTTCATGATTTGATTTAGTCAAATCTTTCCTAACTTCTGCGTATCTTCTAACACTCCCCCTCAAGCTGGTGGCTTGTAGATGTCCAAGACACCAAGCTTGCTCAAGAGATACGCATGCTGTTTCTGACACAGAGGTTTGGTGAAGATATCCGCCGGTTGTTCCTGTGTTCCAATCCCTTGTGTCTCAATCACACCTTCTTGGATTTTCTCCCGGGTGAAATGACAATCTACTTCAATGTGCTTTGTTCTCTCATGCACGATAGGGTTAGATGCAAGTTTTAGGGCTGCGTCATTGTCGCAGAACAACTTAGTTGGTCCCTTGACCTGCATTCCAAGATCTTGAAGTAACCCTCTCAACCATACTATCTCACATGTAGTTTTGGCCATGGCTCGATATTCCGCCTCCGCCGAAGATAATGAGACAGGTTGGTTGCTTCTTTGTTTTCCGGAAAGTAGAGAATCCCCAAATTTGATGCAAAATCCGGTTATTGATCTTACTCGCTCATAGGACATGTTGCATAGTCGCGTCGCAAAGTGTGCGAGTCATTTGCATATCACACTTCTTAGAGAGAAGAATCCCAAGGCCAGGACATTTCTTCAAGTACCTCACTACTTTCAACGCGGCATTCATATGAGACTTTGTTTTGGCTTATGCATGAACCGGCTAAGTGTGCACGGCGTAACTTATGTCTGGTCTGGTCATAGTTAGATATATGAGCTTCCCGACAAGCTTCTGATATCCAAAAGAGTCCTTGAGAATATGATCTGCCTCCTGAGGTACTTCAACATCATAATCAGCGGTTGTCAGTTTGGCATTTTGCTCAATTGGTACCCCCGCTGGTTTACATCCAGATAATCCTGCTTCCGAAATGATCTCCAATGCAAACTTTCTCTGACTGAGAGAGATTCCTTGGCTAGATCGAGCAATTTCTATCCCAAGAAAATACTTTGGTGATCCCAGATCTTTGATATGAAAAGTAGAATTCAGGTATCCTTTAAGATTTTTGATGGCTATTTCATCATTCCCCATAATGAGTATGTCATCTACATATATCATCAAGTAGATAGATGACATACCTTGAGTCCATGTGAAAACAGCATAATCAAATTTGGATTGTTGAAACCAGCGGTTATTAGTGATTCGAAGCAAACTTTGCATACCACTCTCCCCGGATGCTTGCTTGAGCCCGTATAAGGATTTGCGGAGACGACATACTCTATTCTCCCCGTCTCCGTAAACCTTGAGGTATGTCCATATATATCTCCTCGTTTAAATCACCATGAAGAAAGGCATTATGAACATCCATCGATGTAACAAACCCGCCTTGAGAAGCTGCTACGAGATAAATGAACGTCTTTGACAGCCTTGGCCACAGGTGAAAAAGTCTCGTGATAATCGAAACCTTCTTTCTGTGTGAAGCCTTTAGCCACTAGCCGTGCCTTGTATCGTTCCACCGATCCATCTGCTCGATGTTTAATCTTGTAAACCCATTTGCATCCGATTGCTTTACGATGTGGGGGTAATAGAACTATATCCCATGTGTGGTTATCCATAAGGGCCTTCAATTCTGCCTCCATAGCTGTCTGCCAACGTAGGTCAGTACTGGCCTCATGAAAGTTGGATGGTTCTTGTTCTTCAGAAATACGAGCAATGCAACACCGATGCTTTGGGGACAAATGATCGAAAGAAACATAAGATGAGATCGGAAAAGGAATACCTGGTGAATTCCGAACTCCACATATATAGTCTTTGGTCCAGGTAGGTGGTCGAGTAGCTCGGCCAGAGCGTCTGTGTTGATGTTCTTCTGAAGATGTAGTAGTATCTGGATTATCCACTAGAGGCAAGTCAGAAGGAGGCATATCTGGAAGAATCTCAGCATCATTTAGTCTGTCATCCTGGACTTCCTCGAAAGGTGTGGTGCCGATAGTGGATGTAGAAACACCTTGTGTATCTATTAATGGAGGAAGAAAGATATATCCAGAATCTGCATGTCTATCTTCAATAAGATGATTTGGAAAATGCCATGTTTCTGTGCCACTTTTGTTCTGACGAGCAAAAGGGAAAATAGTTTCTTGGAATGTAATATCCCTGCTGACAGAAAACTCTCCTGTATGAGGATCAAAAATCCGATATCCCTTTTGTAG
Source organism: Eucalyptus sp. ANBG9806169 (assembly GCA_014182395.1). Taxonomy (NCBI): domain Eukaryota; kingdom Viridiplantae; phylum Streptophyta; class Magnoliopsida; order Myrtales; family Myrtaceae; genus Eucalyptus; species Eucalyptus sp. ANBG9806169. The sequence continues at coordinate 1,387,285 of CM024582.1, forward strand.
GGTAGAATAACCCATGAAAATGCAGTGACGGGCTCGTGGACTCATTTTATCTTTGGGCCCGACAATTGCAGCATAGCAGGAACATCCAAAAATTCTCAAATGGCTCAAATCTGGTTGTTTCCCAAAGAGTATCTGGAAAGGAGATTTGCCATCCAGAACTTTGGTCGGCATTCTATTTATCAGATAAGCGGCAGTCAATATGCAATCCCCCCAAAAATTATCTGGAATAGAAGCTTGAAATTTTAAAGCTCTGGCAACCTCTAAGAGATGACGATGCTTCCTCTCCACCACTCCATTTTGTTGTGGCGTATAGATACAGGAGCTCTCATGTAAGATTCCTTGTGATGAAAGGAGATCCGCACATTCGTAATTAAAAAACTCCTTTCCATTGTCTGTCCTTATCCTTTGGACAGGTTTTCCAAACTGAGTCTTGGACAGGGAAAGGAAATTTTTTAAGTTGGACACAACTTGACCTTTGGATTGCATGAGAAAAATCCATGTGGCTCTAGAGTGATCATCCACAATGGTAAGGAAAAAGCGCGATCCATCATGATTTAGGGTATGGTAGGGTCCCCAGACATCAATATGAAGTAGGGAAAGAATATGTTTCGATCGACTTTTACTTAAGGGAAAAGAGTTACGCGATTGCTTTGCAAGTGGGCAAATTCGACATTGAGGATAAGAATAAAAGGAACTATGACCCAATCTGGAGTGCAAAAGGAAATTTCTATCATTGGAAGTTGAATTACACAATGATTTCTTATTACAGGAATAATTGAAATTTGCAGGCAAACTTTTCCAGAAAAACAATCCTTCAGAGAGACTACCCCAGCCCATCAGTGTCCCAGTCGAAAGGGCCTGAAACAAACAGGTATCAATGTTGAAAAGGACTTGGCAAGAGTTCTCCCTACAAGCTCTAGACACTGAAATAAGATTAAATTGGAAGTCTGGAATATAAAGGACATTGGTAAGGATAATGTGGGAATTGAGCTCAACTGTTCCTGTTGTAGTAACATATGCAGCATGTCCATTGGGTAATTGTACAAAGGATGAGATCTGCGCAATTCTTCATTAATTGTAGAGAATAACCCTCTATCACATGCTATATGATCACTTGCTCCTGAGTCTATAATCCAGGTATTTCTAGAAATAGCATTCGCTAAGCAATAAGAAATACCTGTAAAGCTGCTTCCCTTTTTCTGGACATCTAATTTTTGCAAAGCTTGCATAAGTTGCTGATATTCCCCATGCGTAATGGGCTGACTTGCAGAATTCATCGATCCAGAAATTTGATAGGCTGCTGCAGATATTTCTTTTCCCCTTTTTTCTTTTTCTCCAGGTCTGTCATGTAATTTCCAGCAAGTGTCGACTGTGTGGTGGGGTCGCTTGCAAAAATCGCAAAATAATTTGCCTTTATTTTTAAAATTTTGGCCATATCCTTTCGAATATTGAGGACCGTTGGATCCTCTAAGATTGGATGCATCTCCACCGTCCAGATCAGCGGAGCCTCGCGTGCCTTTGGAGCCGTCGGATCGCGGGATGCGATCTCGAGCCGTCGATCGCGCCAAGCGATCTGATCCGTCCGCGCCGCCCCATTTAAAGGGCTTTTGTTCCGCAAACCCTAGCGCCCCTCGGCTCTCCGCGAACCCTAGCGACTCCCTTTGCTCTCTTGCCCTTTCCGATCTAGGGTTCTCTCCCTCTCTACCCTTGCCGCCAGCGCTAGGGTTTCGGAGATCTTGCTATCTGACGAAGCAAGCCTTTGATTCTCCTCTTGCACCGCAAGCTGGAAGATGCGGCCGAGGGTTGGCGCTGGTTCCATCGCCAAGATCTGCGATCGGAAGGTTCGAAAGGATTCGTTCAAAATGAGTAAGAATCGAGTCGCTTTCTCCCTATCTTTTATGGCCTTGTACTGTTGGATCGTTGATTCAGCCCCTTCGAGCTTTTCTTCTGCGCCTTCCAACTCGTTCCAGAGGGCTGAAAGCCTGTTGAAGCACGTTGTCACCGACGTGTTTCCTTGCTTCAGTTCCCTGAGCGATTGGTGGAGTGAAAATATTTTGGCCCGATCCAATTTTCCATACATTTCGCGGATGCTATCCCAAATTGATTTTGAATCTTCTGTGGGTGGTAACCCGGCTGCAATTTCTGGGTTGATGCAGTTCTTGATCCATGTTCGACCAATTGGTTGCATTTTCTCCATCAAGTTTTCCCATTTTTTCGTCGGTCGGGATCGGAACGGTCCCGTCGACGAACCCCTCTTGTCTTTCGTGATTAGGGCTCGCCGGAATTCCCGCGCCTGGTTGAGTAGTTCTCCGGACCCGTGAGAGGGTGGCCGATGAGCCGCAACTCCGGTCCGTCGGAATTGGAGACATAAAGCGCGTCGCCGGGCTCCGGTCGACCCATGGCGGCCGCGAAAGGAAAATATCCAGGAGGTATGCCCTGGTAAGAATTGCTGGATTGTCCCTGAAATCCCGCACCGAATTGTCCCTGAGGTACCGTTCCAGATTGATTCAAACCGCCCGTCTGCTCCGGGCCGATGGTCGAGTCCGCCCCAATGTTGGTTGGTGGACCTCCGTCGCTCGGCATATTGCTTTGAACTCCCGGTGATGATGTGACTGGACTCATCCCTGGGATCCATGGATATGGCATCCATTGGTAGGGATACGCCGAAAATGGCTGACCCAGATTGAACTGAGCCGGAGCATTCTGCCAATGCGCATGTTGATGTTGAATCTGGCCGAATTGTTGCTCGGTCACAGAAATAGGATTGGAGGTCTGTGGAGTCGAAGTTGTTGATTCATCTGGATTGGAGGTGAGGTGCTCTGGTTGATTCGTATTTGACATGATTCCCTTCAAAAAAGAATTTTGATTCCTCTCGGCAACCCTTTTGCAGGATAGGGTTCCTCTCGGCAATCAACAGAGAAGAAGCGGAAGCAATGTCAGAGTCTCCGGTGCTCTGATACCATGTCAAAACATGAAGGGAAACACGAAGAAAAGTAGAAAGAGAAATAGAAATGTGTGAATTTTCTGTATATTCTCACTGTAATTCGATCAATGTACAGAGTTCTATTATACTACAATGTATATGTAAAAGAAAAGGAAATGGTACAATGTACAGATCTAATTGATTCAATAAAATCTTCATGATTTGATTTAGTCAAATCTTTCCTAACTTCTGCGTATCTTCTAACAAACCGTACTACTGGATATCCTATTTTAATTCGACCTCATACATAATTGACACCGAAAGACGTGACTTCTGAGTCATGTACATCTCACGAAAACAAATGCATTACTTTGGCCTCTTTAATCACACACTCTTTTCTCTTCCTTTTTTCCTTTTAAAGGTTTTAGGTGGCACTAAATTGATTTAATAACTCTCCCGTATAAATTAGTTCACCGACTTGCTTTGCTAAAGACAGGACATTTGCATCGAGAGCAGAAAACCAGGTACTTCACCCTGATCGGATTTCAAAAGTCGAGTTAAATTCGAGTACGAAATATTGTACTTTTTAAAATATCGAGTCATTTTATTTTTCATGACTCATTCAAAATCTTAATGGTAAGTATCTGCTTGATACTTATGAAGTACCTTTCGGTGCGTGGCGAACACTAATTAAGATTGGAAACACCCGTGACTATGAGGAGGCGTGCGGACAACATAATCATATGGATTAAAGACTCGCCCTTACACTCTAGACCCAACACTCATCTTAGTCGATGCTTACTCTCCTTTTTGATACACCCTCTAATCTAATGAAGAGGGAGCACGTTGTTGTTGTACCTTTGCACGCCTTTTGGAGAGCCTCAGCATCTTCAGTGGGAGAGAAGTGACCAGGGGCAACTAGAGAAGCCATTTCTTTCTGTCTACTGAGGATAAAATTGCAGTTTTGTCAGCTGATGGCGTGAAATTTGGTCACACAAGCCTCCCATATATAGAGCAGTCTCTCACATGCAAAACCCACCACTGGTGTCAGTGCCGCTTCACAGAGATCACATTTTTAAGCAAGCAAACGTTACTTGTTCTTGAAAAACGTATGTTACTGTTTACTCCCACAAGTCCCGTTGAAACTTTTTAAAAGAGAACTGACAAATCCCTCTAAGTGCCTTTTTCGTGCTCTCTTGGACTACGAAAAACGAGACGAATCAAGGACCGAATTGAAACGAAAAATTAAAAAAAGAAGCGGCGTTGAACAAGTAAATAGGAGTTCAAAGATGACTGCCATCATTACTTCTATTGAGTAAACTAGGGTCGAGGCATGCTGTATATGTGCATTAAAGGTGCGCAATTGGTTCAATTTCAATAGGCTTTATCCAATTAGACTACATTTAGTTGTCTAGATTTCTAACTGTGATAGAACTGAATAAATAGGATATGAAATTCAGAAGATTTTATTATATCTTATCCATCCACTATTTAGTTATTTCAATAATAAAGTATGATATATTTATATTATATTATATGTATTATTTGGTGTAAGTAACATATCAATAAAAACGAACCACAAATTTTACAAATGAAGATGTTAAAAATCTCTTGCAATACTCTTATCTACTTTCTTTTTTCTTTTTTGCTTTTTTTTTCCTCTCTTTTTTAATTATTTTTTTTTATTTCTTTCTTCCCCATCCATCACTCTCTAATAAAATTTTATTAGATAGAAAACTATACTAATATATCTAAAATACTAAAACACCTAAAATATGTTATAGATATATATTTATATATTGAATTTATATTATAAAATTAAAAAAATCAAATATATAGATAAAAATAAGATTAAATTAAAAAACTAAATTGTTATTTTTTATCTTGAATATATAATATTAGAATTGAAATATAATTTTAAATTTATTAATTTAAGAAGTTTGTGATTTGAGAAAACTAACTTTCCTACTGTAGATATTAGAAATCTTATCTACCTTTATTCCATCTCACTCATAAGATAATTTTATCCAGCTTATATCCCCATTATATCTGACTTTATCCTATCTTGAGTAAACATCAGACGCGGGATATGATAAATCTTATCATATCATGAATTTTATCATGATCGCTAAACACAACCTTAGTTCATAAGGATTAGCTAGCTTTTTGGTAAAAAAATTGGGAAATTGGCATTAACGAGTTTGGTTCCTTCTTTTATATCGTAAACTGATTATTCTAAGGCTGATTCTCCATAGAACCGGTTTTTAAATTTTTTTATATGTTGAATATGGCTTTTTTTTTTTAATTGTGGATGTTGAATATGTGTTAAGAACCTATCAAGTGGGAAAATTACCCAAAAAAAAGTTTAAACTTATTGCAGTTATGACAATTTAGTCATAAACCTTTTAATTTTATCAATGTAGTCTATCCGACCAATTTTAATAGGAAATTATTGACATAGACAATAAGCATCTTATATTATTACCGATCCTGATGTGAATAATTTTTACAACTTGTATTTATTCTTTTCTTTTATTTTCTTTTTTTCTCACTTTAATTTATTTATTATAGGGAGCAAAGGCCAAGCAACCCTCATTGGCTGTTGGCAAGGGTCGCAGCCTTGCCAACCAATAGCAAAAATAAAATAAAATAAAATAAAAATTACAAAAAAGCAAAAGTAAAGGAAAAGAGAAGAAAGATATTCAAAAAAATTGTCAACACTAGCATCGATCATGCCACATAAGACAACCCGTGTAACCGATGCTGGTTAGACCGTCACATCAACGTCATTTGATCAAAATTGACCCAAAAAAATTATATTAGCAAAACGTCAAAATGTTTAAGACCGAATTAATATATTTTAATAGTTTATGATTGAATTGACATAATTGCGATAGATTTAAATTTTTTTTGGTAATTCCCCCCTTAGAAAGCTAATATTTATATTACTTAAAGTTAGAAAACAACTCTGATAAGATAGATTCAACTTCTTGATCTGGAATAGATGTATCTTGAAAACAATTACCCTTAATATGCGTAATGAAGGGTGGATCGCTATGAAGAATAAACAAAATCAACTAGTGAACTCTTTTCCATGTTTGTAAGACTCTTGGCAAGAGAGCCCAATAGATGAGGAGAAGACAAGGTGGAGAATAGGGAGGAAAAAGACGAAAGACAAAGGTGAGGGGCCGGGCCATGCACACCTGCCGGCCAAGCCTAAAAGATGAGGGGCCGAGGGAGAGGGGGTTGCTCGCTCACTTGAGATAGAGAGGAAGTGGAAAGAGAAACCGAGAGTGAGGAACTTGTTCCGCTTGCTGGTTGCTCGCCCGAATCACTCTCGACCTTCGTTGGAAAACAACTCGCCCTTGCCATTTGTCACAGCAAGCTCCCGAACCAAGTAACACTAGAAGCACTCCGCTTCTCCCCAGCTTATTGAGCTTGAGAACATCTGTCACGCCCCGAACCCCGAGCGCGCCAACATCCCACCATGGTCATTCAAATGCGACGTTCCCAAGTTAAGTCGCCGACCCAATCAACTCTTTAATGCGCATGCGGAAGCATATTATAAAACCCCTAACAACAAAATATAGGATAGAAAAGCATGAAGCAATATCACAACAATACACTTTCATAAATCAACTGAATTACAAACGAAGACCTATAGCCAAAAGTCTACAAAAGACCGGCTTTTTAAAAAGGAACTGTCCTACGACCTACAAGTCAGACACGTTCTCCAAGGCTCCAGACTTCACCTTTGCAACTCCTCAAGGCCAACCCAAGCAATCCAATCGCTCCGTCCACAAGGGATCTGAAAATGTTGGCCCACAACGGGGTGAGACATCGTCTAAGCAAGTTCAACCCCCTAAACCCCTATTAGAAAGAAAATACACCCCGAGTGGCCTAGCCACATCACACAGACGACTTATCTCGTCTTAATTCCTCCCTGCAGGTTAGCACAATTTATATCACACAAATTCAGGTAATAATAAAAATTCAAACAATTGGAACGACAACACTTTCATAGAAACCATAAATGCACTCGGCACGCATTCCAATTATTATTCACCGCCATACAAGGGTGTAGCTTACTCGCAATTCAGCTATCTTCTGACATTAATGCTAGGCATCGCCTCCCCCCTTTGGAGCGCGACTTCGTCACTACGTCGACGGCATTCCCGAAGGAGCATAGGTCCAGTTGGCCTAGCCTCTATCAAGACCCGAGCCATGTCACTACACCGACGGCAATCCACAAAGAAAACAGGTCAAGTTGGCTTAGCCACTATCACGACCCGAGCCACGTCACACACCGACGCAATCCACAAAAAAAACAGTTAGCTGGGCTTAGCCACTACCGTCACCCAAGCCTTTCAACCAAAGACACGACAAATCAATATTGACTTCCTGGACACTCGCATTTTATTCACATACTCCAATTACAATAGTAATCCTTAAAAATCCAATTCTTGCATCAAAATCCAACACTTGGGTTTTTATGGCTAAAAACCCTATTGATCACAATCAACACTCAATTTGTCATATCCATTCATCAAATTCAAATTCTAAATGCACAGCGAGGATCAGCACGAAATTTTAAGCAATTGGGGTCAAAAATAATTTTTCGAGTTTTTCTTTTTTTAATAAATAATAATATTTTAATGATTTTCGGAATATAATATATTATTCCATTTTCCAGAATTTCGAAACATTAAAATAAATCACAAATAAAACCATTTAAGTCACATCAAGGCTTATATTAAATAAACATACTTAACTTTAAACTAAACACACTTAAAACTAATTAAATCTCTTAATCCAAATCACACTTAAATAAACTAAACTAATCACCTAAATATAATTAACTTAGGCTAAGCACACTTAGGACATCATTAACCCTTTAATCAAGATTTAGTGAGCTAAACTCACCGGATTAGCGAGCCGAGTGCGCAAAAACGACGCGGCCAACGCGAGGATCAACTTTCCTCAAGGCGGGCCGAGCACCCGGGGTCGGGAAGGCGGCCAAAAAGGGCCAAGACCGGGCTGCAAAACCTATTTTTGCAGCTGCTGTTTTGGGGCCGAAGGAGGTGGCTCGGCGGCAATTCGAGCGTGGGGGCGGCGGAGGAGCGAGGCGGCGGCTCGGCGGTGGCTCACGGCAGCTCGGTGGGACTTCCGACGGCGACGGCGACGGCTGGACGGGGCGGACGAACGGGCGGAGGCGCGGGCGAGCGTCACGCGGGCGGAGAGGCGAGCGGCGCGCGCGGGCGAGCGGCACCGGCGAGGGGCGGCGTCCGGCGGGCGGAGGGGGCGTGCGGGCGGCGTCGGGCTGCTGGTCGCACCTCATCCCTCTCTCTCTCTCCTCAAGACAATCCTCCTTCAATCAAGGAAGAAGATGAAGTTGCTTTTCCAAGAGCCAATCCTCTCCATCCACTTGTCAAGATCCTAGCCAAGTGATGTCATACTCCACTAACATAAACTCTCCCAACCTTATTCCAATGGTTCAATTTCATTTTCTGCCATTTAATTCTCAGTACATCAAATTCTTCAGTTATCTTCTAATTGAACCGAATCAAGTCATAAAATTAATCCAATGTTACCACACTTAAATTCACATAATCACTTGACCATAGAATTAACTTAGATCTCAAAAGCACGACCAAAAGCGGGCCTACTAATTTCTCGAGTCAAATTAACCATACTTTAATTATTTTGCCGAAAAACTCGGTTTGCATGAAAAAATCCTTCAAAGATGAATCAATGCTCCTAAAATGATTTGTGACATACCATGACTTCCAATTTTTAAATTCGATCTCAATTTCACTTAATTTCACTCTGCACGATATTAGCGTCCCCGATCTACCGAGTAGCTTTTAGAAATTTTCATGCATTTGACTGTGTTGATCAATTCAAGCCACAATGTACATCTTTGACACATTGGCGACTCTCAGTTGTCGAGAAAATCTCAAGATTTCAAACACGGACACAGGGTACACAAACGACAGAAAAGCCGGTCTAGTGCCGATCGACAAGAATTGTGCAATATGGTGGAATCACCCACACTCGATCACATGCCTCTGTCGAGTCGACCTATCTTCGGTCTCTAATCGATTTTTAACTGTGCCGTAATAACCCTTGCAGATTAACTCGGTCGAAAGATCGTTTCCTAGTCAAATTCTCGAGTCCAATGCATTAGAATTTCTTAATGGCTTCACTCGATAAACTAGTTATCCTATGAGTGATCAGTTCAGGGAAGATAACTATATGCGTGCAGATGAAATGCCCATTTCAATTTATTGAAAACAGAATTGGAAATTCGGGATGTCACAACATCGAACTAGACCGACAAGATTTTGGGCAAATCGTGCAAAAACCAAACTGATTTGTTGCTAATAATGTCGATTTAGAGCTTAATATGCTGGGTTTAGGCCGTAAACGGCGTTAAATCAGAACTTGGAAATGGTATTCCAAATTGCCTATCAACCGTTTGACAAAATGCTTGCATGGAGCACCAAATTCGAGTTCATAAAATCGATGCTCAAAATATTTATTTTGTGTTCAGTTTGTTCTATTGCATTGCCACTGAATCTAGGTTTCTCTTCGATGTTGTGACATATCTTTTTATGCTTGAGTCGGCCGTGGATGGACACCTCACGGAGGCGCATTCCTTTAACCAGAGAAGCCCACAGTTAGAGGCCGCCTTAGTTTCTCATTTGATTGAGCATTTGTGTGTTTGTCCTGTTTGAATGGCTGTCGTTTTGAAATGTGTATTTTTTCGGCAATGTTAACGTCGCCGGTCAGGTTCCGTGATGATTGGAGAGGGGCGACCGGGTCATGGCCAGGATTGATGACTGTTAGAGGTGTTGATGTTGGTGATCGGAGTAAAAGATTGGCAGGCATCGTTAGTTGGAGGACAGTTTGTTCCGGCGGAGCACCAAGAAGGGGAGTCCTTGGCATGGTGCTCGGGGAAGAAGACGAAGCAGTGGAGAAGGAAAGTAGTAGTACTAATAATAATAATAATAATAATAAAAGAAAAAGGGAATAATAAAAATAGAAATATGGGTTAGAGATACATTGACTGTTAATTTTCACTCTTAGCATGGTTAGGTTAAATCACCAGAAACACAAACATAATTGACACTAAATCAAATAGTAATGTGTGTTTTATTATTGGGAGTGTCTTCTGCAAGATGATAATTGGGAAAGTTGCTACGTAAACCAAATATGATCAGCATTATTCACCTAAAAAGTCCCGACTGAAATGACACAGGGCTTATACTGATTAATGAGTTCATGGGACGAAAAGATTGGTATGGCGAAATGGTAGGTTGATCAGTGTTCCTTGGCCAGGAGAGTTTCAACCAAGGCCTTGTAGTCCCCCGAGATGTACTTTGCCGCTGCTGGGTCAAGCGACATTCTGTTCCTCTTGTAATACTCCTCCTTGATCTTTTTCAGGTCCTTCTCCAACCTAGTCACGGTCACGCAAATCAGCGCATTCACATGATCGCGCAAGTCCTGTGCTTGAAAAAGTTAGTTAATCTGCCTATTGAATACTGAATTGTAAAAATTGCAATGTCAAACAATTTGCTCCAACCTTTTTTAAGTACTTTTTGGGATGATTGAGGCGACGAATTGTCGTGCATAGTGCCTCTGAGAAGTCATCAGGATGTTCAACCAGCATATTCTGAAACCAGACGATGTGAGAAAAATCGAATTCAATTTTATTAATTTGGGCAGGTCTTTTGCAAAAAAGTTATTAGGAAATGCTACATAAGTCGTAAATGAACATATTTGGTACCTTAGTGATGGAAGTGCCCTGGTCCTCTTGGTAGCGGTTGAAAGTGGCCCTGAGCTGAGCCCGGCCGCTGGTGCTCAAGATTCTTATGACCTCTTCGTGGTTGAAGGACTTACCTCTTATGGCTTTGTGAAGAACATCAGCGTCTGATTTTGCCAAACTCACGTTGACCTCATCTCCTTCAAACCTATCCGCTTTCAGTAGACCAACCAGGAGCTGCATTACAAGAGCCAGCCATGAAAAAATCTCCAAATTCGCATTCCAGATTACAAGCAAAAGAATAGAAATTTTAGGAAAATTCTCGATGGTACATAAAAGATCTTCTAGACCTAGTAAAGGCAAATTCAAATGGCACAATGCGTAGCCTCTTTGTTCTAAATCTTGTGATCGCTTCATAACATACCTTGCGGATGTCGCCGGTGGTATGTGCAGCGACATCTTCTTCCAAGGAGTGCATGTAGCGAAGCTGGTAGGCCTTTCTCACCTCCAGGAGTTCATCAGGGGTACGAATGCAAAAAATCTCTATGATCACAGGGTAATCACGATTCAATTTCATCAGAGCCACATTGGCTAATACAGAGTCCCGCTCAGCTGAGTCGAGTATCCAAGCGTAGCTCGGTTTCTTCAAAAAGAAGTTATCGCAACATATATCAGACTCTCACATCACTTTCTGCGGTAAAAGAACTTCAAGATTACGTGGTTCGTTTTCTTCTCAGAAGATCTCAACTAATCTGTTTGAACTGTCGGCCAAAAAAAAAAAAAAAATCTGTTTGAACTGTCGATGAAGATGCCGACCACGCTATAAACAGATATATAATGTTCAAAGCACTTCTAACAGGAAAATTATCTCTTTAAAATAAAATGAAAAGAGGACCTCGAAGAATGGGGCGACCGCAGAATCAAGGCGCTTGACGAGATCTTCATGGTAGAGTAGCTGCTCGTAGGCCTCCTCAGTCTGCTTCCTCTGCGCTGCATTTCTCTGTCCCAGCACTTTTATGATCGACTTCTCATTCGTTCCCCATCCTAAAAATAGGAAAAGAACGATTTATAACCCTTTCGACAGCTTAAAATCATAGCAAATCTCGACAGATATACCAATACATAGGTGGAAGTTGAACATATGTATCGCTAGATAGATAGAGAGAGAAATTAAAACCTTCAAAACCCTTTCTTAGAGTTTCTGCATCTTCAGTAGCAGAGAAGTGGTCAGCAACAACAAGGCTAGCCATTACTATCACTCTCTCTCTTTCTTTCTAGTCTCTCTGCAGTTTGATGTGAAGGAAAACTTTGCATCCACCATCCCCACTTTTTATAGTATTATTCTCTTGCCCACATGGAGATGTTCAACCCATGGAGAATCCATTATTTCCCCAAAAGCTCTATGTCATAAATGAATAGCCAGATCCTATACTTAATTAGCATATCTGCCATCTCGGCTGGCAATCCCCCTTTTAGACTTAGCGGTTAAGCAAATGGGTTCCGGTTGGGCTTTTGAAGCAGTTTATGTTTGCTTAGGTGTTATGTCATTCACTATACTACTTAATATCCTAGTTTCATTCAGCCTAAGACATAATTGACACCGAAAGAAGTGAGAAAATATTGCATACAACTCTGATTCCACGTCATCCTTGCAAGAGTCCATTAACCAAACGACATGTGTTATTAGTGGCAAATGAGGTGGAGGCGGCACACAATGCAAAGGCGTAGGCGTTGGTGGCGGTAAGAGAGATCAGAGCTAGGTCATGAGTTGGGAGGGAGAGAGCTAGAGCAGAGTGTCATCGCGGAGGGAGAGAGCAAAGCATCATTGTGTGAGAGAGGGAAGAGAGAGGGATTTCGAAATTTCTAATGGTAGGGCCGCCGATGAAATATGATGTTCAGTCAATGGACTCTTGCAAAGGTGACATAGAATCAAAGCCGTATGTAATATTTTCTCGAAAAACATGATGCCTGAGTCATTTACGTCTCACCAATAATGCACAAATTTGGCCTCTTTATTCAGAATCTCTTTCCCCTTGCTCTTTTCTTGTAGGGTTCATGTGATCTCTAAATTGATTTCATAGTTATTCCGCCCAAAATTAATGACACAGTCTTCTTTAGTTAAAGATTGAACATTTGCATCAAAGGGTACGAGATCATGGAAAAATTACTTCTTCAGGATTGAATTCCAAAAGATTGCGTGAAGTTCAAGCATGGTATTTCAAACTCTTTAAGATACATAGTCATTTTATTTCTCTTCAAAGTCCAAAAACCCATCCAAATTTTAACAATGGATATCAGCTCGATGCTTATGAATTACCTTTTCGGTGCATAGCAAACGCTAATTAAGGTTAGAAACACTAGTAAATCGTGCAGTCAGCATAATTATATGGATTGACAAAGACTCACTCTTGCGCGCTCTGGACCCAACACTGATCTTAGTTGTTACTTACTCTCCTTTTTGATCCATCCTCTCTAATCTAATGAAGAGAGAGCACGTTGTTATGTACCTTTGAACGCCTTTTGGAGAGCTGCAGCATCTTCAGTGATCAGGAGCAACTAGAGAAGCCATTCCTTTCTGTCTATTGAGGATAAAATGCAGTTTTATCAGCTGAAGGTGAAAATTTTGGTCACACAAGCCTCCTCAAATGGAATTTATAGAGCAGTCTCTCACATGCAAAACCCATCATGGGTATCAGTGCCCCTTCACAATGATCACGTTCCTGAGTAAGCAAACGTTACTTACTCCATAACTATGTTACTGTTTTCTCTCGTAAATCCCGTTGAAACTTTTTGAAAGGGAATTGACAAGACTCTTGAGTACCCTAGTGACCACCCTTCTTACTTAGAAGGGGGAAGTAGGGGTTCAAATCCCCACCTTCTCAGGGGGGATTGGGATGGGGACAATTTCATTTCAGGAGTGGGTTCCGGACGCCCGAGAGTAAAAGGACCATTTTCGTGCTCTCTAGGCCAAGAAAGGACGAGATCAAAAGGACCGAATTGAAAAAAAAAAACAAAAAGAAGGAGAAGAAGACTGCTATCAATATTTCTATATCATACCGTAAACCAGTAGCTCTAAAGCCAATTCTATGTAGAGCCCGTGTTTTTTTTCCTGCTTCGTTTAAAAACATGTAGACATGTTGAAGATGGGCCAGGAACATAGAAAGTCAATATTTATATTAGATAAAGTCAGGCCTTCAGGTTTTAGGCCGGTTCCTAAGGAAAACAACTCTAAAAGGATAGATTCAAGTTATTGATGTATAACTTATTCACCTTGAAATTAATCACCATTAATATGTGTAATAATGGGTGGATTACATACGAAGAGAAAACAATCAGTAAATGAACTCTTTTTCATGTTTGGAAGACTCTTTTGACAAGAGAGAGCATCAGATGAGAAGACAAGGTGGAGAACAGTGAGGAAAAAGACGAAAGACGAAGGTGCAGGTAAGAACAAAACAGAGAATGCGTGGAGTGTAACATTATTTGTTAAACTCAAATATATGTGTATGTTAAACTCAAAAGCTTTGCTAGCATAACAGTTCTTTGGATACAGTGAAAATAACAATATATTACAACTCATAAATTTTTAAAAAAATTGGTTTTACAATAACTTATAATTATTTTTTTATTTTTTTGATACCCAGGGAACCCCGTACAATCTGTCCGAGCGGGTAAACCCCGAGGCGACGCTAACGGGAGGACCCACCACCCCGACGTCACACTTAAAACTCCGTGCGGCCAGCGGATTCGACCCCCTCCACTTTCGATAACTTATAATTATTTATAATTTGATTTTTTATAATCTAGAATGATGCTCAATTAAAGATCATGATCCAATCATATTTCTAAATCCAAAGATACATGAATTTGAGCGTTACTTTATTGAAAAAATAAAAAGTAACGGATAAAAGGCCGGCCATTGAATCGTGCCAAGCATGAGAATTTCCTATGCCGGGCCCGCATGTCATGCTCAGCCACAGTTGGCTTAGGCCCCTTTTAATTTTTTAATTAAATTAAAAAATTTCACAAAAGAAAGATTTACATTTTGCAATCATATGCAACGAAAGAAAAAAGGATGCGGTTCCTATTTGATTAAAAGTCAATTTACAAATGCATGAGTGGCGACGGGGACGCCCTACTGGCGAGGCTCATTCTGCTTTTTTTCATTTAAAAAAATAGCCTTTTTAATTAATTTAAATAAGATTTGAATAAGAAACTTTTTAAAAATGCCTTGTAGTAGAGAGAAATTAATTTAGAAATACCACATCCGCATTTTCCATTAGATAAATTGATGATGTTAACAGAAAAACTTAATTACATCAATTTGATAAGTTTTAAGATTTAATTGTACTTTTTGAAAATCTTAATATTTAATTGTATTTTCACGATAAATTTTAAGAATTCTAGTGAACACATCTCAAAACATATCTATATACACATATATAATCCAGTTGGAGGTCACGATGGCAACAACGTGCTTGTCATCTCGGCAACACGCCTGTTTGAGAGACGCAAGTGGGTATGAGAGTGAAAAGGAGGAAGAGAAAGAGATGGATGTAAAGGTGGAGGTTTTTTTTTTTTTTTTTTTTTGGTCAGTAAAGGTGGAGGTTGAACAAGTAAATTATTTGGAGTGAAAGTCTTGAACTTCTTGGGAGAAACAGAGGAGGGTCGACGCCAAAACTAAATGTCTCTGTGAGTAGGATTCAAAAGTGTTACTTAGAAATGAAGTAGAGATAAAGATAAAGTTGAGGGCTGTTTATGGAAATGAGCAAGTAACTGAGAAAGGGCATTCTAAAAGATACAAAATGTGAGTCTTATCAGACATGTGATAATCAACAAGGAAAGAGAATTTTATTTGAAGTGGAGGGCCGGGTCTATAAAATATTTTCTCCATAGCCCCAAATGGTACCAGTGGTAAAAAGTAGCTTCCATCGCAATTCTGTTCATGATAGCCATTAAAGTTCCAACGTAGCAACATATTTGAATAGGGAAAAGCCTAATGGAGATTACTTTTAAATCATTGGTATAAATTTCGAACAATTGTGATGAAAAAAAAAACCTCATAGGAAAAAGTTTAAGATTTTTTGTGGGATTATCATAAAAGCAATAACACCAAGCTTCTCTTAGCTCAATGAATCCAATGGTTGTTGTTTGCGAAAAAAATAACTCGAATTCTTCTTAATTTGGAAAGCTTGGTGTTGGTCATAAAAGTGAAAACAAAGTCATGCGATCGAGGTTTGTGCAAGACCAGTCCGAGACATCACCTGACCATAAGACAAAGATAATATTTTTTTAATATATTTTCTCAAGAGGACAACTTTTTTGGAGAGAAAATTAATGAGACGTGAAATTATAGATTTTATCAATTCTCGCCAAAAAAAAAAGTAAATTTAAACTCAAGATACTTTTTAATAACAAAAAATTGAAAAAAGAATAATATCAAACAATTGACTGTGTAACACGAGAGAACAATTTTAAGGGTCATCATCACCACCTGGATTTACCATCAAATAGAAGATCTGTCTTCTTTTTTCTTTTCTTTTTTTCCTGTTTGTGGTTTTGGCTTGTATGACTTTATTGGAGATTCCCAATCCATATTGCTTAAGAATGGTCTTCACAGCCAGCACCAACAAAATCTCTCTTGTTCGCAATGCATAAGCAAGGGATACATTCACGTTATAGCTAGAACCAGCTATAAAAACCTCAAGAACCAATCTCTGTGCCTGAGTCTCCGCAATGCTTGTCGACAACAATCTTGCAAGTTCCCTTTCCTTTGCCGCCTCTCTCTCTCTCTCTCTCTCTCTCTCTCTCTCTCTCTCTCTCTCTCTCTCTCTCTCTGAATGTGTTCTTATGTGATGTTTTCATGTGATGGACTTTCAGTGCTCAATGAGGTCGACGCCACGCGCAAGACACTCTAACCAGATCGACCAAGTTCAATGGGTGGCTGCTTCAAGGCAATGTAAATACTTCTTTGCCTTCTCCCTAGTTCATCAGCTATCTTCCGCTCTCTGCAGAACTATATAGTGAGGCATTGATCGAAAGCTAACCAAAGTTGTTGACTTAGCAGCTACTGCTATCTGTTCTGTGCACGGCTGTTCTAATGTTTTTGCAAAAGAAGATGAAAGCCATCAATAAAAAGATAGCTGTTGACTTTTGGTGTACTTCATATTTAATTTGATGCAGTTTCATGTGATTGATCAACGAAGGAGTGGTTTCTATGGAAGAAGTGCTTGAGCAAAGACAAATATCACATAAATAGATAGTTGAGACACACCAATTATAAAGTAACAAGCATTGTCCACATAAAAAGTCCGACCGAAATCGCACAAAGCTCAAACTGATGAATAAGTTCATAGTACGAAAACATCCATATGGGAAAATAGTCGGGTTGATCACTCTTCCTTGCCCAGGAGAGCGAGCAAGAAGGCCTTGTAATCCCCTGAGGTGTCCTTGGCCACTGCTTGGTCAAGCGACGCACTGTTCCTCTTGTAATACTCCTCCTTGATCTCCTTCAGGTCCTTCTCCGCCCTAGTCACGATCACGCGAGTGAGATCATCCTCATCCGTCCCGGCCCTCTTGATTGCATTGCGCAAGACCTGTGCTCGACATGGTCGGTTAATCAACCTACTTAATACCGCATTGCATATATTGCAATGTAACACAATTTGCTCTAACCTTTTCAAAGTACTTTTGTTGATCATTGAGGCACCGAATTGTCGTGCGCAGTGCCACCGAGAAGTCATCAGGATGTTCAACCAGTATATTCTGAAGCCAGACAATGTGAGTTTTATTATTTTGGGCAGGTATTTTGCAAAAGATTTATTAGGGAATTTGCTGCATAAGTCGTATATGAAAATATTCGGTACCTTAGTGATGGAAGTGCCCTGGTCATCACGGTAGCGGTTGAAAGTGGCCCTGAGCTGAGCCTTGCTCCTGGTGGTCAAGATTCTTATGACCTCGTCATGGTTGAAGGCCTTATCTTTTATGGCATTGTGAAGAACATCGGCCTCCGAGTTCGCCAACCTCGCGTTGATCTCTTCTCCTTCGTACCTATATGCACTCACTAGACCAACCAGGAGCTGCATAACAAGAGCTCGCCATGAAATAATCTCCAAATTTGCATTCCAGATCACAAGCAAAAGTTTAGACATATTAGGCAAATTCTCGGCGGTACCTTGCGGATGTCGCCAATTGTATGTGCAGCAACATCTTCTTCCAGGGAGCGCTTGAAGCGAAGCTTGTAGGCTTTTCTGACCTCCAGGAGCTCATCAGGGGAATGAACGCAAGAAATCTCTATGATCACAGGGAAATCAGGATTCGATTTCTTCAGAGCCACATTGGCTAACACAGCATCCCGGTCAGCCGGGTCCAGTATCCAACGGTAGACCGCTTTCTTCAAAAAAGAAGTTATAAACTCTCAGATCATTTTCTCTGGTAAAAAGAACGTCAAGATTGCATCGTTTATTTCCTTTCTCGGATGATTTCATCTAATCTTTTACAGCCGAGCTTGATCTTGACAAGATCAAGACCATCAAATTTCTTTTTCCGCCTTACGTTTGTCAGTGCAGATTGGGTGCTATCCCCAAAGAGCCTACTCAACATTCAGGGTTTTGGTTGAGCTTGGTTAGGTCACCTAAGACATTTCATAGATGAGTTATCGAGTCAAAAGCTGGTCATTTTCTGAGACTAGCTGCCACCCTTTTTCCGTTGGTAACGTTTGGACGCACCATGCGAGTCCAAACCATGCAACATCAATCGCCAAGTGTAATCAATCTACGCAAAGTTGACAACTGTTTCGATGAAACTGACGACCACTTTATAAACAAATATATAATATTCAAAGCGCTTCTACCAAGAAGATTATATCTTTAAAAAAAGAATGAAAAGAACCTCGAAGTCTCCGGAGAGCTCAGACTCAAGGCGCTTGAGGAGATCTTCCTCGTAGAGTTGCTCGTAGGCTTGCCTGATCTGCTTCCTCTGCGCTGCATTTCTGTGTCCCAGCACTTTGATGATCAGCTTCTCATTCGTTCCCCATCCTAAAAATAGGAAAAGAACGATTGACAAGCCTTTCGACAGCATCAAAATCATAGCAAATCTCGACAAATATACGAACAGGTCGGTAGATGTTGAAAGAATGCATCAATAGAGAGAGCGAGATTTAGACCTTGACAGGCCTTTCTTAGAGTTTCTGCGTCTTCAGTAGCAGAGAAATGGTCAGGAACAACAAGGCTAGCCATCACTATCACTCTCTCTCTTTCTAGTCTCTCTGCAGTGTGACGTTGATAAAACCATTGCATCCACCATCCCCGTTTTATACAGCGTTACGCTCTTTGCACCAAAGCCAAGAACCACATCGAAAACATCGACCCCTAAAAGAATCAATTATTTCCCCCCCAAAGCCCATTGTCATAAATAAATAGCCAGATCCTATTCTTGATTGGCATATTTGGACACGCAATACCACGTGTAGACAACTTAGTCATTAAGCAAATGTTGTTTCGGTTGGGTTAAGCGGCAGTTTAACCTACTCAAGCGTTTGCGTAGTTGTTATGGCGTTCCCTAGCTAGTCACGTATGCAACATGCGGTGTGAACATGAAGAAAACAATTGCCTAACCGTACTACTGGATATCCTATTTTAATTCGACCTCATACATAATTGACACCGAAAGACGTGACTTCTGAGTCATGTACATCTCACGAAAACAGATGCATCACTTTGGCCTCTTTAATCACGCTCTCTTTTCTCTTCCTTTTTTCCTTTTAAAGGTTTTAGGTGGCACTAAATTGATTTAATACCTCTCCCGTATAAAATTGGTTCACCGACTTGCTTTGCTAAAGACAGGACATTTGCATCGAGAGCAGAAAACCAGGTACTTCCTCGTGATCGGATTTCAAAAGCCGAGTTAAATTCGAGTATGAAACATCGTACTTTTTAAAATATTGAGTCATTTTATTTTTCCTAATTCATTCAAAATCTTAATGGTAAGTATCTGCTCGATACTTATGAATTACCTTTCGGTGCGTGGCGAACACTAATTAAGGTTGGAAATACCTATGACTATGAGGCGTGCAGACAACATAATCATATGGATTAAAGACTCGCCCTTACACTCTAGACCCAACACTCATCTTAGTCGATGCTTACTCTCCTTTTTGATACACCCTCTAATCTAATGAAGAGGGAGCACGTTGTTGCTGTACCTTTGCACGCCTTTTGGAGAGCCTCAGCATCTTCAGTGGGAGAGAAGTGACCAGGGGCAACTAGAGAAGCCATTTCCTTCTGTCTATTGAGGATAAAATTGCAGTTTTGTGAGCTGATGGCGTGAAATTTGGTCGCACAAGCCTCCCATTTATAGAGCAGTCTCTCACATGCAAAACCCACCGTTGGTATCAGTGCCGCTTCACAGAGATCACATTTTTAAGCAAGCATACGTTACTTGTTTTTGAAAAACGTATGTTACTGTTTACTCCCACAAGTCCCGTTGAAACTTTTTGAAAGAGAACTGACAAATCCCTCTAAGTGCCTTTTTCGTGCTCTCTTGGACTACGAAAAACGAGATGAATCAAGGACTGAATTGAAACGAAAAATTAAAAAAGAAGAAGCGGCGTTGAACAAGTAAATAGAAGTTCAAAGATGACTGCTATCATTACTTCTATTGAGTAAACTAGGGTCGAGGCATGCTGTATATGTGCATTAAAGGTGCGCAATTGATTCGATTTCAATAGGCTTTATCCAATTAGACTATGTTTAGTTGTCTAGATTTCTAACTATGATAAAACTGAATAGAATAGGATATGAAATTCATGGAATTTTATTATATCCTATCCATCCACTATAATAAAGTATGATGTATTTATATCATATAATATGTATTATTTGGTGTAAATAACATATCAATAACAACAAACCACAAATTTTACAAAGAAGATGTTAAAAATCTCTTGCAACACTCTTATCTACTTCTTCTTCTTTTTTGCTTTTTTTTCCTCTCTTTTTTAATTAATTTTTTTTTTATTTCTTTCTTCCCCATCCATCACTCTCTAATAAAATTTTATTAAATAGAAAACTGTACTAATATAACTAAAATACTAAAACACCTAAAATATGTTATATATATATATTGAATTTATATTATAAAATAAAATAAATTTCAAATATATAGATAAAAATAAGATTAAATTAAAAAACTAAATTCTTATTTTTTATTTTGAATTTATAATATTAGATTTGAAATATAATTTTAAATTTGTTAATTTAAGAAGTTTGTGATTTGAGAAAACTAACTTTCCTACTGTAAATATTAGAAATCTTATCTACTTTTATTCCACCTCCCTCGTAAGACAATTTTATCCGACTTATATCCCATTTATATATGACTTTATTCTATCTTGAGTAAGCATCAAACGCGGGATATGATAAATCTTATTATATCTTGAATTTTATCATGATAGCTAAACACAATCTTAGTTCACAAGGATTAGGTAGCTTTTTGGTATAAAAAAAAATGGGAAATTGCCATTAACAGGTTTGGTTCCTTCTTTTATATCGTAAACCAATCATTCTAAGGTTGATTCTCCATAGAACCGGTTTTTAATTTTTTTATATATATGTTGAAAATGGGTTTTTTTTTTTTTAATTGTGGATGTTGAATATGTGTTAAGAACCTATCAAGTGGGAAAATTACCCAAAAAAAAATAAAAATTAAACTTATTGCGGTTATGACAATTTAGTCATAAACCTTTTAATTTTATCGATATAGTCTATCCAACCAATTTTAATAGGAAATTATTGACATAGACAATAAACATCTTATATTATTGCCGATGCTGACGTGAATAATTTTTACAACTTGTATTTATTCTTTTATTTTCTTTTCTTTTTTCTCCCTTTAATTTATTTATAGGGAGCGAAGGCCAAGCAACCCTCACTGGCTTTGCTAGCAAGGCTAAGCTACTAGGCAAAAAAAAAAAAAAAAATCAAAAATGCAAAAGAAAAGGAAAAGAGAAGAAAGATATTCAAAAAAATTTTAAAAAATTGTCAACACTAGTGTTGATCATGCCACGTAAGACAACTCGTGTAACCAACACTGGTTAGACCATTACATCAACGTTATTCGATCAAAATTGACCAACAAAAATTATATTAGTAAAACGTCAAAATGTTTAAGACCGAATTAACATATTTAAATAGTTTATGATTGAATTGATATAATTGTGATAGATTTAATTTATTTATTTTTGGTAATTTCCCCCTTAGAAAGCTAATATTTATATTACTTAAAGTTATAAAACAACTCTGATAAAATAGATTCCACTTCTTGATCTAGAACAGATGTATCTTGAAAACAATTACCCTTAATATGCGTAATGAAGGGCGGATCGCTATGAAGAATAAAAAAAAAATCAAGAAGTGAACTCTTTTCCATGTTTGTAAGACTCTTGGCAAGAGAGAGCGCAATAGATGAGGAGAAGACAAGGTGGAGAATAGGGAGGAAAAAGACGAAAGACGAAGGTGCGGGCAAGAACAAAACATAGAACGGACATGCATTTGTTTGTATGAGAAGCCATGTCAGTCGGGTCATCCTTCGGCATTTACATTCGAAGAGTATAATATTACTCGTCAAACTGAAAGACATGTGAATTTGGCAGTTACTTGATGAAAAGAAAGTAGTGGATGAAAGGCCGGCCATCAAATCATCCCAAGCATAGGAATTTCCTGTGCCAAGCCCTTATGTCGGGTCCGGGCACGGTTGGCTTGAGCCCCTTTCGATTCCTTAATTAAATGTTAAAAACAATACTAACAAGAAAGTTTCGAAAATTAATAGAAAAAAGTTACAATTCGCAATAATTTCTTATTTTAATTTAATTCTCAATTGTATCCCACTTTATGAACCGAAGATATGATGACACCAAGCTTCAAATCAAGCAGATTTACAATTAAAATGGTTTAATTTGCTACATCACCGCCTTAATTCTTGAACGAAAAAAGAATCCCGGATTCGACGTCGCATTCGAAAGTGGGCTGGTCGGGTCGGGGACTGACCCGAGAACCCTGTTGAAAAACCTCGTAATGAATGACGTCATCCTGATCCAAGAGTCCAGATAAGAAGGAGGACGCCACAGCACAGGAACCTGGGGGGGGCCCACCTCGGCCAGCCGGACAGGAAAGCGATGTCCGAGGCAACTCCCGCCACAAATCTCAGTGGAGCCCCCACTTGCGAGCTGCACACGTCACCCCGGCCGATGACAGAGCGGCAATCGTTCAGACGCTCGCAGCCACTACTTTGGATACGCCGGTTTCCCACGTGTCAAACACCCTCTCTCTCTCTCTCTCTGTGCGTCTCTTGCTGGCTGCGAGTTCCGTTCCATTTCGGGCGATGCAGAATCGGTGCTCTCATTGATCGCGTATCATCTGCTTTCTCCTGCTGTTCTCGGTTTAAGCTCGGAGGATGTGGCCAGGAGCGACCCGTGCCTGCGTCGTCGATTTGCGCTGTCGCCTGAAGATCCGCTCCGACTCCTTCAGATATGTTTGATTGGAACGACGAGGAGGTAAGGCAGGGAGCCCGGCGTTCCTTCCACGCTTGTTTGACTGCTCGTCGTTTTCTTCGGTTTGATGGCTAGGATTAACTTGAACATGACGGGATGTGCTCATCAGGGCTCTGTCCAGTGTTTGCTGAATGTTTTCGACTTTTACGAGGTCTATCTTCTTCTTGAGTTGCCTGTAGTTCCTGGGAGGCTCTATTTAAGTTGTTAGAGTTGTGCCCTACTAGTAGAATGATGCCTTTCCGTACCGAGTGTTGGTTTTTGTAGCGATCTCAACTCAGGGCGTCATGCTCCCCGCAGAGAGGAAATGTTGGTTTTTCGAGGTGACACTTCAAGGATGAAGTGGGTATGTCACTGGGAAGATATATCTTGGACATTGAGTTGACGTTCGATCCAAATTGGAGGCACATATATAATCGCTCTTTCTGGGGTCCAAGGGTGGCGTTGTCGACTTTCGAGGTGCTTAAATGGTTATGATAATGGAAAGTGTAGGAGCAAGGCGAAGAAACTCTGATATCTTGTTACCGGGGGTTTGAGATGGAAATCCAATATCCCACGACGACATATTACCGAGTGGTCTTAACAACAGTTGTGCAACCAATGATGCAAAGCGCAGGACATGTCAGACCTGAAGTCTGAACTCGTTAACATACCCTTCCATCAAACCTAATTCCACCGAGAAGCTTGTAAAGTATAATACTGGTTTGCAGTAGACCGATAAAGTAATCTGCAACATCTCTCTGATAACATGATTTCATCTCATGCCTTACATTGCACTGGAATTTGCTTTGCACTGTGCATTCATCCGAGCCAAAGGCATATATACAAGAATATTTTTACAAAACTCAAAGTTGTTGGCTGTCTTGTGGACACAAGTAGGTAATTATCTAGTTGCTTAAGGGTGATGCTGGCTTGGAGCTCATCTGTTTACTGGCAACTTGACTAGCTATCTTTTTACCATCTTTGGCACAGAATGCTGTTGTTCTTCTGCAATCTATGATAATTACAATGTCTTTTGTAGTTTAGTTGTCTCAATATTCATGGCAGTTCTTAAAATGATGTTCACAGCTTGCTAGCATAATATGGGGAGAGTCCAAGGAGACCGGTGACCATATAGTTCCCCATCCTGAAGGAAATGAAGATCATCAGAAGAAGAAAGAATGGAACCAAGAAAATGCTCCAATCAAGCCCACAGATGAAAAGATCCTTGGGCTGAAAATTGACTTCAATGACTCAAAAAGGGGAAGTAGTGCTAATATCAATAAAAAGAGATGTTCAGATGTATCTGCATTTGACTTAGATTCCTGGCCTAACATATCTCCATCAAATGCTGTTACAAATGATACACAAACCATTGATCCAAGATATGGCTCTTTTAAAGGTGGTGAAAGCATCTTATCGCTATACTCAGAAGATAATGATTTTATCAGTATTTGTTCAATTATCTAATTATTCTTTGACATAATCAGCAGGGCTAGCTGAACCTGACAAGGCTTCTGAATGTTCCCAAATTACCCATGAAGATAAAGAACACGGTGAATTTGTTGACTATGGCTGGGCAACCATTGGAAGCTTTGAAGATCTTGATCGGATTTTTAGGTAATATATTTTGTTTTAATGTTTGACCGGCTTATCCCTGATTACCCAGTTAGGCTACATCATCATTCTTTCTTTCTTTCTTTCTTTCTTTCTTTCTTTCTTTCTTTCTTTCTTTCTTTTCTCGATTAGATGACTGATCATATCAATAGCAACGTTATTGCACCAATTCCTTACCAGACTTTTGGATGAAGCATGAAATGGCAATGGAGCAAGAGGCAAACAGGATTAATTAGTGCCATTCTGTCTGCCAGAATTTTATCCAATGAATTACCTTTCCTATAATGTACATATTGAACTTATTGGCATGACCATCGCTATTTTTTTTTTTTTTTTCTTTTTAATCTATGTTGTTTTGTGATTCCATTATTGTGCTTGTAGCATTGCCCCAATCTACAGAAGATTTTGCTACTAGAATATCCATATTACAACCTGTCAACAAGTTTGATTAGAATAAGTGTCACCATTCTTCTTTTTGAGTGAGTTTTGCCTCTGTCCCCTGTTTCTGTTAGCCGACAAACGTAATGTCCAATGGCACTTTTTTGACTAAATATCCCCAGTGGCAATTTTGCAGCAATGACGAGTCACTATATGGCAGTGCGAATCTTGACAGTGCTGATGAGCTATGGTCTTCTAGCAAAAATGTAACTTTTAGCCCCATAAAGTCAGTCTCTGGACATGCGGATTCTCCTACTCTGCGGTCAAAGCCATTAATAGGTGCATCAGAGGGTGTGGAAGTAAAAGCAGAATATGTTCAACCAGACCATTCTGTTAGACTTGCTTACAAGGAAATGAATGACCATGCATCCCCCCTCTTGCAGCACTCACAGATTCTGAAGAAAGTGGAAGATCCCGTGGGCATGAGTAAGGCTGGGCTAGATAATCAGGTATCGACTGTCAACTTGGAAACTATATATGAATGAAGATGTTTATCAGCTAAAATTATGTTCCTCATTAGTCCTGTGTAACAGACAAATGTGGGCATGGAGGAAAAGGCCGCAGCAGTGAACTCTGGCTTTGTTGTCAATATTTCAACTCCTGCTCAATCCACAGAGAAGGTAGTCATTTGGGACTATTCAAAATGCACCTGTAACCGCTATACTGTATTGGATTAGTAATGCTTGGTTTCAGCTTGTGGTCACAGGCTTTGCTAGATGATCAGGAGTCAGAACAATAGAAAACCCCAACCTCTGGGGCAAAGCATCATTATTCCTGTAGAAGTTGCTAAATATTACATAATATAATTTTACACATTGACTGATCAAATATGTTATCAGTAGTCCCTCCATCAAGACTATGAAAATCCTCTACTAGAAACTTGAACAGATGTAGGACAAAGGAACATTCTGGTGCCTGATATAACTTCCTTTTCATAATGGGCTCTACTTTTTCTTCATCCACAGAGCCAAACGATTATTAAAAGGATTACTTAGCTCCTCCAACATTTCATTGGTTTCCTAAAAGAATATGCATGTGTAGGCCAGGACTTTATCAACCTAGAAGTCACCTTGTCAATATTGCAGTGATGAAAATAATGCCTAGCATATGCTCTTCCTAGACTGAGCTGCATGCCTTGTTTTATTGTAGCATGAGCAACCCTCCTTGTCTTAATGTTGACCCATTGTATGACCATCTTGCTGTAGTCTCAAAAGAGGCTGTTAAGCAACCAGGATGATGCCGTGGAGGGAAGAAGCCAAATAAGACCATTAGAAGACGTCAGTGGGGCCTGGTATTCTACTGGAGATGTAACTGGACCATATGAACACCAATTGGCGCCCAGCATAATGCCATATGACAGAACAGATTCAAGTTGGTCAAGACAGTTTCAGAATCCTGACTCTTTGCATAACATTCCCATATCAAATGCTTACATGCCACTAATTCCCCCGGTGTCCCCAACTCTATCTGGAGAATGCAAGAAGAATACTCTGATGTCTGGCTATGAAGAATCCTCTGGAAGTGCAAGCCATGTAAACAATGTTGTTGATATTCCTGAGAAAAGTCTAAACATGACGCCCCAAGAAAAGATTGAAAAATTAAGACAAGGGCAACAAATACAAGCAATGTTTGCTATTCAGAAACGGCAACAGCAGTTAACTCAACATGTCTCTGGTCATTCAGTTGCTGAGAAATGCACCCAGAAGAATCAAGTGCTACATCTTGAGAAACCTAATGGTGAAGTTGCTGACATGGGCCCTGTTGCGTCTCTCGATCCAAGCTCACCTCTGGAATATGATTATTCTGACTCAATGTCTATGGCAGTTGATGACTATTCAGTGGAGGATACCATACTTCAGCGACTTCAAGACGTAATCACTGAGGTATACTAGACTTTCAGTTGGCTTGTTTTCTGGTCAATGTTGTATATTTCTTGTGATGGTACTAATGCCTTGCTGCAGTTGGATAGCAGGATTACACTTTGCATGAGAGATAGCTTGTTTCGATTAGCTCAAAGTGTGATGCAAAGACAACAGACCAGTGAGACTGGCAGAACCAAAACAAATACCAGGCAACAGCACGAAATGGTTGTCAAAGAAGTGAATGCTAGTGACAGGTAAGTCGTGGTCGTGGTCTGCTTTTCAAATGGTCTAATGAAGACTACTTATGCCTTGTGTATCCTTATGATTGAGCAATCCATGGTTTAAATTTTATTGAGTCCAGATTATGCTGGGAAATTTTTTTCTTGGTCTACCTTCCCATAGTTAACCCCCCCAAAATAAAATAAATAAATAAAATTGCAGTGTGATCTCAAGCAATGCACTAATTGCAATCTGCACTGTGGCCTGCAGGCAGGCTAAAATGGGTACTGCTGAAACAGAAACAAATCCAATAGACCGTGCCGTTTCTCATCTTCTTTTCCACAGACCTCTGGAAACTGCATCAAAGCATTCAGGGCTGGCTGAATCATCTATTTCGACTAATGTTTCTTCTGAGCGAAAAGCTGGGGGGTTGAGCAACTTGCAGGGAGTAGACTTGCCAGATGGTCCCAACACCAGACAAATTATTCCTTGTCATGGTCCAAAGAATCCTACAAGCACGCATACTGGGCCCCAGAAATCTGGTCAGTTTGAAGCTTCAGAGAACACCTCCAGCAATGGACATAATGATGATGCAACTATGGAAGTTGAAGCTTCTTACTGATGAAAAGGCCAACATCATGAATGGTAATTCCTTCCTTTATCTCTTCCATGCCTAGGTGTACATTTATCGTGCTAGTTATACGGATCTACTGGTAATTTGGAGGTTTCTCTTATTGTCAGCCGAGTAAATCTCATCAAGTGACAGTGAGAATCCTCCACGTGGGAAACAACTGGAAGAAAAATCGTCAGCACGTCAGTGAGAAGTGTCATTTATCTATCATGACTAAACATCCTTGCTGTTTCATCTTGACAACTGAGGGCGGTGTCTCTTCAACCATACCATAACATAGATAATCTGTATAGTTCGACTCTGGGTTTGATTGCCAAGCTAGTCAATGTCACTGGTTATGGGCAAATGGGTGTATTCGTAGTCTCTGAATTGCATTTGACCTTTATGAGCTTGAAATAAACCTGAATAAGATAGTTCAGGACAGTCGGCTTGTTAGTACCATCTTCACCAAGGCAGCGCTGGACGATGTGTCGATCTTCAGAAGGATACTCTTTTTCGTGTAGAATAGAAAGTGGTAGTGTCGGAGGGTTCCAAACTTTTTAACAGATTAGAGTTCACCTCTCCTGAAGTACTTAGATTGTTTGATCCTCTGTTTCTTGCCTGCGGACTTCTATGCTGACTAAATGTGTTGTCAGCTTGGTATGCTCTGCTTGCTTTGGATGAGCCAGAGAACAAATGACTTTGGCAATGTTGAATCGGTTTCATTCGGACTTCAAGTTATTTCTTTTTGGGTATTTTGGAACAGGAAAATGAGAAAATATGGAGTTTTGTACGGACATGCCGACAAGGGTGTTTGGGTCCACTCCACCCATTTGGAAAACGACATAACAACGTGCGTAGCTCTATCTACCTGCAATCTGACTTCGTCAGAAAATGGACCTTCCTAAGGTGGACAAGGATAGTCCTGTATTTTTATCTTGAGCTAACTATTTTTGGACTTTAGGCGAGTGAAACTAACGTGCGCCCTACTTTCCTTTTGACATGTCTTTGATATACGCAGTTTATAATCATTTTGAATAAAGAAGAGGGCATGAAAGATTGATCACATTTATTGTTGGAAGGAAATTAATTTACCGGGGTGAATGCATGATGCCACTTATTAAGCAAATTTGTCTCATCTCATTTTTCTAGCCCATGATCAAGCTTAAAACTTTCAAAATAAGATGAACGATGGATTACCTCTTAACCTTGTTAGGACAAATCTCTTTATGAATCTAGATAGCTCGAATGCTTTTACTTCGCCAAGATCAATCAATGAAGTTGAATAACATCATAATAGCTCGACAGTAATGTCCATAATTTTGCAAGTCTAAGGACTTGGGGTTGTCATTCCTCTATTATTAATCCTTTATCTTCAAAATATATTCCTAAAAGTTTAAAATTGTACGAGACAATTATCTTTATTATATATGTAAGCAAGAAGATCTCAAATTAAATATGAGAGAACCTTGGAGCATGTGGTATGACAAGTATAGTTGTCACATCATGCAAAATTTGCATATGTCAAAATAGAAAAATAGACATACCTAAGAATATTTTAGTGTGTGTGCGAATATACATACAAGCACTCGTGTGGATTACACGCGTGACAAGAAGCGAGTGGGAGTGAGAATTTCCCTCCAAAGGTTTTTGAGGATGAGCCAACTACACCAACCCACAAGTCTCTCATCCCTTCCCCCTCTCCCCAAAACCGAACTTTCCCTCCTTTGGCATTTTTTATGCCCGTCTGCATCATCATTCATTGCTCTCGCTCAACAACAACAAAAAAAAAAAAAAAAAAAAAAAATCAAATATTAAATCAGAAACAGACATTGAATAAGGAAAAAGAAAAAAAGAGAGAAAAGAAAAACAAGGAAAAAGCCACCATTTTTCCGAATTCGGCTATCGTATCCCTCATCATTGCCCTGAGTTGTTTCTTCTGCTCGCTCGATTCTAATAATTCCAGCCCAAACATATAAAGGGTCAATGCTCTATCCGCACCCAATTGGTTCTTGATGATATCATTATTAGCTGCTAAGAATTTTTCAGATTTCTTTCCTCCCCATTTTTTAACTCCAGCCGGCTTCTGGGTTTCTTTCTCTTAATGGGTGGAAATATTTGGGTTCTCTTTTGCCTTCTTTCACGGTCCAATTGTTCTTGAGCATCAATAAAGATGATGAATTTCCATCGAGATTGCATCAGTCTCGACGGGTTCTGAGAGGATCATCTATATTTCTGAGGACCCTTTTTCAAAAGGTTAGTTTTTTCTTCCTCTTTTTCTTGTGCAGGTTTGTTTTGCGTGGGATGGTCTGTTCAATTTTGCTTAGTTTCCACTTCATTACATGGATATGGATTTTATTTCGAACCCATGTTTCTTGATGCAGAGAAGAAGCTGATTGTATGGAAATATTCAGATTATAGCAAATATCGTTTCGTATGTTGGATTCTATGTATGGAAGCTGACATGTCTATTCAGCAAGATAATTCCGGTTCCGGCGATGTCTCAGGTAATGGCTTGATAATATGTCGAAACTACTTGCGTAATAACATAATCGAAGCTAGTGCATTATGTAGATACTGCTTCTCTCTCTCTCCTATTTTTCTTTTTCTTTTTTATGTTGAGGGTGGGGGGGGACAGGAAGCCGATGAAGGCAGCAATTTTGAGATTGCCACTGTGAATTGGAAGAAGCTCTAAGATTTGGCTGATGTAGCATTTATTGAAAAGCAAATATATATTCTTTGGCTGGTTAAAATTGAGATTGCTCAAGTGAAGTTAGAAACTTAATCTGAAATTTGATGGTGTGCCCTTTTGTTATCGCAAGTACCAACATCGGCAAATGTCTGATAAGAGGATTCTGGTTCTTTATAATGAAACATTGAACCCTTCATCCTGACAACTTATTATGTTGAGCGTCCAAAAAGCAGATCAATTAGGTAATTGTCATGGTAGAGTAAGTTCCATTGACAAGGTTGGTCTTTCCATATGATGCTGGTGATGAGGAAGAGAATGCAAGGAAGAATACATAATGTTGTGTTTCCAAGTGATGGAAAGATTTGACTCAATTTGAAGGATTGAAAATATGAATCTTTTTTAGCCATTGCGAAGTTATTGGAATAAAAATTGGGATTGTGATGATGGTGCTTGATGTACTTGGCACTAATTTAACTGTAATGATACTGCACAAAACTGATAGCTGTCTTAAAATTCTTGGTTTTTTCAATAAACAGTTTGTAGCCATAACCTTGACTCTGGAGGTCGTGTCATGGCACTGATTGTCTTGATTTGCAAAGAGAAGCAGCCTCGTTTATTTTGATCTGCTTAGTCTATGAGGTCTGTAACCTTGAATAGGTTGTATATGTTTGACAGTGAGGCACTTAGGTATGAACGCTGTGTTTCCTCATTCATGTTGCCGAGGAGATACAGAGCTCTCACTTTTGCTCTTTAACATTTCAATCTCAGACCTATCACCTTCATTAATGTTTTATCTTTAGTTGCTGAAAAAGTCCTGTCAGTTGTAGATGAATTTCTGACAGTTCATTACCACACTATTGATCAATGACATTGGTGGCCCGTGCATTCTTTCTAATTAATTTGACTTTAGATCCTCTGACAACAGGATAATGATTATATTTTATAGTCCTATTCCTTGGTATATACCTGAATGCTTTTACAGGGACGGGGTCTTGCCTCTTTGATCTCTTGTGTGCAGAAAACCCTGGTTGGGGAAGCACAAGTGACAAAAAGACATCTTATTCCGGTATCTTCAGCTTAAGTGATATCTTTTCCTTATTCTGTTTTACTGGTTAAATGGCACTATATTTGTCTCTTTCTCCACAAGTCTTACATGTCAATTACTGAACTTCAGCAAATGCCAAACATAATGTAGTTTAGTTTCAGAATGTAGTCTTTTTTCATTTGCCAACATGATGTTATTTAACAAGAGACCACAGTAGCAGATAGTAGTTTCCCATTTCATATTATCCTGACTAATTATTTCACTTGTGAACTTCTTTTACATCTTCCTTGAGTTTTATTTTGTAATTGTCTCTTTGATGAAAGCATCCATGCTGAATGTCATCTGTAGTGCAAAAAGCAATAGTTCTCTGCCGTCTCAAAATTGTCATCATGGGTTTGAATTAGAAAATTTCTCATGTATGTTTATGTACCCATTAACAGAAGCACAGCAAAGGCTGGAGAAACTAATGTCACAGCCTGGTAATGAGTTCTGTGCAGATTGTGGCTCCCCAGATCCAAAATGGGTGTGAGTACTATAGACTCAGAAATTCATTCTTTGTATCTTTCATATTTTTCCTCAATAGCAGGAGGACTTGTGTGGCACAAGAAATCAGACTCTCTGGAAAAGCAACTATTTAACATAACCACAAATGGGCATAATACTCCCATCTATTAACCCACGAAATATCTGCACATCAATATAAATTCTCACTCCTAAATCCAATGGATCTGACTGGATAAGAGGAGTTCTGGAAGTTATCTGCACCATATTTTCCACATTACTGCCCAAACTTCTAAACATACTTTACTTTATTTTTATCATTTTATACATAGACTGCATAGAGGTGGTTCTTTCCTTCAATGTTTCCCAAGATATATTATGATTGAACATTTCCTTTGTGCATCTCAGATCTTTGACTCTAGGAGCATTTATATGTATTAAGTGCTCTGGTGTTCACAGAGGCCTTGGAGTGCACATTTCAAAGGTATGACATCTCTTGGAGCTAAAGTTTTGAGGACTAGTATTACTGACGATTTTGATAATAGATAACAGTAGTATCTCCTGGGCATCACAACTTAAAGAGGAGCCCCTAATTATGTTTTCAAGTGCAACAGGTTCTATCAGTAAAACTAGATGAGTGGACAGATGAGCAAGTCGAAGCATTAGTCGAGAGGGGTGGAAACACTGCAGTAAACCTGAAGTATGAAGCTTGCATTCTGGATAACCTCAGAAAACCAAAAGCGGATTCCTCGATAGAGGAGCGGTCTGATTTTATAAGGTAATGCTAGTTCACAAAATTTACAGTAAGTTTCGACATGAACTTTGCAGCAACCTAAAGCAAAATGTACTTCTTGTAATACTCAGGAGGAAATATGAGCTGCTCCAATTTTTAAACTCTCCTGAACAGATGAGCTGCCCCTTCCCATCATCTAATAATCGATACCCATCATCGTCCCAAAGTAGCTCTTCTAGCAGTAGCGCTAATCAAGAGAAGAGACGGTTTGAAAAACAACCAACAAAGCATCGGATTGGGCAGGCATTTCGTAACAGCTGGGGAAGGAGGGAGACCGACCATAAGGCCTACAAGAAGAAATGCTCATCGGTATGATTTGTCTGTCTTTCCTCCTTTTATTTGCTGGCTAATCCAACTGCTTTTGATTGTTATCTGGATTATTTGTTGGAGCAACTCCACCAAAATTAGTGGAGGTTTTACTTGGAAAGAAATCATTTCCCAATGATTGATTGGGTAGAACCAAGGGTTGCAATGAACCAGATCAAGCAATGTTACATATTGTTAATCCAGCAGCAAAAACCTTATAGCTTGCACTTCTACTTTTCTATAGGCGGGAATGGTTGAATTTGTTGGTCTAATAAAGGTCAACGTGGTAAGAGGCACCAACCTAGCTATTCGAGATGTGATGACCAGTGACCCTTATGTGATCCTTGCTTTGGGGCACCAGGTGAGCCTCCTAATTGGAGCTGGTTGATAATGGTCTTGTGGTTTAGTGTATGAAGCTATAAAATTGTTAGTCCATTGAGTTATTTAATTTCGTCTTGTTAATGGCTTGTTGCAGTCAGTGAAAACGCGTGTTATAAAGAACAACCTGAATCCAGTGTGGAATGAGAAGCTGATGCTGTCTATTCCGGAAAGTATCCCTCCTTTAAAAGTGGTATGGAGCTTATTTCCTATATGACCTATTGCGGTTTGATTGAATGGAGAGGCATTGGAAGTAAATAATTTGAACATGTGTTCTCTGGAGTCGTTTAACAGTTGTTGGCACTGATACACTATTGACACCATATGTGTGCAGATTGACCCCCTAGAAAAGTCATTCAATAATATTAGAACAGTAAGACAAGTTAGTTCATTGTATACTATATGGTTGGACCTCCTTGAACACTTTAAGCTCTTTCATGATGACCCTGAAATGGAACTGGGAGTTTCTGTTGCTTTATGATTAGGACAATGTCAGCATTCTCCGCCTTGCACGGATCTCTTTTCAGCTTCTATGTGGCCATCAAGTTGAATATAATTTTGTGGACAGAGGTTTTCTTGGCAACACAAGTCTTAACATTGCAAAACTCGTGACTGTTCATGGCATTGACAGAGTCTGGTGAAGTGTTCTGTTTCTATCAGGCTTTTACCATGAGATACAGATAGTTATAAATTAGCCAGAGTTTGTAAAATGTCTGTCAATATGTCGCAAAATCCAGCTTTAGCCTTGAAGTCATGAATAACATATTTTGGCAAATGCAGCTCGTATATGACAAGGACACATTCAAGCCGGATGATTTTATGGGAGAGGCCGAGATAGATATTCAGCCCCTACTGTCTGCCGCCAAAGCATATGAAAGCTCCACCATTGACGAGTCAATGCAGCTGGGGAAATGGGTCGCAAGCAGAGATAATACCCTAGTGAAAGATGGTGTCATCAGCTTAATGGATGGTAAAGTAAAACAGGATATAACTTTGAGATTGAAGAATGTGGAGCGGGGAGAGCTTGATATTGAGCTTGAATGTGTTCCCCTCACTCAGTAGCTTGAAATTAGTCCAACTGGATTGTAGTGATACAAGTGTAATAGAGTTTCACATTGTTTGGTACATATACTACCAGGGTTTTTTTGTTCATTGCTTGGAAAAATTCGTTTGAATGTTTGTTGGTGATTGAGATTAGAAGCCACAACTTGAGTTGGTTTTCCAAATCACACCAAATAGAATAATAAATATACAAAGGAAAAGTCAGTGTCCGGTCACTAAAAAGGACATTATTGTCCCATGAATCTCCCCTTGATCGTAATGTACTTCTCTTTTCTAAACTTTGCGCAGTGAGATTTTGTGTGTTTTCCTGTAATTAGTCTTTCTGCATTTCGTGAGATAAAGTATGGGTGTGCGAAAGAACCAAGAACCGTCCAAACCGGACCGAACTAGCCTATTCTAGGCAGTTTCCATAGAAATCAGTCCAATTCTTAATTCCAATAAATCAGTACTTGAGTACCATTCATGTTCCCGATTCCCCCTTCTGAATGCGGAACCTCTCACTTGAACCGATACACATAATGTATATATACTTTAATGTTTACTCCATTTTCATGTGCCCAAAAGATTACATTTTTTTTTTCCAAAATAACGTAATTAACAAAGAAAGTATGCACCGTAGAAGTGCACCAGAGGCAAAATAAGCTGGAGAATCGTGAAGGTCCATTCAAACTCCTATGTGACATCCGGTCAATCCCCTCCCCCCGGGCGACACCTCAATCCACGCCACCACCCACCACCGTGTCACTGCCACGTCGCGTCACCTAATTGCCGCACCATCTAGCGATGCCGTGCCACCGCCACCTCGCCACGCTGAGTCGGTATTTCCACCGCCTCAACCGGGCCACCCAACTCACTGAACGACGCCTCTCTCTCTAGCTGGCGTTCTTCCTTTGCTGCTGAGTCCAAGCAGCGCCACCTTCAACTCATTTGGCGCACCATGCTGCTGCCAAGTCAACCACCAGGCAGCAGAGAGAGAGAAGAACCGGCAAACATAAATCAGCAAGCCATTCCTCACCTTCCTCAGTTTAGCAGCACCGTGACCCTCTACACTCATTTTTCCTTTCCTGTTTCGCGCAAGACCACGGCCTCACACCATTCAACCACCGACAACGCCCTTGGCTCAGCTAATGCCGGCACCGTCCTAGCTGTCTTGCATCGTTTTGTTCGGGCTTCCTCAGTTTGTTTCGGATCGCCAAAGAACCGGTCACAACCTCGGGACTTCTGACCCTACCAAGTCACAACAATGTCTTTGGGACATGAGGTAAGTGAATATCCTCTGTTCTATCCTACGTTGATCAATTATGCTTGATGAGGATGGTTTCCTAGGAATTTCCATAAACGCTGTTTAGATTCTCGTCTAATCGGAAGTTTTCACCAAGTTACCCAACTAAATTGTCGAGTTCGTAATAGTTGACTTCATAGTTGGATCGTAGGTGATATCTAGCGTGTGCTAGGACTGGAAATGCCAAAAACCTAAGTTAAACTAGTGAAGGGATCTAAGTCAGAATGGATCAGTTTTAGTCCAACCTCAGTTTTTTTTTTAATTTTGTGCTGACTTATGTGATGCGAATTCCATGGGGCATCCTTGACCAAAGTTGTCCCTCATTGGCTGTTCTATGACATATTTTAAATTCAGATTTTTCAGGCTTCACATGAAAAAAATATATTTGAAAAACTATCGAGTGTGCAATCAGTTTTTACTGTCACTAAACCGACCTTCCTCTGCTTTCCATTTTCCACAGAATTTTTGGGCAAGAATATTTCCAAGCATCCCCATGAAAGTTGTAGAGTACATCCTAATCTACCACATATAAAAATTTCAGAATTTTTCGAAATCGTTTATTTGGCGAAACAATGTTCTTTTGAGTCCCCTTAGCTATCCGAAGGCCTACTGTTTTAGTTCGGTTTTCTAAAAATTTATATAGTATTATATAAAATGAATTAGATTTCGATTCCTCCAAGGACAATGTCCCTCTAGATCTTGTCTACCTTCTGTTAAAATTTCATAATTTTTGAAACCTATTTAACTAGATAACTGTTGCGTTTTCTAAAGATATGTGGAACACTCTTATAAGGCGAGCTAGGGACTTTGATGTGGAATCCTCCTTACGATTCGTTTGATATAGGTATGAGTGAGTTTATGTCAGCTTAGGGGAGTATAATTAATTGAGGATTTGTTAGATTCATTCTTGAGTTCCCTTGGTAATAATAACGTCAATGTCATTTTTAAATTAAATTATGAAATTGCTGCATCATGATATGGATGTGTGACTAGGAATCATGTTAGTCCTTAAAACGATGATTTCCCATGTTGTAGTAGAAATGTCTGGAAGGGGTTCATCCAAATGCCTAGGGGCATAACACAACTCCCCCAAATGGCCTCGCGATGCCGAATGGGTGCGAGATATCCGGGGATTAACAAGTTTCACACATGATGATATAGCATAAATTTACATTGAATATAGCTTTAGTACTTTTAAATAGAGCTATTGATTACTTGTCAAGAAAAGTTATTGCCTTTATTGATCTATTATATATTTTGAAAATGTTCTCCGGTAAGTTGATGTGAAAGTGATTTGCTAAACTTTTTATTAAGGCTTTCCATGTCAGTACAATGATTAATTTATTTAGTATAAACCGGTGGATCTTCTACTTGCTTGCTAAGTTTAGGCTCACTGATCATTGACATTATCTTTTTATATCAATAGCAATGCTAGCCCCACCTACTTGGCATATGATCCATTATGGCATTCTAGTTAACTTTACTTGGCATAAGGACAAATTCACAAACCCTAGTTTCTTGGATACAATTTTTAATAGAATCGTGTCCTGTATGACGGTGGACATAAGGGCTTCGACAGGGCATGTATTCCTCGGGTTCATTGGCTTGTACGCCAGCATCAATAGGCGCACAGTGGGTCCCCTCCCACTGTACAACGACAACAACAGACTAGGGAATTGAGGTAGCCCCACTAAATAGGAAAGAGGCAAGTGAATAGTAGGATTTTTGGGATGTGGATGATTTTTGGATGGACTCAAGAAAGGGTTAGGTGACCATGTGTATAGCTAAGTTGGGACAAGATGACCAACGTATAGCCGAATATAGTCAATAGTACTAACCCTTTTGATTACCTCATGTGCCCAACCCGTCACCTGATATATAAATGAATAAGAAATGAAATTGCCTCGTTTGTAGAAGTTTGAGCGTATTCCTGGGTTGTTTAAGCCAATTATGCTTCCGCATGCTTAAGAAAAGGATTCTCCCAGCACATCACAACTAATGTAGAACCACTAGTGCGGGTATCTTTTTTGTTTCACTTTTTCTTAAGCATGCAGAAGCATAATTAGCTTAAACATCCAAGAATGCACTCAAACTTCTACAAACGGGGCAATTTCATTTCTTATTTATT
The DNA here is from genome assembly GCA_014182395.1 of Eucalyptus sp. ANBG9806169. NCBI lineage: Eukaryota > Viridiplantae > Streptophyta > Magnoliopsida > Myrtales > Myrtaceae > Eucalyptus > Eucalyptus sp. ANBG9806169. The sequence goes on from CM024582.1 coordinate 1,425,429, forward strand.
TTATATGTCAGGTGACGGGTTGGGTACATGGGGCAATAAAAAAAGTCAGTACTACTGACTATATCCGACTATACATCGGTCATCCCGTCCCAACCAAACTATACACATAGTCACATAATCCACCTTGACTCTATCCAAAAATTGTCCATGTCCCAAAAATCCTACTATCCACTTACCTCCTTCCTATTCAATGGGCTGCCTCCATCCCTTGGTCGGTCATCGTTGTCATATAGTGGGACGGGATCCACCGTGCGCCCGTTGATGCGAGCATACAAGCCAACAAACCTAAGGAATATAGGCCCGTCAAAGCACTTTTGTCCACCATCACACGAGACACGATTCGTATAAAAACTGTATCCGAGAAATTAAAGTATGTGAATTCATCCTCATGCCAAGTAAAGTCAACTGGAACGCCAAGTTAACATTTCTATTGATATGAAAAGATGAAGTCAACAACCAATGAGCCTAAACTCAGCAAGTAGACGGTCCACCGGTCTATACTACATAAATCAATCATTGACGGGAAAAGCCTTGATATAAAGTTTAGTAAATCACTTTCACATCAATTTACCTGAAAACATTTTCGAAATACATAACATATCAATAATAACAATAACTTTTCCCAAAAGGTAATCAGTAGCTCAATTCAAAAGTACTGAAGTTATATTCAATATAAATTAATACTGCCATCATCATCTAAAGAACCCCGTTATCTCCTGGACATCTCGCACCCATCTTGCATTGCAAGAACATGTGGGGGAACCATGTTACACCTTTTAGGCATTTGGAGGAACCCAGTTACCTCTCCAGGCATCCCTGCTATAACCTAAGGCGTTGTTGTCCTAAGGACCAACAGCATTCCCAATCACACATCCATACCATAATGCAGTAATTCCATAATTCAATTTAAAAAGGACATTGACATTATTATTACTAGGGGAACTCAAGAATGAATCTAACGAATCCTTAGTCAATTATACTCCCCTAAGCTGATATAAACTCACTCATTTCTATATTAATTGAATCGTAAGGAGGATTTCACATCAAAAGTCCCCAACTGACCTTTTTGTAATAGCGTTCCATGTATTTTTAGAAACTGCATTATCTAGGTAAATTGGTTTCAATAATTATGAAATTTTAACATAAGGTAGACAAGTCTAGAGGGACATTTACCGTGAGGAATTGAAGTCTACTTCGTTTTATATAAAACTATATAAATTTTTGAAAAACCAAACTAAAATCGTAGGCCTTTGGATAGCTAACAAGACTCAAAAGAACATTGTTTCGCCAACTAAACGACATCGAAAAATTCCGAAATTTTTATAGTGGTAGGTTAGGATGTACTCTACAACTTTCATGAAGGATGTTAGTTAAAATACTTGCCCAAAAATTCTGTGGAAAATGGAATGCAGAGGAAGGTCGGTTCAGTAGCAGTAAAAATAGATTGCACACTCGATAGTTTTTCAAATATATTTTTGTCATGCAAAACCCGAAAAATCTAAATTTAAAGTATGTCATAGAATAGCTAATGAAGGACAATTTACTGAAGGACGCCCTATGAAATTCACATCACACAAGTCAGTACAAAATTAACAAAACTAAGGTTGGACTAAAACTGATCCTGACTTAGATCCCTTCACTAGTTTAACTCATGTTTTCGGCATTTCTAGTCCTAGCATACACTAGATATCAACAGATCGTACTCCTACGATCCAACCACGAACTCAACTATTACGAACGCAACATTTTAGCTGGGTCACTTGGTGAAAACTTCCGATTAGACAGGAATCTAAATAACATTCATGGAGATTTCTAGGAAACTATCCTCATCAAACATAATCGGTCGATATAGGATAGAACGGAGGATATCCACTTGCCTCAAGTTCTCAAGACGTTGTCGCACTTGGCAGGGTTAGAAGTCTCAAGGTTGCGCTTGGTTCTTTGGCGGTCCAAAACAAACCAAGGAAGCCCGCACAGAACGATGCAAGACAGCTAGGACAGCGCCGGCATTAGCTGAGCCAAGGGCGTCGCCAACGGTTGAACGGCATGAGGCCATAGTCTTTGCACAAAACAGGAAAGGAAAAAAGGGAGCGTAGAGAGTCACGGTGCTGCTAAAGTGAGGAAGGAGAGGAATGGCTTGCTGATTTATGTTTGCCGGTTCTTCTCTCTCTATCTCTCTGCTGCCTGGTGGTTGACTTGGCAGCAGCATGGTGCGCCAAAGGAGTTGAAGGTGGCGCTGCTTGGACTCAGCAGCAAAGGAAGGAAGCCAGCTAGAGAGAGAGGCGTCGTTCGGTGAGTTGGGTGGCATGGTTGAGACGATGGGGGTGGTGACTCAGTGTGGAGAGGTGGCGGTGGCGCGGCGTCACTAGATGGCATGGCGATTAGGTGACGCGACGTGACGGTGACAAGGTGGCAGGCTAGGTGGCGGGTGGTGGCGTGGGTTGAGGTGTCGCGGGGGTTACCCAGATGACACATCCTATGGATGAAATCCCGCACTTTTCTCCCATTTCTTCCGAGCATATTTCCACATAATGCAGTTTGGTGCAGACTCCCAAACATTCACTAAACAATCTCATGCCAACATTTGTCATTGAGATTCAAACTACAGTTAAGTCCTTGCTCACTCATCTTCATTTTAGATCAATCTCATCTTCTTATTCCAACATCAAATCAAAATCATGGGAACAAGCGAGAATTCCCTTGAACTTAAATGCGAATCAAAAGTGCACATTCGCCACAATCGAGTATATGATAGGTTTCATGGATCCACCTGAAAATCAAACTAGACTAGTTCAGGTGGATCTAGGAATAGTGGGCAGTTCCGATTCTTATTTTGTGGAAGCCCTTAATGGGCACTTCCCTCGAACCGATCATCCCTAGGAGAAAGCCAGCTTTTATCTCCAAATCTAATGAAAAGATGTTGATTCTTTTTCTTTTCCTTTTGTTTAAGCTATTATGTAGAGAGCATACACTGAATAACTCGCTGATATACGCAAGGCACAGTGACAGATTCCAACAGCTAATATGAATTAGTAAGCGTGTGAGAGGAGCAGGTAGACTAAAAGATGGTTGGTGATGAGTGAAGAGCATCGGATTGATTGGCCATCGAACATCAAAAACGAAGAGTTGCATAGGGAGCAACAAGCTACCACACCCTTTGATTGGAGGTCATGAATCTTTGGAAATATAAAAACTGAAGGAGAGAATTTTCTTTAACTTGAACCAACGGGCACTTCCCCAAATCTTTGGTAATACATAACTGAATGAGAGAATTTTCTTTAACCAGTGTGCACTTCACCACTAACTCGTCCGAACAAAGCGACTAACAACTGAACGCCTTTGACACAGTTTATTCACATGGAGACCAACTAATTATCTTTAGAAATCCAAGCAATTTTAATTTCCTTCAAATACAGTGATCCTTCTCCCTTACACATCATTATATAAGCAATCACCATAGCCACCATTAGGCAAGTAGAATTCATCCGAGACATTGTTCGTGAATGGTAACTAGTTGGCCTTCACTCGTTCCCCAAGTTGTGTACAAGATCCTTAAAATCCATAGCCTGCATTATCTCCCAGATTCAGTTAATGATGTTCACAACCTTTTAACCGAACTTGCTAGTCAATGAGAAATCGCCATTATCTTTGGCAAAATTATGCTCAATGACCTATTATGTTTACCAACTCTGTCTTCTTTATGATGTTCATTTCCCTCACATCCAAGAACAGCTCGCACGATTGCCTGCTACATCCAAACGAAGCATAACTCACTATCTCAACCTTCTGCCACCAACAACGGCTACAATGAACAGTAATATGTTCACACAATGACAAAAAAAGAATAATACCAACGGTGCAACTTGAGTAGCTCTGATCCACCTGTAGCGACATTAGTCAAAGTATATAGATCTCCAGGGATCACAATGAACTAATCATTGAGCCATACACCATCATTCTATCAGATCTTGATCACCTAAGTCTCGTTATAATAAAATGAGGAGACCATCACTGTGAACATTATCGACTTAGCACAGCAAATTGCTGAAACATTTTCGTATTGAAGCATAAAATACAATCCAAGATCGATTCAGTCCTGAATCATCAGATAATGCATACAGAGGAGTAACTCCCATGACTTTCATGTAGCAGTACTAGAAGGCATATCCCCATCAGCAAACTCTTATCAAACGTACTGATTCAACAAGGAACCCAAATAAGAGCAATTCCCAGTGCCCCTCCATGTGAAGCAAAATTTCCAGGTTGCTAACAGCATGCATTAGCATGATCATGATACCCAACCCTTCTAATTTCAAGAGTTGTGTAACTTGAATCAATTAACAAATCTTCAAATTAGATGACGAAAAAGGTCCTAAATTTGAAACTTCAGGCATACTCCCAGTTACCATTGGAGAATATAGCATGAAGAACCAAGAAAGCAATTTAATAGCATCACTACTCTCCTAATAGCATCATTTACACCTATATATGATACACAGGTCAAGGTAATTTTTGAAAATAAACAGATGCATACCACAAATCCAATTCATGTAGACTAAACATACCATATCTCTGCATCAATCAGCATAAGTAGTTATGCAAAATCCAGAACAGTTGCAGGGGCTGCTGCATTTATTGTAGCTAAGTGATGATAACTGTAACATGAAAAAGACTGATCCTAGGAGGCAGAGCAATACTTCCAATTAACATTTTGAAAATCTAGTGAACATCCTACTGAAAATTATCCTTTGTACTACAGATGTAAAGCTGTTCATGATATCACTTAGCAGAAAAATGGTTGGCCATGAGCTTCATCCTACTTTGACCTGGAGTTCAAAGTCACAAAAATCAAGTATAGGACGTCCATCTGAGTAACATAGACATTGGCATGTCATTGGCTGACATTCTTCTTCAGAATTTGCCCCAAATAACTCAGAACGGTAATCACTGAGAATAGACAATATCGAGCACAAAAGGAATATCAATTTCCCCTCTCCTCTTATCATAATTTGTGAAAAACAACCACAAACATTCTCAAGTCATATTATTTATTTACATTCCAAGGAGGGTAAATCTCTCCTGCATAAATACAAAAACAACAGTGAAATTGTCACTTAGACTTTACATACAATAACTTACTAACCCAGTTCATGGAGTTGATGAACCATTCCTTCCCTGCTAAAAGAGTCCAGAAATTCCTGGAAAAATTCAACCTTGGAACCATTAAGGGGATGCATCATCGCCAGCTCCAGCCTCCTGTAGATTATCATTCACATCAAAAATAACCTCCCTGGCAACACGTAGTTTTGAGCATGACCAAAATTATTTGCCCAAATTCAAGAACCACATTCCGAACACCGCATCAGCCCATTCTCATTACACTCCAAGCACCTCTTGAGCACCCCTTCATCTTCATCAAACACCTTCTTGCTCCCATCGCAATTCGTGCACGGCACAAACCTCTCATCCCCACAGCCCTCGCACACAAATCCTGGCGCTTTCTTAGGAAAACGTTCGAGGATTTTCGCCAACTCACCCGTTTCATACATCTGTCTGATCGCATCGGCTCCACCTACGTACGTGCCCCCAATAAACACCTGCGGCAAGCTCACTCTTTTCTCACCCAACACACTCTGCAGCTCCTTCTTATAGGCCAAATCCATCGAAACGTCTCGCTCGTCGACCCACACTCTAAACCCTTTAAAAATCGTCCTCACCGCATAACAGTCCTCATGAGTCCTCCGAATGCCATGCAAGCTAGTGAAGTACACTACGATCCTATCCCCTGTACCGGGCAGCCGAATCGACGAGTTGCTGCTAAAGCTCGAGCCGAGCGATCTCGTGGGCTTTAACCTGGAAAGGAGCTGCGACTGGAGCTGGGATTGCGCTTGCAAATGGAAAATGTCGGCGGCGGCGGCGGCGACGGCGGGGGGACGGGCGGGGGTTTCGGGGACTCGAAGAAATTGCGGAGCTTGAGGACCTTACCTTTGAAGGACTCGATCGAACTGTACAACTTCCTGATGGAACCGGCCCGCTCGAGGGAGGGATGGTGATCGACGACAGCCTTGGGCTGCTGCATGGTGAAAGACCGACTGAAGAACGAGCTCTTCTGCTTGCTGCTCAATTCCTCGTCCCTCCCCGCGTCCGCCATTGCCCGGATCCCCACCGCCGATCGGCCAAAAAAATCCGGGCTGTGCTGTGCCGGAACCGATGCCCGACCCGACCCCCCCGAAATTTACGGAAAGCAGGGTGATCGGGACGGCGGAAATGAGAGACGGTAGCCACAACTGATCGGCGAAGAAGATGGAGATGGCGATAGCTTCTTGCGGAAATGGCGTGATTGAAGGAGCGAAGCTGTGCCGTGAGAAAGCACGAAGCTTTCGAATGACTTTCAGAAGAGAGAGAAAGAGGAGAGAGAAAGAGGGAAGAAGACTTTTGGAATGGGGTGGGGGTGGTGGAGGAGGGATGATGAATGATGATGATGATGATGAGGTTCGGGGAGGCACCGCCTAACTTTTGAATTCTTCTCCAACATAAAACAAAGAAGACAAAATACAAGATTGCTTCTTTGAATTTTCCTTGCCTTTGAATCTTTTGCAAATGCGCGTGAGATACAATGAAGATTTTACCATTTCTCTCCACATAATTTATATTACTTTCGTTGACACTCGGGAAATATTTTCTACTTCTTCTCAAATTAGGACAAAAATTGATGCACGAATGGAGATGGCAAGATGACTGTCCATGCATCTAGCAATTCAATAATTACATGGTGGATTCACAAACATTTGCTTTTATTTATGCTAATGCTCTTATTAGTATCAGCGTTATTGAGCCAATATTACGGTAATTACAAACATGAAATGTGGTAGGCGCATTAAGATTATCATATAAATTTGGTTTACTAAGTTTACAACCATATTTGAGAATTAGCTAATATTATGGAAAATATTCCGAATCACTTTTGTAGAAATTATTATTCAAAGTAGGAAACGGAAATTTATTGACTCGGCTCAAAATTCTAACTAATAGTCAAAAGACGTTTTCTAATCATTTTTATATAGATATATATTATACCTTGCCGAATGTTATTTCAAGAAGTCACGGCCGTTAAATAAGATGTGAAAGAAACAAATTAATCAAACATAAGATTTTTCCTTAGAGATGGGTTTTCCAAGAGAAACCGTAAAAGCATTATTTGACTTGCTGGAGAACGATAAGTAAAATGTGACGTTGTCTTTAGTAAAAAGGATAGTTTTCCAAAAATGATATCATAGCCGCATTCCCTTCCCTATCCTCAATTTTAACAAAGTTCTTTGCATACAAATGTATGACTTGTATCTCTCCCATATGCTGCAACCGGCCAGAAACGGTTCTCCAACTGATGTTATTGTGACCCCCACACTATCTCATAGCCATCTATTTCGTTAGGAAGAAAAAGGGACAGTTGAGAAATTCAATTGTCCCTATCCACGAATTATATAAACCATCTACATCTTTTCTTCATAAAAAAATTGTAGTCTAGTCGAGGAATCTATAATAATTTTAAAAATAGCACGAGAAGAATATATGAAAATAATAATAGGAGACTCATTTGATAATTGCCGCACAGAATCATATTGCAACATATAAATAATATGGGGTCCTCATCATTTATTAAGGAATTTAATTTAGATTATGACTCTTGATATTATCTATATACAAGAGCACGTCTGGACGATATGGTGAGTTTGGTGACCTTACACAAATTTAATAAAATCCCTTTTTTTATGGAGTGTAGAATAAATTACATGTTTCTCCATTACCATTTATATGTTTAGGGAAGATTGATTTTACATCGCAATTTATCAGCGCATTGAGAAAGTTGATAACCCAGGATGGAAGTTATTAATATGAAACTACTAACGTATATGTAAGATCACCCTCATTTATTAAAAAGTATCGATTATTAGTGAAGAATCATAAGTTCAGTAGGATTTGTAGAATCTTCTTTCTAGGAAAAGCAGTTGTACAGACTTGGTATGTGCATCTGCTATTGTTTAAACCATATAATTTGATCGATGCAATAGTCAAATTGGGTGGTACCAATGAGATCTGATGACCTAGACATATGTTGGGAGGCATGCAGTTGAGTGTCTCTCTTCTCAAATCTGTCTGAATTTTTCATATCTTCAGGTCGTCTACAGAGAACATGAAATAACAGAGAATCCGTCGAACAAGGGACAAATGTAACAGTCCTCAATTATTTCATGAAAGATGGGGGATATCAATCAAGGCTGACATCCAACCACTAATTATTGCAAGAATATTTATCATCGGCCTGAGTAATGAGTCACTAATTAGAGATATTTGATAAAAACGGAGGAAAATCATATGATTTCTTATGGAGGTTCTGTCTTCTGAATCACTTGTTGCTAAGCCAAGAAATGGGTGATGCAAGAAATTGTCTGTTGCTGAGAGAATAATGTCAAAACATATACACACAAACAAGATAATGAAAAACCTGTTCTTTTGCTTCTGATCCAGTAAATTCAACTCAAACTCGTGCAGGATTGATCGACCAACTGGACTTTCTAATTATACAACAACATGGTATTCTTCAGTCTCCAGAGAACGAGCAATCTCATCAGCAAGCAAAACGCAAGTGGAGAACCATCCACTAAAAGCTCCCCATACCTGCATCGCCATCCAAATTATCATCCTGCTTCTCACGGCCATTCCTCCCTTCATTTATTGATAAACCATTTCTTCTTCTTCCGATGTCTCTGTCTGCAAATTGTCAACTGAGGATGAGAGAGAGAGAGAGAGGGAGGGAGAGGCGGGGAGAGAGAGAGAGAGAGAGGATCCTCTAGTAAGGGTAGGTTTTAGAGGAAACCCACTTACAATTTGGGTTCTTGCTGACGTTGGAGAAGTTTCAACAAGATGAAGAAGAGAGGAGAATTTCGTGTTCTGAGCCTGGACAAAGCTTTCACTAATGTGACGTCCTATCTGCTCTTTTAGAGGTGGATACATACCTTCAAAAATGCTGCTTCTTACACTCTCAAATACATTATTATAATAAGCGCAGTCACATTTATCTGGGTGCTGCCACACTGGCCAGAAAACAAGGACAAATAATTCCAAAAATCGTTGGCTATTCGTGCTCCTACCTGTAATGGCAATATTTTATTGAATTGAATGTATCAGCTGGTCCTGCTCTCTCTCATGTGTGGCTAGGATTTAGCACACAAAGATACACTGCCTGAGCAAGAGAGTGGGGCATACATTTAAATTTTTTGAGCACCCAAAACGAGACAGACCTTAGCCAAAATATGTTGTGAAGCTATTGCTCGTAAGCCGTAAGAGACTGACTTCCACTTGCAATGGAATGATAGTTATATGCCTGAGGTCACCACCTCCATCAGTCTCATGTGTCATGTCCAAGAAAATAACATGGTCCAATCCGACTGTCTTGCTCAAATTCGGAGCCTAATGAAGGGAGTTGGATACACTGAGGACTAGGGTTCATGTACACGCACAAACCCCACCCAACAACACACGCACAAACACGCAAACACCCACTGAGAGAGAGAGAAAGAGAGAGAGCCAACAAAGAAAAATCTGCCTCAAGATAATTATAGTTATTATTACATCGGTCCCTCAAAACAACAGGAACAATTAGTATGACTTCCCACAATGTATCAAGCTCCCAGCACCCAAGAAAAGACCAAAAATGGCTGCACTCCCAAGTGTAGTTTGCCCCACATACCTAATCTTCATCATTCCCGGGACCTGCAAAATAAAAAAGGCAAATCTTTCAGGGACAATCTATTTGCAATGAAATGGAAAAAATTTATGCCAAATACTTGATTTTTTCTGACACACTAACCTCAACTCTTAAGACCACCCTTAGTTAACAATGATAAAACACGGTCTGCCTACCTAATAACTCTTAGTTAAATCATAAACTGTCCGCAACCAATACCTCCTGGTATACATTCTCACAGGCAGATTAAAACAATGGGAACAAACATAAACCCACCTACATCTGTAACGTGCATCAGTATGACTTCACAGTGGCCTCCTAGTAGAAAGGGAAACGAAGCAAATAAAAATTTCCCCGGGGAGATGATAGCTTTTCATTCCAAATCTAGTCATATCATGATATACGATTTGTTACCAAGCCTCCTGGTATACATTCTCACAGGCAGCGTAATCAATGGGAAAAGACATAAACCCACCTACATCCATAATGTGCATCAATACGACTTCACAATGGCCTCCTAGTAGAAGGAGATCCAAAGCAAACAAAAATTTGCCCCAGGAGATGATAGCTTTTCATTCCCAATATAGTCATATCATGATATATGATTTGTTACCATGCCCAAAATAAATAATATAAAATAAACTTGGATAGAAAGTTGTGATTAATCATTCCCTCTGGAGAGAATTTCATAATCACCAATAAGACACTCTAGTTAGGTGACTGAGTTGTTGCTTCAGCTACAACCGCTTTGTTTGACACACTAACAGGAATGGCTATAGAAAGAAGAATCAAATTAACCCTTTCATAATTCTCATCTGAAAGACATTGACTTTTGTAACAAGTGGAGGAAAAAGCATCCAGAAATTGACTTCAAAGGGAGGAGAAAACCAAGTAGTTGATAGTTCTATTAAAAAAAGGGCTGAAGGTTTGTATAATTTTCCTTTTCTTCAGGGTAAATTTCTTGTCTCTTTATATTCTCTTCTTATCCTTCTTCAGTGGCAGGCTGGTACTGACGTTGGGGCAAAGGAGCATAAAACTATTAGATGCAGATTTCCACATCACTCAATTAAAAAGGCTGAGCATAGACAAAGCATATCAAGTATGACATTCTATGTAGATGATTATTTCAAAGACGCCCACAAGTTAATAACTAAATCAGACAAAGGAAACTGGATACCAATGTTCCTCAGGTATCAATATTTCAGAACAAGTGAACTGAATTTATGGAATGCGAAGCAAGAAAAAAAAAAGCATGTACATGTATACATAGAAACAGATCCCTCTCATATGAAGAGTGAGCTTCTTCCTAGAGAATTAATGATTTGGAACATAATCCTAAAAATAATCGCTTGATTTTGCTCGAAATAATTAGTCGATGAAACATGTTTTTTATTGACAACAATTTATGTCTAAACATTTTCGTAGATGGTGAAAATATATTTTCATTCATTCATTCTTGTATGTAAACAATTATTTTTAGGAAAATGTTTTCCAAATCGATCATTATTTGCCAAACAAACAAAGCCGAAAAGAAGAGTGCTTTTTCTTAGTATAGAAGAGTAATTGTTATTATTGCTAATACAAAAGACCAAAAATAAGCTCCTAACCATCATGAGTTGGAAAGGCATTGCCACCTTCTTCCAAATCCCAAGTACAAAGGTAAGCCGAAAAGGCATGGTAAAACAAATAACAGTTGCTTCCTCACATTTATGACTTTGAATGAAAGTCTGAAATTTGTCTAAGGAACAAAAAATTTTAATCTTCCGAGTTCCAAATAGAGGAAAGGACTACAAGGAGAGATTGGCCATTCAGCAATTATATTATTATGTGAAAAATAGAGGATAGAACACCATACCTTATATCGGATAGCCTCATAAGTCCCATAAACAGCACCTGCATCAGCCATCACGTGTTGTAAGCACGTCAAATCTTTACCATAATGATAGAAACAAATTTAGAGAGCACAAAACATAATAAAGACACAGCTGCACAAACTTCCCACTCAAGAAAATGAACAAAAGTTCAGATCATTAAACTAACAAATGGTTGTCCAACACCAAAACTCATGGAAGCCAAGTCAGAAGCGAGAAAGACTGCTTAATATCTCTAAGCATTGCTCGCTAAAGGCTACCTCGAGATTATCTCAATAAAATTGGGCAAAACGTAGGCAGCATCATTTTGTCCTCCTACCCAACAAACCCATTACCATACCGACCATGAAACACAATGTCCATAAAACATAAGCACAAATATTCTGATGAAAAAAAAAAAGCTTCACACAGATAACTGTTCTGTCAGACTGTCAGCTTTACTAATACAAATTCATTGCATTTTTCCAGCATTGACAATTTTCAAATCATCCCGGAAGCAATGTCTGACTAACAATTCCAATACGGAAGTGGTTCCTACTAACAAATGTTAATCCCTTTGTAGTAAAGGCACAAGCTTTGCAGATGGAGAAATTCAGTAAACTCTGAAGTACCAAACACTTCAACTCCTTCAGATTGGAAGAGACGCTACAAAAGATTAAGACTTCCTCCCCCAAGAAAAGAAAAGAGCATAGAGAGACTGGCGTTGCATCGTCAGTACCAGCAAACGTATTCCCCGTGGCAATAACACTAGACACAGCCGCGCCTTATCTAGCTCTAAGGTTAGCTAATCAGCAATGCTCTTAGACCGTGCTCTGCTCCAACTCCAGATTCCCGCAAAACCCAAACATTAATTCAGTAAACCGCTCCCTAGTCATAAACCCACGAGGCAGACCGCGATCAAGAACATCTATACACCCGCACACCCTCTTCAACGACGACAGCTCAACACCGATTCCAAAGGCTATCTTAGCCCAAGCGCCCTCGACAGCGCACCGCGACAATGAGGCGATTGAGAGACGGTTCGTCGAGTCGAAAGAGATTAGGGTTAGGAGGGGGGGAAGGGGAAAGTACCGACGGCGCCGCCGATCGCGCCGCCGACCGCGACGCCGGCTCCGACGCGCGCCAAGCAGCTGTCCCTCGCCATCGGTCGCTACCCTCGCCGGCGTCCCTGCCTTCTCGTCGCGAGCGTGGCCGGCGGCTCTTGGCTTCGTTCTTTATAGCGCTGCTTCGACGTCGATGCGATGCGCGAGTTAACCTGAAGGCCGTCCAGTGCCCGTACTCTTTATACTTATCCGGAAAAAGGGTCTTTGGCTCGACAAAAACCTACGACTGTTATTGGAGTTTTAGTCATGATACCGAAACGAGAATTTCTAACTTTTTTTCTGATATTTCTTTTGTTTTTTCTCGAGTGTATATGCTTGTTGAGGATTTTCTTTGAAATTTTAATTTTCTCAATTCCGGTAACTGAAAATTCATTGATTTTGTTTGTTGATAATTGTTTGTTAGAATCGAAGTCCCGTCATTATCTTTTACTTCTTATTGTCGATTCTCTTTATCAGATAATATGATCGAATGTGCGATGCATTATTATAAATACATAAAGTAATTGGTAACATTCGATTATAATATTGTTTTTGAAATAATTCTCCTCTATTAAATAATATAATTAAATATTTAATGCATTATAATATATACAAATAGTAATCTTTAGGTGGTTTTTAAATAGGAAAAAGTCACAGAAATTTCAAATTTTATTAACTGTGATAAATTTACTCAAATCTTTTTTGTGATATCAAAAATCCCAAGTTTTGCAAAATGTGACATGTTTAACTCAAATTTTTTTATGATATAAAAAATCCTTAACTTTTTTTTATGATACCAAAAACTTCAAACTTCTTTAATGTCACGTGAATATAAGTTTAGGGTTTTTGTGTCATATAAAAAAGTTTGAAACAAATGTGTAACATTATACAAATTTAGGGTAAATGTGTCGTACTTACTACTTAGTAAAGTTTGAGGTTTTTGATGGTTTTACCTTTTTCAAATTTTCAACGATGATCGAATTAAATTATTTTTCTTACATAATTGAAGATAACAGATTTTGATTAATTTATGAAAAATTTTAGCATTATTAATTCGGAACGAGAAAATCTCCTCTCTTTAATCTTTATACATTAATCGACACGGACTGAGATTGCAAAGCAAAGGATAAAATATCAAGTTTCGCAAAAACCCAAAAGAAGAAATAAGAAAAAGAGGAAACAAGAGCAATTAAAAAAAAAGTTTAATTTCGAGAGTTTTGACCATAAGGGAAGTTTTCAAAAAAAGATATCACAGTCAACACGATCAAATTCGAGGAGCACAGAAACGCCGCCGTTTTGCATGGTCCCATCCCATGCCCTCTAAAACAAGCAACTCTCTCTCTCTCTCTCTCTTTCCATGTTATCCCCCGAAATCGCACACGGCTTTCGCCTTCAATTTCGAAGCGAGAGCCGAGCCGCCTTCCGATAAAATTCACGGCGGCGCCACCGTCCGCCGCCGCCTCACATTCGATCTCCGGCGTCGATCGAGCTCATGGCGGACCGACTTCTCTCCGACGAGCGAGCCCCGCTTTCTGATTCCGTCCGTCTGAAGTTTTCCCCGATGGACGATTGGTTGTGCGACCACAAGCTCTGCGGCTTCTTCTGCGCCGTCCTCCGAGCCGAACCCCGCCTGGGGCCGGCGCCGGCGCCGACCCCGCCGTAGCCCTGCCTCGCGGCGCCCGCTGCTTCCTCTTCAGGGAGGGCGACGAGGTCGGCTTCCTGACCGAGGGCGACGTTGTGCTGTGGGGGATCGATTCGAAGCGGCAGGGGCTGGAGTGGTCCAGTCGCGACGTGTCCGGCGAGGAGCCGGGCGAGTGTCGCCGGCCGGGGCAATGCGAGGGGAATGTGACTGGGGAAGCGTCGGTCGGCGGTGAGATTTCCACTCCGGGGAGCGAGAGCGCCGACGCGCCGCGCGAAGATTGCGGCGGCAGTGTGCCTCCCGAGCGGGGGAGGATTTGTAATTCGAATGCGGAGGCGTGGATGGACGTGGAACGGATGGCTGGAGGATCAGTGAAACCGGAGGCTTTTGAGAGGGAGAGCGGGGGTTTAAGGAGCAGGAGAGCGAGTAGAGTTGGATTGGTACATGGGAGCATGAGCGTGGTCCGCCAGATTCACGCGCTGTCAAATGGTGAGTGCTTGAATGTAATGGCACGGGTGGTCCGGGCTGTGGTGGATCGCCACGGGGAGACGAGAGTCGTAGTCTTGGTCGATGTTTACCTACCATTGGCAGTTCTGTCCGGATGGCAGTTCCCACGTTCGAGATCCATAGCGGGTGCTCTTTTCCGACATTTGAGGTTTCTACCTGGATACTTTATGTTTCTTAGAGAACTCATAGGTGCCTCGGAAACGAGTAGACTCAGTCAAGAGAAAAGCTGCTAAAGCTGCTAGTTTCTTTTTTTGGCATTGCATTTTGATTCATTCATGCATACGCTTGTCTATCTTTTAATCAATAATTTAGCTTTGGTCGATCTCGTTAGCAAAAGTTAAAGATGCCTTTGTGCAGGTGTGACTGGGGAGAGAGGAGTGCCTTGCTTTGTAATGGAGATTACTCTGACGGGGCTTGTTCACACGACAAGAGCATCTGGAATCTCCCCGATTGTCATGTTCTTGGATGCAACCTGCATACTCTTATCCCTGAATCTTCAAAGAAAAGGCTATTTGATCTTCATGAAATTTTCAAGAGTTTGCCTAGTCTGGCCAAAAGAGGGGGTCTTGATTCTTCAAGGATACAACCAGAAAATTATTCTCGTGGATCTGGGATTTGGGAATTGCCTGATGATGTTATTGTTGGTGTATTGACAGTTTTAGCCCCGTTAGACCTTATTAGGTTCGCTGCAACTTGCCGACATTTGAGGTCCTTGGCCATGTCTATCATGCCATGTGCAAAACTTAAACTCTTTCCCCATCAGCAGGCTGCAGTTGAGTGGATGTTACAGCGTGAACGGAATGCAGAGTCCCTGCCGCATCCTCTGTACAAAGAATTTTCAACAGAAGATGGATTTACTTTCTCTGTGAATACTGCTTCTGGTGAAGTCATAACCGAGAAAGCACCCACAATTAAGGATTTCCGAGGGGGAATGTTCTGCGATGAACCGGGTCTAGGCAAGACCGTAACATCACTTTCCCTTATTCTGAAAACACAGGGAACGCTATCAGATCCACCTGATGGGGAGCAGGTGATTTGGTGTAAGCATAATGGAGATCAGAGGTGCGGTTATTATGAACTTCGTGGTAGTTATGTGGGTGGTCCTTCACCTAAAAGAGCCTGGTCAATGGCTTCTGACAAGCTAAGGTCGACACCTCCGGTTGTGTATTCGGAGCATGCTGATGGTGTGAACAGCTGCACCAGGAACTTGAATCGCATTCAGAAAAATCTGATGTCAAGATATGAAGAACAATTTGAAGAGAGAAATCATTGCCAATACTCAAGTCAAATGGACTGTGCTGCCAAAGATGGTGGTAGTTGTAGTTCTGATGAAAAGCTAGACAGTACTCCATTAGTGCCACCACGCGGTCGCAAGAGACCGGCTGATGTTATGATGGATTCTCCAATATTTACTGACACATGGATCCAGTGCGATTCTTGTCACAAGTGGCGCAAGGTTGCAGAGAAATTTGTAGCTGAAGCAGGTACGGCATGGTTTTGCAGTATGAATGTTGACCCAATGTATCAGAGTTGTAGCATTCCAGAAGAAACTTGGGATAATTCCCAACCGATTACTGACTTAAGAGGTTTTTGTTCGAAAGGGACAACAGTGGGCAAGGATGAAAATATATGTTTCTTCAAAAGCGTGCTTAAGGATCACTATACATTGATAGATTCCCACACTAGAAAAGCTCTCCATTGGTTGGCTAATCTATCTCAGGACAAGCTATCACAAATGGAGACTATCGGTCTAAGAAGCCCTTGTACAGTATCTATTCAATTTGCTTCTGGTTACCACCAAATATTCCAATCATTTGGCCTTTTGAGGAGGGTGGAAAAGGGTGTTTGCAGGTGGCACTATCCAAAGGGTCTCGAGCATTTGGAATTTGATGTGCATGCTCTAAAAACTGCTCTCTCTGAACCATTGAATTCTGTCAGGTTATATTTGTCCAGAGCTACACTCATAGTTGTTCCGCGGAATCTGGTTGACCACTGGAAAACTCAAATCCAGAAGCATGTTAGACCTACCCAACTAAGGGTCTATGTCTTGACCGACCGAAGAAGGATTTCTCCGCATAACCTTGCGTGGGACTATGACGTTGTTATAACTACCTTCAACCGTTTAAGTGCAGAATGGGCTCCTCATAAGAGAAGTGCACTGAAGGAAGTGCATTGGCTTAGGATCATGTTGGACGAGGGACACACTCTGGGGTCAAGTCTTAATTTAACAAATAAACTGCAAATGGCTATATCATTGATGGCTTGCAGTCGTTGGATACTGACCGGAACTCCCACCCCAAACACACCCAGCAGTCAGTTGTCACATCTTCAAATTATGTTGAGGTTCCTTCATGAGGAAGCATATGGGCAAAATCAGAAATCATGGGAAATGGGCATCCTCAGGCCATTTGAAGCAGAGATGGAGGAGGGTCGATCACGCTTGGTGGAAATACTTCGTCGATGCATGATAAGTGCAAGAAAGAAAGATTTGCTGGCCATTCCACCTTGCATAAAGAAAGTTACATTTCTTAACTTCGCTGAGCAACACGCTAAAAGTTACAATGAATTGGTAGTTACTGTCCGTCGCAATATACTAATGGCTGACTGGAATGATCCATCACATGTTGAGAGCTTGTTGAATCCAAAGCAATGGAAGCTCCGTATTAACACCATTAGGAATGTGAGGCTGTCTTGCTGTGTTGCTGGACACGTTAAGGTAATGGATGCCGGCCAGGATATTCGAGAGACAATGGATCTCCTAGAGGAATATGGTCTGGATCCTCTCTCCGAAGAGTACGCTCTGCTAAAATATTATCTCATCCATGGTGGTGATTGCCTCAGGTAAATTTCTGCTTTTGCCTTTTCACGTGGCTTTGTGAATTGTGTCATTGCAATATAGATTACTGACCTGGACTCCTCTGTTTTACTCCCCCATTAGGTGCAAGGAGTGGTGTAGACTACCTATTATTACCCCATGTAGGCATCTCCTTTGCCTTGATTGTGTTGCTTTGAGCAGTGAAAGATGTACTGCTCCTGGGTGTGGTTACTCATATGAGATGCAGACTCCTGAAGCCCGGCGAGAAAATCCAAACCCGAAGTGGCCCGTGCCCAAAGATCTTATTGAGTTACAACCTTCTTACAATCAGGCAGGCTGCCTTTTTTTCGAAAAGTAGTTTTGCATGTGCTTATTTATTTGTTCCATGAATGATATCTTCTGATACATCGTGTGTGTTGGTATCCAGGATGACTGGGATTCGGATTGGCAGTCAACATCAAGCAGTAAAGTTGCTTATCTGCTGGAGAAATTGAGAAGGTTGCAAGGTGCCACTGGAAGTTGTCAATTTACAAGTGACAACTTTAGTGCTGTGAACATTCAGGAGCAAGCAACCCCTTCAATTTCGAATAGCTCAAAGGTATCATTAACGCAGGATGATCAGTCCAGTTCTATGACAGATTCTCACAGGATAACCATGGAGAAGGTTATAATTTTCTCTCAGTTTCTGGAGCATATACATGTAATAGAGCAGCAGGTATTTATCATTTGCACAGTCATACATTAATGACTATGATTTTCCACATATTAGTGATTACCATGTGCTTTATTTCTTTGACCAGTTGATGCTTGCTGGTATCAGCTTTGCTGGCATGTATAGTCCAATGCACACGAGCAACAAGGTAAGCTCTTCTTTCAGTAATTGTTGGAGTATTCAAAGTTTAAATAATACTTTCATCTGATGACCTAAGCTTTAAAAAAAGATTTCAGTAATTCCACAAAATTTTACATGGTGTCAAAGCGTGAAATTTTGAGTTCAAATTTTTTCAGGCCTCTTGTTTTCCTCCCCATTGTATATTTTCTTGCTTTAGTCTTAGGTGGAAATCCAGCCTACATGTGGGGGACAATGTTATAGTATTTATATATCACATCATGCCTACACACGAGGGGCAATGTTAAGCTTTTAGAGTAATTTGTTGTGGTCTATACAGAATAGCACTATTGTAATTACTTATTCAGGAGTGTTTGTTTTGGCTAAAAGAAAAGCTAAAAGCAAAATTTTCACTTTGCTAACAGAACTCAAAATAGCATTGAAATTTTTAGAAATTATAAAAAAAAAATTATATGCAAATTTACGTCAGTTTTAAGTATTTTTTATTTTCAAGCATTTTGTGTTGCCAAAAATTCATGCGCAGGCTCCTTGTGATATACTGAAAGTAAAAAATGCCACTTCAAACGGACAAAAATATCTGATGTGGTCAAACTGTATTTGATGCAGTGAAACTAATATACTCTTTACTTATTCAGATGAAGGCACTAGCAAAATTCCAGCATGATGCAAGCTGCATGGCCCTCTTAATGGATGGAAGTGCTGCACTGGGTCTAGACTTGAGTTTCGTGACACATGTATTTTTAATGGAACCTATCTGGGACAAGAGGTACATTGTGTGAATTATCTTGCCGTTGTCGGTTGGCACTCATCTGTTATTCTTTTATTGCTTATCACATATTCCATTCTTGAACACTCCATGCGTCAAGTATTGTCTTTCGAGTGAAACAAGATGTCAATGCACTTCAACTGCTGCTGAAATTTGGTGGTTCAAAAAGTTAAAATTTCTTTTCCTGAGCATGGGGAAGAAAAAACACACACTGGCTCTTATGCCACGAGCTTGATATAAGCATGACTCCGTTTTTTTACTCTGGATACAAATATTCACTTACCACTTTGACAGACGCTTAAAATGTCAGTTTCTCTAATCATTGTGCAAGAAGTAAACCTATCAAAGTAAGTCATAGACCCATTTCTTAACCTATATATGATTGGTTGAGTTGTTATGTGGGTTAGTTATCTTCGGTAAATGAGTTATAAATGAGTTTAAAATGGTAAAGCCCAACATAATATGGGTTTTAATATGGGTTTACAACTTACTTAGACAATCCACTTCTATGACTCTTTTCATTCTCTTTCGCTCTCGCTTGATCTCACGATTGCTCACCCCACACTCTCACACCCTAGTTTAGGTATGAATTTTTCTAGATTGGATTAAATATGAAAGTGTTTTAATAATGTAGGACCGGTCGAATATGAGTTTGGTATGGGTTGGGTCGGATATGGATCATCATATTTGCATTGCATGTAAATGGGTCAAAACAGATAAGATAGGTCTATTTGGGTAGGATCATTTTCGTCCTGACCCGATCTGACCCACCCATTTGACAGATCCTAGCAAGAAGTGCGTGAGAATTCTGAATGGTAGTGAACTGTTTATCAGCTCTTTTTTTTGTCTTTTGTATGTCTCTTTAAACTCATCAAGTTTCACTTGACTTTGGTAATCAATTATTTAGGCAGAATCCAAACACTATTGAATATGCCTAGATGCAACATATCCATAGACCAATCTCTACTGATATTGCATTTATACGAGTTCTGGCTGTGTCGTTCAAGTTGCCTCTGTTGTTCTGATTTCATTTTTACCTTCATAATCCGAATGGACAAATGATTACCCTCATTTATTTCAGTCTCTTATAACTAAACTTTTACTGGTGGAAATGGGACTTATCCTCTCTTTGAACTCTCCCAGCATGGAAGAGCAAGTTATCAGTCGTGCTCATCGAATGGGTGCTACTCGTCCTATTTACGTGGAAACTTTGGCAATGTGTGGCACTATTGAACAACAAATGTTGGAATTTTTACAGGTATTCTTTTGTTTGACTTGACTGGAAATGGTGGTCTACTTTATTTGGATGAGATGTAGTTATTCCTTTGGTAAGAATCTCTGCTTGATCTTCGGAAGTAGTGGTGGTTGACAGGATGATGTAAGAGGAGAGAGGGAGGGATGAACCTGGGGACATGAAGTTTATGTTATTAACACTGGAAGAGATCTACTCTATTGGATTTTTCATGAACCAATTGTGTCGAATCATATTGTCTTCACATTTGAAAGTGTGCATCTGAATAGTTCAGTGTATGATTTGTTCACGACATATCTTTTGCATGGAATGTGTGCGTATTTGTACGTGAGACTACTCTGTCAGAGATGTTGACCACACGTACCTTCTATGTTTCCACGTAGGTCTATGAATCTTCTTCATGGCCATTCATCAGGAACCACGGCCATATACCGCATCTTAGTTTCTTATAATCTACTTCCATTATGATATCTTCTTTTGAGCGGTGGTCCATGTAGAATAGTTCGCCTGTCTGCTTGTTTCCATTTTAATTATCAGACACTTTTCTCCAATTATGCACTGATTTGTCACCCGTTTCTTGTGGTCGCTCATGATCCTTCAGGATGCAGATTCATGTGGAAGATTCTTGAAAGAGCAAGCATGCAACCCTGATCAAGAGGGACCACGAGCTCATCGTACCTTGCACGACTTTGCCGGAAGCAATTATTTGTTGCGTCTTAAATGTGTTCGGACAAAGCCCGACTTATGAACTAACTTAGAGAGTTTTAATTGGTTCACCTCATCCAAAGCAACCCTTGTGTTTTAGCTTCTAGCATTGGGTAGATCATTATCATTCTTTTCTCTAGGAATCGTAGGCAATTATTTTGGCTTCAAGCTGTTGATGCTTTCTGTTGATATTCTTTGTGCTTATCTGCTTCAAAACACAAAGGGTTGATCTTTTATTCTAATTTATTTTACGAATTCTTACTGTACCTCGCCAAGTCAATGTTAAGACTTCTCAAACAGGTCTCCCGTTTTTCTATTGCTAAACGGAAGAAATAATTCCGAAGTTGCCATTTCATATGTTATTAAGTTGACTGTTATCAGAAGATGTTACGTCAGCGTGGTTCCATTCGATGCATGAATTCGTGCCCACTTAGGAACGTCGAGTAGAAAAGATTAATGTACCGAATGAAGAAAAACAGAAATCCAATTAAATCTACGAAATCTGACCACTGGATACTTAGTACATATTGTCCACAACAAAATCACCTGAAGTTCATCTTCAGGCAAAGCCAACATCCAAACGAGGAACTAGATCAAAAAGATTGGGATTCATGTGACGAATTTACAATTAAGCGTTCTGAGTTAAGTGCACTGGCCTACTTACAAAGAATTTACAAATTCCAATTTCCTATAGCAAAGGGGTCAATTTCGTGGCAGAGAGGATGGGCAAATGGACGGAACGGGCACAAGGCGGAGGGGGGGGAGGTAAAAACAAACACGCCATCACTCGCTCAAGAAACAAAAATTGAAGAGATTAATTCTTTTTCCTCGAGATGAAACGACCCTGGAGGATCATTTAACTTCGGGTTTCTTCACCTCATCCACCTCAGTGAGCAAGCATTTCCTTCCCAAAAACAGTGGACGACTTGTCTGCCATCGGAACATTGTATTGCTGATAAACTCTACTCCTGTTAGCTGCCCACCATTGTTCTGCTTGTTTCTCGGTAAAGCGCTTCCGGCTAGAGCAGGAAGAAGAAAACCGGAAACGATTAGCAATTGCCGGCACAAACGAGCGGTGTAAATCCTAGGTAAAGACAGTAAAAGATCAAACATACAGTGCTCTCCAGTTGATACGAGAAAATCCAGTCAATTGTGACCTAGAAGCTCTGTTTTCAGTTTGCAAACATGATCCTAAGAGTGTGTGTGTGTGTGTGTGTGTGAGAGAGAGAGAGAGAGGTTTGCAGGGTAGTGTTCGTTTATCAGTTCAATATACCTGAAACGGACACGCTTAAGATCCTTGATGCCTCCGGGTAGCAACACAAAGGTGATGTAAACACCTGGCTCGTCTTGCTCAACCCAATCTCCATTCCCAGGTTCAGCTTTTAGCCCTCTAGTTTTGTTCCTGGAATTACCATTGTCACTTGAGGGGTCAGGCATCACAAGCCCATTTGATCCATTCTCATCTGGTTCATGGCAACTAACAGTATAGCTCGCGTGCTCACTAGCTCCACTGAACTTGTCATCATTGGGAAGAATGACACTAGACAGACTGGAGGGAGGTGAATTTCTTGCGGTTCCCATAGGTAACCTTTCAGCCATGTCCTTCAACTGCATAAGAAAAGGAATAAATTTGCATTTAGTTTGTGACACTTACCCACCAGAGGTACATGACGACAGCAACTGGAGTTATTGTAGTCAGTGATGTTTGTCAAGGACAGCTGTTTTCTAAGCTTTCAGTAATACCCAGGAAAAACCATGGAGATGTTGCTGCATGATCTCAAAAGTTGAGGGCAATTGCAAAAAACGTTGGAAAAGTGGAGCTGCACTGATACCTTATGGATAGTACAATGCTAACATCATAATATCTCACTAAGCTTATCAACATTTCGACATCATTGAATAAAAAAGCTTATCAATATTTTAACATTCAATAATGTCGAAGAGATATTTAATTTGAAAAAGAAAAATTTTTTCATATATATATATATATATAAAAGGCACACAAAGCTCTGACTGCCTGATTTATCTGAATTCAATCTAGTAATACCTCCACTATAATTGATGTCCAAAAAAGTCAAAAGAAAAATTTTATGTTTCCTTCTTTTAGATTCAAACTTGCTCGTTTTAACCTTCCAGAGTTGTCAAGAGAACTGAGGGAAAAAGTACTCTGAGTTGCTATAACAAAAAGATGGTAGAGTACTAAAGTCATGAAAATCATCCTGCTTGAGTTTCCTACTTTAACCAAAACCCAAATTGATTCTAACAAAAGATGCTGCACCCCCTGAAATGTCATAAACTGATCAAAGACTTCAAGGCAATTGCTTACTTGGGCTGTCAGGGACTTAATTACTTCCTTAGCTGCCTTACACTTTGCACTTTCTTCCCCAGCTATCCTCAAAGCCTCTTGCAGCTCTTTTCTAGTTTGTTCCAGCTCAACTTCTTGAAGTTGTGCTTTCCGATTGAGATCTTCAACCTGCATCACAATCATAGGCAAATTATAAAAGGATATCTCTCAAAGCTAAAGTACAGAGCGCTTTGAAACACTAATCTCATAAACTCTGTCTCTATGTTAAACTAGCATATATATATGGAGCAAAAGAGTTATGCCACAACAAAACAAAGAAGGGCAAATGCAAAAGCCAATGTTATCCCCTCATGCAAGTGCCTTCCATGTCGTATCGAGCTAGCGAATTCCCAGGTCCTAATAATTATGACCTTTCTTGTCTTTGGCTCCTGTCCCATCACTACAGGGTCATAGACCCATTGATTAAACAAGCCAGACAACCCAGGTGAGAAATTGCATTGAAAGAAATCTCCAGTCTCACAGAACCTTAGGTGTCATCAGTAGAAAACACGATACTTGCAACTACGAGTTAGTTAGTTGTTTCTGCCAATGCACCCTTTCTCCTATTTCGCCAAAGACTCTAATATGAGTAACATGGCAAGGTATAACCAAACCATGTCCATAAAAATGGCAAGCTCTTGCTTTCAAGCTAAAATGAAGTCCATATAACTAAGAACAGTTGGAAAGGTTCCCCACACAGATTGAAGTTAAAAAAGACTTCCATACCTGAGACCTTAGCTTAAGAACTTCTTCACTCAGGCTACTATTTGTCTTTTTGGCATCATCATCAACAGCCTTTGATGGCGTAAGAACTGAATGAGTTGGTGTTGCAGCACGGGGTGGGCTTGAACGTCGGGATGTTGGCGATGTTGCTCGAGAAACAATTCTTGATCCAGGAAGAGAAACAGAGAAAAACTTCTTGGACGTTCCAAACACTGGATTCCAAGACCTTGAGCTGTTCAATAATCCATTGTTCATAACCCCATTTGGAACGGGTGAGACACGACCTACATTAACATCCAGCTTCTTGTACCTACTGGAAGGTTCTGTCTCCACTTTCTTACTCAAATCTACAGAAAAATTACTTCCAACCATAATCTGAGATTTATCATTCCTTTCAATAAGTCCATTTAGCCCCTGATTCATACTTCCTCTCCGACTAAGAGATGAATGAGACGATGAGTCAGTGTCAGGGGATCTAGTAAGTTTTCCAAAACAAGAATCACACACACGATATGCTTTGTTAGGATTTGGTGCCATGGAAGCTTTGAGTGACTTTTTACCACTGCATGAATGACAAAAGACAAGTCCACAATTGTAACAATTGTGACGTTTTCTTTTGAAATTAAATGGAAGACGGCAACCCGAGCACATTGATTGATCAACACCAGAGACCCATTTGTGAAGACATATAGCTGCAGTGAAATTAGCACCACAGACTACACTTTTCACTTGTTTATCTTTTAAAGCCTCTACAAGAGTCGGCGTATTTCTGTCATCTGTATCCCCGTGCCCTAAACGACCATTCAAGCCCTTTCCCCAAGTATAAACCTCCGTTCTTGAAGTTAGAACTACAACATGATGAGCACCACATGCTATTTCTTCAACAAAGTTCTTTAAAAGTTTTCCATCAACTCGGGTAGGAAGCTTTCCGTCAGCTTGTGGATTTCCTAGCTGACCATAAACAGGGCTTCCCATAGTGAAAACATGGCCAGTCGTGGTTAGTGCAACAGTTAGGCTGTGACCACAAGCCACTTGACAGAAGTTTGGATCAACGAGTGCTGCAACACAAGTGGGCACTAGTTTTGTCTCCTTATCGCCATGTCCAAGTCGACCTTTATCCCCATCACCCCAGGTAAAAAGCTTCCCAGAAGAGCAGTTACTGGAACTTGAAGACCCAACCATAACTTCAACAACAGCAGCCGTGTGCCAAGCACCACATGCTGCACGGACAGTGCGAAGACCCTTGAGGGACTCCACTTCCCTGGGTATTGACACGCTAGTCCGATCTCCATGTCCCAATACACCAAAAGTTCCATCACCAAAAGTAAACAATTGGCCTGCAGAAGTTACAACCGCTGTATGCCATGGTCCACATGAAACAGATGAGACATGTATTCCTTCCAAGGGTCCATTTAACTTTTTGGGAGTCCACTGACTTGATTTGCTTCCATGTCCAAGGACCCCAAAATTGCTAGGATTTCCACCCCATGTGTATAGATCACCACCAAGGGTAACGGCACAAGAATGGTACTCTCCACAGGCAACAAGCTCGAGATTCACATTCTTCAGTCCCTCTATAAGCTTTGGATGTGCAACGTCAGAATCTACACCATGTCCAAGTCCGCCTCCTATTTCCTTCCCCCAGGAGAAAACCTCTCCTTGCTTGGTAACTAAAGCGGCGTGCTGTCTACCACAAGCTATATTCTGAACATCAAGGACTACCGCAGATTCCAAGGCTTTGGGAAACAAGGAATCCACCTTAGTCCCAGAAGAACTACCAATCCTATGGGTGCCACCCCCCATAATGCCATCTCCAGTGCCTTCCCCCCAGAGAAAAACATCCCCCAAAGCATCGCCCTCATCATGACCAGATCCATGGCTTGATGAACTGACAGCACTTGATAAGCTCACTCTAAATGCATCCACATTGGTTCCATTTATGCGTCCAGTCATTCCATCTGATCCCCCTGATGAGCGAGAGTGAATAGAGCTAGATGCAGTTTCTGAAGGATAGAAAATCTTAGGAGGAAGAGCACATAAGGACACATCTGACAATCCATTCGATAAACCAATTTTTGTTGGACTTTCAACTGGTGTATGTAGGCAAGAATTGTCGGTCTGATCCTAGAACCAAAAAATAAAGTTTTATTACCATGCAAAAAGGTCTAGATATGCACAAAACTTGCAGAAAGTAATGCACCTTCTGCGAACTATCACCACTAGCAAATGGTGAGCTAAATGCTGAACTACTTTGCCCCTGTGCTCTTGGACTAGTGGCTTCAGATGAAACTCCACTTCTTGATCCTCCTCTCACCTTCTGATGATTGCGACGTGTTATTAGTGCTTTCAGACCAGTGAACCAAACTTCAGCTTCATCTTTATCCTTGCAAATCTGATGGAGATTATCAAGAAAACATTAAAAGACAAACAAATGTCAGCCTCAAAGTCAAATTATTAATTCAATGGATGGAAGGATGGAATTAAAGATTCAAAAAGAGACACATGAGAACAAACATTAACATAATAAATAAAATTACCAAATCTAAAGATCTGTCATCATATATGAGTGAAAATGATTGATATTCCTTCTCAGGTTGCGGATATCTCTGAAATATTGGCTGTCAGAACAAGATGATGAGTAATTAGTATGTATATCATGGAGTAGAGAAGAGCATTCTTTCAATGTGAAGGTGGCACCGAGATCCTACATCAGCTTTTTGTTCAACCAGTAAAGGCAATTAGTGAAACCGCATCAAGGGGATGCCAATTAATTAACAAATGAACATTCTTTATTAGTTAAACACTTGGTACATGGAGAAACGCGATCCAATAGGACCGAAAGCATGATACGGCTTTCTCATGAAAACACATACATGAAACTATGAGCATCTGGCTAATCTATTAAAAGCATCTAAGAACTTCAGCAAAATACGTTTGCCAACTCACAAGCAAAAAAATGGTGGAAAAGACCTTGAGAAAGAGAATCACAAGAAAAACATACACGTATAAATCTAAAGAACTACTCAAAAAAAGAAAAAAAACAAAACAAAAACTACAAAGGACTTTTCTGGGGTGCTGGAAGATTCTGCATGATGCATTGACAACCTCGGTCGATTTGACAAAAAGATTATTTTACTTGGAGAAATTTATGCAAATCGCATATTTTTCCTAGTTGTATCAAACTTATCTAAAGTATTGGGCTGAACTGAAGCTCCAAATTTTAACACAACATTCATTGCCCAGGCTAAACTTTGGAGTGATAGATGCAATATTAGACCTTGAATTTTATTCCCCTTATTCTTCTCCTCATTGCTGACAAGATATATCATCAACATTGATTGTGCAAATATTCAGAGAACCTAAAAAGAAACTTACAGTGCGCTGCCCTGGTATTATTTTGGAGATGTGATTTATCTTTAGATGCTTCTCTTCTTTGCCTGAGAGCCATATTAAAACAGATTCATCCTGCAAAGATTTATGAATGTAGACAGTTTCAGAAGCCACGAAAGAGTACAACCTAGATATAACTCATCTGTGGAGAATGTTATAATTGACAGGATAATTTGGCAGGCACGGCATGATTCCAGTGATTGTACATCAAGAGACTACATGTGTATGTATACGTAGAGATGTGATGTCAACAATACTTAATTATATGCATACCAATGTAAATATAGGTTAGAAGCACCCCTTTTCGATATGAATTATGGCAAATGGAGAAGCCCAGAAGAAGTCCCGTGGCGGTGTGGGTCTGTTACCAGTGAATCAATCAGAGGTAACAAGTGTAGAAGTTTCATCACTCAACATCGGATTTCTGAATGGATCTAAATTCAATGTGATGCAGAGATGTACCCAGCATGCATAGAACTTTTCTGCATATAGGAGCCACCATCTAAGTCCTAGCTATTCTACAGTGTGTGGTCAATGGATCAGATATATCTTAAGAGTCTACATAGTTTCCACCCACCTGCATTTCACCCCAGGCTGTGAAAACTTGAATTGTGATACATAACAGGATCCAAGATAAATCACCATGTACTAGAATGGGAACATCTAAGAATAATGCAAAAAAGAAGTCGGTAATATTGACATAATGTCCCGAGCCAACTTTGCAGAGGGAGGTCTGCAATACTCCTATAGATAGCCTGATTCATGTTCAGAAGTTCCATTGAAAAACATACATGGAACACCAGCTAATTTTTTTTTATTTTTTTATTTTTTATGAGCGGAGCAAGGTCAATGTCAGATATCAAGGAAGAAAAGGGAAAGGCGTAATCTTACATTGGCCAGCCTGAAGGGACAAAATTTGGGCTTCCCTCTGCGTCCATACTTGAGCAGACATGCACCTTTTTTCAATGCGGTAATTGCCTGTCATATGGCAAACAAGTATTCCTAATCAAGTTCATAGAAATCTCTGAAAGTCTAAAATAGCACCAAAACAAAACTGCATAGAGCTTTGTTCGATATAGGAGAATACGGCACAAGAAATCTCGATTGGATGCAGAGCCAAAATATCGTTACTAATTTTTGCTGGCACGAGCAGATGCCATCCTATGTTCATTTAGGAGATGCAGAGCAGTAGGTGATGTTCACAAATTCGAAACAATCAATTCCGTTAGGCACGAGCAGTAAAGTCGGAGCTCCTCAATTGCGCTTCAACTTCTCATCGGCAAAAGAGTTCACCATTGGCAATTATAGGAAAATTAGAGAACATATATAGTTTTCTTTAGCAGAGATACGGGACAACCAGTTCTTTCTCCCAAATCACTAGGTCTCCATGATTCAATCTTCTTCTAACAATCTAGAAGGAAATCAACGAGTACGACATCATTAAAACTGATCAAACTAAGCACATGGCAACTGTTACTAAACAAACAAACAAAAAAGGTCAAAGCGTCGTTTCCACGAACCAATGACTGCAGTCATCGACCAAAAAGAAAAAATCATTACGAGTGCTCGACGACCACAGATTAAGCACACGGCACCAAACTCCGACGACTTCAACAATCTAACAACTCACCAGCTCAACATCTCTCTCCAGCGGCCCCACCTTGGACTGATCCGCGGCCGTCATCCTCATCGCCGCGCGCATGAATCTCAAGGCCACCTCTCCAGAACACCGACGCAGCGACCGAAACCAACACTCCGCTCCGCCATCTCCACTCGTCCGTCTCTCCAAACCACGCCCCCCGAACTCAAGCCGCCTTGACCAATCAGGCTCTCCACATTGCCAGAGCCCCCGCCCCCGCCCCCGCGCGCGCGGGCGCGAACTCCGCCGTCGAGATCGAGAAATCGCGCGCTCCAAAGCGCAGCTCCGGACAAGAATGCCGATCGCCGCTCCTCAACGCCGCGGCCACGGAATCCGAGGAAACCTAAGCAAGCGCCCGACTATGGGAAGCAAAATCGCGAGGGGAAGATGACAAGCGAGATTGACGTTTGCTAAGATTCCTCCCGCAGTCCGTGCAGTCCAAGGAGGTCCGGCACGCGAGAAAGCGAGGGGGGAAAATGCCGGGAGAAAGTGAGGGAAAATGCGGGAAAATAGAGAGAGAGAGAGAGAATCGCAGAGGGAGGGAGGGAGGGAGGGACAGAGTGAATGTAGGATGGATGCCGAGGACAGGAGGCAGCAAAAGAGGAAAATTAAAGGGGAGGGAAAAAGGCAAAGTGAAAATGATTGATACTGATAGAGACAGAGAGAGAGAGAGAGCTGAAGTAGAGGAAGTAGAAGGGGGAAGCGAGATCATAGGGTTCTTGGCTGCTCTCTCTCTCTCTCTCCTGGCGTTTCCGTTGACTTGTTGACTGTGACGCCCCGAGTCAAAACGCCCACCGCTGCCTTGCCACGTCATCGGATCTCCCCTGTGGGCCCACGCCCTCCTTTAGATCGGCGGTAGGGGTGATCGGTTTTAGAATAATCGGCGCCCATCCGAAAACCTCAAAACGGACCGATTACTGATAGGATGGTTTTTGATTTGTGGAACTAGGAGCTGGCCTGATTCGATTTCGGGACCAATCCTATGATGAGTATCTCCTCCTTTTTGTTTTGTTTTTACCCTATGTCTTGAACTCCAAAAGTTTGAGGTTGTCTTTTGTTTGCATTTGGTGATGTTGCTTCCACTATCTGCTGGAATGATTCCGCCTGCTGTATGTTCCGATGAATTCAAATGGTTTCACCTTCCATTTTGTTCTTTTCCGCGTCAGTTTTTTGTTTGCCCCTTATATATGCATCTTCTTGGTTAAAGATTCACAAGAGAGAGTTCTCCAAGATTAAAAGAAAACAAGAAGAGTTATTTTTTATTTTCCGTTCAATAAATGTTTCCATGATTGGGGGTGCTGCACTAATTGATAATCAACTAGTCTTACATTAGATTTTGTAGTCATTACTCTATTGCGTAATAGGACTAATTGATTCCCAATCCGGTCCAGTTCCTAAGTGGAACCGAGAACTAGACTAGAAGGATCAGTTCCCAAATTATGGGATCAAGAATTGGACCAACCGACCAATCCGGTGGAATCGGTAAATTTACTATTTTGAGCCAAAAATAAAATGAAAATAGGAGAAATTTGGATGAATTAGGGTTTTCTTTTCCTTAAGATATTTAAAAATATATATTATATACATAATTAATCAGTCCGGTCGGTCCAGTTCCCATCTTGGAATTGGGAGCCGCACCGCCCTCTTTGGGAACTGCCCAAAATCAACCAGTCCGGTCCGGTCCGAGTGGTTCCCAGTTCAGGCGATTCTTGATACACATCCCTATTGCGTAGTGTCCTATTAATATATGTTGAATAATAAAAGATTATATATGGACCAACATATTTGTAGTCATTTTTCAATTTCTACTGGAGGTTGAAAAGAAATGCCACTCAAGTATCTTTACTCTTTAAAAGAAAAAGAATTATAAAAAGATGAATAACATATTGATTCGGTCTAGCCCAATAGGTTTAATTCTACACCTAGAATCGAGGACTAGATTGGAAACTAATGGCTTCAAGTTTTAGAAATTGGAAACTACCTAGAACGGGCTGATTCCGAAGTTAGAAGATACCCACCCCTAATTGTCATTGTCGCCCACCCAAAAGTGACTAGAATAATCTGGTTTCTACTTTGACCAAAATTTTGAGATGTCTCGTCCTTTAAATATCATTACCTTTGTTATGGCATAATCTTTATTTTTTTTAAAGATAAGATCGTCCGTGAAAAATGTCTTTTCTCTCTTAGTCCCGATCGCAGTGAGATGATTCATACCGTTTTTCAGTTGACCAACCATAATAAAGATAAACCATTTACACCAATGTAAAATGACTTGATAGGAAATTAGTTTCTTATCTCTGTGCTTTCAAGATATCAAATCAAGTAGCATCACCAAATCAAGTTCAAGTAGATATTATTTTGGATATGCGCCGGCAGATGTTGTGAATCCGTGATGGCTAAGTGGGTCGTAGCTTACCAATCCCCAAGAAAAAAAGGAGGGTCGTAGCTCAAACTTTTACACAAACGGGTATTCAGAAAAAAAAAAAAAAAAAAAAAGTAAGAATCTAAGTATGCATATCTCGTTGCCTTGGAGAGACTCTAGTTGTGGATTGGGGATCAAATGACCAGACATCTGCGAGGGACTCAATGCTCCATATCTTTACTCTACAACAGCTAGAACATATATAGGCTTCTACATTTTTATGCTCTTTCATCAAACCAGCATTTGCCTTCATACTTCTCCTTTGAAACCCAAGCTATCATTGACTCTCTTGTACACGAACCTGCTTGCAACCACCACATAAGCGCACAAGTTCAACCCGCTCAGCCCGGCCAAGACCCAGTAGTAGTAGTTGAGTTGCGCCATGTTGATGTTGTTGCCTAGCCACTCGTTCCCGGCTCTCGAGCTCGTCGCCTGAACGACGCTTATGATGGCGGTGCTCACGAAGCTCCCGAACCCCACCACGCTTATGAATAAACCCGCCCCGACGCTCCTCATCTCCTCCGGCATCTG
The DNA here is from genome assembly GCA_014182395.1 of Eucalyptus sp. ANBG9806169. Classification (NCBI taxonomy): domain Eukaryota; kingdom Viridiplantae; phylum Streptophyta; class Magnoliopsida; order Myrtales; family Myrtaceae; genus Eucalyptus; species Eucalyptus sp. ANBG9806169. The sequence goes on from CM024582.1 coordinate 1,457,710, forward strand.
GTCGTAGAACAGCTCCTGGAGCCCCACGATGGCGAACACATCAGATATCCCGCACAGCACGTACTGCGGAAGCAGCCACCACACGCTCATGGGCACCGGCGTTTTGGGGGAGCTCGCTAGGCCATGCTCGATTGCTACTTGCACCTGCAGGATCAGAACGTTCCGAACCAGAAAATGGAAAAAATTTCAAATGGACGCTTTTGTGGTCGAGATGAGTATACAGTTGTGGAGATGTTGCTGGCGTTACCCTTTTGCCTTCAACGACCGCCGAGACTACCATGTTGAGGATCGACAAGAACAGGCCGAACCCGATTCTCTGCAGCATGCTGATTCCCGAGGGGTGCTTGGTGACCTTACGAGCGAGGGGCACGAAGACCCGGTCGTAGAGCGGGACGGAGACAAGGATGGTGAGGCCGACGAGGCCCTGGAGCGAGGCCGGGGAGAGGCGGAAGTGGGACCAGGACATGGAGGAGGCTTGCTTGGTGAAGAAGGTGTGCATCTGGGCCTGGACCACCGTGAACATCAGGCAGAAGAACCAGATCGGGGTGAGGCGTAGGATCAGCTTGGCTTCTTCGACCTGGGTCACGGTGCACAGCCGCCATGGATTCCGAGTCTTGCTCGCCGCATCGACCGCGTCGATCACCGCCGCCTTGTCCAACGCCCTGCATGTTCAAAGCGTCCAGATACAGTTATGCGAGACTTGTTCATCATCTCCATTCATCTTACCATAACCACAGCTTTCCCAGGCGCAACTTGAGCAATTGATGCTGTCACATCTAATTCCATGGGCCATGCTTGCTGATCCATCCTCAACTGATGCACGTGAAAGCCCACCTTCTAACCCCGAAAAGGAAATCGGAAGCCCCACGTACCTGAATTGCGGAGTGTGAACCAAGCACTGGCCTCCAGCCGTTCTCTGCTCATCTTCGCCGTTGTAATACATGTCGCCGCCGCGGCCTTCGCCCGCCTTCTTCTCCACGTGCCACTTCCGAGCCGCTGCCACGAACACCTGTGCGACCCTCGTGAACGGGCTCCCGAGGGGGCCCTGCCTCCGGTAAATTTTCAGGCCCATCAGGAAAATCGCCAGCCCCATTGCCACCATTGCGGCCAGCAACCCAAAGCCCACGCTCCACGCAACGTGTTCCTTGATGCAAGCAAAATCTTTCATGAGTTGACATAGTCAAAATCGACAATAAGTGCACGTAATTTTCACTCTACGAACTCGTGGAGAGAAGTCATCGTCTACTCCGAATGAAGAAAAAATTGATTAGAGGGCGGTTATAAATCAAAGAAGACTGCTCCTTTGGATGGACTATCTGCATCAATGAACAGACCAAATTCGGGGTTCATAAATACTGATATCTGTACCGATTATCTTAGCAATTACTCTGATGGAAGATTACCTGGAGTTATACGGACTAGACTAGTAGGTGTAAGCTATTCTTTTTATCTTTGAGATTAATTTTATCTATGAAGTTGTGGAAAATGCCGGAATGCACCCGAGCAGCGCGCACAGAAAGCTCCCCTAGCTACCTGCAGATAAGGGATGAGGAAGACGGCAGTTGTGGCGCCGACAGTGATGCCCAGGTACCACCAGTTGAAGAAGGAGCTCTTGGCCATCTTCTCATCCGGCAAGTCCTCATCGAACTGGTCAGCGGCAAAGGTTTGCACGCAAGGCTTGTGCCCGCCTTCTCCGACCGCTATTATGTACAACGCCGTGAAGAAGGTGGATTTGCGGTGGCTTATCGGGATTACAGACACCGACAATGTCAGGAAGATCATGCCCTGTACAATTCAAAAGATCCACAGGAAGATGGATTAGTTGGTGCAGAAAGAAAGAAATTCCTGGAAATTATCTTTAGCTGATAATCCATTGAAGCAACTTCTATAGCTGCTTACTGTGCACTCCACTGTTATTGAGCATTTATATATTGACCTACTGATTTTAGTCGGATGCTTTAAGAGATTCGGTTCGGACGTAGGACGGTCCGATGAAAAAAAACAGATCGAGGGTTTTGAGCTTGAAAATAGATGGAAGATTTCAAAATTTGAGAGGAGAAAACGAAAAAAAGGCGTCAAAAAAGGGACGCGGATTAGTGTCCGGACCACATACCACGAGGTAAATCAGGGACGATATGATGATGGTCCTGAGCCGACCCATGTAAGAGTCAGCCACGAATGCTCCGACCAGCGGGAAGATGGCCGACACGCCGACCCACATGTTCACATCCTGAGCGGCGCCGGCCAGGGACTCGCCGAGATGGTTGGTGAGGTACATCATCAGATTACCGGCCAGCCCATAGTACGCGAATCTCTCGGCAACCTCCACGACTGCAATCTCCAAAAAAAATTATATATAAAAAAAAAAGAGGCTCGACAGAAGAAAGAGAGAGAATTCTCGAGATGGGACGAATCGTTCGAACAAACAAGCGGCTTACAGATGATGAAAATGGCAGCAGTCCATGCTCCTCTCCCGGTTCTGGAAGGGACCTTCGCAGCTTCATGGCCATTCCCGACGACAGCAGCCGGAACTGCACCGCGATCCATCGTTTCAGAAAAGAAAAGGAAAGAACGGTACACGCAGGGAGAGGTTGATCTGCTGGGGTCCCTTTTTATAGGGGCCGCCTTCGTGTATAGCGCAAAAAAACGTGACACTCAGACGTGCCTTGCGGGGGTCAGCTTTTAATACGACTGCCCATCACTGGCTAGTTGCTCTTATTTTCTTGGCTTTTGATTGCGTTGCGTCGAGCCGAGTCAACTCTCGGATAAGAGAGAGAGAGAGAGAGAGAGAGAGAGAGAGAGAGAGAACGCCCTCGTCTAATGAAGGGGAAGCTTCATGGTCCACCCAATATCAATGAGATCGAGTGAAGTGGCAGCTCAAGCATGCCAGCACAGCCCTTTTGACTCTTTGTTTCTTGGTTAGGTTAATTAATAATTAGTGGCCCATGATTTGTTTCCTTTCTGTGGATATGCACGAACGTAGAATAATTGTCCAATCAGTCCTTACATCTTTGCAATCATAAATTTTCCAATTATGTCAATTTAGTCTTAAATCATTACTCGAAATTTTAATGTAGTCCTTCTGATCAGTCTTTATCGGAAATTGTTAATGCGGCGGTAGTTCCGACAATGACCGGATCGCCACATTAGTGATTTCTGGATGAAAATTGAATAAGACTAAATTAATATAATTGAAAATTTTAAGACTACATTGGTATCCGTATAATAGGTTGAGAACTAATTAGGTAAAATTTTAGCCATGGCAGGATGAATCTCGATTATGTTCTTATTGGGTTCATCTAACATTTGGCATTTCCTATTTCTGAAAAAGGGTGGGTTTGGGATGATGATTCTGATATTCCAATATGGTCATCTCTTTCCATCAAGTCCTCTCCTTTAAAAAGGTCATGTGGACCTCAACCCGAGAATCATAGGATTCCCCTAGAGAAGCATTGATGTGGTGCAGGCTTTCTTTGTGCTTGATACCTAGTCCAATAAATCTGAGGAACTATAGAGAATATTTAGACTTCGTCACATCTCGGATGTTATAGTAGACCTGTCACTTTTGTGTGGAATCTCAAAAAAAAAAAAAAAAAAAAAGAAACCTTGAATTTCTTCATTCTGTATGAATTGCCTGGTGCGAAACCATTCGAACCAGTTAATTAATGCGCATTGTAGAGAACTCTTTAGTTGAAGTTTGGGGGATCGAATGCAATGTCTGGTTTGCTTTGTACTATGGAGAGATTCTGACTACTGTTTGTCGGTAAATTTTGGTAGGTGGAATTAGTTCTTTAGGCAACAAAGGCAATTGTGGATGAAAGTTACATGGATTCAACTCCATGAAAATGACACCATCAATCCCCCACTTCTCTTCAAAATCTTTGGGAGTTTGAGTAAGTCTAGCCTATAGGGTGTATCGTCGCCTACCCACCCAAAAGTGAATTGTTATCATCAAACTAAGCTGAATGCGTAATAATCACGGTATAGTTGGCTTAATAGTAAATGGGTCACTTGTTTTTCATGATATCATAAATTCGATTCGCATCACAAACTAATCTCTAAATAGTTGGTGTTGTTGTTGCCTAACTATGCCATATCGCGTGCAAAACAACTTTCCATTTACTAAGATTTTGATGGAATTGCGGTGATGAGCTTGTCAATCTCAAATATTCGGGTTATTGGTGATGTGAAGTAGTCCTCAACTCGAACATCTTTGTACATGTGGGACCCTTATGACAAAATCTAGAAGAGGCCGGTAGCGTCGGCCATCCCTCTCCATTTTTTTACTAGAAAAGTGAAAAAGTGGAGTGCATAGTATGCGACTAGTGGTATTCAACTTTGTCAACTTAAACAACTAGGATGAAATCATTTAATGGACCATGACGAGTCAAGAGTGGAAATAGCAATCCCAAGAAAATGTACCGACAAATAGAAAGTACTATAGTTTGAGGTTTTCATTTATACAAATGTGTATGTTTAGTAGAGCAATCACGAAATGGAAATTAACTTATGAAATGTGAAACCATAAAGAATTTCATAGGATACGGTCCTTTTTATTTACTTATTTGTCCTTGTGCTCCTGGAAAAACGCATGAAAATGTTCTCCATTTGTCATTATGCCCATAAATTGCATGCATTGTGATAAGGATGAGAGGCAGTTGCTGAATCGTTTCCCAACATGCCAAGAGACAAAACAAATACTTAATCTCCTGCACAGCCTCTTTCTTCATTAAGGCTATGTATTCATGAATTGCGGACTGCATGCAACCGCCTGATTTGACCTATCCTTCCAAAAACGTGAGGAAATAGTTTCTGTGCGTCACGGGAGTTACATGCAATTTGCTTACTTCGACAATTGCAAACGCTAGCCGAAAGAACGCGTGTTTGTGTAACTATCTCGTTTTCAGGGTTGAAATATGGGTTTTCGTTTGGTGCATGGTCTATTTAATCTGTTTATAGCTCAAGCGTCACCTCCATCACTATCGACATGGATGATTATAGCATAGTTTTGCTCATAAGAAATTCCACATAATGGACCTGGGTAAGTCCTTAAAAGGCTGAAGAAGGAAACATGCGGGAGAATCACCCTTGGATGGGAGACTCCATTTTGTCCTCCGTATTCCCTCTCTGTCAGGAAGACAAAAATAGACAGGGAATTAGGGGGCCCTACGGTGGGAAAGGTAGACTCCACGTCATGATGTGCTTACATACTCTAGTTACCGTTAGGTAGGCTTGTATAATAACCACCCGCATCTGGGGTGAGTATGGGTGGGTGAAAAGCCGACTATGGAGCTAGCACGCCTTACGGCACTGTTCACAACCACAGGCTAGCTCCATACCCCCGGTTGTAAACAGTGCCGTGTAACTATCTCGTTTTCAGGGTTGAAATATGGGTTTTTGTTTGGTGTATGGTCTATTTAATATGTTTATAACTCAAGCGTCACCTCCATCACTATCGACACGGATGATTATAGCATAGTTTTGCTCAAAAGAAATTCTACAGAAGATATTTACTTTATGTTAATCTTAGAACTTAATCGCTAAAAGCCAGAGATTTGCCATACTTACGGACAAAATAACTAAGGAGAGGGCTATCCTATTTTAGGTATGAGTATCACTTTGCCACCTATGGAGAAAGGGAGTGTCGTCCCTAAGGGAGGGAGAAAATTGAGGGGGAGGGGGAGGGAGAGGAGGGGGAGCTTCCTCTTCCCTCTTTTAAAGTTTTCCATCTTTTTTCCTCTCCCGATCTATTCTAAGAGTTTGCATGCAAATAAATTTCTACAGCTAATTTTGGGTGAACATAATGACCAATTTGGCCATTCGTCCATTTGACAGTCACTAAGGATATTCGTAATGCGACTGCACAATCTCTTCAAAATTAGGCCGCTCTCCTATCCTGATTTAGATTTAGGTCAAGTTTTAAGGGTTTCACTCTCTTGAACTGGATCTAAATATAGATCCAGGAGTTTATTGCAGGTATTTGATTTGTGTTTTCTCAACATTTTGATGTTGGTGTCTCCATATGGGGATGGTGATGAGGACGTTGAATCTAGATGCGCATTGGAAGCCATTGCAAAAGGAGGAAAGACTTTGGCTTATGCTCATCATTGAATCTGATGATTGGCTACCGATCCTTTATAGTGTCAGATCCGTTTTTGAGAGATAAGAATATGCTTCCAGCTACTAATTGTGCTTTGTATTCACTTTTTGGCTTTTGATTTGTTATGCAACTATTTGAGATTTATTAGATTGAAAGCCTTCTATGTTCGTCTCAAGTATGATATATAGAAATGGTATCTTTCTTTCGACCAAAAAAAAAATCCATGGAAAAAGAAATATGCTTATCTTTGCATATACTTTGAAGCATGTTGCTAAACAAATCTTGACTTATCCTTCTTGGCCATGTTTCTAACCACAGGAAAGATTGAATTATATATTTCACTAATATGGTCATATCTAATTAACGCTCGTTTGTTTCGTGAAAAATGAATAATTTTGAAAACGTTATTTTAAAAATTACCAACTATATTTCTTGAAATGATTAGCTAGTGAAATTTTTTTCACTATCGATAGCAATTTATACCTAATAGTTTTCGTGGACTCAGAAAACATTGTTCATTTATTCGTTTTTTAAGCAATTATTTTGAGAAAAATATTTTTTAAATCATTCATTTTCTGTGATACAAACATAGCCTAAACTATGTCTTGGAGACGATGTTTTACACGGCAAACATGGGTCTTGCCACTTCAACTATTATTCCAACTTTAAATTACAAACTATAACAGATGTTCGATCCAAAAACTTATATTAGTATGTGAAAGGAGATTATATGTACATGAGACACATTACAATCGCTTATTCAAGCGATATGTAAGCCACTTCCTTGTATGTCATGCTCGATTTTATCGGCTCATCTTGTGAACCAGGCACGCCTCCTACAGTGTGAGCAAAGAGTTTGAGAATGGATCGTTGAGATTCGAACTTGTAATCTATGTTATGATACTATGTTAAAATGTTCAATCCAAGGGGTGAAAGGAGGCTATACATATATGAGGCACGTACGTTGCAATTGCTTTATCAAACGATGTGCAATCATACTTAACACCAAAGTTTTTTTTTTTTTTTTTGGGGGGTGGGCTTTGAAAGGATTCGATTTAGCCAAAAGGAACAAAAAAAGGAAGGATCACCATAGCGCTCTTTCGTACCCTGGATGACATAAGATTCCACGATTCAATGCACGTATCAAGATCAAGTACTGCCGCCATGAGCTGTGTTAGCTTGGTGCTGCTCGCCACCAAAGTCGTCATCAACATGATACACTGACCAAGGACGAACGAGGCCAATCCTACAATATTCCATTTTGATTCATGCGAATGTACCGGTGTCAATCCTCTCTCCCTTTTTATCTTCCACGTTCTGTTTCAAGAATAAAAAAGTCTCCCTCTTCATCATCTTCTCTTTTTGCCGACTTTGTGTTTTTTTTTAAAATTCTTGTGGCGCACTGACTTATGTTAAGTGAATTGGGTAAGTATACCGACGTTCCCCACCTCCTAATGATGCCAATCGCGACTCAACCTCAACTTTTGTCTGAAGCTTTACGGAGTTCAATCCTCTGCATACGTAAATCACATGTATGGTTTCATTTGTAATGACCAATTGCATTTGAGGCTGGATGTTGTGGCCACTAAGTGTCAATTCTGTGAGAATACATGAGTTTGGATCCCGGATTGAAAATGGGATTCTCGAGTTGATGTGGTCATCCTCGCCCCACCGTACTACATCGATCCCTAGGCCCGTCTCGGGATCACATATACATTCGCGTCTCTTTTTCCCTCGCATGATTGTGGCTGTAATTGGGGTGATAATTGGGGTGATCATGATACTAAAGTTGACCCTTTTAAGCAGGGACAGGTTGAAGGCGGGGTTGGCAATGGCCTTGGAACCACCCACCACCCAACAATCATCATTAACCAACTCTAGCATATGACTTTTATCATCTCCACTATGCATAGAGCAAAACCTAGAGAAGAAGTTGAACCCTAATCTTGGCTCTGAACTTCTTGGAAAAAGCTCACGCTTCTATCGTAAGATAATGGCCTATACAATTTTTACATAACTGAAGACCTCGTGATTTACAACTGTCAATTGTTAGGTAGTCTGAAAAGCAAGATACATGGGCTTGGATGAGCCTGTTCTTCCACCTCTTCTAGGATCAAAAGGACAGAAGAAAAGGAAGAATCAAGAGGAATGATATGATCTTATACGCTCTCCACGATGTGAGGCTAGGAGTGACAGGTAAGTCCACAACCCTGTGCCTGCGTCTCGAGCTACAAACCGGTCCTTTGGTCACCCAAAGTGTCACTGGTGGGGGGTTAAATCATTCCCTGTCCCGTCTCCACAGGACTCTTTCAACAATTTCCAACCCCGTTTGTCAAGTCGGGCGCAAGCCTACTCGGCATTGACTGAAAACTAGGGGACGTAGAAGCACACAGTCAAGAGATTATCGTTTAGATTCATTCTGCCATGTCATGTCGGTAATGTATCGAGAGAGAGTGGAACCCACAACTATTCGCACCAAAAGAAAGAACGCCGACTCTCGCCAGAGAAGAGAATTCTGTCATCTCCGTGCTCTCATCGGTTCCATTCATCACCTCATTCTCTCTAGAATGCTTGCCTCGCTTCGCACAGCCTAGGTTTCTCCAGAAGACTCGAGTCTGGCCGATGAAACAAGATGGGACGTCACAACACGTTCCACCATGGATGGGGGAGGGCCACGTACAGTGGAGCTGTGCGCGAGGCCCTTCCGCTAGCTGACCATTGCACCCCATCTGACACCAGTTCCTTCTTCTCTCACGCGAGAAGCAACACGGCATCGCACTCCATTTCGAGCGTCTTTTCAAAGACATGAGCTGGTGTATCATTGCCCAACTTGATGTTATGGGAGTCCGACGGAGCCCCAACATGTGGTAATCTGCCAACTTTGTCCAGGCATTACCCCCCAATTATATCCAAAGTCAGCACGTTTTTATTCTGATGGATCGTCACTTTAAATGGATGGACAAGATTGGCTAGGCTAAAGAAGAGGTACACATCGCACAGTGCATGTTCAATCCATGACCCACTGTCATATGGAGTTTATCCACTGGAACTTCTTCATAGGTTAAGGTTATCACTTCCTCAGCCCTGATTTTTCCAACCTCCACTTCAGACATAATAATTCGCAAGCTTCTTTGGAAAACCTTTAAAACAGGGTTGCTTTTCACTATGGCTATAATTGCGCGCTTAGTGCACCACTTTAACATTTGGTTCAGCATTCTGAAATGGCTTTTAGCCAACCGACTTTGCAACTTGCCTCGAGCCTTTAACATTGCAGAATGAATCTTCAAGGCTAATTAATTTTTTGTCTTCCCACTTTGCCCTCACCGAATCATTCAAAGATTTGCTTTTACCCTCACGAGCATAGCAAAGATGGGTTTGCACTACCTAGGGTCATGCAATATCGACGTTGCTTCACCTGGGGTCATGCCACCTCGGGATTTGTTGCCTAGGGTTGTGAGACCTCGGTGGCCTGTCGCACGACGTCGGTGCCGCCTGAACTACCATCACGACATCGACACCGCATTGTTTGAGCTTTCCTCCATTCTCCATTAGTGTTTAGTTTTCCTTGTTTGGGAAACAGCTTTGGCAATGAGTCTTTTGCAAGGCGTTTATCAAATACCATTGGCTCTTCGTTAGAATCCGCTGAACCAATGCCCTAGGCAGAAATGCAAAATCTTCGGGGGTAAAGCCGGCCCAAACAAGCCATTGTAATGAAAAGGCCGTGGCTGCCATCTTAGCCGTGAAAATAGTATTGGCTTAATTTCTATAGAGAAAATTTAGTACCCCTTTAATCAAACTATAGAGGTGGCCAAGAATTTTTAGAGCGAAATTCATGCCCCACCAACTAATATTGAAGGAACTCTTGCTAGCAACTATGTAGAGCCTATTTACGAGACATTTGCTTCATATATTAAATGACGCATTTCCAAAATGGAAATAAAATTCTTCGCAGACTTCTTTGACATCTGCAAATCAAGCATTTTGATGCTGGTTCGTTGAGTTTATATCAAAGCGACTACTGAAACAGAACAATGAGAATTTCCACACAAATTACCAAAGTCAAAAATTCCGTGAGAACCATGATGGATTTAATAAGTTTTGCAAAATTGAGGTTGCAACGTCGAATAATAATTTTTTTTACACTTGGACCCAAATTGCCAAAGTCAAGGAGCCCAATTGGGCCCAAAAGATCGGGCTTTTCAGACCCGATTATCAAATGCACCGACCCGACTATCGGGGCCCGAAAGCACAAACGAAGGGGAGCGTGCCCGTGGGTCCCACAAATGATGCCCCCCACCAAAAAAACCCTGCCAACCATGGGGCATCGTGACAAGAGCCGACACGCCAATGCCCGAATTACCCTCGTACTCTCCCCTTAATTACAAGCGCTGCCACCCCAGTCAAAGAGAGCCCTGGACCGTCAACAGATAAAGACAAAGGAGGTCAACAAAGCCCCATTAAAAAAATATATATTTTTTAAACTTTTAGTAGCACAAAAAAAGGGTCAAACTATTAATTCCAGAATTTTTTAATTTACAAAACTTCAGAAGCTACGTATTGTTCAGATTCAAAATCCCTGCCGTGACGAAATCACCACGCTCATGCCTGCGTAATTGGACTTTTAACGGGGTCAACTAATCTTTTGGCTGTTCGGACCGATGATTTCGTACTAAATATTAAAATAAGATAAACGAACGAATCTTATCATTATACACTTTGCCAAATCTTTTCACTGTATCTTTTCCCCTTTTCACTTTTTTTTTGTGCCCTTTTGATATTTGAATTTCATTTTAACATGCACATGAGTTTTTTTTTTCCTTAAATGCCCATGGATATCGACGTACGTGTATAATCATTCTAGGGTTTTTCTTTGATTCCGAAAAATTTAAAACAAATTTAAAGCGCAACGATATATACCTATTTTAAAATTTAAGCAAACGAACTCTAAAACTAATTTTGAAGACTCTGGAGTTCAACATAAATGAGTATATTTATGAGAAGTGACATGGGGGAGTTTAGATGTCTCGCCTAAATAAACAGTTGGATTGGACCGTTACGAGCTTCATCAAAGCTTGTACCATACTTTTTTCCCTTTTTACATCTATTTTTTGCCCTTTCGGTATTTAACCGTTAGTCAATGCATGTATATTTTTTCCTTCAAAGTACATGAATATCGATGTATATATTTCGAACCATCCAAAGGGTTTTTCAAAACATTTTTTGTCCCCTTCCAAAACGCGTCCGACCAATGCAAATACGTTGATAATCCAAAAAAAACGAGCGTCGGAAAGAGCCACAAGTGAAAACAAATGGACCCTAAATTCTCTTGCGAAGCCCCAGAGGCAGAGTTGGTGGGAAAATGGGTCAACTCAAGAGGCGTGAGGCGAGGGCGGTTTGGACATTTCACCCCATAAATCGAACTGAATAAAAAGAAAATGTTTTTTTTTTTTCCATTTGGCAAATGCCGAGCTGCATGCAGTCCCTTTTTTCAAGTCTCTTCACTTTCTCCCTCCCTGCTGTCACACCCTCAGTCCTCCCTCCTCCACCCTTCCCTCCTCCCACCTCCTTCTCCCACCTCCTTCTCCGGGGCGAGAAAACCAGCGACCGGACCGCCGATCCCCGGCGCACAATCCGCGCCCCGCCGCCGAATTCTGCGCCGCCCGCTGCCGTCCGCCGTTCCCTCCGCCTCACTCCTTCCGCTTCGTCTCTCCCGGCGCGCTCCCCTGCCTCTGCTTTTAGGGTTTTTCCGGGCGGCCTCCGGCGGTGGTAACCGTGAAGCGGCCGGAATCCTCGGTACGTTCCACCTGCATTCCCGCTCCCAGCGTCCGTTCGGCCGGAGAGCGTCGGGGAGGGGCGAGGAAATGAGGGGAAAATCGGCATGCCGGCCGCGCGGGAGGGACTGAGGGGAATTGCTCGTGACCGAGCCGTCGTGCTGATGATCGCGTCGCATTGGCGTTACCTGCTTCGCATTCGCTGTGTCGAGTCCTTTCGGTCGTAGTTGTTCGTGCGGAGTCTAGGTTTTTCGTTTCGTAACGCGGATTTAGAGGACAGAGCGGTCGAGCTGGTTTTTTTCGGACGCCGGTCAAACTGCGGTTCTACTGGTCGGAATGTGTAGCGCGCTAGGACTGTTATGTGTTTGTCCTGGCCTCGTTGGCTCGTGAGCTATTTTGTTCTGTGAAATGTTCGAGAAGAATCGGTTCGCGGTTGACTCGACTGGTAGAATTTCTAGGAAATCGGAGGAGTGAGATGCGAGGCCCCGTTTGTTTCTGTGACTGGTGGATTTTTGGCGTTACGTGAAAATTCTCGCGATGGATGAAAAATCTCTCTGACAGTATTACCTTCGGTTCTTCCATTTTCAGCTAATGTCGTTCTAAGTTGTTCCTGATCTTTCCCTTTGTATGATTTTACGCTAAAAAAACGTTCTGTTAGCTCTCTTTCTTTGGTGCTCGGCCTTAATTTAAACTGGAAGGCAGGCTGTTTCCCTTTCATTTGTGGATGATCCAACTTATGATCTTCTGTTTATGTCCCTTGCCATTTTTCTTAGCAGATTACTGATTTTCTCACTCTTGGTGAGATTAGGTGTCATTTTCGATAGACCGTGTTGTGTTCATTTGCTTTTGTTTTGCTCATACATAGCCTGGTTGTAATTCTGAAAATGTTTTCTGTTCTCTGGTGTAGCGTAGAAAGGGATGGAGGAAACTTTGACAGCTGCTCTAGATGCGGAGATAACGGCAGTCAGGTTTGGCTTGGCATCTCGACAGGAGATTGTAAGTTTTTTCTGTCCCATAAACCTTGATGCTGTCATGTAGCATTTATTATTTCTGGCCCGTTAAATTTGTTCTTAGCACAAAGAATTTAAATTGTATGTCGGTTATACTGTGCACTATATTTCAAGGCTGCTAGAGTAAAATAATTTCTATGCACAATGGTTCATATTTGTAGATTGGAGTCTGATCTTGTCATAATTAATCTGTGATTACTACTGATGTGCTATCTTCATCTTAATTTTTTTTTCTTAGTGCGCAGCATCCGTCAGTGATTGCTCCATTACTCATTCAAGTCAGCTTTCTAATCCATTTCTTGGCTTGCCTCTCGAATTTGGGAGGTGTGAATCATGTGGCACATCCGACCCGGGTAAATGTGAAGGTATTACTTCTATGACCGGCTTTCTTATTTTACAGTGTGGTTTCTAATCTCTTAGGTTTGGATATATTGAAGAATACAGACTTGACACTTGTTACTTTTTCTCCAGGTCATTTTGGGTATATCGAATTACCAATCCCAATATATCATCCGAGCCATGTTAGTGAACTCAAGCGAATGTTAAGCTTGCTGTGTTTAAAGTGCTTAAAAATGAGAAACAACAAGGTACTTCCAGGTTCCCTTGAATTTCTTTTGTGTTCTTTGCAAGAATCAATGAGAGCACAATCTAACATTACTTGGAGGTCTTGCTTCTATATGAGTTGGAGTCCTACCAAGGTGTTTTCCTCAGAAATGCATTTTCCAATTCTTATCCTCTTTTAACTTGTTCGAGGGTTTATATGGAGAAATACGGCAGCTATTTATCCGTATTATTGGAGATTACTCTTTATATCTTGTAGAAAGGTCATTGTTTCATCTTTACATCTCCAATTTTCTATTTTCTTTACTCCCTCCCTCATTCGTCACTCGACTTTTGACATCTGACATCGATGATTGCTTAGCATCCAAAAGTAGAGTTTTAGCTATTTATTATAAGTACTCACCCTTATAGCAATCATAGCTTCTCCTAATGCAGATGAACTATGTGTGTGTGTGTGTGTGTGTGTTTTTGTTTTCTTTAACTGGCTATGTATCCGAAATGTAGCCATGTTTATACTATTTGATGCAAAATGTAAGTGTTCTTCCCATATTAATTCTATTTTATGATTGGCATATCGTCCTTCTGATTTGAGCATTTTGTTAACAATGATTTGTTCCTTTCAGTTTCCAATCAAGAATGCTGGTTTGGGTGAACGACTATTAGCTTCATGCTGTGAGGTGATGCACTAAATTCCAAATCGCACTATGCTTTTGTATATTTATGCTTGTCACTAAGGCAACTTCAGCATGTTTGAGAAGTTGTATATGAAAGTATACTTTTCTGATTATATTTATGCTTGACACTAAAGCAACATCAGCGTGTTTGAGAACTTTGATATGGTAGTATACTTTCCTGATCGCATGTAACAGTTATCTAAGTTATCTAGGATTGGTTTGTTGTTTAAAGAGTGTCTCCTAATGACTCAGTGTCACATCTATTGCATTTTTTGTGTACGTTGCTTGAATATATAATAAATAATTAAATGGGAATGTTTACCTGAAATCAGATTTTTATATTGTGCTTTATATTTTAATTATTTTGCTTTAAGATCTGTTTGTATTGGCTACTTTCCTGTCTGCACCTATGCAACATCTATTCTTGTGGCTGTCTGGGAGATTCGAGCAGTTGCTTGGTTTTGTTAAAGAAATGATGTTCTTCATCCAATATATAGGTAGATGGGATGAGTCTTCCATATAGAGAGTTCTCTATTCTAAAGCTTTGCCAGTCCATGTTGATTTTACAGTGTGATTTGACTTGTTAACTAGTTCTGTCTATGTTGAACTCTTGGCCATGCGGAGCTGGTCGCTTTGACCAATCTAAATTGGAATCCTTTCCTTTATTTAGGCAGTGAATGGGACAACATTTGATTTTTTAATAAAGTTGACTCTCATAGGTAGAACTTGAAAGTTGTTCAATTGTTTGAAATTCTGAGTTACTATGGGCTTCTGTAATGATTCTGGGTAAAATAGTGAATAGTTTTTGTGAGCTTATATTGGTTTTGATACTTGTACCAAATATGGTGCAAAATTTAATGTTTGGATCCAGCGCTAAATTTATTGGTTTTAATATCGTACCATATATGGTGTGCAGTATTCAGTGATTGGGCCAACCCTTATGTGTGTAGATGCTTAGTTGTCGCTGTAGCGGCGGCACCCTCATAAGTCGATTTGACATTTTGATTAACTTGTACATCCCATATGCATCTTTGTTATGCCTTGTCTTATCTTTGACATGGATGAAATTTGGTGATATCTTCATGGACTTGGATCAACATACTATTGCCTTTGATATCTTTCTACAAAAGTTTTGATCTATAAAGCTTCTGTGCAGGATGCAGCACAAGTTTCTATAAGAGAGGTTAAGACATCAGAAGGTGCACACTGCTTGCAGTTGAAGGTATCATCGAGGTCAAAATTGCGAGATGGTTTTTGGAACTTTCTTGAAAGATATGGTTTTCGATATGGTGACAATATTTCACGACCTCTATTGCCTTGTGAGGTTGGCATCTTCTCCCCTTTGTCAATATGAGTGGAATTACTTTTTCGTTCACTTTTTTTCCATATATTGTCTGAAAGGACAATAAAATTGTGATAAGGTATAGACATGTTCTTTTATCACATGCTTTGGCTAGTATAACGATGTGCATGTGAAGTGTGGTGCCAGTTTCTCTTGATGGGATACATTGCAGCTATGCTTCTTTTACTGTAGATGTAGCTTCAGATATTGTCTCTGGTGGCTCATACATGCTGATATCTATTCCCACCTAAATGATGGGCTTGGAAGCTGGAGAGTGGCCACTTTTATAATTTATGTGCGTTTAATGTTAATTAGAACTGCATAAATTTTTTAAATAGAAGTGAAAAGTAAAACAAAAATGGGATTTAGATGTTGGATGGTGTTCTACTGAAGTGTCCTTGAAGAATGACACAATGGCTGTTTCTGTTATAAAGATGTATGCCCATTACAATGAGTCTAGATAGGTCTTTCCTATTTCTTAATAAGCATCCAAAACACGTTCTCTGGTTAAGGAACCTGGAAGCTCTGCATCATGGTAGATCTTCTATACTAAAACTTGCAGATGCTCATAAATGAAGGAAAGATATCACTTGCATGTAAAAAGTGGAAGCCCTAGCCATATGACTTGTCAAAGCTAGAAGCAAATACAAGTAAAATTTGACTTTGGATTCTCTTCATGATTTAGTCGGTTACTTCTACTGCAATAGGTTCGTCTATTCTATGGTTGTAATTTTGTTAGTTTCCATCACCATGGTTGAAGGCTCTTTAAGTAAAAAATGTCTTGGAACTTGTTCCAGAAGTAGTCTGTGCTTGACTTCCTTATTTGTTCTCTGGAAGTGGTCCTTGAAGTTGCTTCGCTGCTTAATTCAGTGGAATTAATCAACAGGTTGTGGAAATGCTCAAAAGAATTCCTGAGGAGACCAAAAAGAAACTTGCTGGGAAAGAATACTTTCCTCAAGAAGGATATATTATCCAGTATCTACCTGTTCCGCCAAATTGTTTGTCTGTTCCGGAAGTTTCTGATGGTGTTAGCGTTATGTCCTCGGTAAGGCAAAAGAAGGAGTTCAATTCTTACTTTGGGCGCTTTTTTGTTTTGTTTTGTTTTTTTTTTTTTTTTTGTTTTTTGGGGTCTCCTGAGTGCTAATAATGAAATATATCATTGTCTTCCCAGGATCTTTCGGTGACAATGTTGAAAAAGGTTCTCAAGCAAGTTGAGATCATCAAAGGTTCAAGGTCAGGAGCTCCTAATTTTGAGTCCCATGATGTGGAGGCTCAAGATTTGCAAAACGTAGTCAATGAGTATCTATTAGTCAGAGGTACTGCAAAGGCGTCTCGAGATATTGATACACGCTATGGGATCGGTAAAGAGCCATCGGATACTGCTACCAAAGCATGGCTGGAGAAAATGAGGACGTTGTTTATTAGGAAAGGCTCAGGATTTTCCTCTCGCAGTGTGATCACAGGTGATGCCTTTAAGAAGGTCAATGAAATAGGCATTCCTGCTGAGATTGCGCAGAGAATAACATTTGAGGAGAAGGTTAGCATGTATAACATGGATTATTTGCAAGGTCTAGTGGATAAGAAGTTGTGTCTGGCATACAAAGATGGTTCTGCCATGTATTCACTCAGAGAGGGTTCCAAAGGGCATACCTCTTTGAGGCCCGGCCAAGTTGTTCATCGCAGGATTATGGACGGGGACATTGTGTTTATCAATAGACCACCGACCACACATAAGCACTCTCTGCAAGCACTGTCGGTGTATGTGCACGATGATCACACAGTGAAGATAAATCCCCTGATCTGTGGACCTCTTGGTGCTGACTTTGATGGGGATTGCGTCCACTTATTTTATCCCCAGTCAGCACCAGCAAAGGCGGAGGTTGTAGAACTCTTTTCTGTGGAGAAGCAGTTGCTGAGCTCACATAGTGGGAACCTGAATCTGCAACTAGCTACCGATTCCTTGTTGTCGTTGAAGATGATGTTTAGGAAGTATTTCTTTGACAAGTTAGCTGCTCAGCAATTGGCAATGTTTGTTTCGTCAGATTTGCCACATCCTGCTTTGTTGAAAGCTCACCAGTTCTGTCCTACCTGGACGGCTTTACAGATGTTGCAAACTGCTTTGCCCGCAGGCTTTAACTGTTGTGGGGATAAGTACTTGATTAGTAAAAGTGATCTATTGGATGTAGATTACAGCAGGGAATTCATTGCATCCATGATAAGTGAAATTGTTACATCGATATTTTTTGAGAAAAGTCCTGTGGAGGTTTTGAAGTTTTTCGATGCACTTCAACCGTTACTGATGGAAAACTTATTTACAGAAGGCTTTAGTGTGTGTCTAGAGGATTTCTATATACCCCAATCAATGATTCAAGATATTCAGAAGAACATTCAGGTGATATCGCCACTGCTGTATCACCTAAGAACAACTTACAATGAACTGGTGCAATTGCAGCTGGAAAATCACCTTCGACTGGCAAAAGTGCCGTTGTCGCGATTTATCTTGAAGTCATCTGCGCTTGGTGATCTCGTGGACTCGAAGAGTGATTCAGCAATCAATAAGATCATTCAACAAATTGGGTTTCTGGGTGTTCAAATCTCAGACAAGGGAAAATTCTATTCCACCTCATTATTTGATGAGATGGCCTCCCTTTTTAGGAGCAAATATTTCTTTGAGGGAGTTGATTATCCATCTGGTGAGTACGGATTAATCAAGAGCTCCTTCATTTGTGGGTTGGACCCATATGAGATGATGGTCCATTCTATATGCACAAGGGAGGTCATTGTACGATCCACAAGGGGATTGTCTGAACCAGGAACCCTCTTTAAAAACCTAATGGCCATCCTTCGAGATGTAGTCATATGCTATGATGGCACTGTGCGGAATGTTTGCAGCAATTCAATAATCCAATTTGAGTATGGTTCTGAGGTTGGAGGCAAGCCCGAAAATCTCTTCCCTGCAGGTGAGCCCGTTGGTGTATTAGCAGCAACTGCGATGTCAAATCCTGCTTATAAGGCAGTTCTTGATTCTTCTCCTAGTAGTAATTCCTCATGGGAGCTAATGAAGGTAATGATATTCTTTTCTGTTGATGGTTAGAATTAGCTAACACTTGACGTTCCATCACTATTTCATGGAGAATTTGAATTTTTTAATGTCCTCGTTCGTCCTTATAGGAGATACTGCAATGCCGAGTCAACTTTAGAAACGAACCAATTGATCGCCGTGTAATTTTGTACTTGAATCGATGTGGTTGTGGAAGGAAGCACTGCAGTGAAAATGCTGCATGTTTAGTCAAGACTCACTTGAAGAAAGTGAGTCTCAAAGATCTCACAGTTGGCTTCATGATCGAGTAAGTCTTTTATATTGTATTCTTCTTTTATACAATCATTTACTCTTCTGCATGGATCTATTTGCTTTGACAAATCCTGCCTTCTATTTTATGGCTACTTTCTCTTGATCTTAACTACTTTCTATTGTTCTGACAAAAATAAGAGAGCCACTTGTCAAGTTGTCTGCCGATTGTGATACTGCAGTTTCAATCATAGCTGCTGACTATTTTCATCAAATATGCCTGTGTAATTTGGTAAAAGGTAGCTGAGTTGTTACAATCTTGTACCTTAATTGTTACTTAAGGTACTGAGCCGAGCCTTAATCTCTTTCTCCGCAATTAACTCGTCTACTCCAGAATAACAACTCAATGTCCAAAACATATAAAAACATATATGCCTTCCGATTAAATAATTAGAGCTTTAAGATCAGTCATTTTATCAACACTAATTTGTGGTTGTTGGAAGATGATAATTGATGGATCTTTGTTTTATGTGCTGCTTGTACTTGATTGACACCTAACTCTAGGGCTTCACGTCTTTATTTGATTGGAACTGCTGCAAAGTCTCTGTCCATCAGCCTTAAAATTGACTATTCTAAATTTCTCTTGTTCTGCATTGATAGTGAATGAAAAATTGATTTTTAAAAGCGCGGAAGTGTCTCTTGTTTTAGTACTTATGGTTTTTGATTTGTGATATAGTTGTTTAATTTCTGACCAGTGTATGGCCTTGTATCTCTGCTGAAGAGGAGCTGGGTTTGCTTAATATATATATTTATATATATATTTATAATTTAATTCCATATCTGATAGGAATGTTTCATGTCGCCTCTTCTTTCAGTCTAAAACAACAATGGTCTTGCGGTAATATTTGATCTCGTGCTTGCCTCTTTTCTTGTGTCTGGTCCATGAAAACTGATGTTACCTATTGCCAACAGGTTTCATGGTAAATGCAGCAAAATTAGTACTTGAATGAGAAACCAAAGCAAAAAGCTGAAGGACATGAAAAAGATATAATTTGTTTTGAAGGAAAATTCATGTATTTGCACCTTTTACTGCTTGTCATGACTATTGTGCTCTTTTAGTGCACTAATGATGAGCATTTGTACTGCTGCTGGGAAATCTCCACCCTATACTACGTATAAAATACTCTTTTTATTGAGATGTAATCGATGCAAGTACGATAACTATTAGTGTGCATCATATTGTCAAATATCACTTTATTCTCATCATATTAGGAAATGGGATTTTTATTTGTTCATCCCTGTGGCTCTAGAAATGCACTTCGACTCACTTTCTAATAAAGTGTTGTGATAGCTATATAATATCCTGATATCAGCTTGTATCGACTGCTTGGAGAATGTTAAAGCATGCTTTTCTCTGTTTGGTGATTTGAGGTTTCAATTTATGTGTAGGTATAAAGAACGACAGACGGTGTTGGAAAGCTCTGAAGATCATGCTGGACTGGTCGGTCATATTCATCTCGATGAGGTTGTTAAATAAGTTTCCACGATTGCCACTTTGTGTATAAAGATTAATGTTCGGTAAATTGGGTTACCTCTAGGGTGTTTTACTTTTCTGAGTTGCAAGCTTTGTGAAACAGGTGCATCTGAAAGAATTGAACATCTCGATGGTTGATGTTCTGAAGCAGTGCCAAGAGACCATCAACTCATTCCGCAAGAAGAAAAAAGTTGGTAATCTTTTCAAGGGGACACTGCTATCTGTCAGGTTAGTTTTATTATTTTCATAGTAATTGGAGGATCTGCCTGCTACATCTCATATGGTGTGCTTCCAGCAGTTGCATTTGCAGTTTGTGCACTGTCCTGCAAAGTTGACTAGGTCTGAAATTTTTCGTGCTCAATGAGCCGGCAAGCAATGACGTAATCAATGGAACTAAGAAACTGTTACATTTTCATAAATATGTACAGTTGATTCTGAAAATGTCAAAAGGAAGAATACCTTCATGCATGCAACTCATAGATTCAATTTGAGAGAGTGATGTAAAAGAATGTGGACATTAAGTTTTAGTTGGACATTTCACTGCTTCATGTTTTCTATGTGGGTTTTGTTCTCGAAATGTTTGCAATTGAAGATTAACTATCTGGTGAAGCTTCAAATGGCATAGCATGAATATTCACCTCAAATATTGTGGAAGCAACTGGGCCTTGCGCTGCACATCTGTTATTTTTTGTTTTCCTTTTGCTACAATAGTTTAGAGAAGAAACTGTCTTTTGGGATATATGTTGATGTATAAAACGACTATTTTGTCCATAAACGGTTTATTGAACATTTTTTGATATTATTATATGTGTGTTGATTAGCATGGAAATTCTCTTGCATGGTCTTAATTTGTGCTTGTTGCCATTGCTTGACAGTAGTGCGAAATGGGAAATCTGATAGTTTTTGTTTGCTTGTCTTCCCTCTTTGCAGTGATGGCTGCTCTTTCCAGCCACAATGTGCGGGTGGGAGATCCCAAATGCCATGCTTGATGTTCTCCTGTTTGGATGCAAATGATCCTCAATTGGAGAAAATCACGCATGTTCTTGCCAACAAGATATGTCCTGTTATACTTGATACAATCATCAAAGGTACCGTAGATTACTAAAAGGTCACACCATTGTTTCTGTTGTTTGTTTTCATTGCTCATAGCTTTATATATCTAGCAAATAGTGTGAGATTGGATAGAAGATTGTTTTTCTGTGTAATGCTTTCCAGAATGTGCTATTTGTTTTGAAGAGGTGTGACCTTTTGGTTTTGATGACTCCAGGCAGGGTTCTGAAGATGCTATAGCTCCTTGTATTTTAGCAAGGGGGAAAGTTTTATGGACGATGTGATGGTTTCCTGTGATCTTGATCTTACAATTTAAAAATACCATAAATCTAGTCTGGCTTTTTGAATGACAAACCAATGAAATAGAAGGGGAAAGATCAGAGAAGGCAATGAATTGCATGATGTTAGGTTATGATTACATGTTCTGTGTACATGTCAGCATGTGATAGAGTTCATGGAATTCAATCTATTCATTATTGGTAGTAATTAGTATTACTGTATTTTGCCAAGATGTTTGTCAAATGGTTTACACAGTAGTTCAGTCCTTCACAGCAAAATAAAGTAAAGAAGAAGAAGAAAACTTAAGGGGAATTATCTTGACATTATTGTGGCACATCAATGGACAGGTGACCCCCGGATTAGCTCTGCAAACATTGTCTGGATCAATCCTGATACAACATCATGGATAAGAAACTCTCGCAGGAATCAGAAGGGTGAACTGGCCCTGGATATCGTTCTTGAAAAGTCGGTATGCAAAAGAAGTGGTGATGCATGGAGGATTGTTCTGGACTCATGCCTTCCTGTACTCCATTTAATTGACACAAAACGCTCTATTCCATATGCAATAAAGCAAGTTGAGGAATTGCTTGGAATATCATGCGCTTTTGATCAGGCAATTCAGGTATAATTCAAGTTCTGGATAATTACATTCTCACAGTTGTTCCTTTATCCCTTGATAGAGTGGCTTCTGGGGGGTACTTCTTTTTATTTTTACTTGTCTCTTTATCTTTTTCCATTCTGTATCCTTAGATTACTCCAATTTTATGGCCATTTGCAGCGTCTTTCGACATCAGTTGCGATGGTGGCCAAAGGCGTTCTGAAGGAGCATCTGATGCTCCTTGCTGACAGCATGAC
This sequence comes from Eucalyptus sp. ANBG9806169, assembly GCA_014182395.1. Taxonomy (NCBI): domain Eukaryota; kingdom Viridiplantae; phylum Streptophyta; class Magnoliopsida; order Myrtales; family Myrtaceae; genus Eucalyptus; species Eucalyptus sp. ANBG9806169. The sequence goes on from CM024582.1 coordinate 1,480,175, forward strand.
TTGCTCTGGAAGTCTGATCGGCTTCAATTCTGCTGGATATAAAGCGTTTTCCCGGTCACTGAATGTCCAAGTTCCATTCACCGAAGCAACGCTATTTGTATGTAAATGTTCTTGTTTTGATGGAATGTGAGGGAATAATGTTCACCTGCTCAAGTAGCTGTCATTGCTTATTTATTTCAACTCTTATTATGCTTGCTTGCAGACTCCCAGAAGATGCTTTGAGAGAGCTTCGGTGAAGTGTCACGTGGATGCTTTGTCAAGCGTTGTGGCATCTTGTTCCTGGGGCAAATGTGTTGCTGTAGGCACAGGCTCCAAGTTTGATATCCTCTGGGGCACAAAAGACGGGGTGGGAATTTTGAAATCACTGGTTACCCCCTATTTCATATACTAGAACAGATATGGCCGACAGATGACTAAACAAAAGTACATCGGCATGACTTTTCAATACCACCCAAGAATTTCATTCACACTTACATTGTATTTTATTAATTTAAATTAGTTAACTGTTATAGATAGCACTTCAAAAATACTTCTAGGAAGTTACGTCAGTCGAACATTGTGGGGTTCTTGAAGGAGTTGTCATCCTATCTTCAAAAACTATAGAGTTGGGGAAAAATTTAGTCTCAGCTATGCCTCTGCATGTTTTTGTACAAATCATGTCTTAATAGAGCTGGATAATCTTGAATTTCTTGTGCACACTGTTCTAAGTGAACTAGTTTTGCAGGTGGATTCAAAACAGGAAGGTGCTGCCGATGTGTATAGTTTCCTTCATATGGTAAGAGGGCCTAGTATGGAAGGAACAGGAGATTCTACATGTCTCGGCATAGATGTTGAGCATCTTGACTGGGAAGACGAAAACGCAGAGCTCAACAGATCTCCAGAAAACAATTCTGAGAAACCCGTTTTTGAAGATGATGTTCAGCCGTGGGACAAGGTCACGTCTGTAGATGATTGGGATGCTAGTGCTTCTTGGGAGAAGAATGGCAAATATTCAACCACACCAGGAAACAATGGACAATCAACTGCTTGGTCTAATTGGGGATCTAAGAAAGCAGAGAGCCAAGTTATAGATTCTCAAGTGGATAATACAAAGAGCAGTTGGAACAGTTCAACTTCTTGGGATAAAGAAGCTGATGCCAACCAGTTACGTGGTCATAACTCACCGAGCTGGGGGAATGGTGGAGCTGATGATGATGGTCTCCGTTCTACAAAGGACAATGAAAATTCTTCCAAATCTGGTGGATGGGGGGCTGCTGCCTGGGGTAGTGACGGTGGCTCTCAGAGCAGAAATAGCTGGGATGGCTCTGAAAAATCTATGATTGACGAAACTCAAAGAAGTAAATCGGAACAGCAAGGCCATGGATGGGAAACCAAAAGCCGGGGGAAAAAACCAGATGATGAAATGGGTTGGGATGGTGCTCGAAGTGTCAAAGATAAGTCTGGAAGAGCTGATCTGGATGATTTTACCAAAGCCGATGAACAACCTTCTAAATCTGGTGGATGGGATGCTGCCATTGGTGTCATGAATGAAGCTGGTTCTCAAAGTGAAAAAGGTTGGAATAGTTCTCAAACTGCAGAAACTGAAAAAGAGAGTCAATGGGAAACTGCGGGCTGGGGCAAAAAGGCTGAGGGCAGCGAGGTGTCTCGAGGGGGTTGGAACGGTTCTCAAAATGCAGATGATACATCCAAAAGAGTTTATGAAGATGGCTCTCAACTTGGAAAACCTTGGAATATTTCTCACAGCCCTAAAGCTAAAGAATCTGACAAACAGAGTCAATGGGAAGCCACAGGCTGGGGACAAAAGGCTAAGGATGGAGATATGTCTCAGAGTGGCTGGAATAGTTCTAAAAGTGTTGATGACATGTCTGGCAAAGCTGATGCAGATGTCCTTCATTCTACAACACCCAACGAACCGTCTTCCACATCTGGTGGATGGAGTGCTGTGGCCTTGGGACAGAGCGAAGGCAGTTCTCAAATTGGAAAAGGTTGGAATTCTCAAAATTCCAAAGCTGAAGGAACAGAAAAATCAAGTCCATGGGAGCGGCAGAACCAATGGGGAGGAGATTCGAAGAAGAAAAGCAAGGGACAGCATACTGAATGGAAAATGAGAAGGAGCCTTTCACGGCCTCGTGAAATGATAAATGAGGACCCAGCTGCTCCTCGCATGTTCACAGCAACGAGGCAAAGATTAGACATGTTCACATCAGAGGAACAAGATATACTCACAGATGTGGAACCGATCATGCAGTCAATACGAAGGATAATGCATCAGTCTGGGTTAGTTTCATATGATGTGCCCATAGCGTTAGCTCATTTGATCTTTTAATTTTCACATGGATCGTTTGCATGTGTATATTTGCATGTGTTCTTTATCTAATTAACGCAGTCACTAATTCAAAAATGGCACTTCCTCTGCACTTTTTCTCCATTATATTGACATTGCGCATGTAATTTGACAATTGGTGCATGACATGATAATACTTGGTTGTAAAACTCATGATCATACCAACCAATGTTGTCAAAACTGGACCACCGTAAGAACTGTCATCTTAGGGGCCCTGTTGGTGGGTCAATCCATTCAACTGTTGATTCAGTGTTGCTGATGTCACCAGTTAAAATAGAGGAATAAATATGACATTGTTCGGGAAAGAAAGCTAAAACCACAATTCCCGGAGTTAAAAGTGGTTGTACTTATTTCACGTGGAAGAAAATTTTCGCGACAATATAAAATTTCCGATTTTTCTGTTATGATTGAAGATCTTTTTGTCTCCTCATTCTTAACTCTTAGTTATCCTCATTTGTTTCATTTGCATTTGCTCCTATTGCTCTTTTGTTGTTTTTTCTTCATTCCGTGGTCCTTGGCAGTGCTGATCTCTCTCTCTCTCTCTCTGTGGGACATTTTGTAAGCTGCTTCACTTAACACGTCCTCTCTATCTGAAGGTACAATGACAATGATCCGCTGTCAGCTGAGGATCAATCCTATGTAGTTGATAATGTTCTCATACACCATCCAGATAAAGCTGCTAAGATGGGAGCAGGAATCGATCATCTGACGGTATTATTTTAATGATGAATATGCTTACTTGTGATTAATGCATCCTGATAGGATTTACTGGCTTTTGAATGGGATGAGTGAGATCATGCAAACCAGATCATCCGTTTCTCCTGCATGCCTGCTATGTGTGATAGATGATGTTCCTTGCTGGTTTGGGGCTAGCCAAGTGGGGCCCAGGGGTTTTCTTCTTCTTCTTCTTCTCATTGTCCACCTCATCTTTTCTCAAAAATTATGTTTTGGAGGACGTTACGCAGCATGGAAATGGGTAAATGGTCAATGATATATGCAATCAGTGAATTACTTGAGAATCTGTATCGGAAATAACCAAATGAACTCTTGAATTGGTGGACTATGTAATGCTCACTGACATGATTAGGCAGTTCTTTGCTCAGTAATGGTATGGTTTTGATGAACCCTAGTATTCCTTATTTTCTTCATTGATACCCTATATCTGGATCCCTCCCCCATGGGTTAGTTATTGCAAATATCTTTATCCTGCCCCCTGCTTGAGCCATATGTAGCGACCGCCACCTTGATGTCTACTCTGGGGACGTCCTTCAACTGTAGTGTTTGCATTAGTCCCTGGAATTTTTTATAACTCACTCTCTCGGGCAATCTCTCAACCTTTGAGGATTTAATTTGACAGGTTAGCAGACATAGCAGCTTCCCAGACAGCCGATGCTTCTACGTGGAGTCCACTGACGGTTCTCGGGTGGACTTTTCATATCGGAAGTCTATAGAGAATTTTGTCAAGACCAAGTACCCTGATGCTGCTGACTTTTTTATTGGAAAATACTTCAAAAGGCCCCGCTCCGACGGCAAACGGGAGCAGAGTGTTGCCCCCGAAGAGGCTACAGAAAATAGATAGGGGTCGATTCTTTTGTTTATGGGAAGTAGTGTTAGGATTTTAGTTTTTGTTGCGGAATTTGGTCGTCTGCTCTTTTGATTTGTATATATATTTAGCAGACGACTCTGTAAATATATCGTCCTGCCAATGCCCTTTTCTGTTAATTGTTTCTTCTCTTTCTCTTGGTTAATCATTTTGGAGGATTCGATTATGCCTTGCGATTCAGGGAGAAAAAAAGTGATGAGAAATCATCTGATTTCGTTCTGTTCTGAGTCGCGGCATTGTAAAAGAACAGGAAGAACAATGCCCTTGGACGTGCATTCGGGTTGTCTTTCTAAATCGAAATGATTTTACAGTTTTAGCTTCGGTGTTTACGCTCTTTAACTCCAAACTTAGGGTTGAGAGATAAATTTGTGTCCTTGCCTCTGTCATTTACGACAATTTCTTCAAAAAAAAAAAAAAATTATATATATATAGAAAAGCAAACACGTCTAAAGTTGGTAAAAGCTTTTTGAATGGCTTTACGATGTCCATATACTGATCTATATAATTGATTTTGTATGTTACATCAGCAAAATTATTTTACATATATTTTATATCTGCTTTAAAAATAATTCACGAACATTCATTCAATTCACCGATGGACAGAAGGGAGAGTATACATTCATCCAATCTCCCATGTAGGGGTAAACATGGTTGTAGGGTAGAGCTTGGAATTGAATAATCGGATTGATGAGAATTTGTCCTATTCCAAGTTTTGAGTTATACAGGGTTGATTTTAGATTTCAAAAATTCAACTTGAACGTAGAAGAAGTTTGTATTTTTCTTGGTCTGTATCTTCATGCCATGACATTCGAAGATAAATATATAATATGAAACCTTTAGTTTGAACTTGCGTTTTATGATTGAGATTTTTATTTTATTAATATTTTCATATTCTTCCTATGTTTAAATATAAGTTATGGTTAATGGCTTAGTAGTAAGTGGTTGTTATAATACACGTGAGATTGGGTTAACCGACCTTGGAATCTAAGATACGGTAAGTTATAGTTTCAAGGTAAGTTCTAAGTTTTAGGATATATAATGTAGATTTCAAGTTCCAAAATATAAAGAACCTATTTAAATGAGTAAATTGTAGGTCACAGGTAAAATCTGCATAAAACTTAAAAATTGTTTACCCTCACTCCCATGGAGCTCTCTCTCTGTAGGGCCCTCGCTTCTTGCTCAAGCGCTTCAATTGGCCGATCAAAGAACGGAGGCTCAATGAATTCCCTCAGTCCTAAAAATTCCATTAAAAAGGAAACTATTTAAAAATGATAAATATGAGAATTGATAGTTATCTTCGAGCCGGTCTTGTTAGGAAAAAAATCGTTAATTTCGCTCCAACAATGAATTTAATTAATTTTGTTACTCCCTTTGGAAATTGCATGCACCCCTTTATTTTGCAAATTCAAAACAGGATGTGGCTGAATTATCCTGAATGAGAAAGTCCTGCATTTTCTTCCTTGATTAATAAATTGACTTTTTTGTATGGACCCCACCATTATCATTGAAGTGGCCTGGGCATATACAGACAGCATATTCAGAAAATCAGTTTCACTCACGAGCTGATCCACTTCGGAGGACGATCGGCTCCGCCTCCGTCTGCTCCGGCGCCGCCACCTCCTCCTCGCCGCCGCATCGGTTCGTTCCGGTGGTTCGATCAGCCGTTTCCCCTCCTGTCTCGGCCGGGTAGAAGGAGGGAAAAAAAGATGGAGTCTTTGCTGGCCCAGCTCGGGTTGCCACTGGAAAACGGGTACCAGGCGTGGGAGGACCAGAGCTTCTTCAAGCTGCGGAAGCGGGATCCCCACGTCACCCTGCATTGTCACGATTCCGTCGACGGTTAGTGCTCGTCGGCGTCGCCGGTCGTATCAGATCGAAACCGTGTGGAAAGTGCTTTGATCAGTTCGGATTGGGACTGCCAGTTTATGAGCGATCGGTTACCCTTTTTGCCCTGAAATTTTCTTATGCTTATCGTGTTGAATCGGCAGTCTTGGTATATATCCTGCTTTGCTGTGTGCTCGCGGCTTGGGAACTCACTCTTTGTCGTGTTGTCAGGAGCTCTCAAGTACTGGTTCGAGCGCGGTAAAGTGGACTTCACGTTGGCGGACTCGGCGGCGTGGGACGACGATGCCGTCGACAGCGCTCTCGACTGTGCTGCTTCCTGGGTCAAAGGCTTGCCTTTTGCAAAGTCCTTGTCTGGCCACTGGAAATTCTTCATGGCTCCGGGTCCTAAAGATGTCCCCGGCGGCTTTTTCGATGCTGCGTTTGAGGATTCCGCGTGGGAAAGCTTACCTGGTATAATTGCTAGTCTTCGTTCTTCGCAAGAGCAGCCTTTAAGATTCGAGCGCTGCATTCCCTAGTGAATGTCGTGTTTTGAGTGGATAAAAGATTACTAGGCCGATTATCAAATGTTGAATTTCAGATTGACTGTGTTTTGGCTGCATCATTTCTTGAACTTCATGATATTCTATGTCATAAATATATGTTGTACTGCTGCAAAAAGTTTAGTGAAGGTGCAGCGGTTAATGAAGGAATTTCCTATATTGCTAGTCCCTTCTGTAGTGGGAGTTGACCACGATACTTCTTGTATATCTCACGAGTCGATCTCTGCTAAACTATACCTCATTGAATATTGCTATACTAAGCCCGAGTGCCATTGATGATGCAATTTTAGTGAGGACTTTTCTTTTTTTTTTTTTTTTTGGGGGGTGGGGGACTGTTCATTTGTGTCGAGACATCTTTTGTCTATCTGAGTTTCGTTACGTACCTGTTTGAGTGAACTTTTTAGTGTTCAAAATGAAAGCTGTCAAGCATGCGGGATCATCAAATGTTTCAACCAATCGCAGTTCAGTTAATAAAATCATTGCATTTTTAGAGATTGTCAATGATTTATACTAGGTAGGTATCTTTTGCAAGGTCCTTTTGGTTTCATTGTTCAGGTATATTGTCATATTTATCATTATGTATTGCACATTGCCACATCTTCTAATTTTTTCACTCATTTTTGTTCAAATTGGAGCAGTTCCTTCCAATTGGCAGATGCATGGATATGATAGGCCTATTTACACAAATATTCTTTACCCATTTCCACTTGATCCTCCAAACATTCCTTTGGAAAATCCAACTGGTTGCTACAGGACATATTTCAGCATCCCTAATGATTGGAAAGGTATTAGTTGTTTGAATGCTTTACATCTTATGTGTTTAGCTCCTCTGAAGCTGGTCTGCTCGTATGAAATAACGGAACGTTGCTGCTCATACATTTGACTTTCCTTCCGCTTGTTGTGTCACACCTATATTCTCAGGTTATTTCTTGATGTCTTCTGATGCTTCATATGTGTATGTCTCATAATTGTCAAAGATTATCGTGTGATTATAGAATCTGCATGGAAAACTTCCGAGTATGCCTGTACCATTTTAGCTAGCTCCTGTATTCATGTGGATCGCAAGAATGCTGAATGAAATCTAAAAGTTATGGTCTAAATTTCATATGCTCAGCTGATTGAAGGAATTTCCTGTGTCTTGATTTTAGATCACAACTTGTCAATATAGGATAAAGCATAGCGTGATATTGTCCTGTGTACTGGAGTTCCTATGCCTCCATCTAGTGGCTGTTGGAGGAAATGCTTAGTAGTTACTAGTTGGACAATTATTCCAACAAATTGGTGGCTTTTGGTAATCACTTGAGTTCAGTGGATTCTGATTGTGGTCACCTTCAACTTGGAAGTTGATCAGCCAGTCACTATACTGTATAAAATCTACTTTTAATGAACCTTTTTGAATGGCTGTGGTAGCTTCTTGATAGCAAAAGCAGTTTCTTATAAGCACTCCCTAACAAAACATCCCTATATTTTTCTATCCTTGGATTGAAATGGAAAATCTTGAGACTTTAGCTTGACTACACTGGTTATTGGTGTATAAAACTTACCATATCATCTTCACTACATTTGGTTGAGCGTGCAAATGCATTAAGTTACATATCTGTGGACTTGAATCTTAAGTATGTTATGCAAAAGTAGTGAAACTCTCTCTCTCTCTCTCTCACACACACGCGCGCACGCGCGCGCAAATACACACCTGCACATGAGAGCCTTTTGTGGTGGCATGTTGCTAATAATATCATTTTTCTGTTGCATCTTTTCTGTTATGCCTTGCTTGGTACTCTTTTTCTTTGTAGTATTTGGTACTTAACTTTCGAGTAATGGTAGAGACACATTGATTCATATACTAAATGGGTTGATTAAAGGATATGGCATATAGTAAGTGATTATTTAAGTTAGTAAGCCAATTTAAATACCCAACAGAATTCGGCCATATTGTAAACACATTGAGTGTATGAGTGTTAGAATCGCCGACATTATTCTTGACTCTTTATTGTGGCTTTAGCTTTGCTTCATTTTAACATTGAATAGGGCGTAGGATTTTGCTGCACTTTGAAGCAGTGGATTCTGCCTTCTGTGCATGGATTAATGGAGTCTTTGTGGGGTATAGGTAATTTTTTCTCCACTCTTCGTTATAGTTATTTGATCTTTTGACCATAGGTATATTCTATCAGAAAAAAATTGCGACATTTGGTGAGTATTCTTCTTGCATTGAAGTTTGGGAATTATTGTCAATTCATCTAATGAAGGCATAGTTTCAATTTAAACATTACAGCAGAGATAAATATAACTTAAACACTTTCTGCCTCAGGTGGGTTTGCTCCTGCCTGAGCCTAAAGTGTGAATTAACATTCAATGTGAGGCATAGGAGGATGTAGGGACTTGAAACATTGGACCTGTCCCTTTGATACCAAGTTGGGTTTTTTAATCCATGCTGACGCTTAAGGCCCATTTGGTTTCAGAAAAGATTTTTTGATTTTCCTCTTCATAGAAAAGAAAACAGAAAAAGTAAGTGTTTTCATCTTTTTTTTCCCCTTGACAACATGTTTAATAAGTAAAAACTGAGAATTCTCTTTAAGAATACTCTTCAAAATGTTGCTGGTTGCATATTAGGGTCTGTTTCATTCTTAGATAATTAAATCAGAAATTCCAGAAACTTTCCTGTTAATCTAATCAGGCCTTAGGTTGGTTGAAAATGGTTTTGATACTTACAAACTTCTATGTCATGCTCTAGAACAATGGATGATAGTATCATGCAATGCCTCCTTATTCACTTAATTCTTTCGTTCTTGCTTTGCTTGCATTTTGGTGGTACATCAGTTTGGCATTTCCTGTTGCATCGATATTTAACTGTATTATCAATAGATATCAGATAGTCTGGAAAATATTTTCATGGAGAATGTCTTCATTTACTTAATTGTTATTATGGCCCAAGTAGAAAAATTTCTATGGCCTTGTCTTTGAGAGAATAAATAGAAGGTCGAATAATGCACTTACCTCATTGTTTGATGTAATTGATGATATTTTATTCTGGATTTTGGCTGGCCAGAGCATGTTTTGCTCTGAGTTAATGTCATTGTTTTTTGTTTGAAAGCAATTTGGGACTAATATTTATCCTCTTACTGTTTACTAGATTGTACCTTTTTTTCTCTTAAATTAAGTGAGGTAAGTGAAAGGGAGATTGCTGTTGTGCCACACTTGCTAAAAAGGGATGAGAGATAGAAATTAGTTATAAGAAGAATCCTGATGCCGTGAACTTGTTGAGAAAGCAAGTTTCAGTTAACTGTTATTATGGATAACTTCCATGCTGGGTTCTTGAACAGGAAAAATACTGATGGAAACAGTGATCAGTTGTTTTAATCAGTTTACAATTGACACATGCACAATGCCTGGTTTTGCAGTCAGGATAGTAGGCTGCCAGCTGAATTTGAAATCACTGACTACTGTAAGCCTTCTACTGCTGAAGAAAAGAATGTTTTAGCTGTTCAAGTATTTAGATGGAGTGATGGATCTTATCTTGAGGATCAAGATCATTGGTGGTTATCTGGTATTCATCGTGATGTGCTTCTTCTAGCAAAGCCACAGGTTTGTTTTCTGGACCTTCTCATTTTCATGAAATTTCTTGAACTGTTAATGCTAGTGGTGCTTTAGGGACATAAGTGAATTTGTAATCTGGATATGTGGCTTGCGTATATGAGTTATTATTTCATAAAGTTTTTAAGCTAAGCTTCTTTTCTTCTCTTATTAAGCATTTAAATTTTCTCTTGTAAGCTGGTGGTATATTCTTCTCTGAGTAGATTTGCAATAAGAATGTCTTTGTAAAACTGTTGTGGCACCATGTGCGGAAAGTTCTAAATAGCATGAAATATATTTCCATAACAAATGCATGAAATATTTAACCATATTGGTTTCTTAAATAACATAATTAATCCTGAAAACATCAAATAAATCTGCCAAAACCTCCTGAGAAACTCTGGATTGAAATATTTAAATGCATGTTGATTTGGAATTTAATCTAGCTGCATTCTTTGAGTTTCTTCGTATCTCATGGATTGATATGACATACAGTCTGATGAAACTCTGTGGAAGATGTCCTCTTACCTTTTCACCACCTGCTTATTGTATGGATTGGAATTGACTAGCTATAACATAACTTTTTCAGGTATTTATTGCGGACTATTTCTTCAAGTCTAACCTGGATGTCAATTTCACGTGCGCTGATCTTCAGGTAAGTATATGCAAGCAGAGTAGCATTATACAAAATTAGATTTGCTTGACTTGAGAGCACGCTTCTCCAACTGAAGTGCAGTGTTGTAAATTGTCTGAGTAGCCTCTTTTGCTTTACTTATCACTTTCTCGATGATTCTCTTGTTCTATGTTTTTTTTTTCCCTCTTCGTGGGCAGCAAGGTTTCTTGCCATCTAGATGCCTTTATCTGTAACTTAGCAGTCATCTCTTATATCTTTTATCTTCTTGAATCTTTCATCTTAGCTGACTAAAAGACTTTCTACAATGTAAAAATGGATGAATATCCACAGCATGTGTATTTGTGGCCAACTCTTTCTTTTCCAGATAACAAAAGTTGCTGATAACATACAAAAACAAGTTAAGCCTTTTTCCACTAAGTTAGATCTGCTATGATTAAAGAAAATTTCGCAGAAGAATGTGAAAAGAAGAAACTAATGAATTTTTCATTCTTCCTGAGTAATTGTCTCCTTTGCATTTGGGATCTTTGCTTTCATGATAGTGCCAAAACTCCAAATATGGATGACACATTCTGAATAGGGTGTGATGTGGTAAAGTGGAAATGTCATCTACTATGAAGAAGTCTCGATTGTTTTGTAAACATTGCATAGTATTGCATGATGTGGGATATCTCGCTTCATGCTTTTAGCATTTTTCTTTTCTTTTCTCTTTCCATTTTTTAAATATTTTTTGAAGAAAATTACTGTCTCCTTATATGATTGGCTTCTGCTATATTAAGCAGTCTTCTGCTGCAGATGCTGGAAATAGGTTGAGGTGGGGGCAGATGAAAACCTATGCTTAGAATTTACTTAAAATAAACTTACAAAAATTTTACGAGGTAAGTAAAATATCATTGTAGTATCTGACCAAGATATATACAAATCACTGAAGTAATCAAATATATTTATCCTTAATGATGCAGTCCTTTAAATTTATCCTATGACTGTCAGTTGGCTATGGATCACTCTTAGTACCCAACTGAGATATACCTATATATCACTGGTTGCCAATAATTATTACATGTGAACACAAGATAGTTATATATTTGACATGAAAATATCACAGCATAAGGTAGAAGGCCAAAAGTTGTTATGTCTCTCTTTGGATGTTAAAGTGTGAATCAGACATGTCACCATATATTTCTCCGTGACTCGGGTAATTGATGGCTGTATGATCATCAAAAGCATACTTTCCAGCTTCTCCCCAAATTTTAACTCATTCTTCTGTAGTTATCTTATTGTTCACCTCTTTATTTGGAAAATTCCTTGCTCTTCATGCAGGTTGAAGTTAAGATAGATGATTCTCGACAAAAGCCTACAGACAGCATTCTTTCTGACCTAATAATCGAAGCTAAACTCTTTGATACTTCTATCTGGTACAACAAAGATGGTCATGTGGATCTTCTCTCATCTAATGTTTCTGATCTAAAGTTCAACAACTCGTCGTCCATACATGGGTTTCATGATTTTATCCTTGATGGAAAACTGGAAAGGCCTAGGCTCTGGTCGGCTGAACATGTAAGGAAATTGTTAATGAAGTTCTAAAATTAAGATTCTTGATTATGTTTTTGGATCAAGTGGTTTTGCATATATTATGAAATTTCTCCATGATGTCCCTTTTGGATCTTTCTGTGTTGCAGATCATGATGACTAGGTTCTTTCTCTTATATGTATCATTTCTATCATAATGATAATAGATATTAGTAATCAATTGACTTTTTGGGATTCTTTTAGTATGGAATGCCTCCTACTAATCTTGACATTCTTTCTTTTACTGTAGATTCTATGCATATAGATGTGCCATACAAATATGTACTTTCCTGTCTCCTTTATTATAGATTGCATGCATATTAGCCCTCAGACAATGCTTTTCAAGAAGTAATTTGTTTGCATTTCTTATTGTTCGTGGCTCGTGTCATTTCAGCCAAATCTCTACACCCTTGTTGTCATCCTTAAAGATTCCGGTGGCCATGTTATTGACTGTGAATCATGCCAAGTAGGCATCCGGCGAATTTCCACAGCCCATAAACAGTTGCTTGTTAATGGGCATCCAGTCATAATAAGAGGAGTGAACAGGCATGAGCATCATCCACGTCTAGGAAAGACAAATATTGAGTCTTGCATGGTTAAGGTAATAATAGAATTTTAGTAAATTTAGCTTCCCTATGACAGCCTTTAACAATGGTGTTGGTTGAAACTGTATCTAAGCTCCCATCTTTGCAGGATTTAGTTCTTATGAAGCAAAATAATTTGAACGCTGTGAGAAACAGCCATTATCCTCAACATCCTCGTTGGTATCAGTTATGTGATCTGTTCGGTATGTACATGATAGATGAAGCCAATATTGAAACACATGGTTTTGTTGACTCTAAAGATCGGAAGCATCCTACTCTTGAACCAAGTTGGGCTGGTGCTATGCTGGATCGTGTGATTGGCATGGTGGAGAGGGACAAAAATCATGCTTGCATAATATCATGGTCCTTAGGAAATGAATCTGGATATGGGCCCAATCATTCTGCTTCAGCTGGTATTAGACCTTCCAAACTTTTTAGATCAAAGTATTTTTTATGAATTATTGCTGCTGGAAGATAACCAAACAAGATTGAATTAATGAAAGCACTCATTTTCGTTCAGATTGTTCTCTTGTTATGAGGCGCCTTTTGAAAGAACATGCACACACTTGACATGCGGTTTAAACCCTGATGGGTAGACTTCTTAGATGGAACTTATCTATTGAATCTAATGTTCATTTTTCTTTAGCCATTTATGTACAAAAAATGTTAATGAACATGTTTCAGTTTAGTGGCTTGCCTAGCAAACATGGAGGAGCCAGCCTGGGTCATGGGCTACAATGTACTTGAGCTTGTAGTATTCAGGAAGAGATATTAATCTCTCCTTCAATTTAAAGTGTTAGGAATTAGGATGCATTTTCCATGCAGGAAGTATGGGCAATATAAGGCATGGGAGAAGATGCATTCAATGGAAAAAAACTTCTTCCTTTGCTCTAAGTTACTGATCTCATAGTTTGCATCAGGGTGGATCCGAGGGAGAGATCCTTCTCGTGTATTACACTATGAAGGTGGTGGAGCCAGAACTTCCTCAACAGATATTGTGTGCCCTATGTACATGCGTGTGTGGGACATAGTGAAGATTGCCAAAGATCCGAATGAAACTCGTCCTTTGATCTTGTGCGAGTATGTAACTCCGACTTTCTTTCTTTTTCTTTCCCCCTTTGTATTATTTCTTAATGCTCTTACTTAGTTCTTAATACTACAATATCTCTTATCTGATATCCATGTCACTTTCAATATTCATGTGTCACCATTGAAAGGTACTCACATTCTATGGGAAATAGCAATGGAAACATTCTTGAATACTGGGAAGCAATTGATAGTACCTTTGGTCTCCAAGGTGGTTTTATCTGGGATTGGGTTGATCAGGTAAATTACTCCTTGACCTGAAAAAGTATGCTCATGCAAGCCTTCACTTCACACCAACTCCTGTGCAAAAAGTTGACAGGAATCCATGTATATTACCACCTATTGTGCCAAATATTCAACAGGCAATTCTTTTGTTACATACTTATAAGTCGAGTTACTTCTCCTCAATATTACTTGGGAGATATAAGTGGAATGAAAAAAATGTCCTGTGAAGTGCTCTGTTGGATTGGTTGTTAGGAACTAATGATAGAACCTATCATCAGAGGTGTCTCACGGATCTGAACCTATCATCAGAGGTGTTCTGATGCTTGATAAGCTAGTGTTCTTCTCCTTTCAGCAGTCAATAACTGGCACTAATATCAACTTAGGCTACGCCTGGTATATTCTATGAGCTTGTTTGACTTTCTCGTTATGGTGATTGCAAAAGGAGGATTTTTTCAGAAACTTGAGGCTATGTTCTTTAAATTTAGGGTTTACTAAAAGAGAAGGCTGATGGCTGCAAACACTGGGCGTATGGAGGAGACTTTGGGGACATTCCTAATGATTTAAACTTCTGTTTGAACGGACTTATCTGGCCAGATCGAACTCCACATCCTGCAATGCATGGTACATTTCACTTTATACTTTTTACTGACATTTATAAAATTTTGAGTTTAGTGGCTTGATTAGCTATCAATCTGCATATTCACTGTGGCTCTGTTTAATGTCTGCAGAAGTGAAATATGTCTATCAACCAATCAAGGTTCTATTAAATGGGATCACGCTAAAGGTACTGTCATGCCTCAGATAATATCCTCATTTTTTTTACCAAAGCTGACAATATTTCAATGTCCTTTACAGATAATGAATACTCATTTTTATGAAACAACGGAAGGGTTAGAATTTAGTTGGCTCCTCCATGGGGATGGATGCAATCTTGGTTCCGGGATGCTTTCACTTCCCACAGTTGGACCACAGAGCAGCTTTGACATAGAGTTAGAGAAGGGTCCATGGTACTCAGTCTGGGCTTCCTGCTATGCAACTGAGATTTTCTTGACAATTTCTGCTAAGCTTTTGCATTCAACACGCTGGACTGAAGCTGGGCATATTGTGTCTTCCACCCAAGTCCAGCTGCCTGCAAAAGAAGTCCTTGCTCACCATGTAAAAAGCTATCCCATTTTTTTATACTTATGTCAAGTTTGTCGCATCTTTATGATGTGTTCAATATTTCTTAATATAAGTTTAACCCACAGGCTATCAAAGCTGAAAGTGGTACCTTCTCTAAAGAAGTTTCTGAGGACATGATCAGAGTCTTCCATCAGAATAATTGGGAGATAAAATTCAATATCCAGAAGGGAACTTTTGAAAGCTGGAAGGTTGTTTCTATTGTAAATTATTTTTTTTGAAGCGGAAGATAATCATCAATCTTATATTTAGGTTGTTGTCCCTCATTTAATCATTCTGACATCAATGGCAATGTAATTGTTGAAGACATGGTAACAAAATTGCAGGTTCAAGGAGTTCCTGTTATGGGTAGTGGCATACTCCCTTGCTTTTGGCGAGCACCTACGGATAATGACAAAGGGGGAGGCTCTGCTAGCTATCTCTCTTCGTGGAAAGCTGCTCACCTTGATAGCCTCTCAGTTGTTACTGAGAGCTGCTCTATAGAGCAAGATTCTGATACTCTTTTGAAAATAAAGACAGTATACCATTTTATCGTGCAAGGTGAGGAGGGTTCCCTTTCTCAGTCCGAGAAATCAATTGTTGTATTTGAATGTGACGTGCTATACTCAATCTGCTGTTCTGGGGATGTCATTATGGAATGCCATGTAAGACCCAGTTCGAATCTTCCACCCCTACCCCGAGTTGGAGTTGAATTCCATTTGGAAAGTTCTTTGGAGAGGATTCAATGGTATGGACGAGGTCCCTTTGAATGTTATCCAGACAGACAAGCTGCTGCCCATGTTTCAGTCTATGAGGAGAATGTGGCTGACATGCATGTTCCCTACATAGTTCCTGGAGAATGTGCAGGTCGTGCTGATGTGAGATGGGTGACGTTTAAAAACAGAGATGGGGTTGGGATTTACGCTTCTATTTATGGCAGTTCTTCTCCAATGCAAATGAGTGCGAGTTATTACACCACGTCGGAACTTGACCGTGCAACGCATAATGAAGATCTTGTTAGAGGAAGCACCATTGAGGTGATGCCTTGAGTCAGAAATGCTTTCTTGTTTGCTTTATAGTATCTACAAGTGTTAAGTTCATTCGACTGTTTCTATTTATCTGCGAAAATATACAAAGTTCACTGTGTATATCCAGTCCAATGTTAGTTTCTATGAAATCTAAACTAAATGCCAGAACAAGAAGTTGAGGAATTATTTGCTTTGTGGACAAGTTAAGTTTCCTATTTCTGGTTTTCACCCTAGATGTGTCAATAGCTCCAGTGTTATGCCAATGCTTCCTTTTAGTATTTTCCCATTTTCGGGGTCTTGACTATTAGAATTCTACTTTCTTTTACAGGTACATCTCGACCACAAGCATATGGGTTTGGGTGGTGATGATAGCTGGTCGCCTTGTGTCCATGAGAAATATCTGGTTCCTCCCCTGCCATACTCGTTTGCTGTCAGATTTTCTCCAGTGATCTCTGCAAGTAATGGATATGAAATTTACAAGTCTCAGTTGTAGAAGAAAATTTTCCATTGTCAATTTCGCTGCCTTTATCTGGTCCACAAACGACCACTGGTACAATAATTTGTGAGGGATCTGCAAGAATGAACCTTGTGCTGGACCAAATCCAATCTCAGTTTGTCTCTAAGATCTTTCTGACGGGTGCTTAATGCAGTCAAATTTGTATCTAGACATGCAAAAGTTCTCTTAAGTCCCAATCTGAAGATAAATAAAACCATGTGTGTCAACAGACTCAGCACTACTTTGGAAATGGACCAGCAACAATTCAGTGACTTTATGTTCATCTGTATGAAGAGGAACTCTCTAATGAAGATATTGTGCTTTTTTAGTAAATTGTGTTTACCTTTTACCATCTTATGGATCTTATCTATCAGAAGTGGTAGTTATACTCGACTAGATATATTTATGCCCCTGCGACTATCATGGGCTCAATGTCGTGAGGCGTTGATGACTGATTCTGTCATTTTCGCTTATGATCTTGGTGAATTCCTGAATCACAAATTTATTGGTCTAGCAGGAATCCACAATATGCAATAAGGGGACCACCTTTTATCGATAGAGGAAGTGTCACATTGGTTGATATGATAGATACTAGCTTCTTGGCTTGACTCTTTAAGCAGGTGATGGGACGCAAAAAACAAAAAATTGCTTTATATGGTATCTGGTCCCCCATGTCCTCCATGAAACAAGATATGGTCCCGGTCTCCCTTAAATTTTGCCGGTCGGTGGCCGGCATTGTTCTGAATCAATCAATTGCAGTAAAAACACTTCCTGTAAGATGGCAACTGGATGTGAATTGGCTGTAACATCGAGGCCAGACAATAGCTCAACATGTTGCGACCGAGTCTCCACGGCATGAATGTATTTTAGGTTGATGTTGTGTGCTGAGATCCCTCCAGATGAGGCTGCATGGGAGGTTCTATGGGGAATGAAGTTGCATTAGGAGCATTAGGATGTAAAATAAATATGATGATCCCAGTTTTTGCGGAACTCGCCTAGTCATACTTATAGAACTTTTCCGGCACCCCTCGTGCACCTGGCAATATCAGGTATTCCCACATGCCACCTTGAAAATTCAAATTACGACTCAAGGCCTGTAAACTAAACAACTCGCCAGTGCTTTGCACATTGCTAATCTGCATTTTCAGCTCTCGATTTCGAAGTTCAGGTCAAAGGAGAATTTTTGCTGCGTGTAGTCTGTTGTAGAAATGTCTGGACCTCTAAACCTATCCACGGCTGGCCAACTTGGAGATCATGGTGGATTCTGCTTGCGTGCACTTTGGATATTCAATCTACCATTCTTGCTTGGTCGATTTGTATGGAAATATCTGTATGTTTGGAGAGTAAAATAAGGAACTCCAAGCCTCTGAACATTATCAGAATGCTGCCCGACAAGCAGAAGAATAAAACAGACCTTCATGAAAAGGATTCTTGATTCGGATCGTGATACGAAATTTATGGTGAAGCAAGTGAGAATTTTTCTTTTTTTGCCTTCACCGCTCTCCTGTACATCTTATTCATAACAAAATTCCATATCCCTCCCTTTTCTGGTAAAAGATATGGGTACAAAGAATCAATCCTGTGATGACATATTTTACAAAAAGAATGAGGCTTGAATTCTGATCTTCTCTACCCTTTCCTACAACACATTTCTTTCAGCCTATAACTTACAATACCATAAAGGCGAAAATCTGCCGTTTGTTTACCAAGAGCATGAGACACCTGACCCTAGATGCCATTCTCTAGTACTCGCCGCTGCTCAAAGCGGGCAACCTTCTCACCATCGAGAACCATCATCCCATGCATTGACTGTACATTGGTGTCCACGCGGGGATCGACAAATTGAGAGAATCCAAACCTCAAGTGTCTTCTAGAAAAATTCTGTATATAAAATCACGGAACCGTCTGGAGTACTGCTTTGGATCAACCGCAGATATTGAAGTCGGGTCATAGTGGATTGATTTGTATGCATGCTCAAGCTTCTTGCTAATGTCATAATCCTGCAATATGTCTATTATG
The DNA here is from genome assembly GCA_014182395.1 of Eucalyptus sp. ANBG9806169. Classification (NCBI taxonomy): domain Eukaryota; kingdom Viridiplantae; phylum Streptophyta; class Magnoliopsida; order Myrtales; family Myrtaceae; genus Eucalyptus; species Eucalyptus sp. ANBG9806169. Next base: position 1,498,869 of record CM024582.1, read on the forward strand.
CCAAAGAAGAGGATGACCTCGTATAGCTCTCCTGTTGGTTCACCAACCAGCTGTAGCTCACAGCCGTTTCTCCTCATTGTTAATTCAGCTCTTGCAGGCATGTTTATCCCTAATCTAATTGAAGCCCACCTGCCCAATATCATCAGATATAACAACAGCAATGCTTAAGTCACATATGAAGAGCTAATTTGATTGAAATGGTAGATCGCAAGGATGAAGCTCTAGATAATTGTTACAGCTTACAAAAGGATAGATGATGTTTCAAGTAAAAACTAGTATGCTGGCAAATGGAAGTGCCATATATTCCTTCCATAGAAAGAAATATGATCAATCGAGAAGCACCGATTTCCCTATAATTTTTTTTTCCCATTCATTCAATTTTCAGAGAATTGTAAGGTATTCGTTTATTGTATGGGAGTAACAGATCGTTTTTACCTGGTAGGGTCAAGTTGAAGCTGATCCATTTCCACGCTGGAAAGGCGAGGATCTACAGGGTCAACATCGTTATCTCCAATGCCTGAACAGACATTATAGCAGATGTTAAGCCTCGTTGATATAGCATGAATCTAAGGCATTAAGAAAAAAGGCATAAGTGAACCTCTAGGAGTGCGAATTCCAGCAGGACAAGCCTCGGCAACTAAGCTATCCTTGTTATAAGAAGTATCTCGGAAGTGAAGACCAATCAGAAGACTGTAGTCCATTATCCTTTCCTGTTCAAGAAAATCACAGTCGTTGTCGACTTGTCTGCACAAAATGAATTACGTGTAAGTGGAGGACACAAAGAAATAGAGGATATATTAGGATTGGCTCAACCTTCACAGAAAGACACATAAAACTCCCAACATCTACTTAAATGAACCTCTTAGAAATTGCCATCAACATAAGAAATCAGAATTAGTTTCACCTAAGTAGAAGTTTGAATTACTATGAATGGAGGAGTTCTGGCGTGCTAGAATCCCACTTCATCCTCTAAAGAATGAGCTCTACTGAAATTATATTTTACAAACAAGTTGGCTTGTGAAAATCCTAGTTCATTATATATCAGAAATAAGTGATCGAAGTTCAACCTCTCTACCTTGCTTGTGCAAAATTCAGCTTGAGGGTGTGGGCAGAAGGTATGTGAGGTTGGCAAGGAGAACGCTCAAGAGTAAGGAAGGTACAAAGAAAGTGGAACAAATGGTCTGCTAACACAAGCAGAAAAGAAATCTCACCTGCAGAACTCTTGGAACCAAACATTCTGGAATCTGAATATAAAGTTGAGATCAAGGTCCTTAAGGGTGGTAGTAGCTTCAATTTCAGCCTCCGGTTTATCAGTTATACGACCATGAGAAGAACCCTTTAAGTCAAAGCGCCTATGGATTGCATACTCGGAGCAGAATAGGTTTCCCATTATGACAAATCGTACCTGCGTCACTGACTGCAAATGAGTATGACAATAGTTTTATGTCCTGTGAAGTTCACCAAGGGAGATGTAACTCTGATTCCAGTGTATCTTAAACATTACCTTCTTTTGTGCAGTCCCAGTCAATTTCACGCAATGTAGACCAAAGTATTTTGTAACAAGAGTGTTTTCGTAGGTTCGGACATGATTGTAATAAGATGGCAGCATCCTCAAAAGCACCTGTGATTAAAAAAAGAAAAAAAAAAACACATGGCATTGTGAACACAGCACAAAAAAGACTATAATTTCAAGAATTGCTTACTAAAATTTTGCAGCTTAGAGCAAATAACTTCCACCAAAAATCTCGAGAAAGTTTTACATGAATGGTTTAACCTAGTAACGTGCCTATATCAAACTAATTACTCTATATCGCAATTTGATATTAGTGAAACTAATTAAACATTTGGAGATAAGTTGTAAACTTAGATATGAACATGAACCTTATAATAGGAAGACTGGTTTCTGTTGCAGTAAATTCTTTAGTGAGAATGCACTGACAAATGGAACTTCTCACTCATATTATGCAAGCAACGAGGGGAACACACCTTTACTTCTGATTTTTTCATGGTCTTTATCATGTACCGGTCATCATGGGTCAAGTAGAAGAAACTTCCACTTTTCCCAGGGGAAGAAAGCTCTCGCAAGGCATCATTCCCACAGATCGATATCATATAATCCGCTGCATCAATTCTAAATAATTTTCTGAGAGTCCTGCAGATTGACAAAAGATATATATTGTCACTCTGAAGTCTATGTTAATGAAATTTGGTGCTTTGAAACTTGAGTAACCTTGAGTGACTTCATGAGACACAGATTCAGAAAAAATTCAATGAAGGACTACTTTGGGAGATGTCAGCTTAAGCTTATGCTTATGAGAACAATATTATCAGTTCTGCAACAAACACTACAAGATTGTAGATGTATCCATAAACAGTAACTGGATGGTGCAGCTGAAAGAAGATTATCATTAGTAAAAAAAAAATGATTCAAGATTACCTGAAAACCACTGGGCAATAATCCTTCCACCTGAATTCGCATGACTGGTGGGGTGGAGTATGCTTGGATCCTTCGGGAGGAAATCTAGTCCACACTTTTTCCTTGGGATCGAAAGCTGAAGCTTTCAGATCCAGGGATGTAGCTGGAGCAGGCCTTCCAACGGAATGCCTGTGGGGTGACATTGAATGACCGATTACATGCAAGAAAGACATCCAATGAGATGCTGATCATGATGACGTGCACAAATTTTATTTCCTGGAATTGTTCCCCGTAGACATTAGTGGATTGAGAGGCAATAGATTGTTACTTCCACTTGTTCACTGTCCCTTCCATCGAATACCATAACATGTGGGGATACTAGAAGTGAAACTATATATTCAATTAACTGAGGAGACAAATATCTAATCAGCTATATCTGGAAAAAAGGAACCGACAAATTTAAAACCTATTAATACGTGAAACTTGTGGATAATCATAAACAAGTTTCAATCAGCAAAGCTAGAATTCTATTATCCAATTCAAGAAAAAAAGGAGACAGAAGTTAAACTACCTATAATAGAAACCCAGTACCTGATTCCTAGCTGCAGGTTGAGCATTAGCTCATAGTTCCTATGTCCTTTAGATATAGTCTCTCCCTGTTTCTTTGGCGGTTTTATCCTCAGCATCTGTTGTCTAGTCAGTGTGTCTCCCATGCTTGAATCTTGAGGTTGAATATTCCCCAGCCCTTCATGTTCATCCCTGAGATGATTTCCATCACTGCCTTCTGATCCCCAACTGTAATGAGACACCCTTCCATCCACCGACATCCTCCGTTTCCCACCCCCCTCACTTTCCTTTTGAGGTCTCGAAATTTGCTGCTTTTCCAAGAACTCCTCCTCAATCCCCGGCCAATTCAGCAACTTCTGTGATGGCAAAATCGAAACTTTTTCGCCGGGACAAATCTTGCAATCCTGCAAATCCACTGAAAACACCTCTTGAGGATTCCAGTCAATGTTGCCTCCACTCGACCCTGATGGATAGTATGTGCCGCTCTGCTCCTTCGGGTCTCTACTCCAAATGCCGACATAAAAACTACCATCGGCCCATCTAAAAGTCCCATTCCCTTTAGGCAAACCATCTTCCCAGAATCCATCATACCGATTTCCATTGCTCCATATCAATGTACCATTCCCGTTGATGGTCCCATTTTTCCATTGTCCTATGTAATTGTTCCCATTATGCCATTGGTACCGCCCATGGCCATCCTGCATCCCACGCCGCCACTCTCCTTCATAGTAATCACCATTAACATAACTCTTAGTCCCTTGCCCATGTTTCAAGTTCATTATCCAGGAACCTCTGTATGTATCCCCCGAAGGGCCTGTGTAAGTCCCCTTACCATCCATATAGCTACTCTTGAATTCACCCTCATATGTGGCACCGCTTGGCCAACAAAACTTCCCCTTTCCCATTGTCTTGCCCTTGAACCATTCGCCAACATACATACACCCATCAGTCCACAGATACTTCCCGTGACCGTGGGGGAGGTTGTCCGCCCACTGGCCGGTGTAAAAGTCCCCATTTGAGAGGACCCTCTCGGCATGGTAGACATCGCTCTGGCCCGCATTGTCCTCGTCGTCAACGTGGGCAACCGACATAGCGGCGAAAATGCTGTTCACCCTTTTCTTTGCAGCAGCTTGTGATTTCCTCACTGTTTTTTCCCAGGCCTTCAAAATTCGGCCGTGCTTTTTGCTCATTTCTCTCTGCCCCCAAACGAATGTTGGTGTTCACATTCTCCTCTTCTCCTTCCCCATACCCATATCGATGTCTCTCTCTCTCCCACACACCCACGTACGCATTCTCTCTCTAACTATATGCTTTCCCCAATGAAGACTTTCCAATCACGACAAGACATTCTTGAAACAGAGGAGAGAGATAGACAAGACATATGCCGGAACACGAAAAGATGACTATTTTTATATGTCGTCAAGTCTGAATTTGCATTGCATTGGCGTCTGCTCTATTTGTGCTGCGAAATGGGTTGCCTGAGATTTGGAAGGGAAAAGAATGGGAGTGTTGGATTCATAATGGAGAAAGCAAAAGGTGGGGTTGGTACCAATGGCGATCTTTTCTTTGTTTCTGGGTGTATTTTTTTTCCCCTCTGCTCTCTTTTTCTCTCTCTTATTTTTTCCTCCCCCCTAGTTTCCACTTTTCTTTTTCTGATGGGTTTGGACCAAAGATTCAAAGCATTGGTCTTTGCATCCGAATTTGACTCCTGAAACTCCTGCCAGGCCAAACATTTGGAGAAACACAGGGACATGTCATCGCTGGTTGTTATCCTATTTGCCTTTTTTGGATGTGTCAGATCAGAGAGCAGTGACCGCACTTGGCATTTTCACTTTAATTTTCTAATTTATCCTATTATTTCCCCCATATAGTAATCTTTTCTTCGCCGGGCCCTTCACATTTTACCACATCTTCCCAGAAAGGGCACTGGCTCCCTTAGTATGTCCCTCATAATATACACAGTCCTTGTCCTCTTCATGACCATTTTTCTGCTTTAGCAGAATAAAAAAAGACAATAATTCCTGTCACTTTGCTGATTTGTCCAGAACCTAGGCTCCTCAGTGCATGAAGAGAGAGAGAGAGAGAGAGAGAGAGAGAGAGAGAGAGAGAGAGAGAGGGAGATTGGCATCGTCATTGGCATTGGCATGACTTTCTTGATTTGGGGAGAGCGGAAGGTCCATCGCCTTACGCTTTAGAGGGACAGATGCAGAGAAGAAGCAGCCAACGAAAGGACGCTTTACTGACCACTGGGCAGACAGACATTTACAGCTTCTTCGTGCTAATTAACAATGGTGGTGCTTTTTCCTAGGCGTCTGTCTCATCTAACTAGAACTCGGACACCGTGTCCTAGGACATCGTGCGGGTCCTGCATCTTTCTGACAAGTCAAACTCAGCCCTATTCCCAAGTGGACCCCACTCTTATTATTGGTTGTAATCACACCAAAATATAGAAATAACAAAAACAGAATCTTTCTTGCTTCTAGGATACGTCACCCGTCACCACTTAAATGCATATAGTTGGGTGGGGGGATGGGAAAGCATAATCAAACTTGTTCCATAAGTTCGATAAATAAATAAAAAACTCATCATATATATAATTAGTGCGACAATTTATAAGGTTAATATAACGGAAAATCTCAAATCGGTATATCTACAAGCAATTTACCGTTCGCTAATTTTTGTTAAATTTTATTGTCAAATTGCTAAGTTGAATGATACGATATTGATTTTGGATTTTGATTTATGTTTGTCACATGTATACTAATTTGTGATTTTTTGTGATATTAATTTAATTTAACAGAACATAATGGAAAGTAAATTTATTACAATGTATAATTTAGGGTTTTATGTTGAAAAAATAGTTTGGATAAATATATTGCAAGGTATTGGGGTATGTACAAGTTTGAAATTTTTTGTAGTATTAATCCTTGATTATATTATGAGTTATATTGATATAGGTTAATATCCTTTCATAAAAGACCACTACAAGGCTTCTCATATATTCGTTACCATGGATTAAATTAGATTATAATTTCATAATATGAATCATAAGCTCACAACGTTTATCTAGCCTTAATGATTTATGTGCATAATGCACATTAATCACTAGATCTCTGCGTTTTTTTATGCGATGTTATAAGTGAAACTCTTCCGACTTCCTGATTGTGAAGTTATTCGCGTAAGGTTCATCAGAGAACTCACTGCAAAAGAAGACAGAAGAAAAACTCATTGCCGGTGGTGGATCGGTTCATCCTCGTAAATTTCAAGAGGACCCCATTGGCCTCGTGCGGTCAGGCGAGGTGCAGTTGCATCATGTCGCATCAAGAGAGAGAGAAAGAGAGACAGGGGCGTTAGGTTCAGGCGTCAAGGGACATCCATAGGGGCGTGCGAAGGGCGCAGGGGACAGAATTCATGTCCCTCATCTGTTTTGATGTGTACTATGTTAAGGGGCTGTCCCCTACATCGGCGGCACTTGGTTGGCTGTCAGAGTCAAATTGGCCTCCTCATGTCCCTCCCTGACAATTCAATTTTGGGTCCCAAGTCTGGTCTCGGAAAATCAATCACCTAATTTTCTACCAATCGGTAAACTTGTTTGCTTGTACTCTCTGTATTCTTCTCTTTCCTGGGTCATTCGATCTTGTTCGTACTCAATTTTAATACACTAAAATCGCCTACCCTCACCTTTAATGCTACTGGAGATGTCAATCCTTGCAAACTTTAGCCCGCAAACCAGAAGCCCCACATACATTGGAATCCGCTCCATCGTGCTGTCCTGGAGGAATTTTTCCTTATTAATACAGCCCATGCAAATTCGCTTGTAACGTCAATTACGGAATTGGTGTTCATTGTCGAGACATCGATTTCATGTCCTCAGCACTACTGAATAGAACAGACACCTGAGTTGCAGAGAATATCACCGACCCTGTAGTTGCAACGTCAGCCTGTGCAGTGCTTGAAGAACCTGCTTAAGTCTCTCCTTCGTCTCTGGATCGACCAGGTTCCCCTCGCTGTCGAATTTCGTAGGGGGTTGAAATGCGTTCACGACGAATTCGGGCTTGTTGATGAACTGAAGGTCGACAAAGACTCCGATTTGACGGAGATGATACTGCGCTCGTCCCCCACCAAAGCTTCCTCCCGCGCTCACAATGGCAGCTGCCTTGCCGGCCCATACATTCGGCGGCCTAGATCCCCAGTCAATTGCATTCTTTAGAGGTGCTGGTACGGCAAAAGAAGAGAATGATTAAGAAATGAAGACTGCAGAAATGCATGACTTCCTTACCCTTTACCATAGTGTGAATGCTAGCGACAATTCAAGCTGACAACGAATGTTGCATGCTCATTTTCCTCCTGAGCAGGAAATGAACCAGAGCACAATAAAAGGCCACGTTAAACTTATTTTCCAACATCGAGGAGTTATCTTAGTAGTAAAGAAACGGACAATGTGTGAGGTTTACGCAAACGATAAAGGTTCAAACTCCCAACAGCATTAAGTATTGATAACCCCATGTTTGGGCTGTCCACTCTGGCTTCTACTTGGGTCCTACTTGATCTATAAGATCATTAGAGTGTTCAAGGTCCCAGATTTACTCACCTGAGGTGGGTTCGTTGCTAGAAATCAGAAAATCCTCATTTCCTCAACTTTTATAGCCCGAATAATATCAGAAACAATCATCGTCTCATTAAACTCCATGATTAGAGCGTGAATTCCAGTAACTTGCAACCTGGAACCCACGTGTTGAAGTGGCAAAAGCGCACCCAACAAGCATTGGGAGAATAGTATGGCGTTGTTTTTTATGGGAAATTGAGACTTCTTTCAGATTTACTGTGCTTTAGCAAAATCAGCAATGTAGTCTACCACTGACTTTGGACAAGATCACTGACAGACACATGAATTCAAAGTAGGAGCATATATTACTCTTCAGTGTATCCAGATTCAATGAACTTGAGATCTGATAGTAGCCGAGAGAAGGATGACACTTCATACTTTCTCCCACACGAAGATTACTGACATTTCTGAGAACCGTAACAATGCAGATGGTTACCTCACCCCATGCGTATTATCAGCACCAAAGCTTCCACATGAGGAGACAATCAGCTCATGAAATCTGAAGTGTCAGTGAAATAGCATTCTGATATAGACTAGGCTATAAGGAACGGAGTCTGAAACTATGGACCGAGACTACACTAAGGAACAAGGAAGCTTGACTGAGCAAAGAAGTCAAGGAACGAAGCTGCTTCTATAATAGCCCCGTTGAATAGGAGGGCGAAGGCTTTTTGAAAAAGTCTTTTTTGTCTTGTAAATGAAATGCATTTTTTTTTTCGAATTTCTATTTAGAGAGAGGGGGCTTCAAGTTCTTAGGAAGAGCCGTACGAGGCAGCTCACATATGGTTCGGAAGCCGAGGCCCAGCACAAGGGCTTGGGTCAACACTTATGAAAGGCAAGATCCAAAAAGTCTTATTTAGGGCTCGACCCAGGGTCTTGGAACTGACTAAGGCCATAGACTAGAAGTATGTTCTCTGATAAGGCAGTTAGATTCAGATTATCCAATATGAACTCTGATTGCAGTGAGAGAGGCAGGTCTAGGAAAGCCTAGCTACTTTCTATTAGTTTAGGAAGGAGATCAGTCTCATAGTAAAGAAACTGAATGATGGGTCCGCTGTGAGAGATTTTCCACGCAACAGATGGTTGTCAAGCAAGACTCAATGCGCGGATTGACAATCCGATTGGTATACTAATACACCTTCCTCTAACCAGTCAAATGTGTAGTGACATTATAAACAAGGCTGCAACCTAAGTAATCCCTCATTACATTACTCCAACTGTGAGGGCCTCCCCACCTCATAGGCAAGAAGCACCAATAACACATAACATGAACAGCTTTGCTTTAGTCTAATGGGGAGTCAGAGAACTCAGGAAACAAAGCAAACCCACCTACAATTCTCGAAAGGCATGTTCATTCATAGACCAAAACCACCCAATACATCTAACTGTGAAAAAGAAAAAGACCAACTGGAAGTAAAATCTAATCTAGTTCGGTTTGAGTTCAATATCCAGAAACTCGATGGCAAAAGTTAAGGAAGAGAGAAGAAACCCATGAAGCAGAGCAAGATAATTGAGGCAGATGCAGTAGCTGTGAAAAAGAGAAATCACTGGATAGACTCGTTCTATCGCAGATACGCTAGAAGAAACCATCTTCTGATCCGACAGTTTGGCAGTCGACTGGATCTAATCTAATCTAATCTGATCTGATCTGATCTAACAAGACGCGTATGTGGAGGGAAAGCAACATCATTTCTGCTGCCGTCGACCTCGAGGTCCGTGTTTATCATCGGGAGCGGCGACACGTCGATCAGCTCTACCTGCACCCCGTTCGCCGACCGCCCGGAGATCTCGACCGCTGTCGCCATCAAACAGGGAAGAGAGAATGCCAACGCATTCCGATAAAGAGCTACAGGATTTAGAGCACGGGGTGTTCGGAGAATCAAGATCGAGACGACATTACCGGAACGCAGGAGGCCTTGGTTGAACGAAGCTTTGCGAAGCGAGCCGCAGATCGCCGCGACCTTGATCACTGCCGGGCTAGCGACCACTGCAGATTCCATCTCTCTCTCTCTCTCTCTCTCTCTCTATGTCTAGGAATTGTCGCTCAGTGAAGGAGCAGCGGCGGTGAAGGAAGAAGAAGAAGAAGAAGATGAAGTAGCTGAGCAGGTTGACGGCGATTATTTAATTATTGTCTTATCAAGGAGGGGAGTAGGTGGGAGCCGGGAGCCTGGAGAGCGCGAACGGACGAGAGCCGTTGATGATGAGGACTGGTAGGAGCGCTGACCAGGGAATCTGGTGAGGTCGCGAGCAGGGTAGCGCCGCTCGATGTGGCCGTGCAGAGAGACGGAGACAGTGCCAACAGTTTGGGAGCTGTCGGTGTCGTATTTTTAAGGGAAAAAGCCACCAAAAACTCCAAATTTTGCCTCGGGTGACATATTTATCCCAAACTTTGTTTTGTGATGTGAAAAACCCCGAATTTCTTAACTAATGACATATTTACCAAAACTTTTATTTGTGACACAAAAACCCCGGACTTTCATTTGTGTGAAATATTTACCATAAATCATAGGGGCATTTTGGTATTTTTTCTTATTCTTCTTCTTCCCTCCGCCGGCTCCGCCATGGCCGGGCGGAGGGAAGCCTCGCCGCAAGTGAGGGCGGCCCTCGTTGGCGTCGGATGAGGGCCTCCTCGCCGCCGGCTCGGCGAGGGCACCCTCGCCGACGCCGGCGAGGGCACCCTCGCCGTGCCCTCGCCCGACACAGCAAGGGCGCCCTCCCGGTGTCGGGCGAGGGTGCCCTCGCCGGACCCTCGCCCGACCCAAGAGCGCCGCCCGACGCCGGCGAGGGCAGCCCTCGCCCGACGCTCCGCCGGCGGAGGGAAGAGAGAAGAAGAAAAAAAATAAAAAAATAAAAAGAATAAAGAATAAAGAATAAGACTAAAATACCCTTAATGGGGTAAATGTGTCATAGTTTGCAAAGTTCGGGATTTTTCACGTTACAAAACAAAGTTTAGGGTAAATCTGTCACTCGAGGCAAAGTTAGGGGTTTTTGGTGATTTTTTTCCTATTTTTAATTAGAAAAAAAAAACCAAAAAAGAGAGACAGGAGGAAAACGCTGGAATATGTGCGACTCCCAGAATTCGTTAGTGGTGTTTTTTGAAGAACAGATTGTCAAAACCATCATTTTTGCTTTCGCAAGAGCAATCGACGTTGTCATCGGCCTGGATTGATAACCTTCTATGGGCATTATCGCATGAGTTTCATTTCGACGTTAGCATGTTCATTTGAATCATAGTCATTACTCATTTTGAGCGGGTTTGTCATTGTTTGTACTACTAAGAATATAACTGAATTGTCTGATGTATCCACACATCAAATCTATGTTGCAAAATAATCAAACTTCTTGAGTATCAGAAGTCATTACAAGTTAACTAGGGTTTTCAAGGTAAGCTCGAGGTAAACTCTTACATCATTAGGCCAACCATCACCATCACCATCGTCAAGTTCATTGTTTGTTGTTTGAGTTCTATCGGCTTTAGCAAATTCCACATATCTCAATAAAAGAAATTTGGAGAAGGTTTTTGGTATTTATTCCATGAAAAACAAATAATATGAAAAGAATTTCCTTGAAATTAATCATTTGTTTTGTTTACAAAATTGAACAAACAAAAAAATATTTTTATTGCTTACGAAAAAGATTCAACATAAATTATTATTGATGATGAAATTTTTTACATTTGCCAATTATTTCAATTGATTACTTTTTTTTTTTTTTTGGTCGAATAATTGATTACTTTACAAAATATAGTTTTAAAATCATTTATTTTTTTCGATACGTTTGTTTAAAGCAAATAATTATAACAGCTCTTTCCTTCAGATGATATACGAGAACTGATTTGGTATTAAATGAAAATTGGATTCTGTAATCTCGAATGTTAATCCATCTTAGGAAAGCCCATTTAACTGACTTTCCAGTGATCCACCATTTTTAATCATGTCATTGATAATGTATAGAAAAAGGTTTTTTTTTTTTTAAAAAAAAAAAGACAAAAAGAGGAACGATTTATTAATAAGCAACCGACAGGGGTTCCCCATCCTACGTTTCTACAGATTCCTGTTACGTTTCTACTTTCCTGTGCGTGCTCTGCCTCTCTCCATCGACGCTCTTCTCCTGTTCTCTCGACGCGGGTGAGAGTAAAGGTAATCTCTTTCGCGTCGGGCCACCTATGTCTTGGATCCTCGAGTGGCGCATTGATGGTCGTCGTCCTTTTTCTTTCGACCCGTGGCTCGTGTGCTCTGTTGCATTCCTTCCGTTGCTTGATGCTTGGTTGTCCTCTGCTGTTGTTCTTGCTGTTGCGGAATGGAATTCGGTATTTTGCTTCTTGGGTTCGTTCCCATTTTGCCATTAATTGATTCACTCGCGGGGTTGTGGGATTTGGTTCGACCCTCCACCGGTAATGGGGATATTTAGCTGGGGAAGTTGCTTATGCGGTGATCCCGTGTTACAAGTTGTGATCTTTCGGCCATTTTGGTTCGCATTTCTCCCTTAACATCGATGGTTTTGCTCATATTGGAAATGCAGACACCTTCTTATGTCCTTTTCCTGTTACTCATGTTTCGCCAATTCAATTGCCTTTCCATTACTGGTTTTGTCTTAATTTTGGAGCATTGTTTCTTGGAGCTGGCGATTGCTTCGTCTGATCTTCTTTCATGGATCTCAGATTTCAACTGCTTATTTGCTGGGAATATCGGTTGCTCGTACTCTGGACCAGTCCGATGAGACAGTCTTAAGGGTCTCGATTTGTGGGGGCAATTCCCGGTCATAAGATATATAGACTCCCCTCACTGGCATCTATTTGAAAGGTTCATCTTTTTATATCATTTGATATCAGGAAACATACTATTGCTTCTATAATACCTTATAAATTTGTATGAGGTGTGGTGGTTGTTAGATCCTGTGTTGAATTTTGCTGATTTTATGTTCGGTGTCTATGAGGTTGCTAGCATGAGGACATAGAGCAGACTATCAGGTTTGAGAAACCTTCCCTATCACATCATGGAGGTGAACTGGACAAGGGCTTGACTGACTCGTGATGATCATGATGATATGACATCAGGAATAAGAGACTTTTGCAACCAAAGGGAACTAGTAACCAAAGGGAACTATTCAGTTGATTGTATGGTGAATGACAATGACCGGGAGAAGGAACACTGGAAGCGCTTCAATGCCACTGCTGGTTCTGTTGTCTCTTGGGTTTTGCTTTGCTACATACAATCTTCAAACTATAATAATGCGCAATGTAGCAATCATGAGATCGGCAGTGGATGATTCAAACAGGAAACTCTTATCCGATCCCATTCTTGTGATGCCTGACGATATGCAGAAGCAGAAAACCTCAGGATCACCTTTTCATGTTGCTCTGACAGCTACAGATGCGCCATATAGCAAATGGCAGAGTCGCATTATGTACTACTGGTATAAGAAGAAGAAGGACCTGCCTGGCTCCGAGATGGGGGGATTCACTCGGATTTTGCATTCGGGAAATCGTGACAACTTGATGGATGAGATTCCTACTATTGTTGTGGATCCTCTACCTGCAAGCTTGGAAAGAGTAAGCTTTGCTGTGCTCTTCAGATTGCATGATCAATGATATGCTATTTCTGTTATTTAATTTTGGATTTATCATAAGGTTCTCACTTGCTGTAGTGGGGATTGAGGAATGAAATTAATTTGGGAAAACACGGATCGGTTGCAGAAGCTGCCATTATTTTTTCTTGATATCACAGGTTTAGACAAGTTTTTGTCTGATAAGTGACTTACTACTGAAGGTCTGAGAAAGTTCATTATTTTGGTTTTATGAAGTATATTTAGATATGCTCAGTTTACTTGTAAGTCTGAATTCTTCATGAGCCAGGACATAATAAATGCAATGTCCACTTTCACAATGGGAAAGCAACAGCCTGGAACTTCAATTTTTTAAATCAACTGCCAAGTTCCCATGGTAGAAGTTGAAAAATAACCTTTAAGACCTGCAATTTCCTGTACTTTTGATTCCAGATCCTAGTCTGCTCGAACTGCAATTGTACTCGGAAGTATACTAAGTTGATAGCTTTAGCCTTCCAAGTCTTGATGCTCAAATGCCTTTCTTTTCTTTTTGGACATTTTCTGACCTTACATTTTAGAATAGTCTGTTTTTGAGTTTCTGGTCATTCTTTGAGTTCACATCTTAAATGGGTCTCAAATGGTATACGCAGGGATACATTGTATTAAATAGACCATGGGCCTTTGTACAATGGTTGGAGAAGGCTACAATTGAGGAAGAGTGAGTTTTTATTATTTTTATTTTTTCGGTTATTGGTGTTGTGAAAAGTATTGCATTTAGCAACGTCTTAAAAGGATTGAGCATGTTCCTTAATTTTTTGCTGCAGATATATTCTAATGGCAGAACCTGATCATATATTTGTAAATCCTCTACCTAATTTGGCTGATGGAGGATATCCCGCTGCTTTCCCTTTTTTCTACATAAAACCTGCAGAGAATGAGAATATCATCCGGAAGTTTTTTCCTGAGGAGAATGGTCCTGTGACCAATGTTGACCCAATTGGGAACTCACCTGTAATCATTAAGAAGGTAATGGCTCTTGCAACTATTCCACCTGAATAATTATGATCTTGTCATTTTTTATCTGATTAATGTGATCTTTGACAAAAAAAGAGAAGCCAAAACCTGTGCCTGCATTACGTTCTATTCTACCTTCTTCAGTTAATGGAAACACCAATTGATATTTGTTTGCATGCAAAAAATAGTGTTTCTAATCTTGATTGGTATAGGTCATATGTGAAAAAAACGAAGTTTTTTATGTTTGTATTTTTTTTATTCAGGATCTGCTAAAGAAGATTGCTCCTACATGGATGAACGTTTCTCTAAGAATGAAGGATGATTCTGAAACTGATAAAGCATTTGGATGGGTACTGGAAATGTGAGCATTTGAGAAAGTGTGAGCGTAATTTTTATTTTCTCCCTACTTTAAGTAACAATAATGTCGATGGTTTATTCTTGTCTTTTGTTAATCTCAGGTATGCTTATGCTGTGGCATCTGCTTTGCATGGTGTTAGGCATGTCCTCAGGAAAGACTTCATGCTACAGGTTTGGACAGTAACTTATAGGGTTATCACAAATCCTGCTGATCTCCTTTTCAATAGTCAATTCACTGCTTACATGTAATGGGGACCTGCTTGAATAACCATTTAAATTCTCTTTCTTTCCTTTTTTAGCCTCCATGGGATCATCAAACTGGAAAGAGGTTCATCATCCACTATACTTACGGATGTGACTACAACTTAAAGGTGACAGTACATTTTTTCCAAGCTATAGATCATGTGAAGCTGCTCCCAGAACATTTTTCTGTGTCATAGATCATAGTTAATTTGCCAATCTCCTTTTTTTGTACATCAATTGGTTAAATTTCTTGTTTTAGAACTCAACCAGTGATTTGCGTATTTCCAGGGTGAACTAACGTATGGCAAAATTGGAGAGTGGCGATTTGACAAGAGATCATACTTACGTGGTCCTCCACCTAGAAATCTTTCCTTGCCTCCTCCAGGGGTTCCTGAAAGTGTAGTAAGTGAGATATGTTATGTGGATCTTAATCTTCTGTCAAGATCATAACATGTAAAATAGGTATGGTTTCTTAAGTTTGAGTTTGTATGTTAACAAAAGGATTTTATGGTTACCTGAGCTGCTAGACATGCATGCTGATCCTTTTATAATGCTCTCATTGGTGAAGTCACTGATGATCTGGGTGGTTTATTATTTGAGAACTAAAGAAAATGAATCTAGGACATAAAATATGCTGGAAAATAGCAGGATGTAACATCAGATCTATGCGACTTCTTCCTTTTTAACTCCCTCATGGAAAATACCTTGAAGGTTCAGATAAATTCTTTCCTTGACATTTACACTAAGGACCTGGTGTGACCTCTTAAGCCTGTACTAGCACAACTCAAAAGGATTTTTCATTCATCTTACTTAGTCAAGTCAACAGAGATGGCATATGCATACATCAAGGATGAAAGGTCTATTGGAATTTTCTATGCTTAGATGCTTGCACATAAAACTATTATTCATAGTCATCATTTTATCATGATATGATAAAAGAGCAGAAGCTAAGGGATATTTATGCAAGTCTAGATGTACATATGGAATGTTCTTCTCAATTGTCTCATTTTCTCTTGCACTGAAGTACATAGCCGGCTATAATGAAGCAAAAATCTTGACTCTTTGAATATTTTAACTTACGCATGTGCTTTGCTTTTGTGTTTTTGCAGGTTACTCTTGTGAAGATGGTAAATGAAGCTACTGCAAACATTCCTAGCTGGGATACAGAATAGAAATGAGGTGTGCGATTAAGCATACCTTGATGCAACCTATGATTTGGAATAAAATTGTTGTTTCAGTCTTAGCTGTATTATTTTCAGAAATAGAGTGCAGAAATTCTTAGCTCAGAATTTCAGATAGAGGTCCGACCTAAAAAGAAAGTTCTACATATAGCATTGGAATGTAATTTTGACGGTTGCGTCTTTCGGGCACTTTTCCTTTGGTGTAAAAGGGCCTAGAATCGCTGTAGATAGAAATCCGCTTCATTAGATGGCCCGGTGTGCAACCCTACATTGCTCGACTCACAACAAGATATCTGGATGAATACGGGAAAGAGAACTCTGCATTTCAAATTATGCAAATATATTTGAGAAGGTCTCTATTCCATTGTCTTGATCATATCAAAATGCGCCCACGCTCCTGATGATTAACTTCATGGTGGTTATATGAGTTGCTGGTGCAATGTCTGGTCAATATTGCCCTGTCCAACCGGTTTCACCCGTAGATTTTTCGACTGTAAGGGTTCCCCTAATGACACATTTGAATCATGGCGATTCATGCAGTGCATGAGGTATTAATGAAAATTGGTCTCTCCATTCCTGCAAGCATGACAGGTTCGTGAAAGTACTAAAATATGGTTTTGACATTGCGTTTGATAATGCCCTGCTATCTATCTCTCACGCGCAGACAGCATATATCTTTGTAGAGTGATCATTTGCGTGTACATGGACACTTATTCACATGCACATGATCGAACATAAGATATTTGATAATGATCGCGCAAGAGAGAAATGGAGATCTAGCACTTTCGAAGCAGCCATGGAGCAGTGCATTTGGAAGAGGTCTCTTAAGGGTGATAGATTAGCGGTAGGGGTGTGCAACTGGACAGGGTATACTTGGGAACTAGATCAGCTCACTCGGAAAACAGGGTCGGGAACTGGTTTCCCAAAATTTGGAACCGGTTTGAACCTGTCCGGGAATTGGGTCCAAGTGATTACCCACTTGGAATCAGTTCTCAGACCGGTTTTGGAATCAGTTTTGTAAGTAGAGGTCCAAAATCCTATTTTTTTCTGCTGATTTCTATTTTTATTTCGGCAATCGCACATCGTTTTTCCTCTTAGCTCTAGCAGACATGCACGGCGCTCATCCTTCGTTGTTCCTCTTCCTCGCTCGCTTCCCTCCCTCATTGGCTCCCTCTCGCATTGTCCGATAGACAGACAACGTCCGTCGCCACCAAATTCCTGGGTACCACGTGGATTGGCTTGCCTAATTTCTCTTTTGAAGGATGAGTTATGCTTGTAGCAGAGATTTGTTAACTGTTTTAGATAAATGAATAGTTTCATGTATAATTGTGTGAATGAGACTAATATTAAATCCATGTTTGTTACTAATGTTTATGCAACGTTACGATTTTTGCTTTGCTTTATGATTTTATTTATGATAATTAGCCTTGTGGATTCTTAATTTTTCGTTTAGTCAAAATTTTTATGTACTTATTCAATACAAATTATGAGAATTACATTATTTTCTCGTATATTAATGTAAAATTCGAAGTTGTATAGAATATCGGGCGATTACAAAACAGGTTCTAATAGAAACATGGTTGACCTTGGAACCGGATTGGAAAAACAAGGTGGGTCGGGTACAGGGTCCAATACAAACAGAGTCAGGTACACGGAAAAAAAGAAAAGAAAAGAGAACATGTTATAATATAATCGGGTATAGGATCTAGGTCTAAACCCTACTCACCTTGGACTCGATCACCCTTAATTGGTGGTGCAGTTATTGTGACTTAAACTACTTCAAACCAATATTCATCAAACGGGTGGATTGGTTCGAAAATGATTTGATCCATTTTGACTTATTTAATTTATTTCGATCCATTTCCATGCAATACAAATCTAACAACTCATTCGATTTGACTCATATTACTAAAATATTTTCATATTCAACTCAATCTTGGTCTTTGCGTGATGTTGGCAAGAGTGGATTGGCTGGCGACCCTCACCAGATTTCATAACCAAAATAAATAAATAAATAAATAAATAAATAATAAAAATTATTTACAAAATTTCAGAAATTATGAAAGATGAAGAATTATAAAAATTGTCCTTACATTTCCAGCTCCACTTGATGCACTGGACGCATCATTTACTGTCAAAAAGGTTTTCTATTTTTCATATAGATTAGTTCTCAATCCATTTAAGGCCCCTAAAGTTGTTGGACAACTCATTTATGATTTATCTCTAGTTGAAGACAATCCACTTAGGACTCGCATCATTGAATATGTATTCAAATATAGATTGTCAACTCATTTTGCCACTGTCTATTCAAATCCAAGAACCAAGATGTGGTAGGTTGGGGCAAAGGAAGAGAGGCCCAAAAATATTGGAGGCATAATAAACTGCAAAATTACATGCTCCGATTTTGCCAATAAGAGCCACGTGTTGTTGAATCACCGCTCATTGTCATGCATTTTCAGACTAAGAAAGGCAATTGACTGAATCTTTCTCCACCAACAGAGTTACTGAAGCAAATTTTGTCCTTTTACAGTAGGGGTTTGACACTCGGCGAATGATTGTGGGAGCCTCTACATTCCACGAATTTCACGCGGACTCCACTTCTGCTCCCTCAATGCTGCCCTCAGCTCGAGTCCTGTCGCTTCTGACTCATTTATAGCTATGCCATGCTGGACGGTTGGGTGCCTGAAGAAGGGCCGTCCAATGGTACTGATCGTAGATAAATATCTGAGGTGCCATCGACTCTCTACCCTCGGTAGTCACCTTTTCTGATATTATGTTCTGTTTTGCCTATCTATTCCATAGACTGTTGCCTCACTGTGATAATACTAGTGCTGACTAAAAAATTTCCATCCAGGATCGGGTGAGCGAGTGAGGATAAGATGGGAAAGATGAAAATTCTTGCAGGAGCCAGTAATATATGGATGAAACTCAATCTCCGAGTGGCAATCCTTACGAGTCTATCTCTTCGAGTCTTTCTCATGTTATTTGCACCCCTTCGCAAGAGGTGTTTGAGCAGTTGGATCTTGATGCTCATCTGGTCAGCTTACTTGGCTGCCGACTTGGTCGTTGACTACCCCTTCGGACTCGTTGTCCAAGCCCAAATCAGTAGCGGTGCTTCAGATTCCGAGATGATGCACATGGTGGCCTTTTGGCATTTTGGCATTTTGGGCTCCATTTCTTCTGCTACATCTAGGAGGACCGGACACCATAACCGCCTTTGCCCTCGAGGATAATGAGCTGTGGCGTAGGCACTTGCTTAATCTCTTATTCCAAGTAGGTGCTGCGGGCGATGTAATGTGTGAATCCTTCCCCAGTGGCAAGCTAATTGTTCCGACCATCCTCATGTTTATTGGTGGAACCATTAAATACATAGAGCGAATGCGTGCTCTATACCTTGCAAGCTTCAGTAACTTTCGGGCCTCCTTGCTCCCACCTTCTGATGTTGGGCCGGACTATGCCAAGTTCATGCGAGAATACGTTGTCACCCGGAGATTTTGCGTGGTGCCGGAGGGCCTATATTTTAAAACACGTGCTAGGGCCGAAGATGGAAATATTCTGGACTACAGAGCTGTGACAAAAGAGGCGTTTTCTTATTTCACAACCTTCAAAGGCATCCTTGTGGATCTCATCTTCAGCTTCCATGAACGAAACGATAGCTGCCATTTTTTCAGCAGCAACACTGCAAGGGATGCTTTTAGGGTCATTGAGGCTGAGCTCAACTTCTTTTATGATGTTCTTTATACCAAGGCTGCTGTGGTTCATTGTCCAATAGGGTACCTTTGTCGAGCTACGTCAATTGGCTCCATTGTTACTGCTTTTGCATGTTTCTATGTCCTGAACAAGCATGGTTTTCACGAATTACATACACCTTGCTCCTTGGAGCCGTTGGCCTGGAATTTGTAGCTCTTGGTATGCTCATTTGTTCTGACTGGACAATTGCAAAAATAGAAACATCTGAGAAACATTGTAGAAGTTTGTATAAAGGAAGCATCTTCATTAAGTTCCTCCTCAGTATTATATCTAAAAGTTCACCATTTGCATTGCATATACTACATGCTAGGTGGTCTAAATCAGTCTTTCAGTACAATTTGATAGATTCTCAGCTGAGAAAGTGGCCAAAATGGATAGAGAAACTCCTTGATCTCATCCATCTGCAGGAATTTTTTGATGACTTGAAGTCTGGACGATTAGAACAATACAGTGAAAAGTCAGGTGAACTGATTTTTGAAGAGCTGAAACGGAAGTCATTTACGGGAAGCAACAAAGAGATACGTGCTACTCGAAATGAATGGGCGCTGGAGCATACTAAAACGGGGCGAGATTGCAAAAACTTGCTTCCATTTATCTGTGATGTTGATTATGGGAAGAGCCTTTTACTGTGGCACGTTGCTACTGAATTCTGTTACAATATTGATAAAAGTACAGACCATCATTGTGAAACGAGTAAGGTCTTGTCAGATTACATGCTTTACCTTATGATCAAACAACTTGACATGATATTTGCAATGGTTGGGATTGGCCAAATAAGGTTTCGGGACACTTGTGCCGAGACAGCGATTCTTCAATGAAAATATAGTTGATGAGAGCAAAAAGAACATAATGAAGGAATGTGCCTGTGAAAGTCTCCTTTGGATTTATTGATGGGCCTAAGTTCCTACAGGGCCCGGCCCAGGTGAAGCCTGGGAATAGAGAGAGAGGATGTAAAAGGAGACAAAAGCTTCGAAATCGAACGGGACTGAAATCTCTTCCTCAATACTAAGCGGGTGTCTGTTTGTGGTGTATGATACGTTAGTATTCTATGATTTAAAAGAGTTGGGAAAATTTGATCGAGACTTGTATGATGTTATATGATGTTGTAAATGGGAACTGATTATGTTCGCATATCTTTTAAATTTTTTCGAAAACAAAAATCTGTGTGGCGTGGACATTGTTGGCGTATGCTGCAATTCATTGCCGACTGTATATGCATGCTCAACAACTTTCTAAAGGAGGAGAACTTGTCACCTTGGTTTGGTTATTGATGGTACATCTTGGTGACTTGAGCCGGAGACCGTTGACCGACGACCGTTGACCGACGAACGACCGTTGACCGTTGAACGACCGTTGACCGTTGACCGTTGACCAAAAAAAAAAAAAATTTGTTTCTTTTTCAAAAGCTCTATGTAATCCACCTTTATTCTGCACCATGTTATGGAAGATCTAGAGGATAAATGAAATTGATTATCGATGGGCCTTGAAGTCACCTTGAGGTCATATGTCCGATCATCGCCAAGATGTGTTGAAGGCATTAGAGCAATATTCTTGAAAGGGAAAAGGTCGATATTTCTTTCCGTTCGTGTGAATGTTATTTGTAAGATGTATTAGCTTTTTTTTTTTATGAATGTGCTATGTGGACATCCTATGTAAATGTTATCTACCCAGTATTGTTGGATGTAGCAACCTATATGCTCATAGTGACCTTTTGATATTAATAACTCGTGCATGGATGTCTGATGTGTTCAGATCAATGGCTTCAGGCAAATGAAAATTCAATGTGTCTTTGGAAAAGCAAAAAGCACTAAAAGCTCTTGACCATGTTATGGAAGATCTAGAGGATGCTTTGTGCGCCACCTTGAGCAAGCGCAGTTGGGGCTTCATGCTCTAGCGCAAGCGCATTGATTCGTTCAATAAGTGGAAATGCAAGGGATCAAGTCCTTCTTGCAAGAAACCAAGAATTAACCAACAAAAGAGAGGAAAACGTCCTCATGTAAAGAATATCTCAAGGGTGAAGTGTTACAACTGTGACCAGAATGGTCACTATGCCCGCAATTGTTGCGAGCCAAAGAAGTTACACACCCTTGGTACAATTGGGAACTTTGCATATGTGTCAAGTTCTCCGTATTCTTGACTGAATCTAATCCTCGTGGACTGGATTCGGGATCGACAGACCATGTAGCGAAGGATAGAGGATCCTTCGTGGAATTCCGACGAGTACCTACTGGAACTAAATGGATCTATGTGGGAAACAACTCCGTGAGCTGAAGTGAAAGGAATTGGCACATGCCAATTGAATATGCGTGATGGACGCACTTTGTTCCTTCATGATGTATTGTATGCTCCGAGATTCGTCGGAATTTAGTGTCTGTTTTAGTGTTGGTTAAATTAGGTTTTAATATGAACTTCCATAATAAAGGTGTAGATTTGTATTTGGATACAAACTACTATGGTCATGGATATTTTCTGGATGGTTTTATTGTGTTAGATATTGATTATGTTAATACAAATGTTTGTTATTCCCTTCTCACGTCTCCTAACACATATGATAATGATGTGAATGTATGGCATGCTAGACTTGGTCACATTGGCCAACAGCGTATGAACGTACTAGCCAAAGAGGGCTTGTTGGGCAATATTGAAAAAGTCGATTTGTCTATCTCAAGCATTGCCTAGAAGGGAAAACGACAAGGAAACCATTTGGAAAATATAAAAGAGCTGAATTTCCTCTGCATTAATCCATTATGATGTCTGTGGTCCAATGAATGTGAAAGGAAAGCGTGGGGCTGTTTATTTCATCACTTTTATAGATGATTATACTCGATTCGGATATGTCTATTTGATTTCTCACAAATCTGAAGCAATAAGTTGTTTCAAAAGGTTTATGAACCTGGTAGAGAATCAATTAGACAAGAAAATAATAGCATTGAGATCCGATCGAGGTTGAGAATATTTATCTGATGAGTTCAGAAAATTATGTGATGAAAAAGGAATAGAAAGACAGTTATCTATTCCTTATACTCCTCAACAAAATGGTGTTGCGGAGAGGAGAAACGAACCCTACTAGAAATGGTTAGGTCCATGATGGCGCATGCTAACTTACCTATCACCTTTTGGAGTGATGCGTTGTTATCTCGCTGCCTATATACTTAACCGTGTGCCTTCCAAATCGCTTGCTTCCACTCCATATGAGTTATGGACAGTAGAAAACCAGACTTAAGTTTTCTTAAGCCATGGGGTTGTGCTGCCTATACACTTGAATCCTCTCACAAGTTTGGGAAATTGGGTCCCGAGGAAAGAAGAGTATTTTCATAAGATACTCAGAACACTCAAAAGGGTATGTGTTCATAGGTGAGCAGGAAAATGGGAGTAT
Source organism: Eucalyptus sp. ANBG9806169 (assembly GCA_014182395.1). Lineage (NCBI taxonomy): Eukaryota > Viridiplantae > Streptophyta > Magnoliopsida > Myrtales > Myrtaceae > Eucalyptus > Eucalyptus sp. ANBG9806169. Next base: position 1,521,920 of record CM024582.1, read on the forward strand.
AACTGAATTTGAATCACGGGATGTCACATTCTTAGAGGATGAATTTCCTAAAAAGGGCGAAATAGGGGAAGACAACTCCCTATTTGAAACCTCGGATCAAGATAATGATCTTGGTGGAGTTTGTCCAAGTGGGAGTAATGTGAGAAGTGATGAATTAAATTCAACTCATTCTCAATTGCAACCACATAATGAGACGACATCATCATTATCTAATCCCAGTGGGAGCATAATGGGGAATGATGTGCAAAGTGTACAAACTCCCATACGGCGAACAAGTCGCCAAAGTATTCCCCGTCGACGTTTTGACATTGAAGGGGAAACTTTTATGGTTGCTCCACAAGATGAGGATGAGCCTAGAAATATTAATGAGGCTCTAAATTGCCCTAGTAAGGAAAAATGGATTCATGCAATGAAAGAGGAAATGGAGTCAATGAAATCAAACCAAGTCCTGGGAACCGGTTGATCTTCCAAAAGGACGCAGAGCTATTGGGAACAAATGGGTTCTCAAAGTAAAGCGAAAGGCTGATGGCTCGATAGAAAGGCATAAGGCTCGCCTTGTAGCGAAGGGGTATAATCAACGGAAGGGATTGATTATGAAGATACGTTTCTCTCGTAGTTAGATTTACCCCGATTCGCATTATTCTCGGCAATAGTATCTAGTTTGGATCTTGAATTACATCGATGGATGTAAAGACTGCTTTCCTCAATGGAGAATTAGAGGAAGAAATTTACATGGAACAACCAACCGGTTTCATGGTAAAAGGCCAAGAAGAAAAGGTGTGTCGACTTTTGAGGTCGATATACGGCCTTAAGCGATCATCGAGACAATGGTATATACGTTTTCATAATGCCATAATGGCATATGATTTTACAATGATTGATGAGGATCATTGCGTATATATCAAAAGATCTAATGATCATTTTGTGATCATATCATTATATGTTGATGATATATTGATTGCCGGAAGCAATATGGAGTTTGTTCATACTGTCAAAAGTTGGTTATCTTCCAACTTTGAGATGAAGGATATGGGTAATGCTGCATACATTCTTGGAGTTAAGATTTCAAGAGATCGTTCGAAGAGATCGTTGTCTCTTTCGCAAGAAATATATAAATAAAGTTCTTGAACGATTTCGTATGCAAGATAGTAAACCCATAGACACTCCTATTGCAAAAGGTGAAGGATTGAGCCATAGATCTGTGTCCAAGGACTCCACAAGAAAAGGAACATATGAAACATGTTCCTTATGCAAGTGCAAGATTGGGAGCTTGATGTACGCTATGATGTGTACAAGACCCGACATATGTTTTGCAGTTGGAATGGTGAGTAGATACCAATCCAATACAAGTCTAGCACATTGGAAAGCCGTTAAGAGAATACTGAGGTATCTAAAGGGAACTGCTGATTATACGATGAGTTATCAAGGAAAGGATCTGCGACTCAAAGGCTATCCTGAAACTGTTTAGGGAGGAGGTTTAGACGAAAGGAAATCTACCTCTAGTTTTGTTTCCTTATTGAATAATGGCACCATATGTTGGAGCAGTAAGAAACAAACGTGTATAGCCTTGTCCACGAAGGAAGATGAGTTCGTGGCATTATCAGCAGTAATATAAGAATGAGTTTGGCTTTAGAGATTTTTTGGATCACTTAGGTGTTATTGAGAAAGCTGCAAATCAATTATTAGTTAATTGTGATAGCCAAGCAGCTATAGCGTACACCAAAGATCCAAAATATCATGGCAAGACCAAACATATAGATACCAAGTATGACTTTGTCAAAAGATATGGTTGCACGAAAGGATGTGAACTTGCAAGGTACATATCTACGCATAGAATGGTAGCGAGATCCTATGACAAAGCCAATACCTAGAGATGTGATTTGTGGTCATATAAAATCTCTAGGATTGCGTAGAGTATGATGTACTGGATTGTAATTTCCCTGAGTTGTTCACATGTATGAACTAGTGTTGTTTCATTATTAATGCCTATGAATCTTTTGTTTGATCTTTATGCATCTTAATGTTTAGTGCATTATATTATGTTGAGAAAGTATGTCGGACAGATAAGAGATTAGCCCACTCACACGGGTAATCGCCTCTATTTACTGTGTGATAGATAGAGATGAGACTGTTTTTAAGCTTATTATCTAGGTGATAATCGAGAGCTCAAGCTTAAAATAAATATGTCGCCTTAACGAGTGTTAAGATGAGGACATAATACTTACGATGTCCGAAAGTAAAATAACCCACACATTTTACTTTATCTGTCTAAGATGCCGATGTGAGTTCGATGAATTTTGTGAATGAGTAAATACGTGAACTCAAGTTAGACATTGGGTATGTCCGAACTATCATCTCGTACGGTATTGATTGTGTAGACATACGCTCCATGGGAAAGGAGTTAATACCATAATACGTATTTCATACTACGTATGCATGAGACGACCTATAAGAGTGACAAAAGTTTGATCTCAACTTTTATGACGTGTGAGACTCTTGAGGAAAAGAGTTCCTCAATTTTTAGTGCCCTCATGACTCTTACTTATTCTCAAAATTTCTATTTAGTGTTTGCTATCTTAGAATGTTGCCAATGGTCATGAGTTGATTCGATCTAATGGGACATTTCTAGAAAAGCAAGTTGAACTGAAATTGAGAGTTTGAAGGAAAGAGGAAGATCGGATTTGTAGAATCACATTGTGGTTTTGTGTTCACGAATGCGACCAATTATGACTGTCTTTGGGATAATCATAATTGTGAATACAATATATATATCATTGGTTAAATGAGATTAAGAGATATATAAATGTGATCGATCGATCTAGGGTACCGCATACTAAATTTACTCGGAAAATGATGCCCAATATGAGCTGCTATATATTCCTAACGGATGTATAGCAACGAGCTCTCAAAGTATCTTTGGCCGCACGGATTATTCACCGGAATGAATGTTGAAAGAGGAAAAGAGGGATTTTTTTCGGTTGATGGGCCTAAGTTGGGCCTATCCGCCCATGCTGGTTTTTGAACCACCATGTGCGAGTGGGAGATGATGGATTTATTGATGGGCCTAAGCTGGCCCGGCCACGATGGGCCTAGGGCCCGGCCCACGGGAATTAGGCCCGTGGAAAGGGCAACCTATTTAAGGAATAGAGAGAGAGAGGAACGTACCTCTTGGCATTTTGTGCAAGAACATTGTTCATTCTCTTCAAGTTCTCTCTCTCAAAAGATAAGAAGCGACGCCATCTTCACTTCACGACGAATCTTCGACATCGGATCGAACGGGACCGAAATCTCTTCCTCAATACGGCATCGGTGTCTAACTGTGGCCAACAAGGTACGCTCGAATCCGTGGTGTACTTTTGATCGGTGATACGTTAGATTCCCGGGCTTATCTTCCGCATATGATTTAGGGGTTCGGTTTAGGTGCCGAATCCGGTTTTTCGGGAATCAAGCGAATCCAACAGTCTCCTTTCTGTTCCTACAGAGGTGAAGCCTGCTGATGTAAAAGGAGACAAAAGCAAATTTGTGCTGTTTGATGCGTGTATTCTCGCAAAAGAGTTGGGAAAATTTGAGGAGACCAAATGGGTGATTATGAGTGAAGTGTGGGTGGAATTGTTGGCGTATGCTGCCATTCATTGCTGACTGTATATGCATGCTCAACAACTTTGTAAAGGAGGAGAACTTGTCACCTTGGTTTGGTTATTGATGGTACATCTTGGCTTGACGAGCAGCTCCAAATAGAAGGGGGTCAGTTTAGAGATAGCGCATTAGATTGATAGTTTCCGAGTTGGCAAAAGATGAGGCTTCTACGTGCATATTCCATTGAAAAATATCATGGTACAAATGTCACTTTGTTCGTTTTCTTCTTGTACTGAGTGTGCTTATTTGCTTTGACTACACATTACTAAGTGACCTTTCTTGAAAACTCTATCGGTCCAGTTTCTCTAATATCTTGAGGTTTCATGCACTTTTTTGAATCGAACAAGAGAAGCTCACGCGAATCACATCCAATCGCACCGATTTAACATTCGTGTCGCAAGTTTAATGTTGTATAGGTAATGGAAAATAACATTGTGAATTCAAACTAAGAGAGTATCTATGGCTTCATCTATAATTGAGAGTGATCAATAATGGTTTAATATTCGATATGGTTTTGACGACTTAGCTACTCTGATTCGAATCCAAAGAAGTTGTGGTTGAATATGCTGTGCTATCTATATAACACACACATAATGTATCTTCGTGGAATGATAATTTGCGTGTACATGGACTCTCATTCACATGCACATAATCGAATCGAACAAAGGAGGAGGTTTGATAATGATGGCGGGAGAAAGAAAACTGAGATCTAGCGCTTTAGAAGCAGCCATGGGACAACACGCTTGGAGGCAATCTCTTTGAGGGTGACAGATTTCCCCGGTGCAATCATTGTGACTTGCGCTGCTTCAAAATGAAGCGAAGATGTGGAGTCACTGGAGTGTAGGGGCAAGAGGAAGAGTTGTATAAAATATCAGAGGGCAAAAATGTACAGCAACATGTCATCCTGTGATTCAGTGGAAACCAGGCCAAACCGTGTGGGCCCGACCACTCAAGTGGTAGGCCCACGAAGAAATGGACCTTGTGGGCCTTGGTACACTGCTTAACTGGCTCCAATCTTCGAGTGGGGTGTGGGCCATGGCACGTTAGGAGTGTTAGGTTTTCTGGAATCCCCAGACAGGGTTTAAGCAAAATCTGGAAGGTTTGACTTGGAGGAGATAATGGGCAGTGGGCACACTGCCCAGTGGCAAAAAGGCTCTTCCTTCTCGCATTTTCATTTGCCGCTCATTAGATTATTGTAGATTTTAGATGGTAGTGTCTCGGTCACTGAGAACCACTAAAAAGGAAAACATTTAACTAAATTTTCTCCCTACACAGAATCACTGAAACAATCGTCTTATTATAGTTTGATGCCTACTTATTCTTTGGCTTTAAGGCATCTAAATTATGTGATCCACGCTTTCGCCGCGTTGGGGCAGGTGATAAGAGCAAGCAAATTGGTCAATTTAGGACATCTTAAATGAGTCACTAGAGGTGGATAATCATGTATGGCAGGCCACTAGAATGTAGCATTACATAGAGTACTGATTACCTTAGTGACATCTTTAGCAAGTCAAAGTGTACACTCCCAACATAAAGCTTGGGAAGGCTGGTGGACCGTCCTCCCCCATAATCTTATGAGCCGAAGAATGGAGAATTGTGACATTAAGGTGAAGAGTGAGTGATACCGAAGCGATAATAAAATTGGTTCCTAGGAGTAACATCAAGGTATTTGACTGTTTGTGCTGAGAGTTGTAAGATTGAATGGTTATAGCCATGAGAAATTTTAAAGGCGGATTTGGCCTCTTATGCACAAAAATAGTTGGGAGTTGCTTTCTTGATGAGGACATAGCTGGCCAAAACCAGTTGTTGTACTTAAATGTTTTGTATGTCCTACTCGAGAGATTGGATGCCTAAGCTAAATTGTCTGTAGTACGATTAGAGGTGAGATGCGATTTGCTATACTATTTTTAGGAGCAATTATTAGAAGGAAGGTTGGTTGGGTGTTCTCGGCTCACCAGGTGCCGCAAGGGTTATTTCGTGGCCAAGAAATTGTCAGCCCGTGACAAGACACTTAGAGATTGTTGGGAGATGCATCGGTTTGAGTTTGATCTTGTTGTGCCGAAAGAACAATGACATAGCAGACCCATTCACCGACTTTTCATGTCGTGGGCATTTCATTTTTGTGGTTTCATGATTCAGTCTATTATAATAAACCGCATTTAAGGACGCAACAAAATAGAAATGCAGACGAGTTTCTATCTCTTTTATGGATTTTGTCTCTCTGGATATCTCCTCTTTTCCCAGCAGATGATCTGCTCCGATGGTGCGGAACACCAAGGCATGAACCAAATAATACAATTATCTTTCTTACATAGTGGCGTGTGACGCCACCAACTTGGTATATGTTATGATGTTAAACATGTGCAATGTGTACAATGTCGCATTATGCAGGGGAGTGGAGGACGCTTTCACTGTCGGCCAAACCAGGAAAAAGAACTCATTCCCTGGCGCTGCAATGAAGTGAAGTAAAGCTCACTCTCATACAGATACGTACATAATTACCTATGTGTGGACGATAAGGAGAAAAGCTTGGAAGTAGCTCTCTGCAGGAGAGTTTTGCATTTCTTCTTTTCATTGAAGCAGAAGGAAGATTTTTAACGTAAACGACCCTTCTTTTCCCCAACGAGTATAGGCTTGGTTGATCAACGAATTTCATCTATAGGGTATCTCTTCTGTCACAGTCCTTATGCCTATTCGATAAACAAACTGCATAACTCAAGCTTTATGCCGTGCGTTGCTTTTATGTATTTCTGACGAGTAATGAATGAATGCTTGAAGAGGAAGTGCGGTGGCCATGACTCGTGAGTTTGCTAGGAAAAATTACTAAAAAAATCTTAAACATATTATAATTGTGTCAATTCAATCATAATTTTTTTTTAACCGAATGAATCATAAACCTTTTGCATTTGTGCTCAATCTGTTTAGCTAATTTTGACCGGTTGGCACTAATATAAATATCAGGCATCTTGCGTGACATTACTGGTGTTGACATAAATAACTTTTAATAACATTTTAATTTTTGTTTTTTTTAAATTTCTTTCTCTTACTTTTTTTTAATAATACTTTATTGGCCTAAGGCAAGCATCGCCATTGTTGGGGGAAGCTCGAGCCCTCGCCAAAGGCCACTAGTTGGGTTGGCGAGGGTCGAGCCTTGTTGACCATGGGCAAAGCTCAACCTTACTAGATTTAGCGAGTCGTGCCTCACCCATCCACTGGCAAGGCTCAACCTTGCTGGCCCTGCCTTTGGTGCTGGAAGAAGAAGGAAGTGAAGGGAAAAAAAGGAAAGAGAAAGGAAAAAAAGGAAAGGAATTATTAAAATATTATTAAAAATTATTTATATTAGTACTGATAGTACCATTTAAGATGGTTGATATTCATGTCAATGCCAGCCAACTAAAATTGGCCGGATAGACTGAATTAACATAAATATAATTTTTTTAAGATTATTTGACAAAAAAGATGTTTATGATTAAATTGGTATAATTATAATAAATTTATGATTTTTTTGGTTAATTCTCTAGTTTATTATAATTACCTCCCCCCAAGAGGGAGGTAATTTGAATCGAAATTGAACAAAAGCCGATGGGATTAGCAAGAAAGTCTACATGCTTTTTCCATTAGAGTGTGCTTTGAATGAAGTACGATTAAGCACTAGAAAACAAACGAAAGAGACGTGCATTTTTTGCCTATTGGGGATTGTTGTCGTCATCTGCACCCATTTCCAGAGAGAGAGAGAGAGAGAGAGAGAGAGAGAGAGAGATGCTTTGTGGATGATAGTGCCAGTCCTACCATACGTTATGGCAGGTGAAAAATTACCCTTATTTCGACAAAATTTAGTCATGAAACAGCCCTGGAGGTCATAACAGAAGCAATATCCTCAATTCCACACATGAAAGAATGGCCAAAGAGAACGTGTGATATATCATCATTAAAATTTGGTATATCTATTTGGAGCAATTGAGATGAGAAATGTTTATCATCGCAACATTAGGACTAGTTTGAACCCTCGAAACATAATCTTCATTAGCATGCACTATGCAATTTGTAGAGCACACTAAACTCCGCATTTGATGTATGTACTTAGGGCATTTTATGCTCACGCTATCTCTGATGAGTCATAACCTAAGTTAACCTTTAAGCAGGGGCTGGCTATGGATCCTTGGTACGGTTCATTTCTTATGAGGGCCTCTTGTACCTGTTCGTTTGCTTTGCAGCGATAGTGGGCTGTCATTATACGTCTCTTATTTTAGTTATATATATTAATACCTGAACACCTCACACTCATAATTTCCTCAACATCTTTTTCTTCCTTGGAGAGTGGGAATATCTTCTAATTACTTTACATCGTAGAGATTTTGAGGTCCAAATGAGGCTTGAGTTGAAGCGTTTTAGGCACTAGCTTAGGTCAGAAAACTTTTTATTAACATATAGCAATGAGAAAGACAGAAGAAAAGTCATCTCTTCAAGTGAATGGACAGGGGAAGGAGAGGTCCACACTGCAAAAAATCAAATGGAATGCAGTCTGTGATCAAATTACCAATTAATAGACCCCACTGACAAGTCACATGTCTACGTTCCCATTCCTCGCCAGTCACTCCAAGCACTCACACACCCAGCTGTATATAACTCACTCGCTCACTCTGTCTCTCCCAAGCCTAACCATATCCAAGAAACACAAACGCTATTGAACCCAACACGAACTAACCATGAAGCAAACCCTTTTCTTGCTCTCACTGGCCTTCCTCTCATTTTCCTTAGCACAAGGCCTGAACCCCAACCGGTGTGACCTCCCAAACCGGGGCTCAACCCTCCAGGTCTTCCACGTGAACAGCCCATGCTCTCCGCTGAGGCCACCCGAGGCCATGTCTTGGGAAGACACTGTGCTCCAATTGCAAGAGAAGGACGAAGCAAGGCTCCAGTTCTTGTCCTCAAGCCTAGTGGCTAAGAAATCTGTGGTGCCCATTGCACCTGGGAGGCAGATCCTACAGAGTGCCACTTATATTGTGAAGGTTCAGATTGGGACTCCTTCTCAGAGCATGCTCATGGCTGTGGACACCAGCAACGATGCTGCTTGGGTCCCTTGCAGTGGGTGCGTGGGTTGCTCTTCAAGCGTTCTGTTTGATTCTGCCAAGTCCACTAGCTTCAAGTCCCTTGATTGCCAAGCTTCTCAGTGCACGCAGGTAGTATACATGCATTTGATTATTTATGCCCTTGTTCTTGTCTTGAGATGTTATCCAAGTTAAATAGACATGTCTGAATTGTTCAGCTTGCTTGTTATGAATAATACTACGACACGATAGCACTAGTTAGGTTGTCTTTTTCTTGGAATGAAGATACTCAAATTTGTGGAGTTCTCAAAATAAATTTTATAAGTAGCTTCTTCATTGACATGTATGGCCGATGGGAGTACTGCTTGCAAGAATCTAAGATGAAGATCGCATTGATTTATCCAACCACCTAAAACCTTTGACATTGTTGTTTCCCAACGTCATTTAAGACATTTGACGAGTCGCTTTAAATGTACTTCAGAAAAAAAAAAAAAAACCATACAAGTTTGCCATTGTAAAATGATCGGTAAAAGTGATTCAGCATCATAAATGGCACTCTCACGAGCTAATTAAGGTGTACAAGAAATTTCAGGTACCGAATCCCAAGTGTGGCCAGAACACTTGCACCTTCAACATGACATATGGAGGCTCCACCATACTAGCGAATCTCTCGCAGGACACATTCACCCTAGCCACCGATCCCATCCCCGGCTACACCTTCGGTTGCATCCAAGCAACCACGGGGACCTCTTTGCCGCCGCAGGGGCTCCTGGGCTTGAGCCGAGGCCCGTTATCGCTCCTGTCCCAGGCCCAGAGCCTATACCAGTCCACGTTCTCGTATTGCTTGCCCAGTTTCAGGTCCGCCAACTTCTCCGGGTCGCTCCGGCTTGGCCCGGTGGGCCAGCCCAAAAAAATAAAGTACACTCCGTTGCTCAAGAACCCAAGGAGGTCTTCACTTTACTATGTCAACTTGATTGGCATAAGAGTTGGGAGCAAAATTGTGGATATTCCACCAAGTGCACTGGCTTTCAATGCTGCCACTGGGGCAGGAACCATCTTTGATTCAGGTAGAAGGCCAGGCCAGCCAGTGATTCTCCTTTTCAATAGTTTTTTTTTTTTGTCACTAAATTTTGAAAATGATTTTCCCTTTATTTTTGGATGAGCCAAAATGCTATCTCTCAATGTAATCCTGCATTTTGACCAAAATAAAATAAAATGGATTCCTGTATTAGAAATTGCCAATCACATTTTCTTTTGGGGCCGGACATTTATTGACAATTTACACAATAATGTTCAGTTATGGGACAAAAACATTTAGCTTCAAATTATATTGCAGGCAAAATGTAGCTTTGTCTTTATTAGTTCATTCATTACAATATGCTGATCAAGAAAAAAGATTGTTCTGATTTGTCTTTCTTTTCTGTCTTTATTTGGTATTTCTTTTTAACCTTCTTTTTCTTTGGGCCCCGGGTGCAACGTCCAGGCACGGTGTACACTCGGCTGGTGGAGCCGGCGTATGTGGCGGTGCGGGATGCGTTCCGGAAACGAATTGGTGGGAACGCGACGGTGACCTCGCTCGGGGGCTTCGACACCTGCTACACAGTCGCCATCGTTGCTCCGACGATGACCTTCATTTTCGACGGCATGAACGTGACGCTCCCACAGGACAACCTCCTCATCCACAGCACCGCTGGGACCACCACCTGCCTCGCCATGGCCTCCGCCCCCAACAATGTCAACTCCGTCCTCAACGTCATCGCCAGCATGCAGCAGCAGAACCATCGCCTCCTCTTCGATGTCTCTAATTCCAGGCTCGGCGTTGCGCGCGAACAGTGTTCTTCATGATTTTTTTGAATTTCTCTTTGTTTTGATTGGCTCTAGTGCAGAAGGCTAAGGATATGATTTGCGTCGCATCGAATTTGTGCTTTGGTTTGGTATTCTGGTAGCTCGCCATCTGAGTTCTGAACTGAGTGTCCGATTTTCTTTGATGGGATTAATTTGCAAATTTCTCGCGAAGGAATGAAGCTACTACATTGAGCTTGGATGATGTTCTGAACTCTGTTCATCTGTTTACTGTGTGATGCTTTATGGTAATAAGCTGCTGATGTCTGAAAAGTGGTTGTGAAGCCTCTTGATGGTTGTAAGTCTTGGCTCATGTTCTTCATCAGGAAGACAAGAATCTGTGAGACAAACAAAAAGAGAGAAATGTGAATAAGGATAAAGCTAAAATTGGAAATAAACAGTATTAAAGCTCGGGAGCAAGAAGCACCGGATGACAAAAGAAGACTCTCTCTCTCTCTCGATCTCTCTTTCGACTTCAAACTGGTATATAAAAGAGAGACTAAAGAGAAAGAAGAAAGGCTAAAGCGTGATAGAGAATACAATGTACATCATTAACAACAGCCAAAATGCTCTGGTTTTCATGCTTCTGATTTACATTCCACGAGTAGGCTCTTTTTCTTCTCGGTGCTTACTGTTGGAGTTTTGTTTGTTAAAACAAAAAAAAATGAGTGCCCTTTACCTTGTCCCACATGGAAAAGGTGGGAAAAAGTAAACCAGTTTAAAAGTGTGGGATTTACTTTAAACATTTAAAGTAATGATTGGGTGGGGCTAGACCTCACTATACCCACGTGCGGGTGCGCGATTATTAGGCGCACTAATCCCTCTATTATTTATTTTATTTTTGTTTTGAGAATTCTCGGAAATAAAATATAAAATGAAAATTCAAATTTTATTTATTAAATAAATAAATAATTAATAATTAATTATTATTCCGAATTTATTCGTGTCTTTTCATTTGCATATGATACCCGTTCGGTTTGCAACCTTTCACGAAGGGTTGCATTGGTTCGGTTTTAATTTCTTACGAATAGACACCTTTGTTCATTTGAACAAATTTCGAAAGGATGTGTTTTTTCATTTCGCAACTTTTCACGAAGAGTTGTCTTCGTTTTCTAAGACTAGTTTATATATATACTTGTCGATTGAGAAAGAAGTCTCGTGATCTTTTCTTCTTTTCGAGTTTTTCTTTCCGAAAATACGACCCATTCTTTCAATTGTTTCCTAGAGAGATCCTGGAGAAATACTAGAATTCTATATAGTATTCTCAAATTGAGACTTTGTTGTATCCCTGGAGGATATTTTGCCGGTGACCATTAGCAACTTTGTGGGGCAAATAAATCCTTAAAGAAAGTGATATCACGCCTCAAAGTCCGACTCGAGTACTTAAAAGATCCGTCTTCATTGTTCTACCCAATTCGAAGCAGTATTTCTACAACACTTACCTCATCTCAAGACCTGTCGCTTCTAACTCCTTTATAACTACGCATTGCTTGACACTCGGTTGCATGAAGCAAGACGTCCATTCCCTATCTGATCATAAATTAAATTCGAGGTTTTATCAACCCTCGGCCCTCACGAGTCACCTTCTCTGCTATTACGTTCTCCAGTTTGCATATCGATTCCATAATTGCTGCCGTAGTGGAATACTCATGCCGACTAAAACGATTCCTTCCTATCTCCGAGGGACGATCGTTATGAGCTTAGCTCTGCAAGTCTTTCTCATATTTTTCGCACCCATTCGAAAGAGGAGGTCAAAATGGTGGATAATGATACTCACCTGGTCAGCTTACTTAGTTGTTGATTGGGTCGCTGACTATGCCTTTGGACTCATTTCCAAGGCCCTATTCACTAGTGGTACTTCAAAATCCGAGGCTGATGCATATGGTAACCTTTTGGCGTTTTGGGTTCCATTTCTTCTGCTACACCTCGGAGGACCTGACACCACCACTACTTTCGCACTAGCGGATAATGAGGCGTGGCGGATGCGCTTGCTTCATCTCTTATTCCAGCTAGGCGCTGCAGGCTATGTGTTTTATCAATCGCTGCCCAGTAACAAGCTAACTGTCCCAACCATCCTCTTGTTTATTGGTGGAATCATCAAAAACATAGAGCGAACATGTGCTCTGTATCTCGCAAGATTTAGTAAATTCCGCTCTTTGCTCAGCCTGCTGATGCCGGGCCGTACTATGCTAAGCTCATGGAAGAATACTCTTCCAAGAAGGAAGTTAATATTGCCGCTTCAATGGAGGTTATGCCGGAGTCCTATATTCAATCCACAGATGGTGGAAAGACAGATGAAAAGATTTTGGACGACAGACAAGTGATAGAAGCCGCGTTTTTTTATTCACAACCTTCGAAGGCCTCCTTGTGGATCTCATCTTCAGGTTCCGTGAACATGACGAAAGCATGGAATTTTTCAGAAGTAGAACCACTAAGGATGCTTTCCGGGTCATCAAGGTTGAGCTCAACTTCTTTTATGATATTCTTCATACCAAGGCTGCTGGGGCTTACTGTTTAACAGGGTGCCTTATCCGAGCTCTCTCAATTGGTTCTGTCATTACTGCTTTTGCACTTTTCTATATCCTGAACAAGTAGAGTTTTCACGAATATGATATAAAGATTACATACACCTTGCTCCTTGGAGCTCTTGGCTTGGAATTTGCAGCTCTTAGTATGCTCATTTGCTCTAACTAGACAATTGCACTTTTAGGGAGATCTGAGAAACATCGTAGATGTTCGCCTATCAAAAGCACCTTCATTGAGTTCCTCCTCAAATTCAAATATGAAGATTCATCGTTTGCATTGCATATATTCCATGCTAGATGGTCTAAATCTATCTTCTAGTACAATTTGATTGATTCTCGGCTGAGAAGGTGGCTAAAATGGATTGAGAAACTCCTTGATCTCATCCTTAGGTGGCCAAAATGGATTGTGAAACTTCTTGATTTCATCTCTCTTCGGGAATTGTTTGATGACTTGAAGTGTGGACGAGAAGAACAGTACAGTGAAAAATTAGGTGAATTGATTTTTAATGAGCTGAAACGGAAGTCATCTGATGCAGAAGATTCAGAAAGCATGAAGAAAATGTGTGCTGCTTGAGGTAGATGGACTCTGGAGAATACTAAAGCAAGGCAAGATTGCAAAGGCTTGCTTCCATTCGTCCGTTATGTTGATTATGGCGAGAGCCTTTCACTTTGGCACATTACCACCGAACTCTATTACAACGCTGATGCTGCTACAAGTACAAGCAATAACCGTGAAAATAGTAAGATCTTGTCAGATTACATGTTTCATCTTATGATCAAACAACCTAATATGATTTTTGCAGTGGCTAGGATTGGCCAAATAAGTTTCCGAGATACTCGTGCGGAGTTGGACAAGTTCATGGATGAAAATATCTCTGACGGGAGCACAACAAATGGAAGTACCTTTGAGAGGAGCACAGCGAAGGATAGGAAAGAAAGTGTGTGTGAAAATCTCCTTTTGGTTCCTACAGATGTGAAGCCAATTGATGTGAAAGGAGACAGAAGCAAATCTGCGCTTTTTGATGGGTATATTCTCGCAAAAAAATTGGACAATTTGGGGGAGACTGGGTGGGAGATAGTGAGTGAAGTATGGGTGGAATTGCTGGGGTATGCTGCGATTCATTGCCGTCCTTACGATCATGCTCAACAACTCCGTAAGGGAGGAGAACTTGTCATCTTGGTTTGGTTATTGATGGTACAATTGGGCTTAAGTGAACAGGTCCAAATAGTTGAGGGTCACGCCAAAGCAAACTGATTGTTTAGAAATAACAGGGGCAAGTTGCCCAGTTGGTAAGGGATGGGGCTCCTATGTGCAAATTCCATTGAGAATCTCATGGTTGGTAGGAATCTCAGTTTGTTTACACCTTTGTTTCGTTTCCTTCTTGTAATGAGTGTGCCTATTTGCTATGAGTGTGTACCTTGTTGGAGTGTCATTCCCTTTAACTGTTCAATATCTCCAATATCCTGCGATCCTATGCACTTCTTTTTTGAACAGAAAGAGAGAATCTCACACAAGTTACATCCAATTACACTTATTTATTATTCGTGTTGTAAATTTAATGTTGAATCCGCAACATAAAGTAATATTCTTAAGTCAAAACAAGAGCATAAGGCATTTTCTACATAAAATATATATTCTTCGTATAAATGATCATACCAATATAAATGTTGAAATGTATGTGGTTGTTAAATAGTGTTCTGATTGAATTAGGGAAGGGGGACTCAAAACTAAGCCAAACCAATGGTTTCACTCTTTTTACTCCTACACCAAACCCAAATTGATAAACCTGGGTCGACTTCGTCCTAATTTTGTTCTCCTTGACAACCCAAAGAAACAATTTTCTTGTTGTATAACTAAGCTGAATTTACTACATGATTAAAGTACCGAAAAACATAGGCAATCGAATAGTAAAATAAAAAAAAGAAAATAAATTAGAAATTATATTTACGTAGTTCAATCAGTTTAAACAACTACATGGGTAGAGCATCGAATGATCTCATTATTTATCAAGAGATACAGTGAAAATTATGACCATACTTGAATCACTCAGACACTATTAGTGATTCTCAATCCTTATAACACATCATAGTTTCTCGTGAGATAATCTCTCAATCTCGTAAATGAATACACGACATCTTACCACAAGATTTAAATGGGAATGGATCTTCTAGATGTGGGTTGGGAGTGGTTGAGATGTGGAAGATGACGGAGCTTACAATTAGATCAATGGAAGTCACCTAAGAAATAAATGACGAACAGTAAAAAAAAAAACATCGAGATATTTATGTGGTTTGATCCAATAATTGATATATATCTACGAATAGAGCTAGCAATAAAAAAATTTACTAATAATCGAAGAATCACATAATTACAATCATTCAGACACTTACGTTATACCAAAACCCATATTATTTCTAAATAAATAACTCAATTGGATGTGAAACTCCTGGCACAAAACTTAGAGATTTTCCAAACTTCTATGCACTTTGCATGCACTAAAGGAAACTCTAAATAGAAATGTCCCTCTTTTTCTTTAGAAGGTGCGAACATATGGAGTGTCAAAACTTGGCATCGGGGGGACAAAGTTTCAAAAGATACACTTAGGGGGTGCATGATAAATTAGAATTTCTATTCCAGAAACAATTTTTCTATTCCAGACTTGTTTTTGGAATAGAAATCTGTTTGGTAACATTATTTCATTTTTCTATTTCTAAAATAAATTATTGTTCCAGAAATAGGTTGGAGATGGCTGCGGCAAGAGAAAGGATCAAAAGAAAAATAAAAAAGAAAATTGACTTATTTTTAGAAATTGTTCCTAGAAACAAGAACCAACTTTTTTTTGTTTATTATTTTTGCTCCAAATATATTCCCGAGCTAACTTTCTATTCCAAGGAACAAAAAAATAACTTGGTGTTACCAAACGGATTTTTGTTTTTTTTTTTTTTTTTTTTTTTTTTGTTTCGGGGAACAAAGGAATAGAAATTCTAAGGAACATAATTATTATCATGCGGACTCTAATAGTGTGATTATTATCGCATCAATTTTAATGGAAATGATTTAATTCGACATTAAATCAAGATAAAAAAAGAAGAGGAAAAGATTGTTCTGATGGCTTTTCTTCTCTTTTATTTTTTTCGGTTTTTCTTTTTAATCTTCCTTTTTTCCCCGCCTGGGTGCACCGTCCGGGCACGGTTTTCACTCGTCTGGTCACTGGTGGAGTCGGCGTATGGCCAGCATGCAGCAGCAGAACCATCGCCTCTTCTTCGACGTCTCTAATTCCAGGCTCGGCGTCGTGTGCGAACGGTGTTCTTCATGATTTTTTTGAATTTCTCTTTATTGTCGATCAGCTTTAGTGCAGAAGGTTAAGGATATGATTTGCATCACATCGAATTTGTGCTTTGGTTTGGTATTCTGGTAGCTCGCCACCTGGGTTCTGAACTGAGTGTTCGATTTTCTTTGATGGGATTAATTTGCAAATTTTTCGTGAAGGAATGAAGTTACTACATTGAGATTGGATGATGTTCTGAACTGTGTTAACTCTGTTTACTGTGCGATGCTTCATGGTAATAAGCTGTCAATGTCTGAAGAGTGGTTGTGAAGCCTCTTGTTGCTCGTAAGTCTTGGCTCATGTACTTCTTCATCAGGAAGATAAGAATCTGCTAGACAGACGAAAAAGAGAGAAATGTGAATGAGGCTAAAGCTACAATTGGGAAAAAAACAGTATTAAAGCTCCACAACAAGAAGCACCGGATGACAAAAGAAGATTCTCTGTCTGTCTGTCTGTCTGTCTCTCTCGACTTCAAACTGGTACATGATCTCCTGAGGAATGGACAGCGACAGGTGCGATGGAAGAGAGATTGAAGAGAAAGAAGAAAGGCTAAAGTGCGATAAAGTGCGATAAAGAATACAACGTACATCATTCACAACAGCCAAAGTGCATTGGTTTCCATGCTTTTAATTTACATTCCACGAGATTCTCGCTAACTCCTGTTCTGCTCCATGCTGACCTCATCTCAAGACCTGTCGCTTCTAACTCCTTTATAACTACGCATTGGTTGACACTCATTTGCAAGAAGCAAGACGTCCATTCCAATCTGATGGTAAATTAATTTCGAGGTATTATCAACTCTCTACCCTCAATAGTCTCCTTCTCTGCTATTATGCTCTCCGGTTTGCATATTGATTCCATAATTGCCGCCTTACTGGCATACTCGTGCTGACTAGAACAATTCCTTCCAGGATCTGGTGATTCAGGGAAATATGGAAATTTTTATAGTAGCCAAGAAATTATGGATGAAACTCAATCTCCGAGGGATGATCGTTGTGAGCCTATCTCTGCAAGTCGCTCTCATATTTTTGGCACCCATTCGCAAGAGGAGTTCACGAAGGGGGATCATACTACTCACCTGGTCAGCCTACTTGGTCGCTGACTGGGTCGCTGACTATGCCTTTGGACTCATTTCGAAAGCCCAAATCACTGCTGGTACTTCAAAATCCGAGGCTGCTGCATATACTGACCTTTTGGCATTTTGGGCTCCATTTCTTCTGCTACACCTCGGAGGACCCGACACCATCACCGCTTTTGCGCTCGAAGATAATGAGCTGTGGCGTAGGCACTTGCTTAATCTCTTATTCCAGCTAGGCGTTGCAGGCTATGTATTTTATCAAACGCTGCCCAGTAACAAGCTAATTGGGCCAACCATCCTCATGTTTATTGGTGGAATCATCAAATACATAGAGCGAACATATGCGCTGTGGCTCGGAAGCTTTAGTAAATTCCGTGACTCCTTGCTCGCGTCTGATGATGCTGGCCCAAACTATGCCAAGCTCATGGAAGAGTACTCTTCCAAGAAGGAAGCTAATATCCCTGCTTCAATAGAGATGACGCCGGAGTTCGATATCGATAAGGAATCCACCGTGGATGAAGATAAAAACAGTAAAGCGATGGACGACAGAGAAGTGATAAAAGAGGCATTTAATTACTTCTCAACCTATAAAGGCCTCCTTGTGGATCTCATCTTCAGCTTCCGTCAACGTAATGAAACCATGAAGTTTTTCAGAAGCAGAACCGCTGGGGATGCCTTTCGGGTCATTGAGGCTGAGCTCAACTTCTTTTATGATGTTCTTTATACTAAGGCTGCCGTAATTCACTATCTAACAGGGTACATTTTCCGAGCTATCTCAATATGTTCCGTCATTATTGCTTTTGCACTTTTCCATGTCCTGGACAAGCATGGCTTTCACGAATATGATATACGGATTACATATGCCTTGCTCCATGGAGCTATTGGCCTAGAATTTGTAGCTCTTAGTATGCTCATTTGCTCTGACTGGACAATTGCATTTTTAGGGAGATATGAGGAATATCGTATAGGAAAAGCCTTCATTGAGTTCCTCGTAAAACTCAAATCTAAAGGTCCACCGATTTTATTGCCTATATTCTATTCTAGATGGTCTAAATCTATCTTCCAGTACAATTTGATTGATTCTCAGTTGAGAAGGTTGCCAAAATGGATTGAGAAACTCCTTCATTGCATCTCTCTCAAGGAATTTCTTAATGACTTGAAGTCTGGACGACAAGAACCATACACCGACAAATTAGGCGAACTGATTTTTAATGTGCTGAAACAGATGTCATATGATGTAGAAGATCCAGATAGCATAAAAGAGATGTGTGCTACTCGAGGTAAATGGACTCTGAAGGAGCGGGAAGATTGCAAAGACTTGCTTCCATTCGTCAGTAAAGTTGATTATGGCGAGAGCCTTTTACTATGGCACATTGCCACTGAACTTTGTTACAATAAGGATGAGAATACAGACTTCTATAGCAAAACCAGTAAGATCCTGTCAGATTACATGCTTTATCTTATGATCAAACAACCTAATATGATGTCTACAGTGGCTGGGATTGGCCAAATAAGGTTTCGAGACACTTGTGCGGAGATGCACAAGTTCATTAGTGAAAAATTCTTCGATGGGAGCAAAACGATGGAAAGTGTGTGCCAAAGTCTTCTTGTTGTTCCTACAGATGTGAAGCCTGCTGATGTGAAAGGGGATAGAAGCAAATCCGTGCTTTTTGATGCATGTATACTCGCAAAAGAGCTGGACAAAATTGAGGAGACCAAGTGGAAGATCGTGAGTGAAGTGTGGGTGGAATTGCTCGCGTATGCTGCCATCCATTGCCGACCTTATAATCATGCCCAACAACTCAGTAAAGGAGGAGAACTTGTCACCGTGATTTGGTTATTGATGGTACATCTCGGCTTAAGTGAACAGTTCCAAATAGTCGAGGGTCATGCTAGAGCAAAGCTGCTTGTTGAAAAATAGTTGGGGTAAGTTGTTGAGTCGGCAAAGGATGAGGTTCCCACGTGCAAATTCCATTGAGAATCTCATGCTAGGGTTCTCACTTTGTTTACACCTTTGTTTCGTTTCTTCTTGTAATGAGTGTGCTTATTTGCTATGAGAGTACCTTGCTGAAGTGTCCTTCCCTATAAACTCTAGCCGTTCAATTTCTCCAATATCTTGAGTTCCTTTGCATTTCTTTGAACTGAAGTTCACACAATTACATCCAATTGCATTGGTTTCTTTTTCATGTCGCAAATTTAATGTTGAATCGGCAATAGAAAGTAACATTCTCAAGTCAAAAGAACTTAATATCAGTCATTTTGTTAAAAATATATTTTCTTGTCCAAAAGGAAAGCATTTTCCACAAAATTACATATCCTTCATGTACGTGATCAAACCAATGTAAATGCTGAAAAGTTTGTGGCTATTAAATAGTTTTATGTTTGAACCGGGAAAAGGAATCAAAACTAAGCCAAACATATTGTTTTACTCTTTTTACTCCTACTGAACCTAAATTGATAAACCTGGGAACAAGGCATTTACGATTCGAGCACCTTGACAAATTGATTAAAGTTTGAATTGTAACGCCCAGTAAGGATTTAAGCTTTTTGTTCGTTTAATCAAAATGATTTTCGCAATTAGGACTCAAATTCAGAATTAGTTAAATCGAAATTGCAAGGTCCAATTTAAAAGTTGTTAAGTTGAGAAATTATGGGGTAATGATAATTTTGAGAATTGTGGAGTTATCATATTTTACGAAACTTGATTGAGCTTAAGATTTCTCCGAAATAAATTTTCAAAGTTTTCCGCATGCGATGAACAATGTGTGACTAACAATTTTCCGGCCAAATTTTTTGTCGGTTTTGACTTGATATTTGGGTTAACCAATCTATGGGTTTTCTAGTGCTTTGGGAGCTCTTCTTTTTAACTATAAGCTCACTTGAAATGGGATTAAGTATAGAGAGTTAAGGTACCATCAAGTTTTGCGCAGAAGCACCACGTTGGGAAAAACTTCAAATATCCCATTCGGTTGAGAATTTTGTTAGGGCATAGGAGTTGTTTTGCCAGCGTTTAACTTAGCATAGTTGTTTTGCAATTGTTGTAGTATTTTACTCAGATTTGATGTTGATTCTCGTTTAATTGTTAGGATTACAAGTCATTGGATCTTTTAGTTGAGTGTTGTTGATTTTGGACATTCCCAAGCGAGTAGTGATATCTCTTGTATGAATTTGTAAACTCATCTCTTGAAGTTATAGAAATTCATTATATTATAAGTTATGAAATACATTTTTATTGCATAAAAATCTGAAAAGACTTTTATTGCTTTTCTTTATTATTTAAGAATGGTTTGAGAAGTGTTTTATGGAAGGTGTTGTGAAAGTATATATTTGTGTATTACCTTGTGAACGGATTAATGAAATGAATTCTAAAATGAATTTTGAAATGATGTGAGAAATATCTTGTGAAATACATATACTCTGTCTAATCAACGGAATTTGGAAATATGATATATTTTGGGTTTGTGAAACCTTTTGTGTAAGAATTACGTTGACTTTGAGTATGGTTTATGAGAGGTGATTTGATTTGGTATATAAAACCAATTTATAATACAAATTCTGGATTGGTTTTATGAAAATAATTAATTTGTGAAAGGCTATATTTTGATTTGTGAAGCCAATTGTGATATGGACTGGTAAAGGACTAAGTGATACACAATAAAGTAAATTTGCATGAGCTATCTCTAGGACTTTGTATTATTGATATACATTAGTCAATAACTAAGTGTTACATGAAAACGTTATTTCGTGAAAGCCACATCTAGGGTCTTATACTATTGATATGTGTTAGTCAATGGCTAAATGCTACATGGTGATACAAATCTTGTGAAAGCCACCTCTAGGACTTTGTACTACTCAAAGGCTAAATACTATAAGATGAAGTGAGTTTTGTGGGAGCTACCTCAAGGGCCTTAAGATGTGATGTGATACAAATTAGGGGTGAGCGGGTCCAAGGTGGGTAGGGTCTAGACCTGGACCCTATACCCGACCCTATTATAACCGGTTCCCCTTTTTTGGACCATGTACCCGACCCTGTTTATATTAGACCTTATACTTGACCCACTTTTTTTTTTTTTCCTGGTTCTAGGGTCAACCCTGTTTTCACTATAACCTATTTTGTAATATCCTGACATCCTATACAACTTCGAATTTTATATTAATACGCGAGAAAATAACGTAATCCTCCTAATTTGTATCGAAACATTAAGCACCTGTAATAAATAAATACATGAACTTTTTTTACTAAATGAAAAACTAAGCATCCACAGGGCTAATTATAATAAATAAAATCATAAGGCAAAGAATTAGCAATAAACATTAGTCTTATTCTCACAACTACCGCATGAAACTACTACATGAAACTACTCATTTATGCAAGCATAACTCCTCTTATAAAAGAGAAATTAGGTGAGCCAATCCACGTGGTACACAAGAATTCGTCCATCCGTCGGACAATGCGAGAGGGAGTTGATGAGGGCGGGAAGCAAGTGAGGAAGAGGAATGATGAAGGAGGAGTGCCGTGCGTGTTTGAGAGAGCCAAGAGGAAAAACATCGTATGATTGCAAGAGTAAGAATAGAAATAAAGGGAAAAAATAGGGTTTGGACCTGTACTTACAAAACCAGTTCCCAAACCGGTCCGGGAACCGATTCCTGGATGGGTAATCAATCGAAACCGATTCCTGGACCGGTTTAAACCGGTTCTGAATTTTGAGAACCGATTGCTAGACCGGTTTCAATGGGAACCAGTTCCCGACCCTGTTTTCCGGGTAGGTTGGTCCAGTTCCCAGGTATACCCAGTCCGATTGCACACCCCTAATACAAATTTGGTAAATGGAATAGACTATTAATGTGTGATTTGAGATTTGTCAATGGACTAAACCATTAATTATCTAATTTGATATTATTGATGAAAAAGATATTTATGCTATATGTTGCAATATTATATAATTCATTTTGATCTTGTAAGCTTGCTATATATTGGATTGGGGATATTGCATTATAAACATGCATAGTAGCTGCTCTATTTGCTTACAATAGATGTACTACTCTTAGTTGTTTATTCCACTCATCTTTCAATTTTTTAGGTTCCACGATTAGTAGCAAGTAGGCGAGAATACTATCAACTAGGAACTTATTGTGGTAGGATTTTGGATATGAGCTTAGCTAGTTATATGATTTGTGAGTTGATACTCAATGAGTTTAGCTAAGCTCTAAGATGTAAGTATTCTTCATGATGCACTTTAGAAACTTTAATGTTGGAAACAACCTACTATCTTATCATATATATTTTGATAATAAGTTGTCAATTGTGATTAAGGCTATGTCCTTCATGTGAAAGGATGGTCTTGTCATCCCTTATTTTTGTTGGATTTGGGGGTGATAATTTCATCCTAATTATGTTTTCCTTGACACCCCAAAGAAACGGTTTTCTTCTTGTACAACTAAGCTGAATTCACTACCGGATTAAAGTGTTGTGAAAACAAATGATTGAATAGTAAAATAAACAAATTTTTTTAAAAAAACTGGACATTATATTTACATGAATCAATCAATTTGAACTACCATACAGGTAGACCATCATATGATTTCATTATATATCAAGAGATATAATGGAGATTATAATCATACTCGAATGACTTAGATACTATCATATAATATGTCATAGTTTTTCATGAGATAATCTCTCAATCTCGCAAAGGAATACACAGTATCTTATCGCAGAGATTTAATCCGTAATGAATCTTCTTGATGTGGATTGAGGGTGGTTGGGATGTAGGACTAATGGATCTTACAATTAAATCAATGCAAAATCACCTAAGAAATAAATGAGAAACGATAAAAAACATGAGATTCGCATAATTCGATCCGAGTATTGATATCTATCCATGGAGAGAGCTAGTAGTAAATAATCTACTAAAAATCGAAGAATCACGTAGTTACAATCACTCACACACTTAACACTTAAGTGTTTTCCATACTTAAATTACACCACAACCCATAATATTTACAAATAAATAACTCAAAATTGAATGTAAAATTTGGGTGCACAAAACTTCTATTCACTTTGTGAGTGCGCCAAAGGAAACTCTAAACAGAGACATCGGTTCTTTTTTTTTATCCTTTGTTTTCTTGTGCAGCTCCTTCTAAAGAAAAAGGCTATGGTGTGGTCGAAACATAAGAGACATATAGGAGTCTATGTCATGGTCAAACCCTTGTTGACCAACCACTATTAAGGAAGGAAAGAAATTGACGTCCAACTTTATCCTGCATTTTTGAGTGACTAATGTATATGGAGTTCAAACTCCAATACAAACAAAGACTCCATCATGGAGTCAGTCAAGAATTTCGATCAACATCCTTTAATTCGAGTCATGTTTCACAAGTTCAAACTTGACACTAATGATAAGAGGTGTTTGCAACTTTTCATCCCAGGATATAGCTATGGTCATTGCATACCTTAGAAAAAGAAGTGGACAAGCTTAAGGTGATAGTGTTTGTTTTCAAGGAGTTAGGATGTGATACTGACGAATGGAGCCATTTTAGCATCATGAAGCTTGCGGTGGATGAAATTTGGTGCACGGATGACTGGCTTGAGGGAGTTCGATAAAAAGCTTGAAGCGCAGAGAGACAAACAGGTTTTCTCTTGGACTGCCTCTCGGCAAAGAGGATACAAAATTGTTTGAGGATACCTACGAATTGTAGGTTGTTTGTTTGTAAAACAAACAAAATTGTGCTTTTCCTTATCCCAAATAAAAAATAATAATAATAATAATAAAGAGTATATGAGCCACTATCTAATCATCTAGCTTGTTCAAATGAAGACATTGTGTTAAGTGGGCTAGACCCACAATACCCATGTGTGGGGGTGTGTGATTATTAGGCGCACTTAAGCCTCACGAACTATGCCTCCCTACCTAGCTATGTCTACTATTGGCACTAATCCTCATTTATTTTTATTTTTTATTGAATTCATATTCATAAAATAACATATGTGTACTATTGAAATAATGTGACTTTTTGCAATAAAGTATGGTTATTTTTTATTATCATGTTTTCCGATTTTATTATCGAACATAACTTCTTAGCTTTTGAAAGGTTATATTTGTTCGATCATTATTTTTCAGAATTATAAAATTCGAAATTTTATAAAAATAAAAACAAAAACATTTGTTTAATTTGCAACCCTTCCCAAAGGGTTGCTTCTATTCTATAGGCTGAACTAAACGGAACGGTACGGTATACCATAGGAATTATTATTTATTTATTAAAATTTGACTTTATAAAATAAAGTATGTGTAATATTGAAGCGGTGTGATTGTTTGCAATACTAATGAGCATTACTATTTAGTATTATTTTTATTTAATTTCAATTTTTTTTTAATTTTTTCCTAATGATTATTAGGCACTCTCATAACTTTGGAAGATTTTATCTGTTCTGTCGACACCTAAATTTTAACTTACACAGAAAATTAGGGACTAAATTTTAGCCCCTAAGCAAAAATATTATTTAATACTGCATATAGTTATTAGGAGCATTTGCATTAGTAGTTAATAGGCTCATACAGTTTGCATTTTAATCGGATTGGGAGCGGGTGGACTTGAATGAATGTTTTGGAGCTTAATTGATTAATTAGACTAAGCCCATAATAATATCGTATTAGACTTTTGTCAAGCCTGTTACTTTATTCATAGCTGGAATTATTCACAATAAAGCTTTATATTTTGGGTCGCATGGAAAGCAATCGGCAGGATATTCCAAAATATTTATGTGTGAGAGATGGGCAGATTATTTTGTTATTCATAAGATCTCTCGTATATTGGCAACTGGCGTATCCACGAGAGGGCAGAAAAAGAAAATGCTCTTGGGTCAAGCAAAGCGGAAATATGGGCAGCAAATATTTGGCTCGGCAGAGACAGTTCCACGGCCTCAATCAAAATAAAATATTCGCATGGAATCAATCAACCAGGGAAAGAAATAATTGATTGAGGAAAAGAATATATGAAGAGTTTGGGTTTTGTTTTTTTCTTTTTTTTTTTTTATGAGTTTCATTGTTTGCTCTTTGAGAATTTCAGTTAAATAGTCAATACGACTCCAGGAGGGGCTCGCACTTGAATAAACATGTGCATTGGCGGCGCTCCATTTGATCGGCGTTCTGATTAGCTGCTATAGGCCTCCCCAACGATCGTCCCTTGAATCGAGACTCCCTAGCCCGTGATCTGCCTCCCTGTTTCTGCGACGATTTCCCACTGTCAACGTGCCGTAAGCCACCACGAGCACCACGAGCTGCGAGCCTCACCGGGGACAGCCAAGCCGACAGTCGTCATCATGGCTAGCCGTCTTGTCACTCGGTTCGAATTTGGAAACGCCATCCTCAAAATCGATAATTATCTTATCTAAATTTAATTTAGATATTTTGTTGCTTAATTTCAAAGATTGCTGTCTACATTTACATATTTGAGTGATAGGCAATATTCATTATGATTTTTTTCCTAATTCGTAACAGTAAATTGGTTTTTTATTCTATTTATAAGGCCTTAGATTTATTCTATGTATAAGGCTTTAAATGGAATAATTAATTCGTGCGAAAATCTTTAAAATTAATATTTTGATCTTTAAGCCTTAAGATTAATTTATCAATTTTATTCATGGAATAATCAAGTTGATTAGATGTTTTTGAATTTGAACTATCTTCACAATTTGGTGATATTTCGTGATTTGGGTAATTGTCTTGTTTTATATGTTTTCCTTATTTGAAAATATCAAAAGATTGCTTTAGCTCATGTTAGAGAACATTGCATGTCCCAGTAGATTCCATAATATTCATGATAAGATTCTAATTTAAACTAGGAATTGACATAGTTTAATACCTTAATGGAATTGGATCTTATCTTTGTCCTAGTTGGTAAATTTCCATTATTTTTAATTATGAATTTTAATAGAAAATCCAAAAATATCATATGCCTATCATACAGATTAATTGCATCGCATCCAAGTCATCTACCATGTCATATAGTTTAGGTCATGTAATTAATGCATGTCATAGATGTGTGTCATTTAGTAATTGCATGATAGGTTCGTTTAATCTGGTTGTATGTCATGTAGAGTTATTTAATTAAGGGCGCATGTCATTTAGAGTAGTCGCATTTATATTATTGTCTATCATCATAATCAGGTCATTTAGTTAAATTGTGTGACATATAGTTTAAATTTAATTTAAATAAGAGAAAATTCAAAAAGATATTTAAGTGGAATTGTGTCATAATTAGAAACAATATATAGGTCTAATTAATAATTGTTGCAGATGCTTGCCTTGCATCTAGGTAAGAAGAGATTTGATTGGAAATTTGTCATAATTAGAAATTATATATAGGTCAAATATGTGTTTCTAATTAATAATTGTCGCAGACGCTTACATTGCATCAAGGTAAGTATTTGCTCCATATGCTTGCAATTTATTTGTTGCCCTATTTTTTTATTGAGTGTGTGATAATAGTTATACACCTGCATGACCTCCTTGATAGTTTAAAATCAATTCAAGCTGCGTGCAAAATATTTTTTGAAAATAAAAGAGAAAGATACTTAAAGGATGTTAGAGTAATTTAATGTAATCAAGTTCCTGAACTTATTTGATCTTTGGTTAGTAGAAGTAAGGTATTTCTCCCAATATTTTAACTGGATGTCTAATCGGTTCACCATAAACCGGTTAATGATAACTCCTAGATAAAAATCATTATCACACTAAAAACTTCGCGAATTGGTATGAGCAAGTTAAGTTTAGTCTTAGTAATTCATTAGCCGAACCTCTAGGCGGTTCCACCCGAGGTTAGGTTGCAACATGTTTAGACATAATTTTTTAGCCTTTGAAAGGTTATATTTATTCAATCATTATTTTTAGAAATTATAAAATCCAGAATTCTATTAAAAAAAAAAAAAAAAAAAAAAACATCCGTTCACTTTGCAACCCTTTCCTAAGGGTTGTTTCTGTTCTTAAAAATGAGATAAATTCATTGGTTTTGACATATAAAGGTAAGGTATACTATAGGCTCAAGGCTCCCATCTCAACGAAATAGTAAGCCTTTTCCCAATATTGCAAATTGTGGTTGGGTTAGACTTATTTCTTTTGAAGAAATGAGCGAGATTGAGAATGATTTTCCCATAGTCGTTAACTGCGGATGGTCTAATTGATTCTCGACACCTCCAAAGTGATGCTTGATGGTGCGACCGAGGTTTAATTGCAAGCCATGTGTGCAAAAGGTATAGTGCTAAAGCGTCTAAGCATATGCACAACACTGATATCAAAATATCGCTTCAATTTCATCCACATAAACATAACACCCATATGCAAAACAAATAGTTCAACAATCATTTCGCCCCTAATAACTCCCAACCCATATCAACATTTAATACAACATTAGCAATCTTACCTCATCCTTCGTGGCATGCACTGCCATGTAACCACATTAATTAAACAATCAAGTAATACTAGGTTTAAGTTTTAAGTCGCCAAGTTGTCGCGACCTCTCCTTCACGAATAGGTTTAGAAGTATTTATTTATGAGATGGCTCAAATGGTAAATATAGGCTTAGATCTCGAATGGATCATTACTCAATAACATTGCAAATGAACCCACGAACCCTCAATTATAAACATAGTCTCTCTTAATATCATACCTCACGTGACATGAGATTTGTAATTTAAATTCGAATTGATCATAAAAATTCTATGTAAGGAGTTACCATTAGTCTAATGAGGTATGTGATGATACCTCACTGTCTAGGTAACCGGAAATTTAGGTATCGAAGACTTGATTACACTAGTCTCTCTAACTAGTGCCCTTCGGTACCAAAATATGACTATTTGCTAACTAGGTATCAAAGCAGCCTTTTACTAATTAAAGATCCTAAAATTCATCCTGCCCATTTTAAGAAAAGGAAAAAAGAATCAATGTATTTAAAGAGTGCAATCAAGTAAAATAGGAATGGAAGTGTCTAAACAGCAACCTAGAATATAAAGATTGTGTTCATATTTTATCAAAAGATTTTCACATTCTTTTATGCTAAACTAACTCTAAACTAAAATTGACACAAAAAAAAAAATCAAATGAAACTAGCCAACAACTAATTTCAAAGCTTTTTCTAATTTTTGAATTTTTCTTCAGATATTTTATTTATTTTAAATTTTTATTTTTTAAATTTTTTTTTTTATTTTTAATTTTGGAAAAAGGGACTCGGATTGGGTTGGGGTACCCGGTTGGATTCGGACCAGCCTCTAAGACCCAGTCCGAATAGGGTCATGATTTGATGGGCTGGAGCAAATCCAATGGCTAAATTAAAAACTCAGCCCCACCAAAATTCAGCCCATTTTCCTGGCTCGGCTTTCAACCCGTCTCTTTAGCCCGGCATTCTCAATTCAGAACACTTGGCCCGACCCATCTATCCATATCTTTGCCCGGATTGACTTCTCAGCACAACTTCCAATCCGACCCAGACCACAACCCGATCCGGCTCAAATAACCTGATCTGACCCGATCTTTATTATATTTGATTTTTTTATTTCACTTTTTATTTTGTTTTTTGTTTCCCTTCTTGTTCATCTTCTGCCCGAGTCTATCTTCTTCACCAAGACATCTCCATCACCAAAGCTTCTCCATCAACGAACTCAACACTAAACTTCATTACACGAACTCATGCTGAAATTTCAACCGGTTCTATGTCGATAGCCAACCTCACCGACCATCACTAGGACATCATCACTAGTCATTTCTTGGGCCATTATCAAACCTCACCGACAATGTTAACATCGCCAAAAACATATACTTCAAAATGAAAGCGATTCCAACATAAAAAAAAAACACATAAATGTTTGTGTAAATTGAAAAAAATAAAAATTAAGGAGGAATGAAAAGAAGGAAAAGGCTGGGCCGGAGAAAATTGGCAAACGTGAGAAGGATTGAGCCAATGTGCGCTTTAGGCTCAAGCAGGCCGGATTGAACCTGTCCCAAGCAGGCTGATCGTAAAAGATTTACATTCATTTTATTTTTATTTTTTGTAAATTCCTTTCTTTATATGGCCCCATTTATTCATGCTCACTAATTTTTATGTTTTTGCTATGTATATTTTTTGCCGTATTTATTTATTTACTTAACAAAAATAAAGTGTCAACAATTCTTGCCTGCTCATTCTACTCAGTTATAACTTTGCTAACATAAACAATTCAGCAATTAAAAAAAAAAAAAAAGCTCCACTAATATTAGTGACTACTTTTCCTATCAAATGACCAAATATCCCAAACAAATTTAAGTCCCATACTTTCAGCGGGGCAAACAATTTGTAACGATCTCATACTTTTGACGGAGCAAATAAATCATAATAACCCAGTTTGACGATGGCGGGAAGTGATTGCCAAGGCCAGAGGGTTTGGACAAGAAGCGACTTTTGATAGGCTTCTAGAATGGCCAAAGAGGTAGTACTGAATCAAATTGCACAATGAACAGGTGGAGCCATGCTCGTATATATATGTGCGCGCGCGCGCGCGTATATATATGTGTGTGTGCGCGCAAAGTGGAGCCGTGCTCAGATATATATATATATATATATATATATATATATATATATATATATATATATATATATATATATATCACCCCTTTATGGTATCGAGCCGGTGGGAAGGTATAGATAGTCTTTGTAAGTACATACTCATAGATCGAGAGCCATTCGTTGGCATCCTTCTTGCTTCTACAGAGTGGTCCGGGCCGTAAGACCCCGAGTGGGCATCGGACCGTTGGTTTAGCTCAGAACGGTTCCGAAGAAGGATTAGTTCCGATCTTAAGTATGAGCTTACTTAGAAGATCTACATCTTCCTCTAGTTCTTTATCACAAATGGACTCGAGATCCAAGTCCTATACATAGAGAAGAAGTAAGGATAGAAGATTTCAACAAATCTATAGAAAATTGGGAAATTCCCAAAATACAGCTTAAGGAAATATACAAACAATCAAAATTGAAATTTTTCAAAAAATCAGACTATGTCATATCCACGAAAGAAAGAGATGTTCCTCTTTCTAATTCCTATGAAAAATACAGCTTTTAAACAAAGAGTCCATCCATAAGCATAAACAAAAATACAACTACATTCATATAGGATTAGTCCAAGTAGGAGTCAAGCCTCTCACTAAAGAAGGTCTTAATACTTCTATTCTCTTAGTTTTAAGAGATTCACGTCTCTTAAATTATGATGAGTCCATTCTAGGTACCGTGGAGACTAGTCTCGCAAAGGACCTATACATTTTGACTGTTATCCCAATTTCTCTGTTTCACTCAAAGATAAGAACATTCTTAGAGCCTTAACACTCCAAATCAAAACACATAATTATAAAGTAGCAGATGGATCTATTCCTTTAGCCCTTGTCTATAGAATTCACTACAAAGCCATGTCCTCCGCCTTTGGAGAAAATGCTTTTAAACATAGTCCACGGGGAGAAACACTTCTTCTCCAAACGACATTTCTAGAGCTAATACGACAATTCCTAGATCTATTAACTGGAACCGGGTTACTTTACGGAACAATGGGAATTAGAAAACCAAATTCCCCAACAAGTTGTTCAAAATACGGACCCGACTAATGTCATTCAACATCCAAGGAAGAGTGACCATTAGATTCCCTAGAAGATCTTTTGATTCTAGATCTAGTCCTTCTTTTCATAATTCTTATACAAGGTCCATAGATCTTAATCCTAATATTCCTCCTATAATCACAATTCCTCCCGGTACTCATAGAAACACACCTCCTCCTAGTGTGCATAGAGACATTCCCACACGTGATACAACACCTTTACCTCCTTCTACCAGTAGAAGTAATAATGAATTACCTCTTGAACCCGAAATTAGTGGTTTAGATAATAGATCGGGGATTTCTAGGCCGGTTTACCGGAAACCCAACCTGAACCAGCCCTAGAAAATACAGATTCCCCTCATCATTCTCCCACTTATTCTCAAATGATAGATGCTGAGCTTAATGTTTTAGAAAAACAATTTGAACCAAATAGAGCTTTCCTTAACAAAGAATTTAATTCTGAAAACAACAAACCCATCGAGAAATGGTTCTTCAAAACCTTTGCTGATAAAGTAAAAGATATCAAGCAAAAATATTACGACTACATATACGAATATGAAGTCCATATATTTTTCTTTGATTGGTTAGAAGAGCAATTCCTTGAACCAAAAGAGATTGTTGTTTTAGACCATCATTATAAGTGGAAATTGGATAATGGTGAAACCATAGAATCCAATCATCCACCCCTTAGGAGAATAAAAATACAACATGGAGAAAGCGAAGTTCTTGCCACTCCCTTTAGAGTTCCGACAAAGGAGACTCCTATACACCCATAAAGTCATTGAACAAAACAATTTTGCTAATCAACATCTAGTAACCATAGGAAAACAATTGAACAGGATAGAATCCAACATACAAAATCCTACCCACATAACCACTCCACCTGTTGACACACTCAAAAAACCCAATTTTAAAGCTTTTGAATTCCCAAAAAACCTTAGTCCAGAGTTTGCCAAAGCCATAGAGCAAAAGAAAAAGCTCCTAGGGAAAACAAAACTAGAACCTACTCCTATACTAGACACTCCTAAATTTCAAGGACTAATTATTAATGACACCCCTGATCAACCCACTATTAGTACCTTGACCAAACCCTCCAATGACTCGACAATGAACTGTCCCGAGGTTAATAGACTCAACTGGAGACATCCTCAAAAACTCTATTACGGTAGAGCAACCCCTCCCGACATAGCCCAAGAAGAATCATCGCAAAAATCCAGAATAAATACTCTCCGGACGCCATTTATGAATGGAATATAGATGGTGTTGCCGAAACCAATATCATAAATATTCTTAACAACATGGTAATGCTTGCCAACGCCTATAAAACACAACAAGATGTTTCGATCATGCTGTAGCTAATCTTTTAGTAGCCGGTTTCTTGGACAACTAAAAGGTTGGTGGGATAATTATTTGACTGAAGAACAAAAAATACAAATTTTAACTCGCTTATAAAATAGATGACTTTGGACAACGCATGGATGATAATCAAGGACATCTCATCCAAGATGCGGTGAACACCCTTATTTACTCCATTTCACAACACTTCGTAGGAGAACCTTCACACATTAGAGATAGGAACCAAGATCTCTTATCTAACATGCGTTGTAAATCCTTAGGAAGATTCGAGAGAATACAAAGAACTTTTTTCTTCAAAGGGTCCTTGTTAGACCGGACTGCAATCAACCCTTTTGGAAAGAAAAATTCTTAGCGGGTTTACCTCGGATCATAGGTGACCAAGTTAGAGATAGGATTAGAGAAGAATACAAGTGGCCAAATTCCTTATGATCTCCTTTCATATGGAGAAATTATCTCTTATGTTTACGGACAAGGTACCCAAATGTGTAATACTATCAAATTACAAAGACAACTCAAGGAAGAACAATCTCTCACCAATAGAAGTCTAGGAGATTTTTGTGCTCAATACGATCCCTCCTATAATGAAAAAGCAAAATCAAAATGTAAAGGAACTTGTCCTCCTGAGAAAGAAACAAAGAAACATCACAACAAACCTCCACCTCGTAGGAATAAACAAAGACATCAGAATAACCAAAATAGACACCATACGGATAGAAACAATTTTAAAGACATTAAATGCTATTCTTGTGGTAGAAAAGGTCATATTTCAAAATACTGTAGGATTAATAAAAAACTTAATGAACTCTCTCTTGATGACAATACTCTTAACCGGTTAAACAACATCTTCATAGAAAATGGTGATACTTCTTCGATGAACTTTTTGAGGAAGAAGGTCTTCGAGATTAATGAAATAGATTCTTCTTCCGATTCGACTATGAAGACACTTCTCCGTAAAACCCATTCTGAAATAAACATGTTAACAAAAGAAGAAGAATTTCTCCTTAGCACCGCCGATAAGATCACGACCCCGAAGCCAAGAAAGAATACCTTGATAATCTTCATTCTTCCATGAACATTGTCACTAATTCCAATACTTCCTACAACCTCAAAGACATTCTTAATAGAAGCAAAAAACCCCTTTCTAGGCCCATAAACATTAATGATCTTCAAAATGAAATAAAACAACAAAAATTAGAAATACAAGCCCTCAAATCAACACGGATAGAAATGAAACAGGAAATTTCTGCTATAAAATCTCTTGTTATAAAAGGAAAGTCTTTAGAAGATCAAAATGAAATCACTAATACTTCGAGTCTCTTGATCCAGCCTTTCTTATGTTATTAACAGAAATAACATCTAGAAAATGGATCATTAATATTTTGATAAAAATCAACAATGAGTTTACTATTGAAACAACGGCACTCTTTGATACGGAGCTGACCTCAACTGTATTAAAGAAGGCCTTGTTCCTACTAGATACTTTGATAAGACATCGGAATCCCTAAAATCAGCCTCAGGAGACAAACTAAATATACAATACAAGCTACCCGAAGCTTCAATAATAAAAGATCAAATGTCCTACAAAACATCTTTTCTTTTAGTCAAAAATATGAGACAACAGTAATTTTTGGAACGCCTTTCATACAATTAATTCAACCTTTTTCAGTTACTAATGAAGGTATTGAAACTCACGCTCTAAACAGAAAAATCACTTTCAATTTCATAACAAAACCACAAAAGAGAAGCTTAAACATTTTACAATAACATTCTATTTCTGAAATCAATTGCCTTATAAAAGACAAAGAAAACCAGCTTGAATTCTTAAAAGAAGACTTAGAATTCAAAAGAATAGAAGAACATCTTATAAAACCAAATATTATAGAAAAAATCTCTTCTCTACAAAAACACATAGAAAAAACCATATGCTCTACTTTACCCAACGCCTTTTGGGAAAGAAAAAGCATATTGTTGATTTACCTTATGAACATGATTTTTCAGAAAACAAAATACCTACAAAAGCTCGTCCTACACAAATGAACCAAGAAGTTCTAAAATTTTGCCAAGCAGAAATACATGATCTTTTAGATAAGAAACTCATAAGAAAAAAGTCAATCACCATGGAGTCATTTCCGCTTTCTATGTCAACAAAAATGCTGAACTAGAAAGAGGAGTTCCCAGTTAGTTATTAATTATAAACCTTTAAATACAGCCCTTAGATGGATAAGATATCCTATACCCAACAAGAAAGATTTGTTAAATAGATTATGTAGGTCAAAAATATTTTCTAAATTTGACATGAAATCAGGATTCTGGCAAATACAAATTAGGGAAAAGGATAAATACAAGACGGCCTTTACGGTTCCTTTTGGCCAAGATACGAATGGAATGTTATGCCTTTCGGCCTAAAAATGCCCCTTCAGAATTTCAAAGAATTATGAATGACATCTTCAATCCCTACTCGATTATATCATAGTTTATATAGATGATGTCCTTGTCTTCTCCTCTAATATAGAACAACACTTTAAACATTTGTCTACTTTCATAAAAGTAATCATACAAAATGGTCTTGTCGTCTCTCCTACTAAAATTGCACTCTTTAAAACCAAGATTAGATTCCTAGGTCATTACATTCATTTAAACACCATAACTCCTATAGAAAGGTCAATTTCCTTTACTGATAAATTCCCTGATGAGATCAAAGACAAAACACAGCTACAAAGGTTTTTAGGGAGTCTCAATTACATTTTGGATTTCTTCCCTAATATAAACATCCTTTGTAAACCCTTACACCAAAGATTGCAAAAGATCCTCCACCATGGACTTGTCCATACTAACATAGTCAAACAGATTAAGACTCATGTTAAAGAAATACCTTGTTTACATCCGGGCTGACCCTTCTACATTCAAAATAGTTGAAACAGATGCCTCAGAAATAGGATATGGCGGTATTCTTAAACAAGTAAAAAATAACAAAGAACAAGTTGTTCAGTTTATTTCAAAACATTGGAATTCTACTCAACAAAATTATTCAACAATCAAAAAAGAGATACTTGCTATAGTCTTGTCCATATCAAAATTCCAAGGAGATTTGTTAAATCAAAAATTCCTCTTGAGAATTGATTGCAAATCAGCTAAAGACGTTTTACAAAAGACGTATTAAACATTGCATCAAAACAGATTTTTGCCGGATGGCAAGCCATACTTTCAGTAGTTGATTTTGACATTGAATTTATAAATGGTTCTTCAAATTCATTACCCGATTTTCTCACAAGAGAATTTTTACAGGGGATACCATCATCATGCCAAGATCAACCAAAAACAAAAAAGACAAAGGCAAAGACAAGGTCATTGCCGAAACTTCCAATACATCACCAAAGCCGACGGGCTTAACACCCATTAAGACATGGCTTCGGATGGCGAAAAACAATCAAGAATTCCTACAAAAACAAACCAATTATACCCCGAAAAGACGAAGGTCTGGCTATTTATCAAAAACTAGCCAGCATACTACCCCCGAGGAATCATTAAACATTCTTGCCCAATCTTTACAAAAAAGAAAGAAAGAGCCATCCGGCCATCGAGATAAGCAACAACCCTTCCCCGCCGACGCACAAAGTTTAGCGGAATACAAAAGGATTTCAAATGAGGTGGTCATTAAGCCACAGGCAACCCCTTATTCTCAAAAATCAAAATTTTATGCCAAAACATCTTTTCAAAAATTATTGACTGTGGAAGATGGGTTCTACGATGAAGATCCTATCAAATTCGCAAAAAACATCTTTCCAAAAATTGGCTTTTTAAACCTCATAATACAAACAAAACTCTTACTTATTATGAGCAAATTTTAGTGGAGACAGAGTCGGCAAGGTTTACCCACTTTACCGATAAAACCAATACAAAAACATCCTTTACTCCACCATATCCATCGGTAAAAGTCATACACCCCTTACATTGGGGAGATTCACCTCATACACCCAGAAAATTCCAAACCAGACTTACCCAAAGTCTACCTTATTCCTCCTCATACACCTACTGGGATTACCAACAAGCCTGGTGGAATGTCTTTTACAGACAAAATACAAAATTCCAGCATACTTGGCTAGTATTCTTTAAAGACAACTTCCCAAGACAAACCATACCAAATTGGTTCTACTCCTGGTGGGATCTCTTTGGTCCCTTAGAAATCATATTACACCCCATTGTTATACAGGGTTACCAACTTACATGATAGTTGGTTAACCATTTCTTGTAATACAAACATCGATAATCCCTGGAGTGCGGATTACCGCCCTAGTGGATGACTTGATGCTTTAATTTTCTGCATCTTTCAATACATGTTCTTTAAATACATGTTCTTTCAATACATGTAAACTTTCAGTCTATTCAATACAAGTTCATACCACCTTCATGGTTGGTTTTTGCTTATGCATTCTTTTTGCTTTATATTTTATATATTGCTTTTTGTCTTTATATTATTTTTAATTCTCGCGATTTTATTTAGATCTTATACACTCTCAATATCATATAGATCTGTTAGATAATCTCTCTCACTCTCTTGTTCTCTCATATAGTACTCCGATCCTCACCCCTTTATGTATATATATATATATATCTGTGTGTGTGTATAAATGTGCGTGCGTGCGTGCGCTCACGCAAAGTGGAGCCGTGCCCGGAGCCGTGCCCGGATGTGTGTGTGTGTGTGTGAATTAGAGTATTTTGACATAAGGGCAACCTTTGTTTTGGAACTCCAGGGCTATGCGTGCTTGGGAGCACTCCCAAGAAGATGGGTAACCTTATAAGGAAGTGCCTCATGTTCGGTTGTTCATATTCTCCATTAATAGGAAGTCCTGCTCATGAATAGCTACTAAGTGAGCGGTCAGAGGTCCAAGGCCACCTTGATGAGGGTCGAATGCGGTAGCACCCTTAGGCCGCCTA
Organism: Eucalyptus sp. ANBG9806169; assembly: GCA_014182395.1. Lineage (NCBI taxonomy): Eukaryota > Viridiplantae > Streptophyta > Magnoliopsida > Myrtales > Myrtaceae > Eucalyptus > Eucalyptus sp. ANBG9806169. Next base: position 1,559,281 of record CM024582.1, read on the forward strand.
GTGGCTTTATAGTTTAACCTCATACTTTATTAGTAATTTGAGCTTGAGCCCATGAATACCCATTGAGTGATATAGGGCTTTCTCGATTCCTAGGGTTTCCTTGTGCCGCTTATATATAATCCCAATCTCTTATAACCGACAGTTGCGACAAAGAGGTGGAAGATGTTAATTATAGTGGGATCTTCCGCTGGATGTAGCCCTAGTTTAAGAGTAAACCAGTATAAATCTTGTGTCTCGATTTCTCTTTCTTGCCTTTACTCTCTATTCCATTATATTTGTGCATCTAATCCTAACACCCCATTGTATGCCAAAGGACAAAATTGTGAGGTTCGGAATGTGATGGGACGAAATAGATAATATCTCAAGTGAGTTAGTTTAAAGATGTTACACAAATGACCATTGAAAATCATTACAATAGAAATTAGAAGACAATAAATCAAACAAAGCTTCAATAGTGAAGGACTATGCATTTGTCACGTTACAGTTTTCGCTCATGAGCCTGACTGTCACTTCAGTCTTTCTCAAATAAGAACAGTTTCTCTACAAGCTCTAGTTTTTCTCCCTCGGGCTTCCTAATAAGGTTCACTATCCTTTGTTAATTTCCCTACCCTTGTACCACAACTTATTGCCGTCGGCACAATTTATGCTCTCATAGTAAAATAACCGGGGAAACTTTTCAGCACCTCTTCCGTGTTTCCAATTCTCAACTCCTTAAGGTGCTTCAGCCGCAATATCTCAACTGAGTCAATCTGTTGCAGGGGATCCAAGCTCGCAACTTTCCCTCCAATGATGTACAGCCTCCTTACATTCTTCAAGTCTGGCATCCTCTTCTCTGGCATACCTATGAGCTCTAGTTTCTCCAGTTGTTGTGGAAAATCCCAATCTACAGTACCCTTTGCGTGCAGTGCCGAAGAAGTGACTCCCCATGAGATGGTTAGAGAGCAAAGAGATGCAACATCCTTCAACGATGCAAAATCTATATCAGTTATGGCTGCTCCACGGCCTATGTATATACTTAGCCGTCTCAGTTTAGTCAAATTTCCCAAGTCACTGATCTTGCATGGATTATTCCTCGCAGTCCCTATAACAAACCCTTTTAAGACCTGGAGGGAGGACAGTTTCTCAGTCTCTTTCGGCATGCGCTCTATAAGGTAACATTCCGATACATCCAGGTGCGTGAGCTTCTTCAATGATGCTATTTTTTCAGGCAACTCTTCCAAATTGTGGCACGCTCGGAGGTCAAGAATCTCTAGGCTGACTAGTTGGACAATAGAATCAGGAAGAGACGTGATCCTAGAAATTCCTCGAAGACTTAGGAACTTCAAATGCCGATGATGAACCCCGATATCATTCAAGAAACTCTGATCATCAACTTCAATATGATGGTTTTGGGAGTGCATCCACCGTCCTAGTTGAAGAACTGTCAATTTTTTCATCTTCAAAAGCCATCGGGGTGGAAGTCGGGGTGGAAGATTAAGTATTTTCTGATTAACATTGAACACCGTGGACAGATCTTCAACTTCAGCCGGTTCTCTACCTGTTCGACTGTTTGCTTCCTCTAATAAGAGCAGGCGGCTGCTGCTAAAGGGGCACTTTAGGAGAACCTCAGGAGACGTTTCATCCTTCGAATTGAAGTAGAAGAACCCCGCTTCTTGTGCCAGGCAGGTAAGCATGTAATGGATGCATGGATGTATTTTACATCTATTCATGAGAGGGCTTGGATTGTTATCGTCGGGTTCAATTAAGCCTTGTTTTATAAGCTCCTCATAGACTTCTTCACCTACTTGCTCTGCCGTCTTGTCTTGTCTTTCAGAAACTAAGCTCTCTCCTATCCACCAATAAATTAGACTTCTCTTTTTTATAATGAAATTTTTGGGGAAAATCGCGAAAGAAAGAAGGCATAGCTTCAACTGAGGACTCATATTGTGATAAATAAGCTGAAGGTTCTTCATAAGACGGCTATCCCATGTGCTTTCTTTTGAATCTTTAGAGATATCTTGACCTTGTTGTTGGTTTCCTGGGGACTTAGCCTTCTTGCTCTTCCTTTTGTATTCTTGCACAAGGTTCTCCAACTCGTTAAGCTTTTTCTCAACATGGTTAACATTGGTTTCAACGTCGGTGAATATAGCGGACATGTCCTTTTCCCAGGATTGCACTTTAGATATCAAATCTTTCATGTCATCAGACATGTCTTTATCCACAGACATTTGCATTATTAAAATGAAATGATATTGGAATAGGATAGAAGATATGGTGAAGATATCTGAATACTAATAAACTGCCGTTGTAAATAGTAGCTGGAAAAGCTTTACGAACGACACTTACATAGATTGGCAAAGAGAATTTGGTGTTTCATGATCCCAGGCATTGAAGGCAACAGGCAGAGAAGAACTAGGGGGCAACAGCAAAAATTTGATTGTCCACTAAAAATGGAAGCACAGAGCTCCAAGCTTTTCATGATTGTCAAGAGGTGATAACTTCCCCCTATTTATGGAAGAAAAGGACCGAAAAAGGGAAATACAGGGAATAAGCTGAGAATGGGAAGTGTGACAAGGGAAGGTAATTCCTTCTGAACTACGGAAGGAATTATTTCTTTCGTGGAACTAGCGTGGGGCGTAATATATTCATTACTTTGCTACATCGATTTCGTATCTTGCTACGCTTTTGGAATCACCGTGAATTCGTTTCTCGGACACCTGATGTTCCCTCTCCTCTCGTCTCATATCTCTCAGAGGCTCTCCGACAAATATTTTACCAATGACGTCAATGCTTTATGATTTAGAGACGAGAATCTACGTGAAACATTTTGTCGTGCGTTAACTCATAGGATAGAATTGCTTTGTCTTCACCGTCGGTAAGAAACAGAATTGCAAGATTAATCTCATGCAGAAGGCATCAGCTTCCTTTTTTACAGCAAACAAGGGCAAATACAAAATGTTCCACTTCCGACACTTGGCATCAAGTTATTAGTCATGGATTTGCACAACTATAGCTTAATAATATGACGTTCAGAACTGTCTCCTAAAGGAAAGAACACGTATTTCAGATAATTACAAAAACATACGACGGCTTTGTTTGGGTTCAAATTGAAGATTCCTGATTGTGTCAAGAGGTTATAGCTTTCCTCTATTTACCAAAGAAAAGGTCCCAAAAAGGGAAAACGAGGGAATAACTTGAGATTGGGAAGTGGGACAAGGGAAGGTAATAACTTCTAGACCAGGAAGGAATTTTTTATTTCATGTTTACTTTGCTACATTAATTTCATTTCTTGCTAGGCTTTTGGCATCACCGTGAAATCGCTTTTGGAGTCCTCATGTTCCCTCTCCGCTGATGATAAGACTTGTCTCATATCTCTCAAAGGCACCAACGAATATTTTAAATAGCCAATTACGAGAATCTATTTAAAATATTTATCTAGCAATCCACACGGAGAAAATTTGGTGCTTTTCTTAAGGCGAAGGATATTAAGACTTATCATGTTATTGGAGTTTAGATTGTAGGATGGAACTGCTTTGACTTTATCATACAAAGAAATAGAATTGCAAGTTAAGAGGTAATTCCTCAAGAAATTCTAAGGAAACTAAGGGCATATTTGTTTCCGAAAAATGAATGTTTTGAAAAATACTTTCCTAAAAATGATCGCTTGTATCGCTCTTAAAAATGAATTAACAAAAAATATTTCCATCATCCACGAAAATATTTAAACGTAAATTATTGTCAATAATTAAAAAAATTATTAACTAATATATTTCAAGAGATGCAAGCAAACATTTTAGAAAAATATTTTTTAAATCATTCATTTTTCACAAAATTAATAGAGGCTAAGAGAAAATCCAACAAAGCCCGAAAGCCAAAGTACGGAACTTGATTAATCTCATGCAGAAGGCATCAGCTTCCTTTTCTTTTATACCACAAACAAGAGCAAATACAAAATGTTCAATTTCCCACACTTGGCTTCAAGTTATTAGTCATGGATTTGCACAACTATGACTTGGGAATATGGCGTTCAGAACTCTATTAAAGGAAAGAACACTTATTTCAGCTAATTACAAAAATATTCGATGGAATTTGTTCAAGAATCTTTATCGTTACAACAAAGAAGCAATGAATAAAGGTAAAGCACAATGAATGTTGTGGAGATACAAGTTTCATTTAGGAAGAACCATCACACTATTTAAACGGCTTGACGGTGACGATCCCTAGGTTACGTAAAAGCTACCCTAAGCAGAAGATTTGGACAATTTATACTGCTTTTTAAGTAATTGCGACGCCTCTGAGTCACTCCTGGGGCATAATATTCTCAAAAGTGTGTTGGAGTTGGCGCCAAGCTTGCTTATGTCACTTTGCATTTCCATGCTACTTGCAGATTTTGAGTCCTGGATCAGTTCTCACGTCTACAAGAGATGATTTAGCGGATAACTATTTGTAGTAATCAAGGACAAATTGCACATCTAGATATCAAGATGGGATATATATGGATTTTTCCAGGAGATAGAACTTAAGATTTTCATGTATACTTGATTTATAATCTACGCTCCTAATGAGATTCATAGAGGTAAAAATGAGATTCATGTGATAGCTCAATATCTGAATTCAAAGACTCATGTGTATATAAAGCAGGGACTTGGGCCATCTAGTTTTGTTGCAACAATATTTATTGAAAATGGATTTTCCTTGTCTATTATCCATGGCCAAAAAAGACAACCAAGCTAGGGCACATATAAAGCTTTGATAACTAAATTACTCGAGATTGTGATCCTTTCTTCAATTGATGGAGAAATAAATTGTATAGAAAATCAGCTAACCTCATAACCGTGCAACTTTATAACATGATGGATTCAGGCCACTTGATTTTCGACTATGCCCATTGGAAGCCCATCTTCTCCGGAGATAAAGAACTCCTGTAATGTAAACGCACACATATAATCAGGTGCCATTGTCCAAAAGTACAACAAACATCACTGATCAAACGTCTCTTGCAGATATATTAGGTGTAACTCGTATCCACATCCACTTACCTTCAGTATTTTTAAATCCTCCTCCAATAGTTTTGCATCTACAAGTTAGAAAACTCGCAATGGGCCTCCATTCAGAATAACTCGAAATAAACCATCCTGGAGGAAGAATAGCATAAGTACCATAAAAGAGTGACGATGGATTTAGGTTTATATCCCCCTACGTAAGTAAAGTGACACCAGTAATGCTTGAAGAAGACTGGTCACAATGCGATCCCTAAGGGGTTCCACAATAATATGACACAATTGACACAACTGATTCAGTTCCTGCAACATTCCAAAATGACAAGACTCACTGTTATAATTCTGGGGCTAATTATATCATCATACATATAGGAGTACCTAATCAGACAAGATTAATATTCAAATCAACATTAGTCAACTATGCTAATGCCTCAAACTCTTAGATCTAATCAGGTGCAGGAAATTATCTTTCTCACTTTAAGCAGCTGTGAGAAGATGAAACAGACTTAAATGAAAGTTTTACAGGAAAAACCTACCACATCAAGTGGTTCAACCAATGACTCTAATCTCGACTGAAAAACGCTTGGTTTATGTAGATTCTCGATGAATGGCTCCCTTAAATCCCAGAAGACAATCGTGGTTCCCGAAGCTAAAGTCATTAAACTCTTCAGCAAGGTGTCAGAAGGAAACAAGAGAGAAAACGAGTAACTCTTACCAATAAACTCGCATTTGCGATTGATGGCTGCATTCAAATCTTTTCTGCTCCCATCAAATGCTTTTTGCATCAAGCTTTCTGATTTTCCATCTAAAGAATATGGTCACTGTAATATGAATAATCATAAGATAAAGTCAAAGGTAAAACCTCCATTCAAAATGCTTGTAAAAATAAACTTATTTTCATAAGAAAAAAAAAATCCTATATTAGATCTTGAAATGCAAAATCCACAGCCAAAACATTGGAAGTATGCAGAGCATTAGTTCAAGAAGAAGCTTAAAATCTTTCTAGTCCAAAGAGTCAGCTGAAATAAATGAAATCGAAGAGATGAGAAGATTCATGTACTTCAAGAAAGAGAGACATAAAAACAAGCATGAAGAACCACCCCCAATGATGAAGCCAGGGCTTACGTCAAATGAAAATTTTCTTGATGAGTTCAGGACATTGAAGGTGTGTCTCAAAAAGCATTCTTCAATGGACAAAGATATAAAAATATCTAAAGCTATTCATGTAAGCTTGAGTTTAAACATTCACAACATAGTGGCATAATAGTTTCCATGGGAGACAAGGGTGGCTCATTTGAAGCTTATAAAGTGATAGCCAAAGTCTCATCAATATTAGAAAAAGAGAACTTCCTGCTTCGATAAAATTTGAGAGGGAGAGGGGGGAGAAGAACCCCCAGGACATAAGCTTACCAAGTTGTGACGTTGCCTCCTGCTCCATCGCTTATATATGCTATCTTCCAACTTATTAAGTTGACTAATTGCATACTGTCAGGAAATAAAAACATACATATTGATTAGTCAACAATGACTTAACCAAAATTAGCAGTGGCACCGAACTAGTGTCAAGGCCTGCACAGTGTAAGCTCTGTCTCTGTCTTCCTCCCTCCCTCCCTCTCCCCCGCTCATAAACCTTGCTAAGTTAATTTCGACAGTTCATGAAGTATACTAAGACCAATCGCCATTGATTATCTCCGATTTGGATTTATTTATTTCTCTTCACTAGCACCTTTCAGTTCTTCAGCTGGAATATATATTTGCAAACCATGTCCTTTCACCGAGCATGCAAGACTGTATTCCTAGTGATTATTTTGTATTCCTGCCTACATAAATTAAACAAGCAGGAAAGTTCTAGCAAAATAAGTCATTAGTATCTGTGTGTGCTTCGACAATTTAAAATCTAAAAGCTGTATTGTTTCACTAGCACCTTTCAGTTCTTCAGCTGGAATATATATTTGCTTTTTTTTCCTTTTAAAGCAACGTCGGGCACCATTATTCTGTGGTGCATTTTCACGAAACTATGGATTGACATTTAGCGTGTTCACCAATTTCAGAAACAATATGAAAGTGGATAACTTCCATACACATGCAAAGAGTAAAGCAACACTCACATATAGAGTTTTTAACTGCACACACGGTGTTGGTGTTGTTCGAATGTTAATTTCAACTGATCTTCGCTCATCAGGAATCCTAGGAGCATCGAAAAGCCCCTTCTTCACCAAGGCCTTCATCCCAGCTTCCTTTTCGAATCGTGTAAAGACTGGCTCTGGTGGAATTAGCTCCTCTTTGCTAGTTGCACATACCAAACATAATGCACTGAGTACTTCACAAGAAGAATGGTATTTTCCTAACAGAACATAAAGGAAACAACAACTATGTACGAGAAAAATCTCAAACAGCCAAAGCAGGTTGACATTTAAGAAAGAACATAGGGGCTTGAAGTCTTAATTTTGATGAGAGAGAGAGAGAGAGAGAGAGAGAGAGAGAGAGAGAGAGAGAGAGAGAGAGAGAGAGAGAGAGAGAGAGAGAGAGAGAATTAAACAGCAAACCCATAAAAGACGTATTGCTTTTCTTCTCAATGAGAGAAAATCATTTGAAACAGAGGACATTCAGGAAAACGCACCCAAGTTATTAGTGACTCAATTAGCATGTATGTGAAACGCATTGTCAATGCCACGGAGCATGCTATTTAATTCCGTAGACCTCGTTGGAATGGTAAGAGCGAAAAATTGATCAACAGTCTGTAAAAAACAATATGCACAGATGGAATAAGTTCACTTCAGTTAAGATGGTATACGCATGCATTTTTTGCGAGCCCTAAAAAGATAGAACAGTCAAGCATCTGTCTCATTTATTAAAATAGTCAAAAATATAAAAACATGAATTCTGATAAAGTTTGGAGCGCAAACAAAAATCCATTAGCCAACTCTCATATTGAACACTTCAGTAAGTTTTCTTGAGGAATTTCTCAACTTGTTTGGTGTGAGTTTTCAAGGGTCATTAAAACTTGTTCTCCAAAGAAACCATGAAGAATAGTTTTCAGATTTTGTGGCCTAACTTTTGAAAATAATTTTGTAATGTTCTGTATGGTTTCTTCCAATTGGAAACATGGACAACCACAATGCAAAAGATCCTTTTACAACTGTGGTGCTCTGCTTCACACCTCTCTCTCTCTCTCTCTCTAAACCAAACATGTTTACGAAAAAAAAAACTGAAAATATAAAATTGTCTTGTACTTTTCATATTCTCAAAATGGAAGGCATTTCCTAAAAGCAAAGAGGCACTTAACTTCAGCCACATCCACCCTAAGCAATCCCCCACTTAGGAAGTTTATAAAAATTGAAAAAAAGTAGATAACAACCTCCTCAATGATCCTATGTACTTCAACGATGGAACTCCCATGCCGCTGCTGAGGTGATATTGGATCCCACCGCAACAAAAGTGTTAAAACAAAGATTAGGCTTTTGTAATGGAAGAAATAAAGGGTCCAAAACAAAAAGAAGATAAGTAATCATACACACAGAATTATTCCATGGTCCAGCGAGGCAAGTGACCATGACGTGCAAGCTGGTGCGGGATCTTAAGAGAATATTCATGCAATAGAAGGAAATGAAATATTTTGAAAGTGCTCACACTTGGAAAGAGAGTCTATGCTTTCTCTCTGTGACAACCCTAGTCCACTCATCTATGGAAAGCTACACGGAAACAGACGAAAGTGGGGTCTCTCTTTTTAGTCTTGCTGTCGATGAAGTCAATGAAGTCAATGAAGTCAATGAGAGAGACAAAAGTGAGTCTTTTCCTCTGTTAGTCTGACACGCTCGGAGGAGGCGATAGAAAAAGAAAACGTGGGAGAGAGGAGAGAGAAAGTGGGGCCTTTTCTCCTCTGACAAGTGCAGAGAAATAAAAGACGAGAGAAGAGTGAGATACAGAGGGAAAAGGCGAGTGTCTCCTTCGGCCACCCCGATCGAATGTCATGGATGATGTAGCCATGTTTGAAATTTTGGTTAGATCAAATTGCTAGATTTAATGAATAAAAAAAATAAAATAAAAAATTCGCATGGCATATCATATCATTTAGATTGGATGACAGGACTAGATAGATATTTTACTATATTAATTTAAATGCGTGTTTAGATAATACCTAGGCAATATATCATTTTTTTTTTAAATATAATTGCATGTTGAGATAAGTATGCAAGATAAGATAGGATTTAGGTAGGTCCATTTCCCAACTTAAAATAGATAATATCTCAATTTAATTATATTTCTTTTTTACTTTTTTAATAAGAACACCAAAAATGTCGTGCGTGTGACGTAGTTTAGGCCATGTCATATGTGCATCACATGGTATGCATGATAGGGTCATTTAAAATTGCGTAGGCTAGTTCATTTAAAAAGCCTTTGGGGTTGTAGACGAAGGTATTGTGATAAACATTGAACACCGTGGACACACCATCATCTTTAGCCAGCTCTCTATCGGGTGGACTGTCTGCTTCATCTAATAAGAGCAGGCGGCTGCTGCTAAAGGAGCAGTTTCGGAGAACCTCAGGACCTTTCATCCTTCCAACTGAAATAGAAAAACCCCGCTTCTTCCGCCCACGAGATAAAAGCATGTGACGAATGCATGGATGTATTTTACATCTATTCATGAGAGGGCTTGGATAGTCCTCATCAGGTTCAATTAGGCCTTGTTTTATGAGCTAATCATAGACTTGTTCGCCTACTTCCTCTGCTGTCTTGTCTCTAACGCGCTGTTCAACACTCCTGTAATCGAATCTCTTAGTTCAAAATTTCTATTACTCTGATAAGATGAAAAAGGGTAGGAGCCCTTACCGACATTGCGTTAGAAGTCAAATTGGTTTGATGAGAACCTTGTGGCACAGAACCCTCTTACGTTTCCCTTTTGTTTCTTTCCGTTCTTTCCGTTCTTTTCTCCTCCTGTTTTCTGCCGCGTGTTCTGTCGGTCCAATTAGAAAGTAAAGTGTGCCTTTTCTCTCCCTTTCCCTTATTTATGTTTTGAGCCCCACTACTTGCTTTTGATCTGGTCAGACGTTTCAATTATTTCAGCTTTCGTGCAGAAGCAGAAGGATATGATTTGCGGTACATCCAAATAGTGCTTTGGTTTGGTATTCTGGTCGCTCGCCGTGTGAGTTCCGGAAGAGTGTTCGATTTTTTATTTTTATGGTATTAATTTGCACATTTCTCGCGAAGGAATGAAGCTACTAGATTGAGCTTGGATGATGTTCTGAACTTTGTGAACTCTGTTTACTAAAGCACCAGATGACAAAAGAAGACCTCTCTCTCTCTCTCTCTCTCGCGATGACGATGATTGAATGGGAAGAGAGGTTAAAGATAATAAAGAAGAAAAGCTAAAGTGTGATAAAGAATACAACGTACAATCACTGACAACAGCCAAAGTGCCCTGGTTTTCATGCATTTAATTTACAATCCACGAGTTTCTCGCCGATGCCTGTTCTGCTCCATGTTGACCTCGGCTCAAGTGCTGATGCTCCTAAGTCCTTTTGTAATATTTGAATATTTCTTTGACCAAGTCAAAGAGGGGCCTCATTTTTAAAAAAAAATAAAAAAAGAATTTGTCGGTTTTATTCTATTTCTACTCTAATTTTCACTTTTACATTTTTGTCATGTCTCCTTATAAGGCATAAGAGTCAAAACTTACGCTCAAAACTAAGTCGTCGCTTGCCCTAATCCAAATGATTAAATAAAAAGAGTTGATAAGTCAAAAGAAAATGGGGAAGAAGAAGGAAAAGGACACTGCTCGCTCATTTATAACAGCTGAAGCAGTTCGAGGAAAAGGGTGTGAAGAAGAGAGAAAAAGAACGGGAAAGAAGAAGGAGAAAAGAGAGGAAAAGGAGGGGTTTCGCATGTATTCGCTGTGGACATCTCGCCAAGTCGGCTCAATTACATAATGCAACATTTGGTAAGTATTTGCGTCCCTCATTCTCCTAATCGAGGTAGTTTTCGGAATTATGGCTTAAATTTGGAATTTTGGAAATTTTGAGTTGCATAATCCTATTTTTGAGCTATAAAACTTCGGGATTTCATGGAAATTGTGGTTTCTGGCATTATAGAGGCATGAGTTTAACGGAAATCGTTTACAAGCAAGGTTTTGGTCAGTGCGAGAATATTAGGATTTTATGTGCGAGCTTCGCATTGCAAATGGCTTGAATGATCGCCTTGGGTATGTGATTTGTTAGCAAGTATGAGTCGTTTGTTAGCGTTTAAGCGTGATATAACTGTTTCGTAGTTGAGGTAGCGTGTTACTCAATATTAATTCTCAATTATTTGATAGGATAGCAAGATTGACGGTTCAAGTAACGTTGGAGTACTGGCGACCCTTAGAGCAAAAGCGATGTCAACAGGGACTTTTGGGGCTTGGAAGTGGGTGTGACACGTTTATAACTACGCGTTGCTCGACACTTATTTGTGTGAAGCAGGACGTCCATTCCCTTTTCTGATCATAAATAAATTTTGAGGTATTATCGACTCTCCGCCCTCAATAATCACCTTTTCTGCTATTATGTTCTCCAGTTTGCATATGGATTCCATAATCGCTGCCTTACTGTAATACTCTTCCTGACTAGAACATTTCCTTGCGGGATCTAGTGAGAGAGAAATATGAATTTTCTCGCAGCAGCCCAGCAGTATTGGAGGAAACTCAATCTCCGAGGGATGATCATTTTAAGCCTATTTCTGCAAGTCATTCTCATATTTTTGGCACCCATTCGAAGGAGGTCGTCAAAATGGTGGATAATGATGCTCACCTGGGGAGCTTACTTGCTTGCTGACTGGGTCGCTGACTACGCCTTTGGACTCATTGCCAAAACCCAATTCAATGGTGGCACATCAGCAAACGAGGATGATGTAGATGGTGACCTTTTGGCATTTTGGGCTCCATTTCTTCTACTGCATCTCGGAGGACCTGACACCATCACCGCTTTCGCGCTCGAGGATAATGAGCTGTGGCGTAGGCACTTGCTTAATCTCTTATTCCAGCTAGGCGCTGCAGGCTATGTATTTTATCAATCGCTGCCCAGTAACAAGCTAATTGTCCCGACTATCCTCGTGTTTATTGGTGGACTCATCAAATACATAGAGCGAACACGTGCGCTATATCTCGGAAGCTTTAGTAAATTTCGAGCCTCCTTGCTCACGAGTGGTGATGCTGGCCCCAACTATGCCAAGCTCATGGAAGAACACTCTTCCAAGAAGAAAGCTAATATCCCTGTTTCAATAGTGATGATGCCGGAGCCCAATATTCAACCCACAGGTTCTGTAGATAGAGATGAGAAGCATTGGAACGACAAAGTGATAGACCCCGCGTTTTATAACTTCAAAATCTTCAAAGGCCTCCTTGTGGATCTCATCTTCAGCTTCCGTGAACGTGACGAAAGCAGGGAATTTTTCGGAAGAGAAGAGACAAAGTATGCTGATGCTTTTCGGGTCATCGAGGCTGAGCTCAACTTCTTTTATGACGTTCTTTATACCAAGGCTGCCGTGGTTCACTGTCCATCAGGGTACCTTTTCCGAGCCCTCTCAATTGGTTTCGTCGTTACTGCTTTTGCACTGTTCTATGTCCTGAACGAGCACGGCTTTTACGAATATGATATAAAGATTACATACACATTGCTCCTGGGAGCTGTTGGCTTGGAATTTGTAGCTCTTAGTATGCTCATTTGCTCTGACTGGACAATTGCACTTTTAGGGAGATATGAGAAACGTCATGGATCGTGCATCAACTTCATTAAGTTCCTCCTCAAATTCAAATCTGAAGATTCATCATTTGCATCGCGTATACTCCATGCTAGATGGTCTAAAACTATCTTCCAGTATAATTTGATAGATTCTCAGCTAAGAAGGTGGCCGAAATGGATTGAGAAAATCCTTGATTTTATATCTCTCCGGGAATTGTTTGATGACTGGAAGTTTGGACGAGAAGTACAATACGATGACAAATTAGGTGACAAATTAGGTGGTGACAAATTAGGTGACATATTAGGTGAACTGATTTTTAGTAAGCTGAAAGAGAAGTCAGGTTATGCAAAAGATCCGGAAAGCATGAAGAAAATGTGTGCTGCTCGAGGTGAATGGGCTCTGGGGCAAAGTAAACAAGAGGAGCAAAGTAAACAAGAGCGGCCAGATTGCAAAGACTTGCTTCCATTCGTCCGAGATGTTGATTATGGTGAGAGCCTTTTACTATGGCACATTGCCACTGAACTCTGTTACAACCATGATACTGAACTCTGTTACAACACTGATAAAAGGACAAATAAACTCTGCGAAGCCAGTAAGATCTTGTCAAAAACTGAGAAATTCCGCGAAGCCAGTAAGATCTTGTCAGATTACATGCTTCATCTTATGATCAAACAACCTAATATGATGTCTACAGTGGCTGGGATTGGCGAAATAAGATTCCGAGACACTTGTGCTGAGATGGACAAGTTCATCAGTGATATCTCTGAAGGGAGCGAAAACAAAAAAAAAATGGAATTCATCTGTGATATCTTTGAAGGGAGTGAAAACAAAAAAAAAAAGGAAAAAGAAAAAATGGAAGATGCTTGCAGAAGTCTCCTTTCTATTCCTACAGAAGTGAAGCCCGTTGCTGTGAAAGGAGACAGAAGCAAATCTGCACTTTTTGACGCGTGTATTCTCGCAACTAAGTTGTTGGAGAAATCTAAAAAGACCAAGCCGGAGGAGACCAAGCGGGAGGAGACCAAGCCGGAGGAGACCAAGCGGGAGGAGACCAAGCCGGAGGAGATCAAGCCGGAGGAGACCAAGCCGGAGGAGACCAAGCGGGAGGAGACCAAGAGGGAGGAGACCAAGCGGGAGGAGACCACGCAGGAGCCGGAGGACATCAAGTGGGAGATCATTAGTGAAGTATGGGTGGAATTACTAGGGTATGCTGCGATCCATTGCCGACCTTATAATCATGCTCAACAACTCAGTAAAGGAGGAGAACTTGTCACCTTGGTGTGGTTATTGATGGTACATCTTGGCATGAGTGAACAGTTCCAAATAGTTGAGGGTCACGCCAGAGCAAAACTAATTGTTCAGAAATAGTTGAGGTAATCTGCCGAGTCGGCAAAGGATGAGGCTCCTATGTGCAAATTCCATTGAGAATCTCATGGTCGGTAGGAATCTCACTTTGTTTACACGTTTGTTTCGTTTCTTCTTGTGAGGAGTGCTCTTCTTTGCTATGACAGTACCTTGTTTAAGTGTCCTTTGTTGTAAACTCTAGCTGTTCAATTTCTCCAATGTCTTGCGATTCTGTGCATTTCTTTGAACCGCAATGAGAGAAGTATTCGTGTGGCGAGTTTAATGTTGAACCAGGAATTTAAATTAACATTCTTAAGCCACAACAAGAGAATTGCTTTGTCTAAAATTTATTTTTGTCAAAAAAGAAAGCATTTTCTACTTAAATTACTTATTCTTCGTATAAATCATCATAACAATCTCAACACTGAGATGTTTATAGCTGTTAAATAGTGTTCTGATTGAACTGGGGAAAAGGGAATCAAAACTAGGCCAAACCAATTGTTTTGCTCTTTTTACTCCTCCGCAAACCCAAATTGATGAACTGGGGTCACTTTCGTCCTAATTATGTTTTCCTTGACACCCCCAAAAAAAGGGGTTTTCTTCTTGTACAACTAGGTTGGATTTATGAATTTACGATAGGGTTAAAGTGTTATCAAAACAAGTGATCAAACAATAAAATAAACAAAAAAGGAAATAAATTGGACACTATTACGTGATTCGATCGATTTGAACTACTACAAGGGTAGAGCATCATATGATTTCGTTATATTCGTTATATATCAAGCAATACCATAGTAATTACAACTACACTCAAATTACTTAGATACTATCAATAATTTTTAGCCCCTAATAACACAGTCCCAATTTCTCACGAGATAACCTTTCGATCTCGAAAAGGAATATACAACATCTTACCTCAAGATTTAATCATGAATGGATCTTCTTGATGTGGATTGAGGGTGGTTGGGATGTGAAAGTTAATGGATCTTACAATTTGATGACACATAAATTTTGGCGACCCGATCACTTATTTATTGCACAAAAAATTAAGGATTAATTTTTAACCCCTAAAAAAATATTAGAATTAAATTGCATAGCATGTCATTTTAGGAGCATTTATTATTTTGTTTATTGCATTTACATTTTTTTTTTGTCGGTTCTACTCTACTCATATTCTAACTCTCACTCTCAGACTTTTGTCATACCTCCTTGCAGGGCGTGGGAGTGGAAACTCACTCCTGAAACTAATTCCCCACCCCAACCCCCTTGAGAAGGTGGGGATTCGAACCCCCACCTCATCCTTCCAAGTTGGAAGGGTGGCCACTGGAATAAATTCTAGTGGTTTTGCATTTGCATTGAACTGACAACTAAAAAATTTGAGTGAATGGCTCTAAACTTAATTGAACTAAGCCAGTGGTGAAGAAAATTCTTGGCCAAGCCCATGGACATGAAATTCCAAGGCCAAGTTGGAAAATATCGGTTTATTAAAAGATGGCAAACATGGGGACCAATTAAGCTTTATATTATCTCGATACAAATCTTAGGAGATTGAGGCAAATTTGAGAAGCAATCGGTGTAATCGTCATTATGTTTGTGCATAATCAGCTATTCGAAGAAATAATATAAAGAGAGGGCGCTCACAATATATTCTTGACTCAGTTTGATGATTTGGCACATGTGCGTAATATTTAAAAGATCTTGTTATCTACTAGAGATATCCACACTTCCTCGGGTTATAAAGGACAAGAAAGGCACACAGAGAGAGAGAGAGAGAGAGAGGCCTTTCACGTTCTGGCATTGATCGCATGAAGGAGTCTCTCTCTCATCCCCGTCCACTAAAAGAGGTAAAAGCACGTACAGGGAGGAGGAGCACCACGGAGGAGTGAAAGAAAAGAAAAAGCTTCCTCTTCCTCGGACTCCTAGTACCGCAAGTAGCGTTCATCGTCTCTGCCGTGCTCGGGATCATAAACCACACTCCTCAATCACAATCCTCAAAACACATCAAGGATACACACGTGAGAGAGAAGGTTGGCGGAGCTTCCCCCACAATCCATTGATCCCCCTTGCCGTCCGTCGATCGTGACTCCTACCATTGCACCGGTGCTGCCTTGTTTGTTCCTATCCATCAACGACTTTGCTTGATAGTCAACACCTCCGTGCATCGCATCATGAAGCGGCTGCATCGTGTCGATCCGCTGCACTTCACCAGCCGCGGCCACCAATTACTTCGAGCCAGCAACATCGACCACGAATTGTCCCCGCCCCGGGAGGAGTCCTAACTCGTCGCCCAGTTTTTAGAGATTCATCGACTTGTGCGACGTCACCTTCTTGGTGCATATGGTGACCTTTTGGCATTTTGGGCTCCATTTCTTCTGCTGCACCTCGGAGACCTGACACCATCACCGCTTTCGCGCTCGAGGATAATGAGCTGTGGCGTAGGCACTTGCTTAATCTCTTATTCCAGTTGCGCGCTGCAGGCTATGTATTTTATCAATCGCTGCCCAGTAACAAGCTAATTGTCCCGACCATCCTCGTGTTTATTGGTGGAATCATCAAATACATAGAGCGAACACGTGCGCTGTATCTCGGAAGCACTAGGAAATTCCGTGCCTCCTTGCTCACGAGTGGTGATGCTGGTCCCAACTATGCCAAACTCATGGAAGAACACTCTTCCAAAAAGAAAGCTAATATCCCCTGTTTCAATAGTGATGATGCCGGAGCCCAATGTTCAATCCACAGATCCTGTAAAGAAAGTTGAAAAGAAATGGAACGACAAAGTGATAGACCCCGCGTTTTATAACTTCAAAATCTTCAAAGGCCTCCTTGTGGATCTCATCTTCAGCTTCCGTGAACGTGACGAAAGCATGGACTTTTTCAGAAGCAGAACCGCGAAGGATGCTTTCCGGGTCATTGAGGCTGAGCTGAGCTTCTTTTATGATGTTCTTTATACCAAGGCTGCTGTGGTTCACTGTTTAACAAGGTACCTTTTCCGAGCTCTCTCGATTGGTTTCGTCATTACTGCTTTTGCACTTTGTTATAACTCATGAAACAACAATCAAAACAGAAAACATCTCTCTTGATCGAGGGAGAGAAAGGATGAAAAAACTCACTTCATACGTCTTGTGCAAAAGAAAAAACTGTCGAGTATCACAACTAAATACAAAGCAGAAACTGCTCACATACGTGCAACACATAACTGCACACAAACGTGCTATTAACTTCCTAGAAAATAGCAAAAACATTAACTGCATAACCAAAATGAAATTGATTGTTTTTTTTATTAAAAAAAAAAAAGAAGAAGGAAAAAACACGACGTAAAACAGCAAAGACTTGAGACAATTCCAACAAACTCCTCCTTGGATCAGTTGTTGCTGCAAACTCCTATTTTCTCTCTTAATAGTTCAAATCTTCTAGCCTGAAGTGGCTTTGTGAACACGTCTGCAAGCTGATCTTCAGATCTGCAATAGACCAACTTAACTTCACCACTTTGTTGCACCTCACGCAGTAAGAAAAATTTGACTTTGAAATGCTTGGTTTTGCCATGGAAAACTGGATTCTGTGATATTGCTAGAGCAGCCTGATTGTCCACATTGACTTCGATACAGTCACTGGAATTCAACCACAAATCCTTCATTATCTTCTTCAGCCACAAAGCTTAATTTGCAGCTGCAGTAGCTGCTATAAACTCAGCCTCTGCTATGGACTGAGCTACAATCTCTTGCTTTTTGGAACACTAGGAGAAACAAGCAGAACCAATATTGAAACAATATCCAGGACATACTCTTCATGTCATCTACTCGAACCAGCCCATCACTATCGAAAATCCTTGCAAATTAAACTTCTGACATTTCTTAAACTTCACACCAAAGAACAATGTTCCTTTGAGATATCTCAAGATCCTTTTTGCTGCAACCAAATATAACTGACTAGGACTACTCATAAACCTGGATAAAACACTCACAGCAAATAGAATATCTGGTCTGGTTGTAAGATACATGAGACATCCAATCGACTTCTATACATAGAAGCATCTATCGCATCTGCTCCATCATTCTTCGCAGCTTCTCTTTAGCAGCCATAGGAGTGCTTACACTTTGACAATCTTCCATCTCGAAACTTCTTTAGAATTTCCTTCATGTATTTTTTTCCCGACGATAAAGATCTCATATGAAGCTTGTTTGACTTCCGACCCAAAAATAAGCCATATTTCCCAAGTCTGACATCTCAAAACCTGCAAATAGATCTTCCTTCACCTTCTCTATCAATTCCATATCATTTCCTGTCACTAATAGATCATCTACATAAAGTGACAGAATTACAACACTATGATTCACCTTCTTGACATAAGGAGTGAACTCACTTAAGCTTTTTACAAAGCCAAAATCCTGCAAATATCGATCTATCTTCCCATACCAAGCTCTTATCTTCTCATCTCCCTCGTATTCATCCTTCAAGAAATCCCATATTGCCTTTGTAGAATCACATCTCATGATCCTTGTGAAGATAGTGGGTGAAACAGCAGCATACAGGCAAGACTTTTGCCTTAGCCTTCCTTGTGATTCTCTCTTTATGGTACTTTAACCTCATAATCATTCTCCACAGCCTCCCATAGATCACCCTCCAAGAATGCTGTCATCTTGACAGCCCAAGCTTGATAATTTTCCCCAGTAAAGACTGGAGTAGCCATTGCAGAGAATCCACTCGATCCTGCCTCCATTAGTTTTTTTTTTTTTTTTTTTTTTTTCGCAGATTGGAAGCAATCTTCACTCACTTACCCTCACTTCACAGTCCCTTAAGATCTCACAAATGCTCTGATACCAATGTTATAACTCATGAAACAACAATCAAAACAGAAAACATCTCTCTTGATCGAGGGAGAGAAAGGATGAAAAACAACAGCATAGCACTTCATACGTCTTGTGCAAAAGAAAAACTGTCTAGTACCACAACTAAATACAAAGCAGAAACTGCTCACATACGTGCAACACATAATCGCACACAAATGTGCTATTAACTTCCTAGAAAATAGCAAAAACACTAACTGCATAACCAAAATGAAATTGACTGTTTTTTTTTTATAAAAACAGAGGAAAACAGAGGAAAAAACACAACGTAAAACAGCAGCACTAAGACAATTCCAATACACTTTTCTATGTCCTGAACAAGCAAAGTTTTCACGAATATGATATAAAGATTACATACACCTTGCTCCTTGGAGTTGTTGGCTTGGAATTTGTAGCTCTCAGTATGCTTATTTCCTCTGACTAGACAATTGCACTTTTAGGTAGATCTGAGAAAGATTCGCTTATCAAAAGAACCTTCATTGAGTTCCTCCTCAAATTCAAATCTGAAGATTCATCATTTGCATTGCATATGCTCCATGCTAGATGGTCTAAATCTATCTTCCAGTATAATTTGATAGATTCTCAGCTAAGAAGGTGGCCAAAATGGATTGAGAAATTCCTTGATTTCATATCTCTCCGGGAATTGTTTGATGACTGGAGGTTTGGACGAGAAGAACAATACAATGAAAAATTAGGTGAACTGATTTTTAATGAGCTAAAGCGGAAGTCATCTGATGTAGAAGAACCGCAAAGAGTGAAGGAGATGTGTGCATCTCAAGGCAAATGGGCTCTAGATAAGCAATTTTACAAAGACTTGCTTTCATCTGTCAGTAATGTTGATTATGGTGAGAGCCTTTTACTGTGGCACATTGCCACTGACCTCTGTTACAACACTGACACCAACTCTGAAACTAACCCAAGTACAAAAGGCCAACGTGAAAACAATAAGATTTTGTCAGATTACATGCTTCATCTTTTGATCAAACAACATAATATGATGTCTACAGTGGTTGGGATTGGCAAAATAAGGTTCCGAGACACTTGTGCTAAGATGGACAAGTTCATCACTGATATCTCTGAAGGGAGCCAAAAGAAAAAAACGAAGAAAGATGCTTGCGACAGTCTCCTTTCTGTTCCTACAGAAGAGAAGCCTGTTGATGTGAAAGGAGATAGAAGCAAATCTGCACTTTTTGACGCGTGTATTCTTGCAAAAGAGTTGGACAAATTTAGGGAGACCAAGTGGAAGATCATCAGTGAAGTATGGGTGGAATTGCTAGGGTATGCTGCGATCCATTGCCGACCTTACAATCATGCTCGACAACTCAGTAAAGGAGGAGAACTTGTCGCCTTGGTTTGGTTATTGATGGTGCATCTTGGCTTGAGCGAACAATTCCAAATAGTCGAGGGTCACGCTAGAGCAAAATTGATTGTTCAGAAATAGTTGGGGTAAGTTGTCGAGTTGGCAAAGGATGAGGCCCCTACATGCAAATTCCATTGAAAACCTCATGGTTGGTAGGAATCTCACTTTGTTCACACCTTTATTTCGTTTCTTTTTGTAACCAATGCACTCCTTTGCTATGACTGCACCTTGTTCAAGTGTCCTTTCTTTTAAACTCTAGCTATTCAATTTCTCCAATCACTTGCGATTATGTGCACTTCTTTGAACTGGAATGAGAGAAGCTCGCACAAATAACATCCAATTACACTGGTTTAGTAATTGTGTGGTGAGTTTAATGTTGAAATAGGAATTTAGATTAACATTCTTAAGCCACAACAAGAAAATTGCTTCATCTAAAATTTATTTTTGTCCAAAAAGAAAGCATTTTTTACGTAAATTACATATTCTTCGTATAGATGATCATAACAATCTCAACGCTGAAATATTTGTAGCTATTAAATGACTAAACTAGGGAAAAGGGATTCAAACTAAGCCAAACCATTTGTTTTGCTCTTTTTACTCCTTCACCAAACCCAAATTGATGAACTTGGGTCAATTTCGTCCCGATTATGTTTTCCTTGACACCCCCAAAGAAGCAGTTTTCTTCTTGTACAACTAGGTTGAATTTACTACAAAATTAAAGTATTGTCAAAACAAGCGATCGAACAGTAAAATAAACAAAACAAAAAAGAAATAAATTGGACATAATCTTACGTGGTTCAATCGATTTGAACTACTACAATGGTAGATCATCATATGATTTCATTATACATCAAACAATACCATGGCAGTTACAATCATACTCAAATCACTCAGATACAATCAGTATTTCCCATCTCCTAAAAACACAGTCATAATTTCTCACAAGATAATTTTTCGATCTCATAAAGGAATACACAACTTCTTACCTAAGGATTTAATCATGAATGGATCTTCTTGATGTGGATTGAGGGTGGTTAGGATGTGGAAGCCAACGGATCTTATAACTAAATCAATTAAAAAACATGAGAAATTTACGTAATATGGCACGAATATATATACCTACCTATAGAGGGCTAACAGCAAATATATATTAAAAATCGGAGAATCGGAAAATTATTAACTCACATGCTCGAGGTTTCTCATGTATAGATTACACCAAAGTTCATAGTATAACTTAATTGGATGTCATAAAATGTTCCGACACAGAAACGTCCCTCTCTTTTTCTTTTCTTGTGCGGCTCCCTCCAAGGAAAAAGGCCACTGTGCAGTCAAAATAGAAGAGACATAGGGTCCTTTTTCAAAGTCAAACCCCTGTTTCTCTTGGTCGGAACGGTCAAACCTTGTTGACCGACCACTATTGAGGAAGGAAAGTGACGTCCGCCATTATCCTTCCTTTTTTGTGACTACTATATGGAGTTCCTTTGTACAGCAATTGATTTTATCGAACTCCAATACACACAGACTCCCGCATAAGGATTCGGTCAAGAATTTCAGTCCACATCCTCCAATTCAGATCGGGTTCCACAGATTCAAACTTAGTTATAATTCAACAACGTCTGGAACCAAGAATTTTCAATGATCTGAGGGGGTCTGCAACTTTTCAACCCAGGTTTTGGCTACGTTCTTCACATGCCTTGGGGAAAGAAGTGGACCAGCTTAAGGCGATGGTGTTTGCTTTCAAGGAGTTAGGATGTGATCTTGATGAATTGAGCCATTTTAGCATTAGGGAGCTTTTTAAAGCAATGAACCGTTTAGGTAGTGTTTGTTTATGTTCTTTTTTTTTTTTTGTTTATGAACAAAAATCCTGTTTTTTTTGTTCCAGAAAACAAAAAAAAAAGAACAAAACGCGTTTATTTGCGTTTTTGTTCCAAATCATTTTTTTGTTCCCGTAACAAATTTAGGGCAAAACAAGAAAAACTTGTTTTTGTTTAGAACACTTTGGAGAAACAAATTTTATCTCCCTTCTTTCTTTTCTTCTCTTTCTTTTCTTTTTCTTTTTCTTCTTCTTTTTCTTTGGCCGCCGCCGGCCTTGGCCATGACCGGCGACCGGCCGTCGAGGGCCAACGACGCTTGGCCTCGCTGGGGGCCGGCGACCTCACCGGATCTCGGCGAGCCCGAGCTTGCCTATCCACCAGCAAGGCTGAGCTCGCCCGGCCAAGGCGAGGCCGAGGCTCGCCCACCCAAGGTGAGTCCGAGCCTCGCCGATGGTCGGGTGAGGCCGCCGGCCAAAAGAAGAAAAAAATAAAAAAGAAAATAAAAATATTAAAAAATTAAAAGAAACAAAAAAAGAACATAAATTTATCAAACGTGTTTCGTTTTTTTTTTTTTTTATTTCAGAACAAGTTTACCAAATGCGTTTTTAGTAAAAATTGTTCCTTGGAATAGAAATAGTTTTTTCTATTTATATTCCCCCGAACAATTTTTGAACAAAAATGCTACCAAATGCACCCTTATCAACCAGCCAAAGACACCTGCTGCTTGTGGTCGATGAAGTTTGGCGCAAGGATGACTATTTCGAGGAGTTAGATAAAGAGCTTGAAGCCAAGAGAGACAAATAGATTCAACAATCAACTTGACTAAATTATACTTTATCGTTGGCCAATCAACTCATAAGTGCTAATGAAGGAACTCGTTTATAGCTAACATTTAACTTTGTCTATACACGTATCGTCCGTTATATGAAACTTACATGCTAAACTTCAGAATTTTGTTCCTATCAAACCGTGCTCCAGAATCAACTTTTGTCAAAAGCTTTAAACTAACATTCCCATATAAATCTATAGTTTAGTAACTCTAAAATCGGACTCCATAGCTCAAAATTTGCATAATTCCGAATTTACAACCTAATTTCAAAACTTGCTCCGATTAAACGAAGAATGAATTTGAAGATTTACCGCACGCTATAATTTAAAGTTTCAGCTTGTCGGGACATCTTAATTCGAAGTTTCAGCTTGTCAGGGACGGACGCACGAAAATTTCTCTCTCTCTCCGCAATTCCTTTTTATTCTTCATCGATGAACCGACCTTCCTCTTTCCTTTCCTTTCTTTTTCTACCCGGTTGGTCCGTTCCTTTTCCTTCATTCTTAAAAAAAAATTAAAAAAAAAAAAAGGCGATGGAGCTGTGTGGCCAGAATTTAAGGGGTATTTGGGCTGGGCTTTGGGCCCATCATCACATAAGTTGTATCGCCCTAAGCCACTGGAGACAGAATAATGTTCGGAGATATCTAGGAACTCCATCGAAAATTATCACTTGGATGAGAGAGAGGTTTCAGGTTATATCAAAGACCATGGCTTTGGCTCGCTGTTAGCTGCATAGGCTTTCGCAGGGATTGACAGAAAGCTGTCCCAAGATGTTGGCTGCTCTCTCCCTCTCCCCGTCATCTCCTCCTCCTCGAAATGCCAACATCTCTGTACTTCCATCTATATAATTAGTCGATTAATATATGAATGATATCATTACCATTTGTGCATTTACAAATTCTTCTACTCGTGAACTTTTCTGCACATGTAGAGCACTCTTTGATGCTGAGTTTTTGTGAGTTGCATATACATGAGTTCTCAAACAGGGGATGTGACTTCATTTTACTTTTCCATTCCAAAGCATCAGATTGAAATTGTATTACATTCTTGCCTCACAAAGGCTCATTCTACTCAGCTACAACTTAATTTATATAGCTGATTCAGCGACTAAAAGAAACTCTGCTAATAACTATAACTAGTACTCTAATCAAATAGCTGAAGATCTCAAACTTTATGAATAGCAATCGTATGACCACCGCAAGTCATTACAGAGGAAATTAGACAAACAATTAAGTCAGATAAAGCTTCAACAGCAAAGGACTATTCATTTGTCACGTTACAGTATTGGTACATGAGCCTTACTGTCGCTACATCCCTTCTCAAATAAGAACAGTTTCTGCACGAACTCTGGTTCTCTCTCCCCTGGGCTTCTTGACAACAGTTCATAATCCTTTCTAGACTGCCCTACTCTTGTACCACAAGACATCGTCGTCAGCACAATTGATCTTCTCAAAGTATCCTAACCGAGGAAACTTTTTCAGCACATCTTCATTGTTTCCGATTCTCAATTTCCTAAGGTGTTTCAACCGCAATATCTCAACTGACCATTGCTCATTCTGTTGCTGGCGATCCCAGTTAGCCAGTTCCCCTCCGATGATGTACAGCTTCTTCAGGTTCTCCAATTCTTGAGGATTCAACCACTTCGGTATGCTTGCCACTGGCATACCTATGAGCTCTAGTTTCTCCAATTTCTTGGGAAGAAACTGATCTTTCGGAAGAATTGATTGTGCTGTCAGAGAAGTGACTCCCCAAGAGATGGTTAGAGAGCAAAGAGATGGAAACTCCTTCAACGATGCAAATTCTCCATCCCCTATGGCTGCTCCACGGCCTATGTATATACTTAGCCTTCTCAGTTCCTTCAATTTTTGCAAATCGCTGATCCTGCAAGGGTTTTTCCTCGCAGTCCCTATAACAAACCCCTTTAAGACCTGGAGGGAGGACAGTTTCTCGATTCCTTTGGGCATGCGCTCGATAAGGTAACACTCTGATATATCCAGATGTGTTAGATTCTTCAAAGATGCTATATCCTCAGGCAACTTCTCCAAATTGTGGCATGCTCGGAGGTCAAGAATCTCCAGGTTGACTAGTTCGACAATAGAATCAGGAAGAGCTGTGATCCTAGAAATTCCTCGAAGGCTTAGGAACTTCAAATGCTTGTGATGAGCCCCAAGATCATCCAAGAATTTCTGATCATCAACTTCAATATGATGCATTGGCGAGTGCTGCCATCGTCCTAGTTGAAGAACTGCCAATTTTTTCATGTTCGAAAGCAAACGGGGTCGGAGGCTAAGGTATTGCTGATTGACATTGAACACCGTGTGTACATCTTCATCATTAGCCAGATTTACATATTCTGAACCGTCTTCTCCACCTCCGATTAAGTGCAGGCGGCTGCTGCTTAAATTTCCGGGATCCTTAGAAGAAGTTTTATCCTCCGAATTGAAATAGAAGAACCCTTCTTCTTTTGCCTTCCAGATAAGCCAGTAACGGATCAATGGATGCATTTTACATCTATTCATGAGAGGGCTTGGATCGTTATCGTCGGGTTCAATTAGGCCTTGTTTTAGGAGCTCATCGTAGACTCCTTCACCTTCTTGCTCTGCCGTAACTAAGCCCTGTCCTATCCACCAATATATTAAACTTCTTTTCTTTATGATCGAATTTTCAGGGAAAATCGCCAAAGAAAGAAGGCAGTCATTGGGTTGACTAAGCTGAGGTATCCTCACATGAAGGTTCTTGCTTTCTTTGGCCCGTTCATCCTCATGCCAATCTTTAGATAGTATTGGAAGTGGAACTTTCCTTTGATTCTGTTGATGTTTCGAGGATGATTTCACCTTCTTCCTGTAATCTTGCACAAGGGCCTCTAACGTGACGAGCTTGTTCTCAGACGGGTCGGTATACATGTTGTTGCGCATGGTCTGCAAGATCTCTTCCCAGGCTTTCATTTTAGACTCTTCCATTATTACGGTGAAATGATCTATCTAGGAATAGGATTCGAGATATTGTCACACCCTGAATCTTAGCATAAAAGGGATGACGCTACCGAAGGACACATAACCTCAAACCACCAAATTCAACTCCCAAAAGTTCCCATAGTAACACTCTCACTTTAACGCCTACCAATCAATTGATCTGAAAAGAATGAGAAAGAGATAAGTGAGCACCCACAGCTCAGTAAGTAATTAATCTCTTTTATGCATAGTCAAGCACTACCAGAAAATTCATG
Organism: Eucalyptus sp. ANBG9806169; assembly: GCA_014182395.1. Classification (NCBI taxonomy): domain Eukaryota; kingdom Viridiplantae; phylum Streptophyta; class Magnoliopsida; order Myrtales; family Myrtaceae; genus Eucalyptus; species Eucalyptus sp. ANBG9806169. The sequence goes on from CM024582.1 coordinate 1,585,384, forward strand.
ATCCAACTCTATAATATACTTAACAAAATCATGTATGACTTGTTTCATTTCGACAAGCTTTACACAATTCGGAAAATACTCACCTAAATCATCATAAACATGAATGATCAAATCCACTAATCAATCTCATCAAAATCACACGTCAATAGTCTAATTCATTGATCCATCTTATATCAAAACACACTTCAATGTTCCATTCAGCGACCAATCTTTTGCTTAATATCATACCATGGTTATAATATAACGCTTAGTGATAAATCAATGGCAAGGTCTTCACTTACAAAGCCGGTGACTCGGTTCAAAAAGATATCCTAAACCAATATGCATACCCACAAAAATATTGAGTATCAAACTCACATCTTCCAATACAAATAATCAAATCCAAAATCAATCTGCAATTGATTTCACAAAACAAAACGCATAATCTTTCTAAATTTTGTTCATCAAACTGAACACATCTCACAATATATTTTTGGCATCATTTAAGAATTCTTCATAAATCAATATTCACAAATCAATATGTATAATCTTTTGAGATAGCACCACTCACTTGGAATGCCTATGACAAATCATCGGAGAATACATGAACCATTTGAACTCGCAATCCTACTAAATAAGTGAGGCACAGCATTAAAATCAAGTAAAACACTACATCAATTACGATTTCACTAGAATAAGCTTAAATGCTAATAAAACAACTCAAAAGCGCTCACAAATCGCTCGTTCAAAGCGATTATTTAGAGCCGTTCGCAACATGGGACTTGAGTGCATAACTTGATCGTGCCATAACTCTCTCACCTAAATCCGTTCCAAATGAGCTTACAGTCAAAAGAAAGATCTTTCCAAACACTAGAACACCCATAACTTGGCCAACCTAAAATTTAGCCGAAAATCAACAAATTTTGGCTCAAAAGTTGCTGAACTGTTCATCGTGCGTGGAAACGTCGAAAACTCTTTTTGGACAAATCATAAGCTCAAATCGAATTCCGTAAAATGCTATAACTCCACATCACCTTAAACTATCAAAACCCCATAATTTTTCATTTTAACAACTCCATAATCGGAGTTCGCAACTCAAATTTCATTTGATTCCGACTTTAAGTCTTAATTCCAAAAACTATTCCGATTACAAGTACGAAAGGCTTGAATCCTTACCCGCGTCACAATTCGGCGTTGAGTTGGCTTGTTGGAATATCCAGATCGTGCACATGGAATCCCTTTCTTCCATCTTCCTCTTCTTCCTTCTCTGTTTCCTTTCTTTCCACTCTGTTTTCTCTTTCCTTCCCGTGCATGTGCTTTTCCCTCTTATAGCTGAACATCCACTTATCTTTTCATTTTCTTTTGCCCCTCTTTTTGGTTTCTGGACCCATTCTTTGACTAAAGTCAAGAAAGCAATTTCTGACAAATACGGTGACCGACATTTAATTACTAATAAACTGCCGCTGTAAGCAGTAGATGGAGAAATCACAATGTGATAGGCTGACATAACATATATTTTTATTCTGAAAGTCAATTAAAAGTTGACACGTGTCCGTGCCGTGGCAAGTAAATAAACAAAAATAAAAAATTAACTCCTGTGTTTCCTCCCTCGTTTTCCTCGTCCGTCTACCGCCATCTACCTCGTTCGGTACCCGGTGGAGTCAACGGCTGCGTCCGAGCCAACCACTACTGCTCGTGGAACGAGCTGTCTCTCACGGCCTTCGATACATAAAGCACTGTTCCGTCCATAGTATGAAACATCCTCTGTTTTTCTTTCTCTGTTCAGAATGAAGCTTCCTCAGTGGGGAAGAGAGAGAAACAAGTCATTGAGCTCGAGAGCGAGACCCATGGCCAACATAATCGGCCCAAGCAACAAGTAATAACAGGTCGGAGCAGAAAGCGTGTTTTCCCATCTGGGTCTCGCTCGGGTCACCGACATGTGGTCGGAGCCTTCATTTACGCATCGGACTGGGGACAAAAATATAAACTTTGAGTGAGCGAGAGAGTGGACCGATGTTGGGTTGAGTTTGGATCGAGAGAGAAGGGTGAATATGAGATAAGATGGTGGAGATCTGGAGGAACTCGTTGATCTTCATCTCCAGGACGAGCTTTAAATCTGAGGCAATGGCTCGTCGATGGAAGACGATCAGTAGAGGAGTTCTTGATTTTTGGCGTACATATAGCCTTTGCTTTGGACTTGAAAACCGATTATTTGTGCTGCGAGTTTTACATTCTATTGTGTTATTTATTTATAAATACTTTAAATTTAGCCTTAAATTTAGGTATAAAGAATATCTAAACGCGTGAGTGATTGTAATGCTTATTTTTCAAATATAATGACTTATTTGTTATTAAATTTTCTTGAGAATGCAATTACGAATAACTCCCATTAACCACCACCCCACGTCAATCCCCTATAATATCGGCGTGGTCAATGGTGCTATTAACTTTTCTGCAAAAAAAAAAAAAAATACTCCCATTAACTTATCTCGATGACCCTATCATTTCAACATATTATATTACAACATTCTCTTTACCCTTTGAAGAGACATAATTACAAATTAAGAGATAATTCCTAAAGAAATTCGGAGAGAACTAAGGTTGCGATCGTTGTGCAAAAATAAATAATTTGAAAAATATTTTTCTAAAAATGATCGCTTATATCATTCATAAAAATTGAATATATGAAAAATATTTTCATTATCCATAAAAATATTTAAACATAAATCTATGTCAAGAATTAAAAAATAATCATTAACTAATATATTTCAAGCAATGCGAACGATCTTTTAAATTATTCACTTTTCACAAAACAAACTAATGGGAGAAAATCCCAAAAAGCCAGAAAAGCCAAATTAGTCTCATGTGGAAGGCATCGGCTTCCCTTTTTATTTTACCGCAAATAAAGGCAAATATAAAATGTTTGACTTCCTACACTTGGCTTCAAGTTATTAATCATGGATTGGCGCAACTATGACTTGATAATATGACGTTCAAAACTGTCTCAAATGAAAGAACAATAATATCAGGTAAATACAAAGATTACAACGGCATTTGTTCAAGAATTTCCATAATTACAAGGGAGAAGCAATGAATAAAGGTAGTTTTTGTCCCTTGGGCTTCTTAACCCCAAGCAGGTAAGTTTGGCCGGTTGGCCGGTTGGTAAACGGTTCATAGCTTCCAGAAGCTCTGTTGCTTCTGACTCCTTTACAGCTCTGGGTGCTGTAATCTGAAGTTTTAACTTGTCGGGACGTCCTAAACGGCTACACGCAAAAATTTCCCTCTCCTCCCCGCAATTCCTTTTTCCTCTTCATGGACGAACTCACCTTCCCGTCATTACATAACTTGTATCATCTTAAGCCACTGGAGACAGAATAATGTTCGAAGATGTCTAGGAACTACATTGAAAAGTACCACTTGGATGAGAGAGGTTTCAGGTTACATCAAAGGCCATGGCTTTGGCTCACTGTTACCTGCTCAGGCTTCCGCAGGGATTGAAAGAAACTAGAAAGCTGTCCCAAGATGTTGGGTGCTCTTTCTCTCCCTCTCTCCCTCTCTCCCCATCATTTTCTCCTCCTTGAAATGCCAACTTCTCTGTACTTCCACCTATATAATTAGCCGATGCATTTATGTAGGATATCATTACCATTTATGCATTTACAAATTCTTCTACTCGTGAACTTTTCTGCATATGTAACACCCTTTTATGCTGAGTTTTTGTGAATTGAATATACATGAGTTCTCCAACAGGGGATGTGACTTTATTTTACTCTTCCATGCCAAAGCATCAGATTGAAATTGTATTACATTCTTGCCCCCACAAAGGCTCATTCTACTCAGCTACAACATAACCAATATAAATGATTCAGCTATTAAAAGAAACTCTGCTACTACCTGTAACTAGTACTCTAATCAAATAGGCAAAGAAACAATCTTTATGAGAAGCAATCGTATAACCACTGCAAGTCATTACAAAGGAAATTAGACAAGCAATGAAGTAAGATAAAGCTTCAATAGCAAAGGACTACTCATACGTCATGTTACAGTATCGGTACATGACCGTTACTCTTACTACATCCCTTCTCAAATAAGAACAGTTTCTGCACGAACTCTGGTTCTCTCTCCCCTGGGCTTATTGATAACAGTTCACAATCCTTTCTAAACTGCCCTACTCTTGTTCCAGCAGATATTGTTGCCAACACAATTGATTTTTTCGAAGTATTCTAACTGAGGAAACCTTTTCAGCACATCTTCCTCGTTTCCGATGCTCAAATTCTTAAGGTGTTTCAGCCGCAATATCTCAACTGACCATAGCTCATTCTGTTGCTGGTGATCCCAGCTCTCCAGTTCCCCTCCAATGATGTACAGCTTCTTCAGGTTCTTCAACTCTTGAGGGTTCAACCACTTTGGGGTGCTTTTTTCTGGCATTCCTATGAGCTCTAGTTTCTCCAATTGTTCTGGAAGAAACTGATCTTTCGGAAGAATTGATTGCGCTGTCAGAGAAGTGACTCCCCAAGAGATGGTTAGAGAGCAAAGAGATGGAAACTCCTTCAACGATGCAAATTCTCCATCCCCTATGGCTGCTCCACGGCCTATGTATATACTTAGCCTTCTCAGTTTAGCCAATTTTCCCAAATCGCTGATCCTGCAAGGATTTTTCCTCGCAGTCCCTATAACAAACCCCTTTAAGACCTGGAGGGAGGTCAGTTTCTCCGTTCCTTTCGGCATGCGCTCTATAAGGTAACACTCCGATACATCCAGATGCGTTAGCTTCTTCAAAGATGCTATATCCTCAGGCAACTTCTCCAAATTGTGGCATGCTCGGAGGTCAAGAATCTCCAGGCTGACTAGTTCTACAAGAGAATCAGGAAGAGCTGTGATCCTAGAAATTCCTCGAAGGCTTAGGAACTTCAAATGCTTGTGATGAACCCCAAGATCATCCAAGAATTTCTGATCATCAACTTCAATATGATAATTTGGCGAGTGCTGCCATCGTCCTAGTTGAAGAACTGCCAATTGTTTCATGTTCAAAAGCAAACGGGATTGGAGTTTAATGTATTGCTGATTGACATTGAACACCGTGTGTACATGTTCATCTTTGGCTAGTTTTTCATATTGTGGACTGTCTTCTCCACCTACTATTAAGCGCAGGCGGCTGCTGCTTAAATTTTTGAGATCCCCATGAGAAGTTTTATCCTTCGACTCAAAATAGAAGAGCCCTGCTTCTTCTGCCTCCGAGAGAAGCCTGTAACGGATCAATGGATGCATTTTACATCTATTCATGAGAGGGCTTGCATCGCTATCGTTGGGTTCAATTAGGCCTTGTTGTAGGAGCTCATTGTAGACTTCTTCACCTACTTGCTCTGCCGTCTTCTCTCCACTTTGGGAAACTAAGTCCTGTCCTATCCACCAATATATTAAACTTCTTTTCTTTATGATCGAATTTTCAGGGAAAATCGCCAAAGAAAGAAGGCAGAGGTTGCTTTCACTAGGCTGAAGTTTCGTCGTAAGAAGCTTCTTGCTTTCTTCGGCCCGCTCACGCCATTCTCCGGAGATTATTGGAAGTGGAACTTTCCTGTGATTCTGTCGCTGTTTCAAGGATGATTTCACCATCCTGTATCTTTTTACAAGGGCCTCTAACTTGACGAGCTTGTCTTCGGACAGGTTGTTATCCAGGTTGTTGCATATAGCCTGCATGATCTCTTCCCAGGTATCTTTCGTGTCACCAGACGTGGATTCATCCTGAGACTTTTCCATTACTATGATGAAATGATCTATCTAGTACTAGGATTCAAACCACCAAAATCTAACTCCCAGAAGTTCCCGTGGTAACACCCTCACTTTAACGCCTACTAATCGAAGGATCTGAAAAGAATAAGAAAGAGGGGGTGAGCAACCATAACTCAATTAGTAATTAATCTCTTTTATGCATAGTCGAGCACCACTGGAAAATTCATGATCCAACTCTATAATATACATAACAAAATCATGTATGACTCATTTCATTTCAATAAGTTTTACATAATTCAAAAAATGCTCATTTAAATCATCATTTATATGAATGGTCAAATCCATTTATCAATCTCATCAAAATCACGCACCAATGGTCCAATCTATTGATCCATCTTATATCAAAACACATGTCGATATTCCATCAATTGACCAATCTTTTACTTAATATCAAACTATGGTTACGATACAACGTTTGGTGACAAGGCGATGGCAAGGTTTCAACCTACAAAGCTGGTGACTCGGCTCATAAGAATATCCTAAATCGAAATGCATACCTACAAACCCATCAATGGGTTAAAAGCGATATAGAGCATTAAATCCACATCTTCCAATACCAACAGTCAAATCCAAAATCAATATCAGCAATTGATTTCACAAAACAAAATACATAATCTTTCTAAATTTCGTTGATCAAACTAAACACATTTCACAATACATTTCTCACATCATTTCGAATTCTTCATAAAGTAATATTGTAACCTTTCGAGATAACACCACTCACCTGAAATACCTATAACAAAACAACATAGAATACTTCAACCATTTGAACTTGCAATCCTACTAAATAAGCGAGCCACAACATTAAAATAGAGTAAAACACTGCATCAATTACGAATTGACTAAATTAAGCTTAAATGCTAATAAAACGACTCAAAGTTGCCCACAAATCACTCGTCCAAAGCAATTATTTAAAGCTGTTCGCAACAGGGGACTCGAGCGCATAACTTGATCGTGCCATAAATCTCTCACCTAAACCCATTCCAAACGAGCTTACTGTCAAAAGAAAGATCTTTCCAAACACTAGAAGACTTGGCTGACCTAAAATTGAGGTGAAAGCCAACAAAATTCGGCTAAAAAATCGTTAGACATACACCGTTCATCATGTGCCGAAACTTGAAAATTCTTTTCGGACAAACCGTAAACTCAAATCGAATTCCGTAAAATAACTCCACAGCACCTTAAACTATCAAAACCCCATAATTTCTCAACTTAACAACTCCAAAATCGGACTTTGCAACTCAAATTTCACCCGATTCCGAATTTAAGCCCTAATTCCCAAAATTATTCCGATTACAACTACGAAGGGCTTGAATCCTTACCGGCCTCGCGATTCAGAGTTGAGTCAGCTTGTCGGATTGTCCAGATCATGTACATGGAATCCCTTTCTTTCTTTCTTCTTCCTCTTCTTCTTTCTCTCTTTTTCTTTCTTTCCACTCTCTTCTCTTTCCTTCCCCTGCGTGTGCTTTTCCCTTTAATAACTGAACATCCACCTTCTTTCCATTTTCTTTTGTCTCTCTCTTCTTCTTTTTTCCCTTGGGACCCATTCTTTGACTAAGTCAAAAAAGAAATTCTTACGGATATGGCGACCGATACTCGAATACTAACAAACTGCCATTGTAAATAGTAGATGGAGAAGCTTTACGAAAGACACTTGCCAGGATTGGCAAAGAGAATTCGGCATTTGATGATCACCGGCATTGAAGACCAGAGGCAGAGAAGAACTATGGGAAAGAAACAGACATTTGATCGTCCATGAAAAATGGAAACATAGAGCTCCAAACTTTTCAAAGCGAAACAGAATGTCATCGATACTTTTCATGTCAACAAAAAGCAGGGTACTTTGCTATTTGTTTGATTGGGTTCAAATTAAAGGTTCTTGATCGTGTCAACAGGTAATGGCTTTCCCCTATTTACCAAAGAAAAGGACCCAAAAAGGAGAAGAGATGGAATAAATTGAGAGTGGGAAGTGGGACAAGGGAAGGCGATAACCTCTGCACGAAGGAAGAAATTTTATATTCCTTGAAACATATTCTTTACTTTGTTCTATTAATTTCATTTTTTGCTAAGTTTTTTGCATTCCAGTGAAATCACTTTTCAAATTCTGATGTTCTTTCTATCCCGACAACAAGACTTGTCTCACATCTCTCAAAACATCAACAGATATTTTATCAATTACGAAAATTTACTTAAAAACATTTATCAAACGACCCAATCTCTCGAAAAATTAGGTGCTTTTCTTAGGACGAAGGAATCGAGACTTCTCATAAAATGGAATTGCTTTGTCCGTTAAACTATGTCTCGTCGGGTTTAATAAGTCTTCAAAATTTGACCGTGAAGAGCCCTGTCGCTAAAAGACAAAATAAAGGTACATTTTCTTTTATTATATCTATTTATTTATGGGGTAAAGAGGTCTTTCGTCCAACAAAAAGAGCAAAGTTTTCTTTTTTCTGCTTGCTGTAGCCGAACGGTTGGTCTCCTCTAAGAGAAAGGGAGCCGCACAGGCCGACAAGCGACGCAATAATAGAAGAGCCGCACAGTGAGGGCGAAGGAGCCGCCGTACGAAAATCAGGAGGAGTTTTTGACTTTTTGGCCTACGAATGTAAAACTCGGAGCAAAAATTATTTCTAGATACTTTAAGTTTGAGCCTAAATTTAAACGTGAAAAACACTTAAGCATCTGCACAATTATATTTTTGATTCTCTAATTATAATTGATTATTTGCAACTAACTCATATAAGTACCGATACTCGAATATGCTTATTTGCAAGATTCTATAGTTTCCATATATTATATTACAACATTATTTTTACCATACAAAGAAACATAATTGCAAGTTAAGAGATAACTCTTCAAAAAATTGAGAAAAAATTAAGGATGCATGAATGATTTGAAAATTTTTTATTAAAAATAATCGTTTGTATCGCTCATAAAAATGAATGGACGAAAAATATTTTCATCATCCATGAAAATATTTAAATATAAATTATTGTCAATAATTTCAAAAAAAAATCATTAACTAATATATTTCAAAAAATGCAAATAATTATTTAATCAATCACTCTTTGCAAAACAAACGGAGCTTGGGAGAGAATCCAAAAAAGCCAAAAAGCCAAAGCACATACCTCGATTAATCTCATGCGCAAGGCATAAGCTTCCCTTTTTCACCGCAAACAAGGGCAAATACAAAATGTTCAATTTCCTACACTTTGGCTTCTAGTAAAGAAGGGCCACCGGATTGCAAAGACTTGCTTCCATTCATCCGAGATGTTGATTATGGTGAGAGCCTTTCACTGTGGCACATTGCCACCGAACTCTATTACAACACTGATGAAAGGACAAATGACCACCGTAAAACCAGTAAGATCTTGTCAGATTATATTCTTCATCTTATGATCAAATGACCTAATATGATGTCTACAGTGGCTGGGATTGGCGAAAGGTTTAAGACACTCGTGCTAAGATGGACAAGTTCATCAATGATATCTCTAAAGGGAGCAAATAGAAGATAACAAAGGAAAGTGCTTGCAAAAGTCTCCTTGGTGTTCCTACAGAAGTGAAGCTTGCTCATGTGAAAGGAGATGGAAGGAAAGCTACACTTTTTGATGCATGTATTCTCCCAAATGAGTTGGACAAATCTAAGGAGACCAAGTGGGAGATCGCGAGTGAAGTATGGGTGGAATTGCTGGTATATGCTGCAATTCATTGCCGACCTTACAATAATGCTCAACAACTCAATAAAGGAGGGGAACTTGTCACCTTGATTTGGTTATTGATGGTACATCTTGACTTGAGTGAACAGTTCCAAATAGTCGAGGGTCATGCTATAGCAAAGCTAATTGGTCAGAAATAATTGGGATAAGTTGTAATTGGGGCAAGTTGTCGAGTCAGCAAAGGATAAGGCTCTTACCTGCTAATTCCATTGAGAATTTCCCGATAGGAATCTCATTTGTTTACACTTCTGTTTCATTCCTTCTTGTAATGGGTGTGCTTTTTCACCATGAGTGTACCTTGTTGAAGTGTCCTTCCCTATAAACTCTAGCTATTCAATTTCTCTAATATCCTGCGATCCTATGAGATTTTTTGAATCGAAAGACAAAATCTCACACGATTGAATCCAATTGCACTAGTTTATTATTCTTGTCACAAATTTAATGTTGAACTGGCAATAGAAAGTAAGATTCTTAAGTCAAAACAAGAGGATATTTGTCAATTCGTCTAAGATATATTCTTGTTTAAAAGGAAAGCATTTTCTACATAAATTATGTATTCTTCATATAAGTGATCATACCAATGTAAACTGTTAAACGAATCGACAGATAAAGCAAAGCTTATAGGATTAGGCACACAAACACGATAAAATAGAGAGTAAAAGAAAGAAAAATCAAGACACAAAGTTTATCTTGGTTTACTCTTAAATTAGGGCTACATCCAATAGAAATTCCAATATAATTGGCACCTTCCGCCTCTATTTTACGGGCAGCAATTACAAAAGAAATGGATTATATATAGACAACATAATTTATTTTTGAGCTCAAACCCAAATTATTAATAAATTTGGACTCAAACTATGAAACCTCTTTGGCAGCTGGGACGCTACCTTCTAAACTCCCGTTGGGGCAACTTGGCTCCTGGAGCGGAACCCCATACCTTCCTGTCGATGGGGAATATGAATTACATTCTAACAAACCTCTAAAATTTACAAATAAGTAATTCAATTGATGTAAAATTCACAGCACAAAACATTGAATGTTCGCTGCTCTTGTTCACTCTGCGTGTGCTGAACGCAACTCTAAACTGAGAGGTCCCTTTTTTTTCTTTTCCATTTCTTGTGCTGCTCCTTCTAAAGAAAAAAGGCTAATGTGCGGTAAAAAGGGGAGACGTACACGAGTCCTTTTTCACGGTCAAACCCTTGTTGACCGACCACTATTAAGGAAGGAAAGAAAGTGACGTCCCACTTCATTTTTGTGTGACTAATGTATGTGTAGTTCCTTTGTACAGCTATTGATTTTATCAAACTCCAATACACGCAAATAGTCCAACACATAGAAGGATTCGGTCAAGAATTTTGATCAACATCCTCCAATTTGGATCAAGCTTCAAATAGTTAAACTTGAGACATAATTTTAACAAGTATGTATGGAACATAAAAAATAGCTCTCGGAAAGAGGATGATGGTGGGCGATGATAACTAGTATCACCTTAAGCCTCTTGTTGATACCTAATTTTGGCAATCCTAAGAAAATAAAATAATAATAATAATAAAATCGCATCGAACAAATAAAAGGAAAAAAATGGGAAAAATTAATATGATTGATTATGTATGGAAGCTGAGAATTCTCATTTTGATAAATGAGGAAGTAATTAAAAAATCAAGTGAATAAAGAGCAAGGATTTTAATAAAATGGAAGGAATCGAAGCAAAATCGGGCGATTGCGAAATCACACTCGATATGCAACCATAAATCAATGCAATAGAAGATGGAATCTTGAAAATTACCATAGCAAGCAACCGTTTGGAAATCACTATAAAAAAGACACAATTTTCGTGATATCGGGGTGGAAAAACTTTTTGAGAGCAAATACGTGAGTTTTTTTTCGTTTCGTCGGAGTTCGAAAAAAAAAACTCTTATAGAGAGAAAAAGTCAAAAAGTGATGTACATTTGCTAAAGAAGAAGTGACGTGCGACAGGTGAAAAAGGCGTGCACTGTTCATCTTCCTCATGGGTTTCTTCTCCGTGAAGCCTCCTCACGCCACTCGGTTGCAGCCCACGCCGCCGTGCCCTTGCGCCGCCCATTCCGGCCGATAGCCACCGCCGCTCCGCTGATCTTGCCTGCTGCACCTCCACTCCCGAGCCAACACCCGAAGCCGCAGCCGCTCGCTCCCCAGCCACCGCCCCAACATCCCGCTCATCTCCGTCGCACCAGACGCCTCCCCACTGCTTGACGCCTGCGCTACCGTCCTCGACGCTCGCCAGCTATCGCGCCGTTACCTATCGCCGTGCCAAAGCCCTGCTCTGCCTCCGCCCAAGCCGGACCGCTGCCCTTTTGACACGACGCCCTTGCAGCAGATCGCAAAGCTTATTGCACCAATCTCGCTCGATGACCACGTCATTGCAAATCTGAGCTCGCCTCCACCCGACAACGCTGCCACCCAGCAGCCCGTGACCCAGCGCCTGACTCCGCAGCGCCGGCCGACGCCACCTCTGCCGCTCGTCCACGAGCACCGCGCGACGCCTCGGCAGATCGCCCTCCGCCGGTCTCTGCCAGCCTCCACCCAGCCTCACCGTTGCCGTCCGCGCCAGACACCGCACCACCGCCGGTCCCCTCGCCGGAGCTTCGACGTCAGCCACCCTCCGTCCGACGCCGACCACCGCTGCTTCCCTTTCCAAAGTCTCTTTAGGTGGTTTGTTTTTCTTTTTTTTTTTACTTATGTTTTATTTTTCATTTATTTCATGTTATTTTAATTTAATTTATTTTTTAAGTTTTGCTATTATTGTACAAGTTTGAATATTGAAAGGTGATTTTCAGTTTATGGATATTGTAGGCATTAACCGGAGGAGTTTTGTCCAAAATTATTGTAATTATTCATTTGATCCATAAGACGTCGGATCATTTTTTTTTTAATTATATTAATTTTTGGACATTTTGATAGTATTTTAATTGTTAGATCATTATAATTATTAATTTGATCCATATGACTTCAGATCAGATTTTTAATTATTTTAAGCTTTATGTCGTGATGTTTAAAGTTAGAGTAATCGTTAATTTAACATGTGAAACAACAAGTTATTTTTTTATTATTTTAATCCTTTATTTGTTGAATATCTTGATTGTTTAGATTTAATGTTTATTTGATAATTACTTGTCTTGGAAAAACACTAAAACATATAATAATTAAAAAATTAAAAATCAAATATTGCATCGGAGTGTGTTAGTTTAGTAATTTAGAATTGCATTTTTAGGGTTGCACTTTTAGGTAATTTTCTGGAATAGATTAGGATTGATTTTTTTATAGATAGACTCTTAAATAATGTTTGCACATTTTTTAATAATCTCATTTTTCTAAAAATATTTTTCTAAGATAGGATAGGGTTTAAGTCAAATTAATCCCTAAAATAAATAGAAAATTATTCTTTTTTAGATAGTTTAATTAGGATTTTTATTAATTCCGAATTTCAATAAAAAAAAAAAAAATATTATGTGCATGATAATTAGTTTGCATAATAGGTTCATTTAATTAGAATTTGCTTGTTAGTAAAATTAAGTCATGTAGTTAAAATGCATGTTTTATGATAAAATTCTAATTTCAAGAAAACCCAAAAAATAATTGCTTACTTTGTGTGTTTCTTTCTTTTGATGCAATTTATTCCATTTATTGAATTTTTAATAATGATTGAGCACCCGTGTGATCACCCTTATGTATGATAGTAATTTAGGTTAAAATAAATCTTAGCCGCCTACAAAAACATTTTTTTAAAATAAAAAGAATGGTACCGAAAGGGCATTGGAGAAATCTAGTATAACCAAGTCCTCGTACCCAAAATCTCTAGTTCGTAGGAGTAAAATAATTTTTCCATTATTTTACTTAGGTGTCTAATCGACCTACTATAAATTGATTAGTGTCTAATTCTAGATAAAATTCATTTGTATGTTTTTAAAAAGAAACCTAAGTCGCGAATTGGTATGAGTTTAGGAGAACCCGAGCTAAGTTTAAAACTTAGTAGTCCATTAGCCTAAATCTTAGGTGGTGCACCCGAAATTTAGGTGGCGACTGTTTGGCGACTCCACTGGGGACTTGTGTTAAAACACTTAGTGGACTTAGGCTAATTTTTCTTTTTCTTTTAAAATGTTTTTGTTTGGCAACGAGGATACGAAGTATGTCTCTAACATTTGTAAAGTGCTAAATGTTCTTACAGATGGGAGGTATAATAGGAATAGTCTTTGCTAAACATTGTCTTACAGGAAGGTGTGTGATGAATGATTTATTTTTCTTGATTAGAAGTGTTGTTTGCATTTAAACTGTTGTGCATGTTTTACTGCTTTTAGCACTACACTATTACACACACAACCTGCGGTTGGACCTGGGATGCAATAAGATTTTTAGGATGGTGTTGAGAATGATACTTCCTCTAAAGCAAGACTGCTATGTAGAGATTGACATTCTCTTCCTCGAAAGTTTTTCATGGTGTCGAATGTGTTTGTCCATATCCGCGAGACTGCGTGATTATTGGGCATTCCATTTGACTGAGCCGGAGTTAGGAGAACCCGATACGTTAATACGAGACTACAACAGTCAGATCATCATCTTAACTCCACTTTGTTAAGCTGCTTAGATAGAAATTGAGCCTCACACTTCATACGTGTGTCTATGTGATTGTCATCCATTTCCGGTGAAAGTAAGTTGTCTAAATTCTCACTTTGCAATTTACTTACTTTATTGCAATTGTGTCGATCCATGACATTAGGTCTCGTCGTCAGTCTTGCTTTATATGTGATGGGGAAACCGACATACAGTTCATTTCCACTCCATAAAAAGAGCTCAAAATGTGGTTGGACTAATTAGATTAAGATGGCCAAAGATATGTGAAAGCCAGGATCGCCCGACTTCTACCATTATTAGAGATCAACATCCATTTTGGTGTTATACATGCGTTACCCCATTTATGGTGTCCACAAACTTCCACCTTCATATTTAGTAAGTATGAGCTAACTCCAACACTAGAGGAATATAGTATTGCCATTGAAATGCCCCTGGAAAAGGAAGTTGTTAGATCGCCTATTAATATATATTATATTTCTGAATTATCACGGTTTTTGGAAATCGAAGCCGAAATGGTAAGGAAAGTTGTCAAAGCCAATTGTTATTCATGCCCATTTTCATTTTTGGAAGAATGTTTTATAAATCAATCAACGATTTCAAAAGCTAGAATTTTCATGTTAGCATTTTTTGGGCTAATCGTTTTTCCTTATCGAAAAAAATGTCATTAATCCTTCAATTCCATGGGTGGTTAATCGTGTTTACGACGGGTTAAATTATGTCAATATAGTTTTAGCTGAAACATTTTTGCCATTAAACCGTTTCAAACAAAATGAAGAAAAAACCATACGTGCCCTATCTGAACTTTTGTAAATATGGTTTTTCTTGCACATAAAAGGTTTTGGGCACCTTATGAAACAATTTAAGATTGATGATTTAAGGCATCTCATACAAAAATTTGTAGTTCTGGAGCGTTTTTTCCGAAATAAACAATACGCCCGTTGGGTTAATTTTTTGAAAAATCCTAATCCTAAGGCATTCATATGGCATACTAAATGGTTCCATGTTGAGGAGGCTCGTTTCTCTCACAAGTATGATGAGCCAATCCCATTGCTTAGCCTTTCTGGTGCTACTTCTTATTACCCATATAGGGTGGCCCGTCAGTACAGAGCTCTTCAAGAAGTTCCTCCACCCCTCAACACGGAATTGTTCCAAGTTTGTTTTGTTCGTATGGACTATGACTATTTCAACGAGATCCAGATGGTCATTGCTGCATGGAATGAATGCCATCTAGAGAAGATTTTGGTGCCCAAGAGACTGAAAGGCGAGGAGGAGATCCATCATGTGTTGGCATTCTACATCCAACAACACCGGATTCCTACTGCCTTACGTCCAGTAGTCCCAGATGTGACTGAGAAGCCCACTCGGCGAGCACAAATTGAGCATCTTAAGTAGAAAGTGGAAATGATTGAAGCTGAAAATAAGAAACTTCGCAAGGCGTTAGAATCCCGAAAGCATATAAAATGATATGTTTTGAATTTTAATTCTTAGTTCAATGTTTAGGGACCTTGAATTCAATTTTTAATTCAAGGTCTGTTCGTTTCACGGAAAATGACTTCCGGGGAAAACGTTTTTCGGATTTTCCGGTATTCGTTTCACGGAAAATAAACTACTCAAGAAAAATGTTTTCCATCATTGGGAAAAACAACCTTCAAAGATGAGGAAAATGTTTTCCACTTTTGAAAAGTGGAAAACATTTTCCATAACTTATTCTTTTCATTAACACATTTTTGTTTTATTTTTATGCTTTCTTTTTCTTTTTTTTTTTTTCCTTTTCTTTTTTTCTTTTCTTTTCCTTTTCATCTTTTCTTCCTTAACCTTGGCTAGTTGCTGGCCACGACGGCGGCCGGTGACCGGCCGCGGCCGTGAGCCGGCTCGAGCCTTGCCCTAGGCCGGCGAGGCTTCGCCTAGCCCGATCTGGTGAAGCCGAGCTCAGGCCTCGCCAGATCGAGCAAGGTGGAGCTCTCGCTAGCTTGGGGTGGAGCTCGGGCCTCGCCAGAGGTTCACTAGGCTCTAACGAGCCACGAGCTCACCGGATCTGGCAGTAGAGCTCGGGCTCCCAATCCAGGCGAGCCCACCGACCATGAGCTCCGACGCAGAGAGGAGGGAGGGAGAGAGAGGGGTAGGTGCAGCCACAAAAGACGGAGGATCAACCATCGTGACGCGGAAACCGACCGACTCCCCGTCGGCAAGCGCCCGTCTCGCCGACGAACCCGATCGCCGATCCCTCGAGTCAACCCCTAAGGCCGAACGGAGAGACAGAGGAACAAAGGGAGGGAGGGAGACAACGATTGGGGGAAAATGAAAAACGCCATGCGCGACGACCGCCGCTGATCGGTGCGAGGAAGTCTTCGCCACCGCCGTCAACGCCGCCACCGCCGCGAGCCAACCGATCGTCGTGGATTGAGAATCACCGGCGGAGGGAGGAGGTAGAAAGAGGAGGAAGGAGGAAGGAAAGAAAAAGAAACAAAGAAAAAGAAAAAGAATAAATAATAAATAATAAAATTTTCGATTTTTTAAAAATAGAAATAATTAAAAATTCATTTTTTTAAAAAATAAAAAATAAAACTATTTTTTGGTCAATTAAAAATAATAAAATTCAATTTTTTTTATAATTTTTCTCAAATAACTAAATTAGCTAACGAACGGTGGAAAATATTTTCCACTAAAAGTTTAGGTTTCGGCCGAATACCGGAAAATAAAGTCATTTTCTTGGAAAATGACTTCCAAGAAAATGTTTTCCGGAAACATGATATTTTCTGCAAAACGAACGGACCCTCAATGTTTAGGGATTTGGATTTCAATTCTTAGTTCATTGTTAGGTAGTTTGGTTTAATGTTTCAAATGAATTTTGAATAAAATCAAGCAATTAGACTATTGTCATGGGCCATTTTCCTATCTTGTTATTGGTTCTTACATGACCTCTTTTACCTCATAGGTGACAACGAATCTGCCACGCTCGCCCATTGTTACTCGATCAATAGCTAAAATGGCCAACCAAACCGAGATGCGCGATCGTATTTCCACCATGGAAGATCAACTCCAACAGTTAGCCGCCTCCATGCAACTTATAACTAAGGGTGTGCAACCGGACCGGGTCAACCCGGTTCCCGGATCGGTCCACCCGAAAAACAGGGTCGGGAACCGGTTCTGGTTGAAACCGGTCCGGGAACCGGTTCCCAAAGTTTAGACCCTGTTTTAACCGGTCCGGGAACCGGTTCCAAGGGAATACCCACCCGGGAACCGGATCGACCGGACCGGTTCGAGAACCGGTTTTTAAGGCAAAACCCTAATTCGTTTCTAACTTTCTATCTTTACTCTCAAGCTCTAACCTCCGCCGATCCATCCGAGCGCTGCGCAGCTAACGCTGCTTTCGCTCACCCACCGTCCTCTAGATCAGCGCCCCCATCCTGGTCCCGGCCATCCTCGCCACCTCGGCGCCGTCGGCCTCAGACACGAACGTGACGGCGCTGCTCGAGAAGGCTGGGTGCAAGACGTTCGCGGGCCTCCTGACGGTGTTCGCGCCTAACGTGAGCTCATGTCGCTCCTGCTGTCCCACGCGGTGGCGAACTACACCCTAATTGGGTCCCGGCCGCCGTTCCGTGTAACGGAAAAACCTCCTCCGCTACCGCCGACGGCGGGTTCTCCCTCTCGTCGTCGGTGTGTGGATTCCTCCGTTTTGCAGTTTTTTTTTTTTCGGTGGCTGTCTCGTAGATTGATCTCGTTCATTGGTCTTCCAAGGTTCGTGTCTCGATGGGAGTCGTGGGCTGATCTAAATTTTGGGGCTTTGACTTTGATTGGTGAGGGTTGTTGGTGGCGTTAGGGAGTTTTGTGGCGGTTTTTGATGACTTGATTGAATTGGGTCAAGTGATTTGGTCATCCGTTTTTGCTGCGAGATTCGTTTCGGCGGAATTTGAGAGTGCTCGAGCAGCTCGGCGGAGCTGCGTTGGGGCAATTCGCTGGTTTTGTATTGTGTTTATTGAGCGGTTGGTAGTTCT
The DNA here is from genome assembly GCA_014182395.1 of Eucalyptus sp. ANBG9806169. NCBI lineage: Eukaryota > Viridiplantae > Streptophyta > Magnoliopsida > Myrtales > Myrtaceae > Eucalyptus > Eucalyptus sp. ANBG9806169. The sequence continues at coordinate 1,603,469 of CM024582.1, forward strand.
GGTAGGGTGTTGTTGGGTGCTTCGTAAATGGCAAGTTTGCTCTGTTAAGGAGGTGGCGTGGCATGGCGGTTTTTGAGGAATCAGCGAGATTCGCGGTTTGCTTTGAGAGTGCAGTGGCAACAGGGGTCCGATGGGTTCGTGTGGTACTTTAAATTCGTCGTTGTTTCATTATTTTCACATGGATGTAACTTTCTGGAGAAATGTAATGGGACATTGGATGTTTAGATGGGTTGTGGTAAATGTTCAGTTTTTTTCCGTGGATTGATTGAGGAGTGGCGTTTCATTCTTCTTGATAGGGGAAAAAAAAAGGAAGAAATTGGTCTACTTTCAATTTGTTTAGGGCCTGGATTATGAATTCTGCCGGATGGGACTGGAGATGCTGGTTCGGAATGTTTGTGTTGGAAAATATGCATGATGATTGATAGAACAGAGCTAATTATTGGCTATGTTAAGGATTTGATTGAGAGATGAGTACTTGTTCTGAAGGTTTTAAAGTAAAAAAATGGTCACGTTTGCAACATTAGTCTGGGTAGAAATAGGAATGGATGAACTGCGTAAGCATCGCTAAAGCATGCATTTGTAAGCACATCGGAAAGCTACAGCACCACCAAATGAGGATTTCAAATGTCTAGATTGACAAGATGAGCTATCTGGGGTTAATAATGAGTTCAGGCCAGCGATACTTGGTTTTGGTTTCCTGCCGCTTTTGTATTCCCGAATTAATTAGGTGGAAGCTTAATCGAGTTCGCTTTTTTTCGATGTGTTGTTGAGTTGCTCTCAGGTAGCAGCTTTTACATGTTTATGCGCTTTTGTATGTTTATAGGAAACTTGTATTTCCACGACACTGAAGTTGTTTCAACAGACAACTCATCTAGACTTGCTTCTCTAAGGTTAATATAAAGATATCAATTTTTATGCAAAACAGGTTCCAATATAAACAGGGTCAACCCTGTTCCCGGACCGGAAAAACAGGGTGGGTCGGGAACAGGGTCCAATGCAAACAGGGTCGGGAACGGGGTCCAAAAAAGAGAATCGGTTATAACAAGGTCGGGTACGGGGTCCGAGTCTAGACCCTACCCACCCCGGACCCGATCACCCCTACTTATAACAAATCAACTTCAATCCCTTCAGGTGAATCCGAATCCTACACCCGCTCTCCCCGAGATAGTAGTCCCCGAAGCAAGCAAACAGGGCCCAAATGAGTGATGACGACATGCCTGAGTTAGAAGATGACCCGGTCCCTGTTAGAAAGGCCAAGCCTAGTAGCCTTCCCAAGACAGAGCAGGAAGAGAGAGTGAAACAACTGCAGGAGTCACAGAGCTCACTCTCATTCGATCTCTTGGTTTATGAGAAGGTCAAGATGCTAAGCAGGTTCAAGATGCTAGAGTTCGAGAAGTACGATGCTACTTCCTGCCCAAAATTTCATTTGCGAATATACCACATACGCATGGCCCAGCATGTCAAAAATGAGCCCATCATGATCCAATCATTTCATGCGAGTTTGACCAGGCCTGCGGTAAACTGGTATGTAATGAAGAATGTGAACCTCCTCGACACCTAAAACGAAGTGGCTAACGCGTTCCTCAAGCAGTATAAGTTTAATATGGACATCACACCTTCCCAAGAAGACCTTGAGTAGATGGAAAAGAAAAGGAGCGAGTCATTTAAGGAATACGCTGTGAGGTGGAGAAACATGGCGGCTCAAATCACTCCTGAGCCTACTAACAAGGAGTTAATGAAGTTGTTCGTCAAGACTCTCCCGTTTGAGTACCGTAATCAAATGGCTAGCACGTACGTTGAAAACTTCAATAAGCTTATTCCTGTGGGAAAACAAATCGAGATGGGGATAAGGGAAGGTTGGTTTAATGAGCCATTGAATAAAAGATTCTCTATCAAGAAGGAAAAAGAAGCAGTCGTGGATGTGAATGTGGCTTATGGCCAAGAAAGTATCAATTGTGCCTCGACTATCCAAATGAATTCAAGGTAACAACAAACTGCTAGCCGTCAATCATTTGCCCAGACAAATAATAGAAGGCAGTTCTCTCCTCTCCCTGGATCTCCATCCGAAGTGTTGGCAATCCTCCGAAATAAAGGCTTGCTTACTAGCGAACCGAAGCGCTGTAACTGTGAAAGCATTCGTGGTTACGACTCGATGAAGAAATGTGACTACCATAGCAGCAAATTGGGGCATTCAACTGATGAATGTTTCACCCTCAAGCACCGGATTCAAAGCCTCCTGGACACGAAGGCCTTTTCGTTTCAAATTGCTCGGCCGAACGTCCAGAAAAATCAGCTACCGGAGCATGAGGGTACAGTGAACTCTATCCTAGTTACTGAAGTCGGCCGAATCAAGAACTCGAAGGTGCATGTGGCAGATGCCTACAATGGACTGGTGAGAGCCGGATATTATCCAGATCATGAGGATGTTCCCCTATCATTGATGAGGGAAAGAGATGCCAAAATGGTGAATGACGACATCATCGTGTATGTCGACCGTAACTGCATAGTTTCTACTATTTTCCATATCATTATCGATTAGGAGGAGGAGCAGGCTACGCGCGATGCTAATAAGGAATAAATAGATCCATTGCTTATGGATATGCCCCCACTAGAAGATGCAGAATTGTCCGTCGAGATCCCCGCATCCAACGAGGGGATAGTGATCAAGATGCCTCAGCCTTACGAGTATGTCAGTAATAAGGCAGTGCCTGGGTCCTAAGACCTAGATGTCGACCTGGTTACAAGGTCTAGTCGAACTTATGCTCAAACTAGCACCCAACCTACAAAACATGTCACTGTTGAAGAGGCTAAGGAATTTCTAGCTGTGATCAAATCAAGTGAGTATAATGTAGTCATCCAGTTACGAAATATGCCCGCTCAGATCTCTTTGCTCGAGCTCTTGCTAATGTCCTCTACGCACCAAAAGTCATTGATGAAAGTGCTAAGTGAAGTTCGTGTACCAGAAACGATCAAGACAGACAAGTTAAAGAAGTTTGTGGGATCGATTCTCCTCAAAGATATGATCACTTTTTCTGATGAGGAATTCCCTCTTGAAGGTAGGGGGCATAACAAGGCACTCTACATATCTGTTAAACACAAGACTTCCCATGTGTCCCGAGTGCTTATTGATAATGGGTCAACTCTAAACATATGTCCATTGGCCACCCTTCATCGTCTCAAGATAGACCCATCTAAGATACACGCTGCAAAGACGTCAGTGTGAGCTTTCGATGGGACAAAAAAGGAGGTGATCGGGGAAATCCATCTCGATGTGCAAATAGGGTTGGTTGTTTTCAACACTCCATTCCAAGTGTTGGATATCCCTACCGCATTTAATTTCCTATTAGGTCGTCCATGGATACACACTACTGGAGCAGTGCCTTCAAGTCTACATCAAGCTGTGAAGTTCGTGATTAAAAGGAAGCCGGTCACTATCTATGGCGAAGAAGACCATCGGATTTCTCAGGAGACAGCTATCCCCTATATAGAGCCAGACTTCAAGTTTGAATCAAGTTACCACTCATTTGAGTTGGTATCCACCATACATGCTTCTCGAGGTTCATTGCCGCCCACTCCTAAAGTTTCAGATGCTGCCCTCATGGTGGAAAGAGTGATAGTTGGAAATGGCTTTGTTCCTAGCAATGGTCTTGGAAGAAATGGTCAGGGCATTCAAAACCCCATTGAGGCTTCTCAGAGGTCCCGATTTGCTGGGTTAGGGTACCATGGTAGAGGTGGAGAAAGTTCTGAAGGACAAAGACAAAGAAGATGGAACCCGCCACCTGACCAAGGGCGAGAGAGATGAAACTCACTACCCCCAAACATCTGCGAGACATTCTCCGGTCCTCCTATAATAATGGAAGATGAAGCAAAAGTGATGGACACCCTAGGGCAGCCTAGTGGCAAATTCGACTATTTGGTGAAGTATTCGGCTCCTCCCAGCTTTTATATTGATCCACGCGACATAGTCCCAGATGGATGGGTGGTATGGATGATCCGACACCCCCAAAGACAAAAAAACCCTGATGATGCACTAGAAGGAGTTACAAGTTTGTTCAACGACCTCATCATGGGAGCCATTAATGAAGGTCCTCCAGAAGAGATGGGCCTTGGCCCATAAGAGTAACTCTTTTATTACTTTTGCACATTCCCCTACATGGGAATTTTTATTGTTTTCTAAGAGATGTTTTCAATTTCTATCTTTTAGTGATTGAGTGTCGCATTTTTCCATTTAATAAATGTAATTGATTTATGAATTTAAATAAAATTACAAATTTTATTTTGAGGGCATGATGAGGTACACCAAACCAGCCCAATGATGATATCCAGCCGATAAAAGAAAAGAAAAATCCAAGGAAAATTCTGAGGCCTGAGCTTCATCATGCTTTCTCGTGTCAAAATATTTCAAAAAATGCTTTTGCAAATTTGTTTTTTTTAAAAAAGCTTTCAAAAATCTTTCAAAAAACAAAAACAAAAAAATGTAGTTTACTCTATTTGTCTTTCTGATTTATCTACTTCATGTTTCAGGAACAATCTTATAGCATGCAAAGGTGTGGAAATGGTCTAATCCAATGCAACAAGTGCTGATAATGATTATCCTAAAGACTCCGTTGAGATGCAGTGTAGCTGGGAACAACACGAAAAAGCCAAGACTCTTACATCCAAGCAAACCGTCACTATTAATTTAGGTGACACTAAAGAAGTCAATGAGGTGAAAATTAGGGCGAATCTCCCCAAAGATGAGGCCGAGCGCTTAATTCAGCTACTGAAGGAATATCAGGATATCTTTGCATGGACCTACGCCGACATGCCTAGTTTAGACCTGTCAATCATGGAGCATTGTTTGCCTACTAATCCGAATGTGCCGCCTAAGAAGCAGAGATTGCGAAGAACTAAACCCGATATCTCAAAGAATATAGAGGAAGAAGTTATGAAATTTCTGAAAGTGGGATTCATTGAAGTCTCATAATACCCAGAATGGGTGGCTAACATTGTACCGGTGATGAAGAAATACAGTCGAGTCCGAGTTTGTATTGATTATCGGGATTTGAACAAGGCTAACCCGAAAGATGATTTCCCGTTACCTCACATAGATGTCCTTGTGGATAGTACTGCTGGTTTTGAATTGTTCTCATTTATGGATGGTTTTTCCGGGTACAGTTAGATAAGGATGAAGGAGGAAGACAAGGAGAAGACTGCATTTATCACCCCGTAGGGAACCTTTCATTATAAGGTAATGTCCTTTGGACTTAATAATGCAGGGGCAACCTACCAGCGAGCCATGATAGCATTATTTCATGACATGAAGCATCAAGAGATTGAGGTATACGTTGATGATATGATTGCAAAGACCCGACCGGGAAAAAGCCATGTCGAAACCTTGAAGAAGTTGTTTGGCCGACTCCGTGAATTCAAGTTTCGACTAAATCCCGCTAAATGTGTGTTCGGAGCAACATTCGATAAATTACTCGGATTTATTGTGAGCAGTAAAGGGATCGAGATTGACCCATCTAAAGCTAAGGCTATATGCGATTTGCAACCTCCATCAACGATGAAAGAAGTTCAGAGCCTTTTGGGGAGATTGAATTACATCGCTCAATTCATTTCCCAACTTTCCGAAACTGCCAAACCATTCTTCAAGCTCCGAAAGAAGAATGCACAAGTCAACCGGGATGATGAGTGTCGAGAAGCATTCGACAAGCTGAAGCAGTGCTTGATGAATCCACCAGTTCTTGTCCCACCCTTGCCAGGGCATCCTTTGATTATTTACCTCACCATTCATAGCGAGTCATTGGGTGCAATGTTGGTTTAGGAAAGTCCTGTTGATAGAAGAGAACGAGCTATTTCTTACCTGAGCAAAAAAGTTCACTGTATCAAAATTGAAATATTCTGATGCTGAAAAGACTTATGCTGCATTAGTGTGGGTATTGCATAGATTACGACAGTACACACTGCATTACCAGACGTTCCTTGTGACTGAGAACAATCCTATTAAGTATTTACTTGATCAGTCAGCTTTGGTGGGTAAGTTGGCTAAATGGAAAATTTTGATCTCAGAATTTGATGTGCAATTCATACCACAAAAGTCAGTTAAAGGTCGAGTCATTGCTAATCTATTGGCCGAAAACTCAGGAGTCTCAAATAATGATGACAGTTTCATAGATGACCGTGTCTTGAATGTAAGTGAAGATTCATGGACAATGTTCTTCGATGGAGCTGTAAACCTATCCAGTTCTGGTATTGGAACAATTCTGATATCCCTAGATGGACAACACCATTCGGTAGCTGCAAAATTGATTTTTCCATGCACTAACAATGTGGCCGAGTATTTTACCAAAAAAAAAAAAAACAATGTGGCCGAGTATGAAGCTTGCATCCTTGGGCTTTAGGCTGCAATTGAGATGGGTGTGGTTAAGTTAAAAGTGTTCGGTGATTCGGCGCTGATCATACTACAGACCGTAGGTGAATGGAAGACTAAAGATGCCAAATTGCTCCCGTATCAAGAGTATTTAGAAGATCTAGTAAAGGAGTTCAACAAAATTTCATTTGAATACATTTGCCACTGTCTCATAATCGATTTGCGGATGCACTCACGACTTTGTCTTTTATGCTGCAAGTCACTGACGGTTTAGAAGTCGAGCCTCTGAAAATAGGGGTTTTACCAAAGCAGGCTTACTGTATGATCATGACTAAAGAACCTGATGGAAAACCATGGTATTACGATATCATGAATTACATTCAAAAACAGGAATTTCCCAAAGGAAGCACTCCGGTTGATAAGAAGTACCTCACAAAGATGGCCTCGAAATTTTTCGTCAGTGGCGAGAATTTGTACAAGAGATCTTACGATTCGGTCTTGTTACGGTGTGTAGATGCAGCCCAAGCCACTCAAATCACGCAAGAAGTGCACGAAGGAGTATGTGGCCCTCATATGAATGGACACATGTCAACCAAGAAGATAATGAGATTAGGCTACTACTAACTCACACTGGAAAGTGACTGCATCCAGAATGTTCAAAGTTGTCATTGTTGTCAAATTCATGGAAATAAGATAAATGTTCCTCCAACTGAGCTGCACCAATTTTCCGAACCATGGCATTTCTCGATGTGGGGCATTGATGTGATTGGCCCAATCAACCCTAAGGCTTCAAATGGGCATCGATTCATTTTTGTGGTGATAGACTATTTCTCCAAATGGATCGAAGCTACATCTTTTGCAAGTGTCACTGCTCGCAATGTTGTGAAGTTCGTCAAATGTGACATAATTGCTCGCTATGGTGTCCCTGAAGCAATCATCATCAACAACGGGACAAATTTGAACAACAAACTTATTGATGGGTTGTTCGGCAAGTTCAAGATCAAGCATGTGAATTCATCCCCTTACCGCCCTCAAATGAACGGGGTTGTTGAAGTGGCCAATAAAAACATTAAGAAGATCTTGGCTAAGACAACCGAGAATTATCGAGATTGGCACGACAAGTTACCCTTCGCACTGATGGCGTACCGAACATCAATCCGCACTTCTACTAAGGCAACCCATTTTGCTCTAGTGTATAGCATGGAGGCAGTTATGCCTGTGAAAGTGGAGATGCCTTCTCTAAGAGTTTTATCCCAAGTGGAGTTGTCTGAGCCAGAATGGTCACAACAAAGATTTGAACAGTTGAACTTGATTGACGAAAAAAGACTGAAGGCTCTCTGCCATGGCCAAGCATATTAGCAGAGAGTAGCCAGATCTTTCAACCGGAAGGTGCGGCCGAGACATTTCGAGGTAAATGATCTTGTTTTAAGGAAGCTGTTACCAATATTTCTAGATCCTGGGGGCAAGTTTGCTCCAAATTACAGCGGCCCTTATGTAGTGAAGAAGATACTTCCTAGAGGTGTCTTGATTTTGGTAGAAATGGATGGTCGTGAGTTTTATAATCCAGTTAATTTCGATGCTGTCAAAAAGTATTACCCATGATAGAATTTGCCATGTCATGTTTTGAACTGCAAGCATTTCTATGATGAATAAATTGTTTCAATGAGTTGAATTGTGCAGATTTATTGCAAATCTTGCATTTTTCTTCCTTGATGAATTGTGTGAGATAAATTAAATGTGTCGAATGGGATATATTGGAATGATGAAAGGCAAGCCTTATTTCATACGCTATTTCATACACTGACCCCTAGTGAGTTGTGTGAAAAATTCCATGCCCACAAGGGAAAGGTGAACTCGCAAATGGTACGTCAATCGAAGTGATGAGAGGCATTCTTTTCTCTATCACAAATACTACAGGTGATCCATTACTTAACCCCTTTGAGCCCCATACACTTATGGAGATTCTTTCTAAATTATCCATGTCAAGGATCATCCCACATCGAGACAAGTTTGAAATGAATGGTAGGAATCTTCTTACTCACACTTGCATCAATCTTCGAGTATTGCTTTCACAGTGTAACTCGTACAATAATTTGAAGTCCCTTAGGATGACGAAGAGCAGTTCTTTTTTTTATCTATACACTTTCATCCATTGCATAACCCACTTGAGCCTATGAATTCATTTCTTGATTAAACCCAGTTGGTGATCATCCCCCACTGGGGCAAGGCAAAAAAAAAAAAAAAAACCATTCAAGTAATATAGCTTAGAATGCTGATAAAGGATGGAGGTTGTGCGAATCCAAAAAAAAAATAAGTGCAGGAAATAATGGGCCATAAAAAAGCAGTGTGCCTAGTAAAAGCAGGACCGATGCCCAAAGAGAAAAATCAAATGTTTGATGCAGTGAGTAGTATCCCCAACAAGGCGGTACTAAAAAAAAACTCAAATGTTGAGGTGTTACAATCAATGGAGTTTTGATATGAAGAGAATCCTAGATGGTGAAAAAGAGAACTGGTGATATTGCTAAGATGATCACCAACGTTGACCCCCCAAACACTTTTTGAGCCTAACGATCCTTTCGTTTCTCAACCCAAGAACCCAGCCTACGTTACATCCCTTGTAAAGTCTCTTCTGATTAGGTCACTTGAATTAACTTAAGGGCTCACATGTTTTAAGCATCACTCGAAGAAGTACGAGCAAGATTATTTCTTTCTCATTTTGCAGGGTTCTTGACTTGTAAACCCAGGGATGATTGCGGAATATCACTCATTCTTCAATAAGCCTCGACTCAAAGAGTCCCCTTCGTTAAGCCGTTGACCAAGCCCACATTACGGTCCCTGTTAAAGACCTCTCAGATTAGTAAGGTCGTACCACTTACGAGATTGCCCAGACCCTTGTTTGGCATGATGACAATGAGATAGAGTGATTGTGAAAATCCTGCATTAAAAGTTAGGATGAAATGACCATTTTTAATGAGGATGAGAGAAAAGTCCTTTCAGATCGAAAAATCCCTCATTTGACACATCCATGATACTCATGTGTTCAGATTGGAATATTCTTTTGAAATTCTTCCCATTGGAAGTTAGATGATGCGAGATTGATAGAAATCATCATGTATGAACCTTACTTGAATTAATGCATGTCTATGAATGCATATTGCCTCTCCTACAACTGTGTTTTGTAGGAGACATACCCCCAAGAATCAAAGATATCACCAGGTAAGTATATCTCTACCCATACTCTAAATACTTGTCATTGTGAAGGTATTCTCGACAGTTGACTCGGTCAAGCTATCCATTTATATTGACTTAACGTGCTTTTGTAGCCCAGCGTTCATTTCATCGACTTGGCGTGCTACCATAGCCTGATGTCCCTTCATATTGACTCGGCGTGCTTTCATAGCCCGATGTCCCTTTATATTAACCCGGCGTGCTTTCATAGCCCAGAGTCCCTTTCATTGACATGGTGTACTTCTATAGCCTAAAGTCCCCCTATCAAATCGGCATGCTTCCGTAGCCCGAAGTTCCCCTTCATCGACATGGTGTGCTTCTGTAGCCCAAAGTCATCTCATTAATTTGGGAGACATATCCCTAAGGATCAGATATGTCACCAGGTAAGTATATCTCTATCCATACCTTAAATAATTGCCATTGCACAGGTATTCCCTCTTGAGTATACCGGCACTCAAATGAGTTGCTCCCTAAAGATTTTTCCCAGATTCAGTCTGATTAAGGCGATCGAAGAAAGGTTCGGGTCCTGGTCAGATGATCTATGCTGCAATGCTAGGCGATCGTAGAAATGTATGGATCCTAGAAAAACAGTTTCCCCATTCAGGCGATCGTAGATAGGTACAGGTCCTAGACAATATTCTTTTGCCCTAACAGTCGACCGTAGAAAGATACGGGTCTTGGAAAAGCAGTTTCCCCATTCAGGTGATCGCAGAAAGGTACGGGTCCTAGACAACATTTATTGCTCTAACAGACAACCGTAGAAAGGTATAGGTCCTAAACAACATTTATTGCTTTAACAGGCGACCGTAGAAAGGTACAGGTCTTGGAAAAGCAATTCTCCGTTCAGGCAACCATAGAAAAGTACGGGTCCTGGAAAATCAATTTTTTCGTCAAGGCAATCATAGAAAGGTACGGGTCCTAGATACAACCAAAATCTTGATGCCATACTAGGTGACCGTAGAAAGGTACGGGTCCTAGGAAAGCAGTTTCCCTACAAAATTTTGCTGCCATATTGGGCGACCATAGAAAAGTATGGATCCTAGGAAAGCAGCCTCCTTACAAAGCCTAGTTACTATTCTAGGCAACCGTAGAAAGGTATGGATCCTAGACATGTAACACCAACTATCTTGAGTTACTCTATCCTCCTCGAAGGTGAGTTATCCTAGGTAAGCTCCTTTATCATTTGCATTAGCATTTCCATGCATCATATGAATTGCATTTCAAAATGAGATTCATTTTCAAAAAAATCATTCAATGCATGTGCATGATCAAATTTTAGGCATCAACTTGTCTTTAAAGGCAACCTCTACTAGGGGTGAGCATGGTTCCCAGTTCTTAAAGGACCGGTTCCGATTCCCGGTTCCATTTTTCTGGGAACTGGCGATCCCGGTTTCGGAACCGGTTAGGATTCTCATTTAGACCTAATTTATGGGGGACAACACTGTTTTTTTTGTAGCTTTCAATGGCCGAATAGTCATCATATTTACAAATTTGATATATATGTGCAAAAGAGGGACGAAAAAAATTGTGACATTTGTGTTTGGAAGATCACGCCCAGTGGTCCTTGTAGGCTTGATCAAAACACTTGGAGACTTCACGATTGTTATCCATGGGAGTGAACCTCTCCCGTAAATGTATGGTGCGAAAAATGATGTGGTGAACTTATACATCACAATTAAGATAGAATAAGAATCATCTCACTTTTTTTTTTTTTTTTTTATCAATATACTCCCAAATGTTTTTTGTTTCTTCTAATATCCTCATCAGTTCACTTTCTATTGGCATGTCACAAGTGAATCCCAAGGGCTAATGGTTTAGTGAGTGAATAACCCTCTTACGAGGTGATGCTTACGCCTTACACACACTCTGCCAAGTCGCCTCTATCATATTCTAGGTCAATTAAGGGGGCGAGTAAGACGACGGAGATTGCCTTTCTTTATAAATCACATATTTCTCATTTGGAGATTAAGTTATGCTAGTTTTACCTAACACCCGTTATCGGTAACGTGCGCGTACGTTATAGTTTTTTTTGGTAACGTGCGTGTACATTATAGTTCAAAAAAAAAAAAAAAAAACCTATTGGAACCTGGAATCAACCTTGGAACTGTGACGGGGGTAGGTTCCAGGTTCTCCCGGTTCTGACGGGTAGGTTCCAGGTTCCTCATTTTGAGGAACTTTGTACCCGAGGGTAGGTTCTAGGTTCTAGATAGAATCGAACCGGAACCTGGAACCACTCACCCCTAACCTCTATGAGCTCATCTTCAAAGAGGGGCAGGTATTGACACATAATTTTGGCAACCCTAAGAAAAAAAAAATAACAAAAATCGCAGTAGAAAAAATAAAAGGAAAAAATGGGGAAAATCTATCTAATTGATTATGCATAAAAGCTGAGAATTCTAATTTTGGTAAATGAGGAAGCAATTAGAAAATCAGGTGAATAAAGAGCAAGGATTTTGATAAAATGGAAGGAATCAAAGTAAAATCGAGCTGATTGCGAAATCACGCTTGATATGCGGCCATAAATCAATGTAACAGAAGATGAAAACTTGAAAATTATCATAGCAAGCAACCGTCTGGAAATCACTATAAAAAAGACACAATTTTCGTGATACCGGGGTGGAAAAATTTTTTGAGAGCAAATACGTGAGTGTTTTTTTCATTTCGTCGAAGTTCGAAAAAAAAAAAACTCTTATAGAGAGAAAACGTCAAAAAGTGGTGTACGTTTGCTGAAGAAGAAGTGACGTGTGACGGGTGAAAAAGGCGTGCACTGTTCATCTTCCTTGTGGGTTTCTTCTCCATGAAGCCCCCCACGTCGCTCGGTGCAGCCCACGCCACCGCACCCCTACGCTACCCACGTCCGACCGATACCCACCGCCGATCTTGCCCGCCGCACCTCCTCTCGTGAGCCAGCACCCGAAGCCGCAGTCGCTCGCTTGCCAGCCACCGCCCCAACATCTCGCTCGTCTCTGTCGCACTAGACGCCTCCCCCGCTGCTCGACGCCCGCGCTACCGTCCTCGACGCTCGCCCGATGTCACATCGCTACCTGTCACTACTCCAAAGCCCTACTCCGCCTCTACCCAAGCTGGACCGCTGCCCTTTTGACTGACGCCCCTATAGCAGATCGCGAAGCTTGCTGCACTGATCCCGCTCGACGACCACGTCACTGCAAATATGAGCTCGCCTCCACCCGACGTCGCCGCCACCGCCCAGCAGCCCGCGACCCAGCACCTGACTCCGCTGCGCCGACGCCACCTCTGCTGCTCATCCACGAGCACTGCGCGACGCCTCGACAAATCGCCCTCCGCCAGTCTCTGCCAACCTCCGCCCAGCCTCACCATCACGGACACTGTCGCCGTCCACGCCAGACACCGCACCTCCCGCCGATCCCCTCGTCGAAGCTCCGACGTAAGCCATCCTCCGTCCGACGCGGACCACCACCGCTTCCCCTTTCCAAAGTCTCTTTAGGTGGTTTGTTTTTCTTTTTTTTTTTTTTTACTTATGTTTTATTTTTTTCATTTTTTTTTATGTTATTTTACTTTATTTTTAGTTTCGCTATTATTGTATAAGTTTGAATATTGAGAGGTGATTTTCAATTTATGGATATTGTAGGCATTAACCACAGGAATTTTGTCCAAAATTGTTGGAATTATTAATTTGATCCATAAGACGTCGGATCGTTTTTTAATTATATTAATTTTTGGGCATTTTGATAGTATTTTAATTGTTAGATCATTACAATTATTAATTTGATCCGTAAGACTTCGGATCAGATTTTTAATTATTTTGAGCTTTATGTCATGATGTTTAAGGTTAGAGTAATCATTAATTGAACATATGAGACAACAGGTTATTTTTTCGATTATTTTAATCATTTATTTGTTGAATATCTTGATTGTTTAGATTTAATGTTTATTTGATAATTACTTGTCTTGGAAAAACACTAAACATATAAAAATTAAAAATCAAATCTTGCATCGGAGTGTGTTAGTTTGGTAATTTAGGATTGCATTTTTAGGGTTGCACTTTTAGGTAATTTTTTGGAATAGATTAGGATTGATTTTTTTATAGATAGACTCTTAAATAATGTTTGCACATTTTTTAATAATCTCATTTTTCTAAAAAATAATTTTCTAAGATAGGATAGGGTTTAAGTCAAATTAATCCCTAAAATAAATAGAAATTTTTTTCTTTTTTTAGATAGTTTAATTAGGGTTTTTATTAATTCCGAATTTCAATAAAAAAAAATACAAAAATATTAGGTGCATGATAATTAGTTCGCATAATAGGTTCATTTAATTAGAATTTGCTTATTAGTAAAATTAAGTCATGTAGTTAAAATGCATGTTTTATGGTAAAATTCTAATTTCAAGAAAACCCAAAAAATAATTGCTTACTTTGTGTGTTTATTTCTTTTGATGCAATTTATTCCATTTATTGAATTTTTAATAATTATTGAGCACCCGTGTGATCACCCTTATGCATGATAGTAATTTAGGTTAAAATAAATCTTAGCCGCCTGCAAAAACATTTTTGAAAATAAAAAGAATGGTACCAAAAGGGCATTAGAGAAATCTAGTGCAACTAAGTCCCCGTACCAAAAATCTCTAGTTCATAGGAATAAAATAATTCTCCCATTATTTTACTTAGGTGTCTAATCGACCTACCATAAATTGATTAGCGGCGACTCCTAGATAAAATTCATTTGCATGTTTAAAAAAAGAAACCTAAGTTACGAATTGGTATGGGCTTGGAAGAGCCTGAGCTAAGTTTAAAACTTAGTAGTCAATTAGCCTAAACCCTAGGTGGTGCACCCGAAATTTATGTGGTGACAGCTCTGGATGCAAAATTGTATGGAGATACCTCCGAACAACATTGAAAAGTATCACTTGGATGAGAAAAAGGTTTCAGGTTACATTCAACACCATGGCTTTGGCTTACCTTTATCTGCTAATACTTTAGCAGAGATGGAAAGGAGTGTTATAGCTGATATAATCAACTAATAGTAGAAACTTCTCTATTACACTGAGAGAGAAGGAATGGAGCAGAACAATGAACTTCATACAGCATTAATAAAAACTGTCATGTACAAGCTAAATAAGAACCTATTTTGGAACAGAACGTGCAAAATAGAACCGCACACAAACGTGCAAAAAGACTTGTTCCACTTCCTAGAAAATAGCTAACAAACCAACTGCCTACCAAATAAACTTGACTGAATAAAAAAAACGATAGAACATCAGTAGCAGCATTGAGACACATCTCCAACAAACTCCTCCTTGGATCAGTTCCTGCTGCAAACTCTTATTTTCTCTCTTAATAGCTCAAATCTTCCAGCCTAAAGTGGCTTTGTTAACATGTCTGCAAGCTGATCTTCAGATTTGCAATAAACCAACTTCACTTCACCACTTTGTTTGTTGGATGAAATCTCTTAAAGTATTTTGAAGTTGACAAAACATTTTTATCGCCTAGTCTCGAAGACTTACGTACTCTATTGACAAAGTCCGAAGATCAAAGTCTGAAGCTAGCAAGACTCAAGACTTATATTTCAAAGTCTACTCACATGGACAGGTTTCCGGGACGACGTTTATTCGATCTTATATGATCTTTATTCTAACGACTAGTGGATATCTTTCTACTTGATTCAGCACTAAACGATCTTACTTTCATATGGAATATGTTTAGATTCTCTAAAGATTTCGCAACTTATATTTGGAAGGATCTACTTATGGAAACCGAGATCCCGATTGTATGGGCGAGCAGATTGATGGGCTATCAACACTTACCTTAAAGAGCTCGAGATCTCTCTAATTGATTCTGTCCAACGGGTTGATTGGAAGAACTTCTTTGGAAGGTGCCAACGGTATTGAAGGCATGAAGAAGTATATAAGAGAGATGCTCTAGTTGTTGAAGGGTGCGGATAGAAGAATTCCAAAGTCTGAATCTCCTTTTCTATTTTGCGATATCATTCTTTGAGCGTTACATGTAATCAAAAGAGAGATCATATTGTAGTGAGACCTTGAGGAAGTGTAGTAGAGTAATCTACACTTTGTGGACTCAAGAGCGTGAGACTCGTAATCACTCTTATTGATTCTTAGTGAAATCCAGCCATAAGGGCTGTCCGTGCGGGAGAGTGGACGTAGGCTTGATCTAAGCCGAACCACTATAAATCTGGAGTCTTGATTCTCTATCCCTAATCCTTTATTTCGTTAACTGTTTTCATTTGCTGCAATTGTTGGTTTTAAGTTACTTATATCTCATTCGGTTTAATTTATTAAAATTGCTTTAAACACCTATTCACCCCCCTCTAGGTGCTAATTCTAGTCCTAACAATTGGTATCGAGCTTGTGTACTTGTTTATAAGAAGTGTCTTTACTTCTAAGTAAAAGATCTATGGCTAGTATGTTGCCTACGGGGTTGGTTGAAGGTCAAAGCAATA
This sequence comes from Eucalyptus sp. ANBG9806169, assembly GCA_014182395.1. Classification (NCBI taxonomy): domain Eukaryota; kingdom Viridiplantae; phylum Streptophyta; class Magnoliopsida; order Myrtales; family Myrtaceae; genus Eucalyptus; species Eucalyptus sp. ANBG9806169. The sequence continues at coordinate 1,619,489 of CM024582.1, forward strand.
CCGCACCTCCATACTTTGATGGAAAAGATTACAGCATATGGAAAAATAAGATGAAGGCATTCCTAAGATCGAAAGATCCTTTGGAATGGGAAGTGGTTGATAAAGGAATCATTCCCGCTGCTGCATCGAATCGAGAGAGAGAAAAGAACCCGTTGTTCCTACTCTTTTGACTCAAGAAGAAATCACCAAGAGACAGACTCTCGACGCCAAAGCTATTTACTCTTTATATTGTGCTTTATCCCCTACTAAATATAATAGAATATCTTCTTGTGATACAGCAAAAGAAGTATGGGATAGGCTTCACATTACCTATGAAGGAACTGATCGTGTGAAAGAAACAAGGATCAACATTCTCTTGGGACAATATGAAGTCTTTAAGATGAGATCGGGAGAATCAATAACGACATGTTTAGTCAATTTACTGAAATTGTGAATGGTCTTGAATATCGGGGACATCCAATCTCGGGACATATGAAGGTCAACAAACTCCTTCGAGGACTCTCAAAAGACTGGAATTATATAAAAACCTCAATAAGAGAGACACAGAGGATTGCTCCACTTTCTATAGACGAATTGGTTGGGACTCTTCAATCCTATGAAGTAGAACAGACCAACGAAGAGGAAGACTCAAAAGGTAAGAAATCTATTGCCTTAAAGTCTAATGACTATTCTGATGTTACGAGACTCAAAGAAGATCTAGATGATGAAGAACTGACACTTATGATAAAGAGATTCAGAAAGTTGAACAGAAAAGGAAGGAAATTCAATTGGAAGAAACAAAATTCTCAAAGGTTTCAAAACAGGTCAACAGAGGAAGATGATACGAATAAAGAAGTGACTTGCTTTGAATGCAAGAAAAGGGACACATCGTAATCTAACCGTCCTCTCGTTAAAGAAGAGAAAAGGGAAGACCGAGAAAAACAGAAGGCACTCAAAGCAAAGACTTGGAGTGATACTTAATGTGAAGATAGTGACGATGATTATGCCAATATCTGTTTAATGGCAAAATCGGACTCGGACTCGGACCTTGATTCGGACACACGACTCGGACAAAATGAACTCGAGGTTAGTAACTTGAAAATTCCTGTTAAAGTTTCTAAATATATTGATGAACTTTGTCTTAGTCTGAAAACCTCTCTTAAGAGGATCTCCGAATTGAAAAGGGAAAATTCTACATTGAAACAACAGGATAAACTTATGAAAGAAAAGTTTGAAAAACTGGAAAAAGATTTTGCTGTTGTGAAAGAAAACTCGAGACAAAGATTTCAAATGAAAATAATCTTTTGAAAAATGATATCACTAACATATCAAAGAAATTTTCAAATGGTTCTGAAAAGCTGGATAAGATTCTTTCGATACAAAGACCATATTTTGATAAGTTAGGTCTTGGTATGACTTCTGAAACTATTCCACCGATTGATTTTCCGAAGGTAAAAGAAAGAATTAAACAAAGACCAGCTAGAATTGTTTACAAGAATCATTTCCATAAAGTTTTTGTAAAACCCGTTGGTAGAAATGCTCGAGATGTTCCAAGTGTAAAAGCTTAGAACACTTTGAGAAAGAATGTCCTTTGGTTTGGAGACCTTAAAAAGAAAAAGAGCCGGGCTAAGATTGTCTATTGTTCTAACACTTCGGACCCAAGATGGTATGGGTACCAAAAAGAGCTTGATTTCTTTAATTGCGGGTTACTATCAAAAGAAGATAAAATGGTATCTTGATAGTGGCTGCTCAAGACATATGACAGAGACTCAAGCTGCTTCATAAAACTTATCCGGATAGACGGAGGAAAAGTTTCCTTTGGTGGAAACAACAAAGGAAAGATTACTGGTCGAGGAACAAAAGATTGGAAGTTTGTCTATCAATAATGTTTCCTTAGTTGAAGGATTAAATTACAACCTGCTTAGCATAAGTCGGTTGTGTGATTCTGGTTTCAAGATCAACTTTCGGAAGAAACGTGCTCGGAATCGGTAAAGACTTTACTCAATCTTTTACCGGTCGAAGACATGGAAATATCTATCTTCCGGATGTGAATCAAGAAAGATCACAGTGCTTAATATCGTACAAGATGAAGCAAATCTATGGCACAAAAAGCTAGGCCATATCAATATGAAGCAAATCAACAAGATCTCTACAAAGAAACTTGTTCGAGGATTGCCTATTCTGAATTATTCAAAGTCTGATCTATGTACACCATGCGTCTTTGGGTAAACAGTTAGAAACTCTTACAAATCAATAAATAAAGTTTCCACTAATCATGTATTGCAGCTTTTGCACATGGATTTGTTTGGACCTACCGAACGAAAAGCATTGGTGGTAAAAGGTTCTGTCTGGTAATAGTGGATGACTATTCACGATTCACTTCGGTCTACTTTCTTACAAGTAAGTCAGAGACTTTCTCTCTCTTTTCAAAATTTGCTAAAAAGGTGCAAAATGAGAAAGGTCACACTATCTCAAGCATTCTTACAGACCATGGAGGTGAGTTTGAAAATCAAGACTTTGCTAATTTTTGTGATGAATTTGATTTTCAACACAAATTCTCTTCTCCATATACACCAGAACAGAATGGGGTTGTGGAAAGGAAGAATAGGTCTTTACAAGAAATGGCAAGAACACTTTTAATTGGAAATCAAGTTTCTTCAAGGTTTTGGGGAGAAGTCGTTTCAACTTCTTGCTATATTATAAACCGAGTGTTTTTAAGGCCAATTCTTGAAAAACTCCTTATGAAATTTTTAAAGGGAAGAAACCAATAGTTTCTTATTTTCAAATATTTGGTTGCAAATGTTTTATTCTAAAGAATGCAAATGATCGTGTTGGTAAGTTTGAAGAAAAATCAGATGAAGGATTCTTTCTTGGATACTCTACTACAAGCAAAGCTTTTAGAGTGTTCAACAAAAAGACTCGAGACCGTGGAAGAATCAATGAATGTCAAATTTCAAGACTCTCCACAAGTTCAGCGATACAGATGAAGATTCAGAATCTGCTCCAACATTGCTAGATCTAACTCCACCGAAGCGAAGTTACTAAATCGAAATCGGTACAACAAGCTACCGATGAAGAACCTACTCAAGAAGAAGATCAACAATCTATCGACTGAATAGTAACTCGGAAGCACAAGTCTAGTCATCCCGAAGAACTCATTATTGGGAACATTAATGAGGGAATTCGAACAAGATCCAAAAGGCGAGAAGAGTCTAGTGCTATTGCTCTTATTTCTGAAATAGAACCCAAAAATATTGAAGAAGCTTTAGCTGATGAAAGCTGGATTGAAGCAATGCAAGAAGAGCTCAGACAATTCAGTATTAACGACGTATGGGAATTAACTCCCAAACCAAAAGGTAAATCAGTTATTGGAGCTAAATGGGTTTTCATAAATAAAGTTGACGAAAAAGGCAAAGTAAAGAGAAACAAAGCAAGACTCGTAGCTAAAGGATACACGCAAGAAGAATGGATGGACTATGATGAGACTTACGCTCCAAAGTAGCAAGGTTAGAGGCAATCGATTACTACTTGCTTTTGCTTGCTATAAGAATTTCAGGTTGTTTCAAATGGATGTCAAAAGCGCATTCCCGAATGGATTTATTCAAGAAGAAGTCTACGTAGAACAACCTCCTGGATTTGAAGATTCAAAGAAACCGACTACGTGTTCGGACCGAAGAAAGCTTTATATGGATTGAAACAAGCTCCTCGAGCTTGGTATGAAAGGCTAAGTAATTTCTTAATTCATAGTGGCTTTTCTAAAGGAAAGGTAGACACTACTTTGTTCATTAAAAAGGAAGGTAAAAGCTTTCTACTTGTTCAGATTTATGTTGATGACATCATATTCGGATCATCTAATGAGACTTTGTGCAAGAAATTTTCTAAGTCTATGCGGGATGAATTCGAGATGAGCATGATGGGTGAACTATCCTTTTCCTTGGTCTACAAGTCAAACAACTAAAGGAGGGAATATTCATTCATCAAGAGAAATATGCAAAAGAACTTGTTAAAAAGTTCGGTCTGGAAAATTGCAAAAAGACTGACATACCAATGTCAAGTTCCTTGAAGATAGACAAAGATGAAGCAGGGAAGAAAATTGACCAAAAATTATACAGGAGTATCATTGGTTCACTTCTTTATCTTACTGCATCTAGACCTGACATATTATTTAGTGTTTGCATATGTGCTAGGTTTCAATCTGATCCTAGAGAATCTCACTTAAGTGCTGTTAAACGTATTATTAAATATGTTGCTACTACTGCTAAGATCGGTCTTTGGTATCCCAAAGAAGGAGACTTTACACTTCTTGGCTATTCAAACGCAGATCTTGCAGGTTGTAGAGTTGAAAGAAAAAGCACTTCGGTACTTGTCAATTGCTTGGAAAACAAGGCGTATCTTGGTTTTCAAGGAAACAAAGTACTTGTGGCTCTTTCAACGGCTAAAGCGAAATACGTAGCTCTTGGAAGTTGTTGTTCTCAAATATTGTGGATAAAACAACAACGCAAGACTTTGGCATTGAAGACTCTTGCATAGAAATAAGATGTGACAATACCAGTGCAATCAATCTTACAAAGAATCCTATCCTACATTCAAGAGCAAAACATATTGAGATTCGACATCATTTTATAAGAGATCATGTTCAGAACAAAGAAGTCTTGATACAGTTCATAGACTCCAAGAATCAACGCGGCGTACATCTTCACAAAGCCACTTGAGAAAAGCTTGTTTGAGTCTATTCGCTCAAGACTCAATATTTTATCTCTTGAAGAATGCTGAAGCTCGGACTCAAGTAACTAAAGTCCGACGAGCATCGACTCAAAGGTTAAAAGACTCGAGAATACGAATCGACACGACCGTAAGTTCATTTACTTAAACCGTCTTATTGATAAGGTAAGGTTATCTGTCTATTTTAAGGTGGTTATATTTAAAGAGAGTGGTTATCGATTTATTAAGGCAGTTATTTTTCAAAAGGAAATTTTAAGATTTCCAAAATATACGACGCTTGGTTTATCCCCCATACCTGTTATCTTTTATACACCTCTTCTCCTTCGTTTTCACTTTACCCAGAAACCCTAGATCAAAAGCTTTTCATTGCTCTGTATTTTTTTTCTCTCCAAAACTTCTTCGTTTCAAAGTTCTCAACTTTCTTGCGACACAAGTGAGAAAGTCTCTCCAAAGAAAGCACAATGTCGTATCAAAGGAAGTCATCCAGAATAGCAAACAGGGGACCACAGGGATCTGGTGAGGGGCCTACGCACTTTGATCTCAATGAGGAAAGCGACATTCCTACTGAGCAAACTCCTCAACGATCTCAACAGCGGTCATCCCCAACTAGACCTCAAGGACATGGCCCTCAAGATGCAGAAACGGTTTATGAAGATATCGAACCAAAGAAGAACTCTTAAGCCTGCCTTTGTTTACAAGCTTTACTTTGTATTAAAGGAAGGTGGTTCCGCTATGACTTTCGTGGATGAGTTTCGAAAGAGAAGGGTTATAGAAACGAGACGCACTTTCTTACTGTCATGGAAAGGTCTGGAGTTGTGCCTGAGGGAACGGCTGCAAAAGCATTTGCAAATTTCCCGAGTGACCCTAGGTTTGGTAGTATGAATCAGCCTGAGGGAAAAGATGATGATGAAAAGATGTTCATACACTTTAAACCATGGATGGGTGTGGCTGCGAACCTTCGAGGGAAGAAGGATGAATTGTTCCGCTCAGACGGACACGGAAGAAGTATGAAAATTGCTGAAGCGTGGGGTGATGAACCCACGGATTGTGGATTTCGATTTTCTGGACTTGTTGAGCATAAATCTGCGAGAGAAATTTGAAAACTCCAACTTTATCAGTTCGCACGACCGTGACACGGCACATTCTGAATTAACGGCGTATTTCTACTCCAATCTCAGTTTCATTGATGCAAACAGCTTTACTTTCAGCGTGAGGGATAAAGAGTATGTCGTTGATAAGGACATTTTGGCTGATGTGCTTGGTGTGGAAAGAGGGGCTTTCCAATCAATCAGTGTGTCTGTAAGCCATGCTACTCTTGAACTAGCAAATGACAGAATTGCGTAAGGTCGACTCTCCTACTCCATAATGAATGCAACAAATACTTTGCTGCACAAGATTGTAATCAACCGTTGAGACCCAAATCGACATCCAAGACAGATGTATCAATTTCTCGAAGCTAAGTTGATGTTTGCCATCAAGATCGGTCTAAACTTCTCTTTGCCGCATACCATCATATTTCACATGTATAGATGCATGGCAAAGGACAAAGGAAAACTTCCTTATGCTTTGCTCTCATTACTCGTCTCTTTAGACATCTAAACATTCAACCTCCTCATATTCTCACAAAGAAGACTATTGATAAAATGGTCATCGGGCTGAGGATGATTACCAAGATGCGTCTGAAAGAGCTTAGCAAGAAGTTGGAGCAATTCAAGGAAAAGACTCCTATCAAGCTCAGACCAGACTCATCAGCAGCCAAAAGGAAAGGGAAAGAACCTGTGGTTAGTTCTACCAAGAAGAGAAGGGCAATCATCCTGGAAGATGAAGATGATGAGGATGCTATACCCATCTCTACTCTTATTTCTCAATTTGCTGCATCTATTCCAACTGTTCCAGAACATCAAGTTGCAGAGAAAGAGAAAGAGGAAGAGAAAGAAGAAGAGAAAGAGGAAGGGAAAGAAGAAGAGAAGACAGAGGAAGAAAGAGAAGAAGAGGAAGAAGGAAAAGAAGAACAAGCAGATGAACCAGAAAAGAACAGATTCTCCAGCGAAAAAGGAGGATCTACAACAACCTGTCACTGAGGAAACTCCTCAGAAAGAAGAGTTCTTTTCTCCTCCAGAAGACATGGAAACAGGGGGAGATAAAGAAAGAGAACACACACCTCTTCTGCTGACTTTTAGAGAAGAGGATGCACAAACAGTGTGTTAGTCGATCACCTCCCGATGCCGAGGATATTCATGCTGCACGCTTTCGAAGGAGAGGCATCATCTCCACACACTGAACTTCCTGCTGACATTCATACTGGCTTGACTCCACCTTCAGACCGAGCTGAAACAAGCACTCAGACTGACAACTCTGGAGATTTTCAAAGGCTGCTTGAGATCATCTTGGAACTTAAAGGTCAAATTTATGCCATGGGATATGAATTTCAGACCTTGCAAAATGAAAATCATGCAATGTTCATCACTTTGCATGATCAGCTTAAAGATGTTCAGCGTCAGATTCAGGATACTGCAAAGGGCACTACTCTCACCCAAGTACAGGAAGATTTGAGGAAGTTGGAAGACACTGTCAAGTCTATGGAGGACTTTCAACTTGTTCGCATTCCTCGAGCTCCTTGATTTTTAATGCTGACAAAAAGGGGGAGAAGACTTTGCAGATTTTTGATTTTCTGTTTTCTCAAAACCAAACCAAACCAAATCTTATCTTTTTATATTTTTTGTTGCTATCTTGACTTTGACTTGAGTTTTTAAACGTGTGCAGTTTTTGAATGTGTGCTCACTATGGCAATACTTTAAGCTTTGTAAATTAGATAGTACTGTCTGTTTATGACTAATGAGGTTTCGGTGAATGCAGATCCGTGTACAGGGAAAGTCTATGTACAGGATGTACGTGGGAAAGTGATATCGTGTACAGGATAACTTCTACTATCTTATTTAATCTTTTATGATGCTTGCTTAAAAGTTGTATTGCGGGCGATAATATTCAAATTTTGCGGGAAAGTTTTGTCACCATCAAAAATGGGGAGATTGTTGGATGAAATCTCTTAAAGTATTTTGAAGTTGACAAAACATTTTTATCGATCTAGTCTCGAAGACTTACGAGACTCTATTGACAAAGTCTGAAGATCAAAGTCTGAAGATCAAAGTCAAAGAAGCTAGCAAGACTCAAGACTTATATTTCAAAGTCTACTCACATGGACAGTTTCCGGACGACGTTTATTCGATCTTATATGATCTTTATTCTAACGACTAGTGGATATCTTTCTACTGGATTCAGCACTAAACGATCTTACTTTCATATGGAATATGTTTAGATTCTCTAAAGATTTCGCAACTTATATTTGGAAGGATCTACTTATGGAAACCGAGATCTGATTGTATGGGCGAGCAGGATTGATGGGCTATCAACACTTACCTTAAAGAGCTCGAGATCTCTCTAATTGATTCTGTCCAACGGGTTGATTGGAAGAACTTCTTTGGAAGGTGCCAACGGTATTGAAGGCATGAAGAAGTATATAAGAGAGATGCTCTAGTTGTTGAAGGGTGCGGATAGAAGAATTCCAAAGTCTGAATCTCCTTTTCTATTTTGCGATATCATTCTTTGAGCGTTACATGTAATCAAAAGAGAGATCATATTGTAGTGAGACCTTGAGGAAGTGTAGTAGAGTAATCTACACCGTGTGGACTCAAGAGCGTGAAGACTGTAATCACTCTTATTGATTCTTAGTGAAATCCAGCCGGAAGGGCTGTCCGTGCGGGAGAGTGGACGTAGGCTTGATCTAAGCCGAACCACTATAAATCTGGAGTCTTGATTCTCTATCCCTAATCCTTTATATCGTTAACTGTTTTCATTTGCTGCAATTGTTGGTTTTAAGTTACTTATATCTCATTCGGTTTAATTAATTAAAATTGCTTTAAACACCTATTCACCCCCCTCTAGGTGCTAATTCTAGTCCTAACACCAGTCACTATCAGAAAAGCCCTGCAAGTTAAACTTATGACCTTTCCTAAATTTCACACTAAAGAACAATGTTCCTTTGAGGTATCTCAAGACCCTTTTTGCAACAACCAAATGTAACTAACTAGGACCTAGGTAGCACGGACAAGTTCAAAGGGCCTCCGTGTCGTGTCGGACACCCCAACACGTGTCCGACACGCTCGGACACGGTCGGACACGCTCGGACACGCGGTCAACACGTGTCGGAGTTTCCGACACGTGGTCAACTCTTTCCGACACGCGCGTCGGAGCGTGTCCGGAGGTTTGTGGGCAGATCCGCAAGTGCGAAGGGAAGAAAGTGATGGAGGGTGAAGGCAAGGGTGAGGGAGCTGAGGCGACGCCGCGAGCAATGACGAGGGAGAGCTCCGACCGCCGACTGCAACACTGAGAAGCCTTCTCGATCGTCTTGGTTTGCTGCGACCGCCGACTGCAACGCCGAGATGGAAACGGAAAGGCCGCGATGGAGGGCTGGATGCGAGGCTACGACGGCAAAGTGGGGAACGGAGGCGAGGCAGCGTGGGGAACAGAGGCGAGGCAGCGGTGAGAGAGGTGGAGACCGAGCGAGTGAGAGGAGAAAGAAGGCGATCGCCGATTGCTAGGGTTTTCAATTTTTGGAAGAAGAGCCAGGGAGAGAGAGGATGTGTCGACGGCTTCTTGGGGGGAAAAAGAAAGCTTCGTGCGGTGTTCTTTGGGAAGAGACGTGTGCGGGCGGTGGGTGGACTTTGGGAAGAGACGTGTGCAGGCGGTGGGTGGGGTGGGGTAAATAAATGGATGGGACCATTTAATCCTAAAAAGAAATATTATACATCAAATAACTTTATTTTTTTTGGCAAAATCTGTAAAAATTCTCTATTTCTTTTCAAGATGACGAGAGAAACGGATCGAGAGCCTTTGCATACATTGAATAACTTTATTAATACATGTTATTAGTATAGATTTATTATAGACTTTTTTTTATTATTTATTTATGAATTTGAAATATAATAATTTAATAATGTATATATAAAAATATTTATTTAATATTTAACGTGTCGGAACGTGTCGAAATTCTCTATTTTTTGAGAAATGACGTGTCGCGTGTCGTGTCGTGTCGTGTCGCGTGTCCGTGTCGCCGTATCCGTGCTACCTAGACTAGGACTACTCATGAACCTGGATAGAACATTCACAGCAAATAGAATATCTGGTCTGGTTGCTGTAAGATACATGAGACATCCAATCAAGCTTCTATACATAGAAGCATCTACTGCATCTGTTCCATCATTCTTCTGCAGCTTCTCCTTAGCAGCCATAAGAGTGCTTACACTTCGACAATCTTCCATCTGAAACTTCTTTAGAATTTCCTTCATGTATTTTTTCTGGCAGATGAAGATCTCATGTGAAGCTTGTTTGACTTCTAGACCCAAAAAATAAGCCATCTTTCCCAAATCTGACATCTCAAAACCTGCAAACAGACCTTGCTTCACCCTCTCTATCAATTCCACATCATTCCCTGTCACCAATAAATTATCTACATAGAGTGACAGAATTACAACACTGTGATTCACTCTCTTGACATAAAGAGTGAACTCACTCAAGCTTCTTACAAAGCCAAAATCTTGCAAATATCGGTCTATCTTCCCATACCAAGCTCTTGGAGCCTGCTTCAGTCCATATAGAGCTTTCCTCAATCTGTATACCTTCTCTTCTTGACTTTGATACTGAAGCCTTCAAATTGTTCAACAAAAATCTCCTCCTCAAGCTCTCCTCCTCAAATTGTTCAACAGAAATGCAGACTTGACATCTAACTGAAAATAGGCCACCCCTTCTCTGCTGCACAGCTAATAATAGCCTAATTGTATCAAGCCTTGCAACAGGAGCAAATGTTTCAGAATAGTTTACTCCCCATATTTGAGCATAGCCTTTCATAACCAATCTGGCTTTATGTTTATTCACAGAACCATTAGGATTAAGTTTTGTTCAAAACACCCACTTAACCCCAATCACATTCTTATCAAATGGTATGTCAAAAAGCTCCCATGTGTGGTTTTTCTGAATCATTGCAAACTCCTGCATTGCTGCAATCCACCTCTGATCCTCCTTAGCTTCCACAAAGTTAGATGGTTCAAGCACTGCCACATTGCTTCTTTCATAGATTTCAGCAAGTGACCTTGTGCCTTTTACTAACAGATCATCCATACTATCTTCCAATCCATCCACAACTTCATCAACCTCTACAATTGCTGCAGGTTGTTGTTTTGCAGTTGTTGTTGTCCTACATTCTTTTCTTCTATCCAATTCCACTCATCTTCCTCTAGAAAAACAACAACTCTGCTCATAGTCACCTTCTTTGTCATAGGGTGAAAAATCCTATAAGCCTTTGATTGGAGACTGTACCCAATGAAGATTCCAAGCTCAGCTCTTTTATCCAACTTGTCCCTCTTGACTAGAGGAACATGAGTATGACACTAACACCCAAAAACCTTCAAATTCTTCATAGAAGGTTTAACACCATACCAAACTTCAAAAGGTGTTGACCTCTCTAAGGCCTTTGTGGGCAATATGTTCAACAGGAACACTACAATATTAGCTACCTCAACCCAAAACTTCTTAGGTAACATCTTCTCTCGCATCATACATCTAGCCATCTCCATAATGCTTCTATTTTTCCTCTCACTGACCCCATTCTGTTAAGGTGAATAGGGAGCAATGAACTGCTACACAATGCCTGCTTGCTCACAGTCTAACTTAAACTTGTGAGCAATATACTCAGAACCATTGTCAGACCTGAGCATTTTAATTTTCTTCCCACTATGATTCTCAACAAAGGCTTTGAACTTCACAAACACATCAGCAACTTCAGATTTGCCTTGCAAAAAATAAATACAACTCATCCTAGTCAGGTCATCTGTGACAGTAATGAAATACCTTCTACCACTGAGAGATGACTCAGACATAGGTCCACATAAGTCTATGTGGAGTAATTGCAGCTTCTCACATGCTCTCCAGCCTCCTCCTTTGAAAGGAAATCTAGCTTGCTTACCAAGAAGACAAGTTCTGCACTATGGAAATTCCTCCTCCAAACTTGGCAAGTCATTTGCCAAGCTATTCTTCTGCATAAACAACATGTTCTTCCTATGAACATACCCAAGCCTTTTATGCCATAGCTCTACATTTTCTTCTTTGCACTTTAAAGTCATTTGTTACGTCTCTTGTGGCTTGAACATGAAGCTCTTGTCCCTCATTGGCATTCTCAGCACTTCTTTGCTATATGCACTATCAATAAGATATTCATTCCCTTCAAACTTCACCTTATAGCCCTTCTCAACTAATTGACCAACACTTAACAGATTCTGGCCAACTTTTGGCACAAAGTGAACATCACTGATCAGCTTCACCTCCTAATTTCCTTCAATAGCCATTGTACCATCTCTTGCACTTCAATATACTGTCCATTGCTAATTCTGACTCTGGACTTGATTGACCTGTCTAGACTCCTAAACAGCTTCAAATTGCCAGTCATAGGATTGGTACAACCACTATCCACCAACCATGCATCATTCTCAACAGAAGAGCCAGAATAGGAAGCTACAAACAAGTGTTCTTCCTCAGTCTCATTCACTGCTATCTATGCTTCTCCTGCTTGCTGGTAATTTTTCTCTTTGCAGATCGCTTCCATGTGACCAAACTTGTGACATCTTCTGCACTTAACATCAAGCTTCCTCCAGCATCTAAAGGACTGATGATTAGTTCCACCACAGTGTTGACAAGGCTTATTGTTCTTCTTCCATTTGCCAGACCCACTAGAATTTCCTTCTTTTGCTGCAAACTTGGAGTCACCAGCATTTCCTTTGGACCGATTCCATTTCTTCCCTTTGCCTCCATCATTGGACTTCACTTTAGCTTGCGGTGCACCCTCTACAGGCTCTTCTCTTCTCATCAATCTTCTATGCTCCTGTGCCTGCAAAGCATTTAACAATTCTGCAAGCTTTATGTCAGCTAAGTCTCTTGTATTTTCCAAAGAAGCTATGGTGGCTTCAAACTTCTCTAGAAGAGACACCGGGATCTTCTGAACCAGCCTTTCATCCTTCAAGTCAATCCCTAAGACTCTGATTTTTTTTCAGCTATCTCAATCAGCCTATAAGAATATTTCTTCACTGACTCTGAATCCTTCATTTGCTGTCTCTCAAACTCCCTCAAGAGATTCAACACCTCCATGCTCCTTATCTTCTCATCTCCCTCATATTCATCCTTCAAGAAATCCCATATTGCCTTTGCTGAATCACATCTCATGATCCTTGTGAAAATAGGGGGTGAGACGGCAGCATACAAGCAAGATTTTGCCTTGGTCTTCCTTGTGATTCTCTCTTTATGGTACTTTATTTGATTCAAGGTCAGATTGTTTGGAAGTGGAGCAACCTCATAATCATTCTCCACAACCTCCCATAGATCATGACCCTCCAAGAATGTTGTCATCTTGACAGCCCAAGCTTGATAATTTTCCCCAGTAAAGACTAGAGCAGCCATTGCAGAGAATCCACTCGATCTTGCCTCCATCAGCCTTTTTCTTTGTAGATTGGAAGCAGTCTTCACTCACTTACCCTCACTTCACAGTCCCTTAAGATCCCACAGAGGCTCTGATACCACTGTTATAGCTTATATAATCAACTAATAGCATAAACTTCTCTGTTACACTGAGAGAGAAGAAATGGAGCAGAACAATGAACTTCATACAGCGTTAATAAAAACTGTCAAGTACAAGCTAAATAAGAACCTATTTTGGAGCTACCTACCAAATAAACTTGACTGATCTCTCTCTCTCTCTCTCTCTCTCTCTCCAAGTCATGTTTGTATCGTAAGACGGGGAAGAAAAGTTACTTTAGGGCAAACGGGACATCAACTAATGACTAAAAAGGCTTTGCGCATCTTTATTGCCAAGTGCGGACAAATTACGAACTCTCTCTGAATGATCTAGGGGCGAGATTTGCTACAAGGATCCTCGAACGCGGGAGAGGTTAAAATAATCTAGTTACCAAAGTTCTATGCGCGTTATGTGGTCAACAATGCCCGCGGATGATTAAAAACCTATTTCTAGATTAAGGTGCATTGCATTTCACATGTCATTGAGTATGCTAATAAAATAGTGAAAGTTGACAGTGCTTTCAAGGCATTTGTATATTTTACGTTCATAATCACCTCGTGGAAATTTAAAATGTGTGCGGTATCTCAAGATGAGATCTTGATAAATGAATGTAGCGCATGATCCACGTGGAGACGACCGAGAGAGAGATCGTGGTACTGTTTGGTGTCAAGTTCAGCAGTAACATAACAGAGGAATCGTTTCCATATAAGTACATATCAATTCGACCATTTCTGCATGCCATTCACCACCACCACCAACACCGACAAAAATGGCCATCACGCAGTCCCCACAGAAGCAATCCACAGCTGAAGGAGTTGAAGACGATCAAGGTCTGAGCAATGAGTGCAAGGACTTGCTTCTTTCTCTCCCCAAAGAAAAGGGATGGAGAACAAAACATATCTATCTCTTCCAAGGGTTTTGGTGCCAACCCAAGGAAATCCAATCTATATTATCATTCCAGAGACATTTCCAAGCACAGGACAGTGACATAGTCCTCTCCACCGTCCCAAAATCGGGCACCACATGGTTGAAGGCGCTCGCGTTTGCCATCGCAAACCGCAAGAAATACCCGATCTCAAAGAAGAAGAGCCATCCTTTGCTCACTTCAAATCCACATGATCTTGTGCCTTTCTTTGAGTATAAGGTCTATGCAAGTAGTGACCTCCCTGATCTCTCAAAATTCCCTGAACCTAGAATCTTCGGTACCCACATCCCATTTCCGGCACTGGCTAAGCCCATAAAAAACTCCCAATGCAAGATCGTTTATATTTGCAGGAACCCATTTGACACTTTTGTTTCTTCCTGGATGTACCTAAACAAAGTGAAGCCGGACTCAATGCCCATGGTCCAGCTGGAAGAAGCTTTCGAGATGTACTGCAACGGCACCATGGGCTACGGTCCGTTCTGGAACCACATGTTGGGGTACTGGAATGAGAGTTTAAAGAGGCCCGACAAGTTCATGTTCTTGAAGTATGAAGAGATGAAGGAAGATATCGTGTCACACGTGAAGAAGTTGGCCATCTTTCTTGGGTACCCGTTTTCAGTCCAGGAAGAGAAGGATGGTGTGGTTGAAGATTTAGCTGAGCTGTGTAGCTTTGAGAAGATGAAGGAGCTTGAAGTGAACAGATCTGGGAAATCGATCATGAACTTTGAGAACAAGAACTTGTTCAGGAAGGCTGAGATAGGAGACTGGGTCAATTACTTGTCCCCACCAATGGAGGAGCAGCTGTCAAAGGTTTTGGAGGAGAAGCTGAGTGGTTCTGGCTTAACTTTCAAGGCGGCAAAAAGGCCATGAATCAAACTGGTCATCCAACAGTTCACTTTGTACTTGTATTTTCTTTTTATTTTGTCAAGGTGGATTGCCTTTTGTCATGGCGAGAGAAGAAGATATATCAAGATGACGCATCCGTTCAGCCGATGGCACCGGATGCGTGAATCTGATATGCTAGGTTTCCTAGTTTCTTTTCCTCGGCCATCTGCTGGGTTTTCCACTTGAGTCGTCCAGGTGTCACTGTTAAGGGTATCATATTATGATAATTTGGCTTTTGGGTTATATAATAAAATGAGCTGCATCTATAGGTTCATTGTTTTGATTTTCTTGGAAAAAGAAACCAGTGATCATTAACCTGGTTTTACATCAATGGTTTTATATATTTAGATTTTGTTTCAATATCTCTCTCTCTCTCATCATTAACCTGGTTTTACATCAATGGTTTTATATATTTAGATTTTGTTTCAATATCTCTCTCTCTCTCATCATTAACCTGGTTTTACATCAATGGTTTTATATATTTAGATTTTGTTTCACTCTCTCTCTCTCTCTCTCTCTCTCTCTCTCTGTGTACTTCCATCTATATAATTAGCTTATGCATCTATATATAATTTCTTCTACTCAGTCAACTCTCTCTCTCTCTACTTCCATCTATATAATTAGCCTATGCATCTATATATAATTTCTTCTACTTAGTCAACTATTCCCCCACATGTAAAGCTAATCTCTCTCTCTCTCTCTACTTCCGTCTATATAATTAGCCTATGCATCTATATATAATTTCTTCTACTCAGTCAACTATTCCCCCACATGTAAAGCTAAATAATATATGGAGCCATCAAAATAGTATCAGATTGAAATTGTTTTACATTCTTGCCTCACAAAGGCCCATTCTACTCAGTTATAACTCTCCTAATATAAAGGATTCAGCCATTTTTGAAAAAAAAAAAATTTACTCTGCTAATATTAGTGACTAGTTATCCAATCAAATGACCAAGTATCACGAACGGATTTGAGGTCTCATACTTTGCGGAGCAAAAAAATGACCATTGAAAACCATTACAAAGGAAATTAGACGGACAATAAAGTAAATTTGGCACTGAACCTAACTGTCCCTTCACCCCCTTCTCAAATAAGAACAGTTTCTGCGTAAACTATAGTTTTTCTCCCTTGGGCTTCTTAACCCCAAGTAGGTAAATTTGGCCGGTTGGCCGGTTGGTAAACGGTTCATAGCTTCCAAAAGCTCCGTCGCTACTGACTCCTTTACAGCTCTGGGTGCTGTAATCTGAAGTTTTAACTCGTCGGGACGTCTTAAACGGCTATGCGCAAGAAGTTTTCTCTCCACCCCGCAATTCCTTTTTCCTCTTCATCGACGAACCCACCTTCCTCTCTCCTTTCCTTTCTTTTCTTCTCGGGTGGTCCGTTACTTTTCTTTCATTCTTTAATAAAAACAAAACAAAACAAAGAAAATCGGGCGATGGAGCTTTGTGGCCATTATTTAAGGGGTATTTGGGCTGGGCTTTGGGCCCGTTATTACATAACTTGTAGCACCTTAAGCCACTGGAGACGGAATAATGGTCGGAGATGTCTAGGAACTCCATTGAAAAGTATCACTTGGATGAGAGAAAGGTTTCAGGTTACGTCAAAGACCATGGCTTCGGCTCACTGTTAGCTGCTAAGGCTTTCGCAGGGATTGACAGAAAGCTGTCCCAAGATGTTGGCTGCTCTCTCTTTCTCCGCCCCGCCCCCTCCGCCCCCACCCCCCCCAACATCTCTGTACTTGCACCTATATAATTAGCCGATGCATTTATATAGGATATCATTATCATTTATGCATTTACAAATTCTTCTACCCGTGAACTTTTCTGTACCGAAGTTTGCCTTATTAGTCACCATTTCCACATAGAAAGAGGGAGATGGGGAATTTGAATGCCCATCTTTTCAGGGAGGATTAGGATGGATATCATTCAACAGATTTCAAATGCATTCATAAAGAGGTAAGGCAAAATTCTTCTACTAGGATTGAACTTTTATTCACATGTAACACTCTTATGATGTTTTTTCGTAAATTGAATATACATGAGTTCTCAAACAGGGGATGTAACTTCATTTTACTTTTCCATTCCAAGGCATGAGACTGAAATTGTTTTACATTCTTGCCTCACAAAGGCTCATTCTACTCAGCTACAACTTAACTAATGTAAATGATTCAGCAATTAAAAGAAACTCTGCTGATACCTGTAGCTAGTACTCTAATCAAATAGCCGAAGATCTCAAACAAACTTTATGAGTAGCAATCGTATTACCACTGCAAGTCATTACAAAGGAAATTAGACAAACAAGAAGTTAGATAAAGCTTCAATAGCAAAGGACTATTCATTTGTCATGTTACAGTATTGGTACACGAGCCTTACTGCCGCTACATCCCTTCTCAAATAAGAACAGTTTCTACACGAACTCTGGTTCTCTCTCCCCTGGGCTTCTTGATAACAGTTCACAATCCTTTCTAGACTGCCCTACTCTTGTACCACAAGATATCGTTGCCAGCACAATTGATTTTCTCGAAGAATCCTAACCGAGGAAACTTTTTCAGCACATCTTCCTTGTTTCCGATACTCAGCTTCCGAAGGTGTTTCAGCCGTAATATCTCAACTGACCATTGCTCATTCTGTTGCTGGTGATCCCAGCTCTTCAGTTCCCCTCCAATGATGTACAGCTTCTTCAGGTTCTTCAATTCTTGAGGGTTCAACCACTTCGGTATGCTTTCCACTGGCATACCTATGAGCTCTAGTTTCTCCAATTGTCGTGGAAGAAACGAATTTATCTCACGACATGATGGCGGTTCCTGAGAAGTGACTCCCCAAGAGATGGTTAAAGAGCAAAGAGATGCAACCCCTTCAACGATTCAAATTGTTCTTCCCATCTGGCTGCTCCACGGCCTATGTATATACTTAGCCTCTCAGTTCCTTCAAACTTTTGCAAATCGCTGATCCTGCAAGGGTTTTTCCTCTCGGTCCCTACAACAAACCCCTTTAAGACCTGGAGGGAGGAAAGTTTCTCGGTTCCTTTCGGCATGCGCTCTATAAGGTAGCACTCTGATACATCCAGATGTGTTAGCTTCTCCAATGATGCTATATCCTCGGGCAACTTTTCCAAATTGTGGCACGCTCGGAGGTCCAGAATCTCTAGGTTGCCTAATTGGACAATAGAATCAGGAAGAGATGTGATCCTAGAAATTCCTCTAAGACTTAGGAACTTCAAATGCTTGTGATGAATCCCAAGTTCATCCAAGAATTTCTGATCATCCACTTCAATATGATGCATTGGCGAGTGCTGCCATCGTCCTAATTGAAGAACCTTCAATTTTCTCATTTTCGAAAGCCAATGGTGTGGTAGATTAAGGTATTCCTTATTAACATTGAACACGGTGTATACTTCTTCATCGTTGGCCGGTTTTTCATCTTGTGAACTGTCTTCTCCACCTACTATTAAGCCACCTACTATTAAGTGCAGGTGGCTGCTGCTTAAAGAGAATTTTTGGAGATCCTCACGAGTATTATCATCCTTCAACGGGAAATAGAAGAACCCTGCTTCTTCTGCCACCGAGATAAGCATGTAACGGATCAATGGGTTCATTTTACATCTATTCATGAGAGGGCTTCGATCATTATCATCGGGTTCAATTAGGCCTTGTTTTAGGAGCTCATTGTAGACTTCCTCACCCACTTGCTCTGCCGTCTTGCCTCCCCATTGGGAAACTAAGCCCTCTCCTATCCACCAATATATTAAACTCCTCTTCTTTATGATGAAATTTTCCGGGAAAATCACCAAAGAAAGAAGGCATAGCCTCAACTGAGAACTATTTATATCGCTCAACTGAGAACTATTTATATTGGGAAAACTAAGCTGAAGGCTCCTCATAATGTCTTTCTTTCCGCTTAAGTTTCCATTCTTCAGAGATTATCGGAGGTGGAACTTGACTCGGATTCTGTGGATGTTTCAATTTTGATTTTGCCTTCTTGTAATCTTGCACAAGGCTCTCTAACTCGAAGAGCTTGTCTTCGGACAGGTTAACAGCGGTACCTAGGCTGTGTATAGCCTGCTTGATCACTTCCAATTGCTCTTCAGTATTATCTTTCGTGTCACCAGACATGGATTCATTCGGAGACTTTTCCATTATCACCATGAAATGATCTAGCCAGCCATAGGATTCAAGATATTGTCACACCCTAAATCCTAGTAGAAAATGAGATGACACAGCTATCCTTCTATCCAAAGGATGCAATCTCAAACCACCAAAATTCAATTCCCAAAAGTGCCCGCTATAACACTCTCATTTTAACGGCCACTAACTAAGGGACCTGAAAAGATTGGGAAAGAGAGGATAAACAACTATAGCTTGATGAGTATTACATCTCTTTTAAGCAGATCGTGTAGCGCTATACATATATATAAGTATAGAGAACTACCAAAAAACTCATAATCCAATTCTTTAATATACATATCAAATCATGTATGAGTCGTTTCAGCACAATTCAGAAAATACTCGTTTAAATCATCACAAACATCAATAGTTAATTCCATTGATCAATTTCATCAAAATCACATGCCATCTCATATCAAAACACACGTCGATATCTATCCATTGATCAATCTTTTGCTTAATATTAAATCATAGTCACAAAACAATGTCCGGTGATAAGATGAACAAGACTCTCCCATTAGCAAGATCTCCACCTTCTCGACTCATAAGGATATCCTAAACCCAAATGCATACCCACAAACCCCTAAATGATCGCAGCGATATTGAGCATCAAACTCACATCTTCCAATATCAACATTCAAATCTAAAATCAATATAAGGAATTGGTTTCACAAAACAAAACGCATAATCTTTCTAAATTTAATTTGTCAAACAAGACATTTCTCACATCATTTCAAAATTCTTCATAAAAAATTCGTAAAGCGATATATATCACCACTTGCCAGGAATGCCTATGACAGAATACTCGAACCGTTGAACTTGCAATCCTATTAAATAAGCGAGAAACAACATCAAAGTCAAGTAAAATACTACCTCAGTTACAACTTGACTAAATTAAGCTTAAATACTAATAAAATGACACAAACGTGCTCACAAATTGCCCTTCTAAAGTGATTATTCAAAGTCATTCGCAACTCAAAACTTGAGCACACAACTTGGTCGTATCATAAATCTCTCACCATAGAGTCAAAAAGAAGATCTTTCCAAACACTAGAAAACACATAATATGACCGACCTAATTGAACCACCGACAAAATTTGGCTCCAAATTTTCACTAGACGTGCCATCGAAAATTTGTTTCCGAGAAACCATGAGATCAAATTGAATTCCGTAAAATCCTATAGTCCCACGATACCTTA
The DNA here is from genome assembly GCA_014182395.1 of Eucalyptus sp. ANBG9806169. Lineage (NCBI taxonomy): Eukaryota > Viridiplantae > Streptophyta > Magnoliopsida > Myrtales > Myrtaceae > Eucalyptus > Eucalyptus sp. ANBG9806169. The sequence goes on from CM024582.1 coordinate 1,639,981, forward strand.
AACTATTAAAACCCCATAATTTCTCAATTTAACAATTTCAAAATCGGACTTCATAACATAAATTTCACTTTATTCCGAATTTAAGCCCTAATTTCGAAGATTATTCCGATTACAACAATGAAGGGATTGAATCCTTACCAGCGTCGCAATTCAGAGTTGAGTTGGCAGAGTTGAGCCGGCTTGTCGGAATATCGAGATCGTGTACATGGAATCCCTTTCTTTCTTCCTCTTCTTCTTTCTCTGTTTTCTTTCTTTCCACTCCCTTTTCTCTTTCCTTCCCGGGCGTGTGCGTTTCCCTTTAATAGCTGAACATCCACTTATCTTTTCATTTTCTTTTGTCTCTCTTTCTTGTTTTTTGAGACCCATCCTTTGACTAGGTCAAAAAGGTAATTCTCACAAATATGGTCATCGATATTTGAATAATAATAAACTGCCATCGTAAGTAGTGGATGGAGGAATCACCATGTGATAGGCTGACATAGCATATATTTTTATCCTGAAAGTCAAAAAAAAGTTGACACGTGTCCGTATCGTGGCAAGTAAATAAACAAAAATAAAAAATTAACTTCCTTGTTTTCTCCCTCATTTTCCTCCTCCGTCTACCGCCATCTCCTTCACTCGGTCACCATTTTCTCCACCGGTGGAGTCACTGGCTGCATCCGAGCCAACCACTACTGCTCGTGGAACGAACCGTCGCTCACGGCCTTCGATCCATAAAGCACCGTTCCGTCCATAGTATGAAACATCCTCCGTTTTTCTTTCTCTGCTCAGAATGAAGCTTCCTCAGTGGGGGAAGAGAGAGAACAAGTCGTTGAGCTCGAGAGTGAGACCCATGGCCGACGTGATCAGCCCAAGCAACAAACAATACGAGGTCGGAGCAGAGAGCGTGTTTTCCCATCTGGCTCTCGCTCGACACGGGGTCGGAGCCTTCATTTACGCATCGGATTGGGGATAAAAATATGAACTTTAAGTGAGCAAGAGATTGGATCGATGTTGGGTTGAGTTTGGATCGAGAAAGGAGGGTGAATATGAGATAAGATGGTGGAGATCTGGAGGGACTCGTTGATCTTCCATCTCCAGGACGAGCTTTAAATCTGAGGCCATGGCTCATCGATGGAAGGCCGTGTTAACGACGGCGAGCGATGACGCCGGTGATAAGCAGTGGTGGTCGAATGAAGGAGATGGCGGCGACTCCATCGATGACCAAACGAAGGAGATGGCAGTAGACAGAGGAGGAAGATGAGGGAGAAAACACAGAACTTAAGTTTTGATTTTTTATTTTTTTCATTTACTTGCCGCGTCATGGTCACGTGTCTACTTTTTATTGACTTTCAGTACAAAATATATGTCGTGTGAGTTTATAACATGATGATGTCTAACCATCGTGATATCTAACCATTGAATACTTTCTCCATGAAGCGAAGGACACCAGGATTGGCGAAGAGGATTTGGCATTTGATGATCACCGACATTGAAGGCCATAAGCAGAAAAGAGCTCCAGAGTCTTTATGGTGAAAACCTTTCATTATCAACAGAAGCAGGGGAGTTGGCCATTGCTTTGTTTGGGTTCATTTTGAAGACTCCTGATTGTGTCAAAAGGTAACAGCTTTCCCCTCTGTCTTTACCACAGAAAATGACCCAACAAAGGGAAAAAGAGGGAATAACTTGAGAGTGGGAAGTGGCACAAGGAAAGGCAATAACTTCTAGACGATGGAAGGAATTTTATAATTCATGAAACATTTTTACGTTGCTACATTGATTTCATTTTTTGCTAAGCTTTTGGCATCACCGTGAAATCGCTTTGGGAATCCTAGTGTTCCCTCTCCATCAATAATTTAAGACCGTCTCATATCTCTCAAGACATCAATAGATATTTTATCAATTATGAGAATCTACTCCAAATATTTATCAAACAATCCAATCTCTCAAAAAATTTGGTACTTTTCTTAGGACGAAGCATTTTAAGACTTTTCATGGCATGAAATTTGCTTTGTTGTTAAATTATGTCTCTTGAGAACCAATCCGGTTTGGATGAGTCTCCACAATTTGAGGGTGAAGAGCTCAGCCGCTAGAAGACAAGATAAGGGGTACGCTTTCTTTTATTATATCTATTTATTTAAGAGGGCCAAAAGGTCTTTATACAACAAAAGGAGCAACGGTTTATTTGGATTAATACCACTAAAAATCCAAAATCAGTACACATGTGACAAATTTATCCCAAATTATTTTTTTGACCATAAAAACCCAAAATTGATATACCTATAACAAATTTACCCCGACTGATTATAAAAAATCATAAACTGGTACATTTATGATAAATTTACCACAAACTAATTTATCCGACCGCAAAAAACCCATAAACTGATAAATTTGAGATAAATATACCATCCGCTAAATTGTATTAATACCACAAAAAAATTACAAAATTGTAAACTATGACAAACATAGCGTAAAATCTCAAATTGATATATTAGTCAACTGTCACGTGTCATTTAACTTAATAATTTAAGAGTAAATTTTAACGAAAACTAACGAATGACAAATTTGTCACAAGTGTATCAATTCGGGATAAATTTGTTAAAAGTATACCAGTTTGAGATTTTTAGTGATCAAAAAAATGATTTAGGATAAATTTATCACCGATATATTAATTTAGAATTTTTCAAGATATTAATCATTTCTTTTTTCTAATTACTATAGCCAAACAGGGGGTCTTCTTTAATGGGGAGCGAGAGCCGCACAAGCTGACAAACGACACAATAAAAGAGGAGCATGCACAATAAAAGAGGAGCCGCACAAGCAGACAACCGACACAATAAAAGAGGAGCCTGCACAATAAAAGAGGAGCTCCCGTATGAAAAGAAAGAACGATCAGAAAAGGAGTTCTTTTATTTTTGGCGTACGCAGAGCCTTTGCTTTGGGCTGGAACACCGAATATTTGTGCTCCGAATTTTACATCCTATTGTGTTGTTTATTTATAAGTGTGTTAAATTTAAAATCAAATTTAGATGTCAAAATCACTACGCATGTGAACAATTACAATTGTAATTCTCCAATTATAACAGATTATTTACTATTAGATTTTCCCACAAATATAGGTATCGATACTTGCATAAGCTTATTTACAAGATTCTATAGTTTCCGTGTATTATATTACAATATTATTTTTACGATACGAAGAAATAGAATTGCAAGTTAACTCCTCGAGAAAACTAAGGATGCATAAATGATTTGAAAAATATTTCATTAAAAATGATCGTATATATTACTTACAAAAATAAATTAACAAAAAACATTTTCATCGTGCACGAAAGTATTTATGCAATAATTAAAAAAAAATCATTAACAATTATATTTTTAAGAGATGCAAACGATCATTTAAGGAAAATATTTTTCAAATAAATCAATCACTTTTCACAAAACAATGGGAGCTCGAGAGAATCCACAAAAGCCAGAAAAGCCAAAGTACAGACCTTGATTAATCTCATGCACAAGGCATCAGCTTCCCTTCTTTACCGCAAACAAGGGCAAATACAAATTGTTCAATTTCCTACGCTTGGCTTCAAGCTATTAGTCATGGATTTGCACAACTATGATTAAATAATATGACGTCCAGAGCTGTCTAAAATGAAAGAACAATTATTTCAGGTAAATACAAAAATTACAACGGCATCTGTTCAAGAATTTTCATAATTACAAGGGAGAAGCAATGAAAAAGGTAGAGCACAATGAATGTTGTGGAGATACCAGTTTCAGTTTGGCAGAACCATCACACTATATAAATGGCTTGATGGTGACCATCCCTAGGCGGAAGATTTGGGCAATTTATACTGCTTTTTAAGGAATTGCGATGCCTCTGAGTCACTCCTGTGGCATAATATTCTCAAAAGCGTGTTGGAATCAGCGCCGAGCTTGCTTCTGCCACCTTGCATTTCCATGCTACTCGCAGATTTTAAGTCCTCGATCAGTTCTCGCGTCTGCAAGAGATGATTTAGCAAATAACTATTTATAGTAGTCAAATAACCAAGGACAAATTGCATATCTAGATATCAAGATGGGAAATTTATGGATGTTGCCAGTAGATAGAACTTTCATGCATACTTGATTTACAACCTATGCTCCTAACGGAATCCATAGAGGTAAAAAAGACATCCATGTGATGGCTCAATATCTTAATTCAGGGACTCATGTGTTGATATAAAGTGATGACTTGGGCCATCTAGTTTTGTTGCGACACCACTTATTCAAAAAGCCTTTTTCTTGTCTATTATCCATAGCCGAAAAGATAACCAAGCTAGGGCACATATAAAGCTTAAGTTACAAAATTACTTGAGATTGTGATCCTTTCTTCAATGGAAGAAGAAGTAAACTATACAGCAAAACAGCTAACCTCATAACCATGCAACTTTACAACGTGACGGATTCGGGCCACTTGATTTTCGACTACACCCCGTGGAAGCCCATCTCCTCCAGAGATGAAGAACTCCTGCAATGTAAACGCACACATATAATGAGTTGACATTGTCCAAAAGTACAACAAACATCAATGATCAAAAGTCTCTTGCAGATATATCAGGTCTAACTTGTATCCATATCCACTTACCTTCAGTATTTCCAAATCCTCCTCCAATAGTTTTGCATCTCCAGGGTTGAAAACTCGCAACGGGCCTCCATTCAGAATAACTCGAAGTAAACCATCCTGCAAGAAGAATAGTATAAGTACAATAAAAGAGTAGCAATAGCTTTAGGTTTTTATCCCACTATACAAGTAAAGTGATACCAGTGATGCTTGAAGAAGACTGGTCACAACACGATCCCTGAGGGGTTCAACAATAATGTGACACAACTGATTCAGTTCCTGCAACATTCCCAATTGAAAAGACTCACTGTTACAATTCTGGGGCTAATTATACCATCACATATATGAGCACATAATCAGACAAGATTAATATTATTCAGATCAACATTAGTCAACTATGCAAATGCCTCAAAATCTTAGAACCTATTCCAGTGCAGGAAATTATCTCTCTTTTTAAGCAGCTGTGAGAAGATGAAACAGACTTAAATGAAAGGTTTACAGGAAAAACCTACCACATCAAGTGGTTCAACCAATGACTCTAATCTTGACTGAGAAACGCTTGGTTTATACAGATTCTCGATGAATGACTCCCTTAAATCCCAGAAGACAATCTTGGTTCCTGAAGTTGAGGTAATTAAACACTTCGGCAAGGTGTCAGAAGGAAAAGAGCGAGACAAGGAGTAACTCTTACCAGTAAACTCGCATATGCGATCAATGGCTGCATTCAAATCTTTTCTGCTCCCATCAAATGCTTTTTGCATCAAGCTTTTTGACTTTCCATCTAAAGAATATGGTCGGTTTAATAAAGATAACAATAAGATTAAGGTAAAACCTCCATTCAAAATGCTTGTATAAATAAACTTATTTCATAAGGAACAATCCTATATTAAATCTCGGAATGCAAAACCCACAACATTGGAAGTATGCAGAGCATTAGTTCGAGAAGAAGCTTAACATCTTTCAAGCCCAAGGAATCAGCTGAAATAAATGAAATCACAGAGATGAGAAGATTAATGTACTTCAAGAAAGAGAGGAGACATTAAAGAAAGCATGAAGAACCAATTCCAATGAAGAAGCCAGGGTCTACGTTGAGTGAAAATTTTCTCATGAGTTCAGGATGTTAAAGGTATGTCTCAATAAGCATTCTTCAATGGACAAAGATATAAAAATAATCTAAAGCAATTCATGTAAGCTTGAGTTTAAACTTTCATGGACATAGTGGCAAGATAGTTTCTATGGGAGATGACGGGTGGTTCATTTGAAGCTTATGAAGTGATAGCCAAAGTCTCGTCACTGTTAGAAAAAGAGAACTTCCTGCTTCGATAAAATTTTAAGGGGGGAAAAAAGAACTTACTACTCGAGTTGTCACGTTGCCGCCTGCTCCATCGCTCATATATGCTATCTTCCAACTTATTAAGTTGACTAATTGCATACTGTCAGGAAATAAAAACATACATATTGATTAGTCAACAATGACTTAACCAGAATTGGCAGTGGCACCAAACTAGTGTCAAGGCCTGCACAGTGTAAGCTCTGTTGCTGTCTTCCTCCCTCCCTCTCCACCGCTCAGAAACTTTGCTAAGTTAATTTCAACAGTTCATGAAGACCAACCGCCATTGATTGTCTCTGACATGGATTTTATATATTTCTTTTCACTAGCACTTCTCAGTTCTTCAGCTGGAATATATGTTTGCAAGCCATGTCATTTCACCGAGCATGCAAGACTGAATTCCTAGTGATTATTTGTGCCCCTGCCTACAAGAATTAAACAAGCAGGGAAGATCTAGCAAAATACGTCATTAATATCTGTGTGTGCTTCAATGATTTAGAAACTCAAAGCTGCTCTTTTTCTCAGCATTCTAGCTTTTTATACAACTCTTAACCTTTTTTTCCTTCTAAAGCAATGTCAGGCACCATTATTCTGTGGTGCATTTTCACTAAACAGAGGGTTGACATCTAGTGTGTTTGCAATTTCCAGGGACAATATGAAAGTGGATATCTTCCCATACACATGCAAAGAGGAAAGCAACACTCACATATAGAGTATTTAACTGCACACACAGTGTTGGTGTTGTTCGAATGTTAATTTCAACTGATCTTCGCTCATCAGGAATCCTAGGAGTATCGAAAAGCTCCTTCTTCACAAAGGCCTTTATCCCAGCTTCCTTTTTGAATCGTGTAAGGACTGGCTCTGGTGGAATTAGCTCCTCTTTGCCAGCTGCACATATCAAACATAATGCATTGAGTACTTCACAAGAAGAATGGTATTTTCCTAACAGAACATAAAGGAAACAACAACTATGCACGAGAAAAATCTCAAACAACCAAACTGGGTTGACATCTAAGAAAGAACGTAGGGGCTTGAAGTCTTAATTTTGATATGATAGAGAGAGAGAAATCAAACATGCAAACCCATAAGAGGCACATTGCTTTTTTTCTTAATAAGAGAAAATCATTTGAAACAGAGGACATTCAGGAAAAACATACCCAAGTTATCAGTGACTCGATTAGCATATACTTGAAACGCATTGTCAATACCACGGAGCATGCTATTTAATTCCGTAGACCTCATTGGAATGGTAAGAGTGAAGAATTGATCAACAGTCTGCAATAAGCAATATGCACAGATGGAAGAAGTCAGTTAAGATAGTATACGCATGCATTTTCTGCAAGACCTGAAAGGATAGAACAGTCAAGCATCTGTCTCATTCATTAAAATAGTCAAAAATATAAAAACATGAATTCTGATAAAGTTCGGAGTGCAAACAAAAATCCATTAGCCAACTCTCATATCGAACACTTCAGTAAGTTTTCTTGAGGAATTTCCCAAGTTTTTGTTTTTAACTTTTATAAATCTAGATAAAAACTTGTTCCGTGTGAGTTTTCAAGGGTCTTCAAAACTTTTTTCCAAAGAAACCATGAAGAATAGTTTTTAGATGGGATAAGTGCACCGAGAATCCTAAAACTTGTCAGAATAGTGCAATTGAATCCTAAAACTTTTAGGAAGTGTAATCAAGTCTTAAAATTTGTCAAGAAAGTAAAATCAAGTCATAAAACTTTTAAAAAGTGCAATCAAGTCTTAAAACTTGTCCTTGGAATTCTAATCGGGTCCTAAAACTTTGAAAAGGTGTAATGAACAAATGGACCTAATTGGACCAATTCGACAAGTTTTAGAACTTGATTGTATTTTTTGAAAATTTTAGGACTCAATTGCACTTTCTTGACAAGTTTTAGGACTTGATTAAACTTTTTGAAAGTTTTAATACTCAATTACACTTTCATGACAATAGCACTTCCAATACACTTATCCCGGTTTTAGATTTTGTGGCCTAACTGTTGAAAATAATTTTGTAATGTTCTGTATGTCTTCTTCCAATTGGAAACATGGAAGCCCACAATGCAAAAGAACCTTTTATGACTATGATCCTCTGTTCACACCTCTCTCTCTCTCTCTCTCTCTCTCTCTCTCTCTCTATGAACCAAACAAACATGTTTTCAAAAAAATTGAATATATAAATTTGTCTTGTTTTCATTTTCTTCAAAATGGAATGCATTTGCTAAAAGCAACCAGTCCCCTTAACTTCAAGAACCATATCCACCCTAAGCAATCCACCAGTTAGGAAGTTTTATGACAACTGAAAAGAAGTGGATAACAACCTCCTCAATGATCCTATATACTTCAACAATGGAACTCCCATGCCGCTGCTGAGGTGATATTGGATCCCACCGCTACAAAAGTGTTCAAACAAAGATTAGGCTTTGTAATGGAAGAATATCCAGATGTAAAGGTCCAAAACAATAAGAAGATAAATAATATACAGAGCATTATTCTATTGTTCACAGGGACAAACAATTTATGCTCCACTTTCCACGTAGATGTAGTGAAGAAAAGAAAGATTAAGCTAGACTGAAAGTACTAAAAACACTCATGAGTTCAATTCCACATGCAAACCTTGAGTTGATAATTTTTTTTAATGGAACAGCACCCAAAACACAGGCTTTTCATGACCACGCAGTACAATATGACCAGCATATGGTGTCACAGTCTACATATAATTTTGACAAGAAAACTTCATCAAAGGACTCCATCAGAGTCAACTTACAAAGCCTAGAAAAAGAAATGCCGCATATACCTCTTGCTGAATAGCACGCTCAACCCAGCCGAGAATTCTGGCAAGCTGTGAATTGACCCAACGCAATACCAATGTTCCAGATATTGATTCAATCTGAAAAAAGGAAATGGCACAATTGAAGAACAGATAGACAGCAGAAAAAAGCAAGCAAATAAACATGCACATGCAGATATACATGTCAATGCTAAAGAAGAACATATCCTTTTCCCACTAGTAGTTCTCACACACATACTCATCAAGGACTGAAAGCAGAGCCCAACGACAATCGAAACCTAGAAGCATTATGTCAATTATTTCACCTGGTATGGAATGAGTTTCTTGTTGTAGAAATCGGCATTCTCATCCCCACATGTAGATGATATAAGAGACTTTATATACTGCTCAAGGCTATCCGCCGCCGGAAAAACAGATGCAACGTCCTCAGTCAAATGCTCAGCATGATCAAGGAAAGGTTTCTGGAGATTTTGAAAAGATTAAAATCAACTGAGAAGACCATAATTTTGAACAATAAACTGAGCAACCAACCCCCAGGACATAAGCTTACCAACTTCTGACCATAAAGCTTGTGTGTAAGTGAAGCTGAAACAATAGTAGCCTGTGGATGCCATTGACGTAAAATGGGCATGAAGGTGCTTGAATCTGTTTTCAGAAGTTTCTTGGACTCATTGGCAAGCAATGCCAAAGGATGCTCATGAGTTGCCTCTAATTTGTCAACCGCTAGAAATATCTGCATGGAGAAAGAAGTGTGAAATAATAGCCCTACATGAACTAACAGGAAGCATTTGCCCTTTAAGAGTTTTCTGTCTCCACTTTCAGGACCCTCAAAAGAAAGCTCAGCTATTCAAGAAGTGGAATCCCCAGAGCTCAAAGTCCATGTAAGATGCCACATCAGTAACATCATAGGTTGTCTAAGCCAGATATTTACAAAAGGCAGATTATTATGTCGCATATTAACAAAGAAAAACAATATACACAATTAATTTATCATGTTTCATTCTAGTGATAAAAAAAACGAAAGTAATAACTTTTAGCCATTCAAGAAACAAGCTACTCATATTTATAAAAACTCAATTTCCTTTACTACACTCTTCTTACCCTGTAATGCATGGACCATTTTAAAACAAGAACCGTTCATTAGCAATGGCATTACTAGTAAAAGTAGAGCATCCCACTTTATAGCTTCATATAGATTCCCTATGCTAAAAACTCCTATTCCATCCCACTTTCAAAGTAGTTAACTCAGGAGAAAGCAAGGACATCTACATGGATCAAAAACTCCTATAGTTCATCCTTGTAGAAGTTGCAGTTGACCTCCGGACTTAGTTGCCTTAATGAGTTTGAACAAGAATGTTGAGATGGGTTTTATCAATGTAGTCGCTCTCAAAGTGCTAATCTAAGGACATGGATAAGTGTATGGCCTATAAGAAAATTATTATAAGATGATCTATCTAAATCCAAATGATCTAGACCCACCAGCATATGCAAGCTCAATCATCAAGCTATAGATTATAGATAAATAACTACAAAGCTGCTTAGATCCTTCTATTTTTTTTTTTTTTTTGGTAAGGTTGCTTAGATCCTTCTATTTTATATTGTTATTGAGAAGAAAACATGAAAAGAAGAAAGCATCAAAATAATATTTTAAATGACGGACCGCATCTGTGTCCAGATGAAGACTAAGCAGTCTGGAAAAACTCATGCCCATCACTATCATGACATGAATTCTCCAAAACAACTTCAGAAACAATATAGAATTTATAATTCTCTAGACATCAGGGTTAGCTTGTGGCCAAACAAAATTAATAGAGAATTGGAATTGAAAGCTGCCACTGTAAGCAAATTCAAAATCTTTGTAAATATGAAAATTGCAAGAAGAAAATAATGAGCAACTTACTCTTGCAAAGGCATTCTTGATGGAGGATGATATGTATGACTCTATCTGATCTCTATCACTGACGGACCCAGATTGGATTGCCTGTGTCGACACGAAAATGGAGGCAAAACTTTACATCCCAATGAAGCCATGCATTTATTGCTAACAATATATAGGTATGAATTGACTTTGTTCAAAATTAGCACATGCATGTGTTATGAAATTGAGACTTGGGTGATTAAATTAACATTCACAAATGCGGTGTGTCAATAAGATGCAGCTTTTTATGGATGTTTACATTAATGGAAATACACTTCATTGCTGCATTCTGGATAAACTGAGAGCCCTGTCTCAGCGGAGGATTTAATAAATAACTAAATAGGTTGGCCCAAGATTGCCAATCAGGTAAATGCACCTTTATGGTGAGTTCAAGTACAAAGCCATGAGAGAGGCTTAATTGGCTAAAAATCATAGAGGAGCTTGTAAGACTGGCTCATGCTGAATACATGAAATAATAATAATTTTTCTCGTGTATAATGAAATGCCACATATATATGGATCTGAGAGAATCTGAAAGGAGATGAAGTGCCAGAAAATAACTGATCCTCTTAACTGCATGTATTTAGATGACAGGACCCAGTTTGTTCACCACACCATTTTTACAGCTACATCATTAGCCCAGCTTTTATCTGTTATCACCATGCAACATACTTTATTGCTAAATCAAGTGTGGAATACCAGCATCCATACATGTTCAGGTTCTTCCAAAAGAAGCCTCCGAGAAACCATTGCAACTTTCACCACATTCTCCATCAAGACTGATCCCTGGCAGGTACATGAGATTTTCACTAAATATATATCATTTCAAGGTAAGATAGAGAAGAATGACCCTCAGAAATAATTTAGTCTTAGGGCCTCAAGGAGGAGAACAAAGTATGTTAGTTTGATGGACCACCAAGATGTCCCTAAATAACACAACAGTACCTATAGAAGCTTGAAATTTTGATCTTTCACCGATAACAACAGATGCAAAATTTGATCAATTAAAGGATAATTGCAAGTAAATGCCACCATGCACATCATGACTGGATAAGCAAACATAAGATATCATATGGCATGATCTTTCATCAAGTACCCTAAAGACTTACCAGTGGACATGCTGGACATCAAGATCTCCTAAAGGTGAACTTTATAATGGTATCAAAAAAAGTTTGACGGTAACAATAACATGCATGTAGTTTCTCAGACTGCAGCCAAGAACCCAAAGGCCTATTACCATATCCCAAGCGAAACCAAATATGATGCTGCTCTGTCTCATACATGATAGTGTAGCCCCAGTTCAACACTATTATAACTGTGAACCTGCATCTACGTACTCAGTTCTAGCACATCAATTAGACCTTCTATGTGAAAATATTTAGGTATGACACTCCTGAAGTGCGACTAAGTGTGAATTATGAAATTGTGGATACAATGCACATGAAACTAAACATCCATTACATGACTAATTCCACTTCCAAGATGTGCTCAACAGTCTTAGTGATAGACATATGTTTGACTCCCCAGAATAAGGATGCTCAAAGTAATGTTTCATTTAGCATGACATTCATTACAGGGAAGTTTTCACAGAAGAATGGTCAGATGAGCCAAATCTCCAGAAGAACTCAATATGAACTTCAATGACATAGGTGAATGATGTCACAGGCCCAGCATGCATGTCATAAACACATTTATACCCATTGTAACAGCTTTTTTGTTGGAAAAAGCTACCATTCCCTCGTAAGTGAGCCATAAAACAAAAATAGCACTAACAAGATTGGACAGTGATCCCAACACATATATCAGACCTCTGCAAAGTGCATATGGTAGTCTTCCAGCAGCTTATCAGCCCATCTCTGAACAGGCAGTAGGAAGGACTGTAATAAGGACATCTCATGAAATCCATCACCAACATCGACTTTGGAATGCAAGCTTCTTAAGTGTGACCTCTCTTGTGGACCTCTCTGCTCCTTTAAAGGAATTTTCTTGAGCTGATGAATGGCATGTTGAAGCATTCCTTGTTCATTGGTCATAACATACTGTGAATAGATGCAGCAAATTAATAAAGAGTTCATTACATGAGTAGTGGGATATCTTGACCAAGATTGTAATGCTATGAGGCCCACTATATGCTGCCAGAAAGCAAGCCACACCAGACAATTCATACTTAGGCCAGATATAAATTCACAAATGATGATTTTACACAAACACAAAACTACGACAGAGATCATATTGACCCAAGCCTCCCAGAACAATGCAAATGCATCCAGCAAAAGCAAGGTTTCAAACTCAACCAATGCCATTTCCAGATTACCAGTAGAACAATGGCAGGCGCAATGAAAGCAGAAGTTATCTACAAGAAAGCTTATTGTGGGAAAGGATCCACTATAGTTCCTTCCCTTCAAGTCTTAATATTTGCGCTATTCAAAAGGCTGCAACTGGGCAATTCAGAAAAGGTCACAATTCTTTTGCGAGACTTGGCTCAAATCCATCAGCTCATGGCCCCTTTTGCCAGGATGACCTCTAGGAGCATGTTAAGTAAGGTTTTTTTATTTAAAAAAGGCACAGGAAAGGAAGAAAAACAGTGATGACAAAGGGAAGGGAGTGAAAGCCTGAAAAGTAACAGGCAAGAATATATAGGGCAGCACTTACCAGCATTTTCTGCTATATGAGGGGTAAAAAGTGTCAACACTTTCAAAAACATCAATTTGAGAAATCCTCAAAAGTGCATTCTAGATACCTAATAACCATCACCAACTACCATAACATTACCTGACGGAATAGTATCCATGCATAGCACGTGTAGTGCATGGTCTCTGTGATTCCTAAAACACGCCATGTGGACTTCAAAAGTTCAAGTATTTCTTCAACTTCCTGTAAAAGAGTAAGTGTGCATAACTACAAGTGGAGTAAACAAGATAATAGGCTATAACTTATGCTACTTCTCCCAAGGGAGGAATCAAAATTTCAGTTCAGAATATGGAAAGTTCAATTCATTTTTTAATATCTACTATGAAACGGAAACCAAAGCATGAAGTAATCCTCACTGGATAACCTAAAATCAGATGACGTGTGTTTAGGATATCTGCAACATTAGCTTTGACTTTTAGTTATAGCTCACCATGAGTTATAGTATTATCCAACACCACAAATCTCTAAAGTCACATAATTGTATTTGAAGGAGTCAATACATATTTTATTTTGAGATCCCAACAATCATATGACATTTGCCTTTTGGCTTTTATTCGAAGCCAACATAAGGAGGGCAAAGCCCCCGAAACACTTAAACTTTTGAACAGTTTGACCTCACTACAACACACATTAGGATATATAAATCTCTTAGAAAAGGACAATAAGCACTAACTTCTGTCAGCTTTCCCTCATCCAAAATGTCAAAGACGCTGAGAAGCAGTTTCTCATATAGCCTGACATTTAGATGATACCCATCTGCCCAGTGGGAAATTTCACCAGTCAAGTCACCACGCGCTGGCCTTTCAGCAAGTGGAATAGCAATCTCCTTAAGGGACCTCAAACATTCCGTCCGCTGTATTTCACCCGCTGAAGTCGCGAGAGACTGAAACAAATTAATATGGACATAGGCAATATCAGAGACATGAAAGCTGCAAATGAGGATGAAGAAGCCTAGTTTGCCAAAGTGCAACTCAAGAAGCTGTTAGGGAAAACTACTTCTCATCAATATCATAATGTCAAAACAGTCATCTACACTCTTAAAATGAAGAGTGTTAGCAGCATGCAGTAAAAGAAGATTGCAACTATCAAAGTTAGAATTATCAGAATCTATTAGCTATTGCTGTTAGGCCCATGAGGCTCTAGTACATTCAGACCCAATTGAGAATGACAATGGTTCAGAAGTAAATTCCCATTGCACGTTGGTGAAAGCAACACAACATGCATGAACAAAATCTCCCTGAACTGAAAAGTCAATACTAGAACTAGCAAAGTGAGAAAGTTAACATAAGAGATTCCATAAGGAAATAAGGTAAAGACCATTATATGCTTTGGAAAATGAATGATGATGGAAGAATGCAATGGTATCAGCAAGTGAATGTGGATCCGACAAAAAGTGAACCTCAGATTCTTCAATCTTCGCCAGAAGCATCCTAAGCTCACTCGCTTTGCGTCCAGATTCACTAAATCCAACAGCGGCATGATTAAGAAGCCCCTCTTCCAACATGTTTAACTGCACTGACACAAAACTCATATGTTGAAATGTTGAATACAATAATGCACTATTGCATCAGATTAACTTATACCCAGACACATGGATAAACAATGGTACCAACATAGATATATTCCAAGCAAGAACTTCAGTAAGGCACGGGAAAGGGACAGAGCTTACCTGCCTTTTTTGCCATTTTATATATGCCTTCTTGTCAGAAAATTCTGTACGGGAAATACAGCATAGCAATTCCAGTGGAATTAGCAGGGTGTCCATTCTCTTTCCAACCTTTCCCACAAGTGCATTTAACAGCCCTTGTCTTGTTCTGATGTCCATCGCCTCAGAGATCTGCCCTCACAGTAAAGAGATTAACAACAGATATTTTGTTTTACTCTTAAGTAATGACAAAGCAACAAAAAGGTAGATGATAAAATAAAAAATAAAAAAACAAATGTGTCAAAAGAGACAGAAGTTATGAATCTCTCAAGTACCTCCATCTGTACACGCATGGACTCCAACAAACCAACCAATCCTGGCGCTCTTTGAGATTGGGACACCAAATTTTCACTTCTACTGCGTCCAAGCTTCCTCATCAACCTGGACCTCTTATCCTTCTTTTTCTCTTTAGATGGAACAATAAGGCCTCTGTTTCAGTAATATTATAGACGTGGGCAAAAAAGGCATGATTTTAGGTGGGGTTCAATCAATGTGCCAATTGAAATTGAGCTATATTACCATGAGAGGAAAAGTTATTGCAAAAGAAACGAGATTATTAAAATATACCCTGCTGCCCCAGCACAAGCCAGAAGGATTTCATAAGCACTTTCACGGAGATCATCATCAGTGATACCTAACAATGAGAAATTAAAGTTCAGCTATATCATTCAATGCATATGGTTTCCTGCAAATTTAGTACAATAATGCCCTCTAGTCCTGATAATATCAGTCAATGTCTAAGATTTTAAGCAATAGATTATAGCATACCATTATGCATGCAACATTAAATAATTTCCATTTTGGATAAGGCAAAAGAAGCATCACTCCAAGAGCACCAGAATGGTAACAAACTATGCAAAGAAGCATAATTTACAACTAAAATGAGCATGAAACTTAACATTGCAAGGGAACCAGAATATTTTCATATATGTGCATAGTGAAAAATGTAAAGCCTCAAGAGTATAGACAGAAATTGAAACTCCTAAAAAGCTTTTCCCTTCGTAAACACGATATCTCTGCACTTGAAAAGAAGCTCCGCCGAGCTATTAACCCTTTCTCACAACCCACCAGTGAGGAAACCACGTCGCGGAAGTGCAGATCCGCAAGGACAAGAAGAAGAAGAGACAAACAAACTCAGTCATGCTTCTATCTAACACGACCCATCTTTCATCCAGAAAATCTCAATAAAATGTGCCTTGAGAGCCTATCAGATACTCCTATGGAAATTATTCATCTTGCTCATCAGAGTTATCTAAACCCACACAAATTATGAAATTTCAAGGCAAGTAAACTAGGACATATGCTATTTGAGTTACCCGTCAAAATGGAGGCAACACTGGCACAAGATCCGCTGCATCATTGATACCCCGTCGCGACATTCTACGACTGTCAACTTCCTCAATCTCTTCATCGTCCTCAAAGTCATCAATGTCATCTACAGTGAGTTCTCGTACTCGTGGAGAGTTGAAAGACTCTGCTCTTGATACACTTGATACAACCGGTGACGGAGCAATATCAGGAATGGGAGATGGTGCAGAAGGAATGGGTGGGGGCATGAAAGGAGAGATAGCTGGTGCTGTAAAAGCAGGAACGGGTGGAGGCACCTTTCTCGGAGGTGAACCTGAAGACTCAGGATTTGTAACCAGAAAGAATTCATCACTGGAACCTGTGTTATTCTACAAAAGGGGAAAAAAGGATAAAGCTTCAAAACCAGATCAGCATAACAAAATCATGATGACAAGATAAAGCTTCACACAAACATACTGAGAGAGAGAGAGAGAGAGGTGTGGAGATGAATATGGGTTAGAATCACCCTCAAGCAGGCATCTCTTTGGAAAGGTACATTGTAACAAAAAATAATTATTGAATAGAAATGGATACAAAATAAAGCTTCATGAATTGAATGGCAAAGTACGTCAACACAGGACGCCATTGATAAATCACATGTTTGACAGTATGCAGTTACCAATTACCCAACTATCTGCAGCAAAAGCAATTTCTAATAAGTTGAGCAATATAATGACAAATGAACCACAGGCCATAGCTTACCATATGTGGTAAAGCAGTGTGATCGTGATAGTCTCTGATAGCTTCGGATAGTTCAAGCATTTCGCCTGCATCAACAAAGCGCAATGCAGATAAGAACACTATCAGTGAACTCTTTACCAAAAAAAAAAAAAACACTATCAGGGAACAATGAACTGCAATGACCTAGAAAGCTAGCACCTCTTTTAGCACAATTGAGAACATAATCGACACTGACTTGGTCAAGATCCACGTCATCTAATGAAACAGCACCAGGAGGCATTGTAACTTTCTTGATTAAGCTGCCAGAAAGTATGAAGCTGAGAAGAATACGCCTGTCTCGTCGATACCGTTGAAGAAGCTCCAGTGCATTTTCCCTAGATCAACCAAACGAGCAACAATGTCTTTGAAGTCCAAATTTTGGGTAAAATGATAAATTTGGCATCCACTTAAAAAGAACCAGATAAAAAAAGACATGGAGAAGATATAGGGATACATACTCTTCCATGGCAGTTGCAACAGTAATTTAAATTCGAATTCCGCCGAATTTGATCGTTGCTGTAAAATAAATGCACGATCAGATCAAGAATATGCTGCTAACATCTTACATCCATCTACACCCAATTAAATATCATTATCCCTCTGCAAGAATAACGAAGACGGTACGCCGGCAGACTTCTCAAGAACCACAACGAAGCACATCGTAATCACATGAGCAAGAAACGAAACAATCACGACGCACATGGCATTGGCCCAGACGCAACAAACAAACCCCTTTTTGCCCAAAAGATTCCGCCCAGTCGGTGCTTGCCGGTCGATACGACCAACCAGCCCACTCTGTCCCTTCAATGCACTAGCGATCCACAAAATATCCCAAACTTATCACAAACGGGTGCCGTCTCAGCAACCGAACTGCTAAAGGAACTCCATTTACTCTCCTCCACCTAACTACGCTAAGAACCCAACAGAGCTCCTGCTCCCTCAAGTCTAAAGCCGGTCCCAGAAGCCGAGTTCCGCGAGAGCCAGTGAAATCAACGCGGCCACGCGAGAAATCAAGTAAAGCCCATCACGAATCTGGCGTCATCACTCGCATCGAGCAGCTAACGAACACTGGACTGAAGACCGGACGATGCGAAAGCAAAAGGGATCGGTTCACGTACCGTTTCGGAGGCCGAATCTGCGAGAGAAGATCCAAGCGAAGACGAGAGTGGGCGGGGGAGAGGCTTCAGAGCAAGGTGAACTTTTTCTGCGGCGAAGAAGCTGAGAACTCTGTGCAAGGGAGAGAGAGATGGGCATGCGAACGTAGGAAGAAGCTCCGCTGCGCTTCACTTCACATCGGAGAGAGCTGATTCGGGTTGCTTCTCTGAGGAAGAAATTTCATGGAGGTTGATGAGGGAAGTCAAATCCGACGAGAGACTGCAGATCTCACACTGCTGTTTTTCTTTTCTTTTCTTCTCTTTTCTTTCTTCTCTTTCTTTTATTATTTTTATTTTTTTTGGGGGGGATGAAGTTTTCTTCTCCTATCTAATTTTTATGTTTTACAAAAATATTGCCTTGTAATTCCCGTGAATGGTATCCGTATATTACTTGTGCAATCATTACTTCAAAATATATAGGTGATATTCCCAAATCATCGATTTATTAGTTTTGGGTATGAGTAGATCAAAATAGTTTAAAATCGTGTTTGCAAATTTGCGGATTTTACACAATGAAAATAATTAGATTCATTGATTATATTAATCTCAATCAAGTCACTCGATGACAAGTTTTAAGAGTATATTACACGGCATTATATATATACATGTTACTATTATGTATTTTAGTAGCTTGTGACAATACTCATTTCAAATTGATATTCGTTATTCTATCAATTTAGCACAATGAATTTGAATTATATAGGGAGGACTACATAAAAACAAAGTTTTTATCTTAAATTTGGAATTGCTATTTTGCCTTTTGCTCTTGGACGTAATGGATTTTTTGTTTTCTCTTTTCTTTTTCTTTTTTTTCATGGAATATCTTTTTTTTCCCTTTTCTCAATTACTGATTTTATCTTCATTTTGAATATCTTTTTTGTTTCCCTTTTACTGACTCAGATTACAAGTTTTATAGCATTGACCTTGCATCTTCAATAGTTTACATTTCAAAAAACAAAATTCAATCAAAATTACTTTTTAATGTTTCTCAATTTGCTAAAAATACAATTTGCTGCTCGAATTTAGAAATATTGCAACAAAGTATATGATTTGGTTAATTTAGTGAATGCGAATCATAAACTCTGGGTTTGGCATTGTTGGTTAAAGTGTTGAGGATTTCTAGTTTAGAATTTAGTGATTATCCTTTTAAATCTCATCAACTATATGTAAACTATTCTACGCCAAAGCCACTTACATGTTGATTTAATCATAAACTCTAGGGTTAACACCGTTGATAAGAGTGTTAGGATTTTTAGCTCAAAATTTGGTAATCACTTTTTTGAATCTCATCAACTGCATGCAAACTACTTTAAGTCAGAGTCACCTACATGTTGATTTAGTGAAAAGTCATGTAAATCATAAACTCTGGGGTTGACACAATTGGTTAAGTGTTGAGGATTTCTAGCTTAGAGTCTGATGATCACCATTTTGAATCCTACCAATTGCGTGTAAACTATTCTAAGTTAGAGCTACCTACATGTTGATTTAGAGAAAAGTCATGAAAAACTCTAGGGTTGACACGATTGGTTAGAGTGTTAAGGATTTCTAGCTCGGAATTTGGTGATCACCCTTTTGAATCCCATCAATTGCGTGCAAACTACTCTAAATTAGAGACATCTATATAGAACAAAAATCTAGACATAATTGGGTCATGAGACTTTTAGGTTGTCGTGGACCCTCACGCCCCTAATTTGGATTATAAAACAAATTGTGGTATTGTGATTTCATTTTTGAGGCAAATTTTTCGATGTGAAACTTATTATGAATAGAACTAACTAGGTTAGTCTAATGTTATTTGTGGTTGACCATTGGGATGTATGCAGTCAACCAATGCAAAGACTTAGGATATTCATCTTGATTTTCTATATCATCATATGTAAATGTTCTAGGAAATGGTCTCGGGATTTTTAGCAGAATGGTAGTCAAAGAAAAAAATAACTAGAGATGAGACATATATCGGCAATGAGCCTGAAGCTATTCACTGAGCCTTTTCATTTCAACGATGGAAGTGACAAAAGCGTCAGCAATTTCGTCCTGTAGTAGCAGAATTGCCCAGCAAAACGCAACATTGATATGCCCACAAGGCAGAATGTGAGCATGAACTGCCGGTGAACACGAGCACTGGTAACTTTAGTCGTTCCACGATCAAGCGTACTGCATTTTCATGAACAAAATGGCTCGAGTTCAGTCGAGGCAGGAGCCCCTTTCTGCCATCTGCAATGCAAAGAGTGTTCCTTGTTCCTTGTCCTTCCTCGTCCATGTTATAATCTGTTGACACACGAGGGTTGCTGTCATCAGTACTTCGTGCATCTGCTCCTCACTGTGCTACAGCATATGCAAGGTCGTGCATCACATCGTGCAAATGGCATTACCCAACGTTTCCCCACCATCCTCTTCGACGTCTTGTAAGAACAACTCCGCGGCTTTGATTCTCTTTGGACTTTCTCTCGATAATGAATATGTAATCAACAATCAATCTAACTTAACAGCAGGCTACTACACAGATAAACTCAAGAGGTCTATATCCATACCATCAAGCTGATGAGTCAATCTAATTCCGCATGGATTTATAGGGTGTTCAGTTCACACAAGGTTATCACTATTTGGCTCTGAGATTCAAGCATTCTTGAACTATTAGTCAACAGGCTTAAATACAGTATTGGAGCAATGACAATCACGTTAAATGGTGTTTTGTCCGTAAGAGGTTTAGTTTAATTCAAGCTATGTACTTTAACATTAAGTAATGTGTTAAGTAACTTTTATTTCTCATTAATATAATTAATTGTTATGTACTAACTATCATTTGTTAAATACATAATTACCATTTGGATTTCATGTTTTGATATGAACCCGCTGCCCGTTTATGTTCCATTAGGTTTGGACGGGTCGAATAACCTATTATATCGGTCCCCCTTCCCTCCCCAAGCTCGTTCTTAGCTTTCCTCAAAATTTGTACTTTACTCGTAACCTAATGCTCAATTAATAGTAAATTTATTTTCACCTATTTTTAGTAAACTACTGTATTAATTATAACTTCTCTTTGTACTCCGTAAATGGGCGCAATCGTGATCCCTAATCATCGTAAAGTTGATAATCTTATAGTCAATAACTTTCCATAAATTTTGATACGATACTACTCAAAGCCGGTATTACAAGTAATCGGTTATACTTTTTAAAGCTAATCAAACAAGCAAATTTTTTTTTTCCATTTCATGTAATGGTCCCCGTTTTCTGCAGGACCGTTCACATAAATGAGGAAAACGGACCATCAAATGGGCTAAAACCATAAAAAAATTCTAAATCGATACACACATGTCACACATGACAAAAACTCCAAAATTGATACATCCATGCCACATTAAATTCTCACTAATGTTCTTGATGGGGTCTTATTTTCTTTCTATCTCTGGTAGGGTTATTCATTCTTGCACTAAGAATTTACAAATGATTTTGGTTTCACTGTTATAGTTCATCGAATAATTAACAATTACATTATTTACATAATGATGAATCCTTTGTATCAAGTGTAATTAACTCGATATATTGCATACATGATATTAAATAAATAAAAATAGTCATCTCAATTGTCGGTTTTCCTTTTTTGGGTTTCTCGACGAGATATTTCAATATCTTGAGTGAGTTTACACAGGCAATCTTTTTTTCCGGATTTGTTAAATCGTATTGCAGTCAAATTTATTGCCCCAGAAAATCTAGGAGTGCATTCACCCGAAATACTAGTCAGTAAATATTTATAAAAATTGAATATCGAGTGGGCAGACATTCAAGTGAAACCTCGCACTTCTGTAGGAGCTCCACAGATAATACAGAGGAGGAGTGAAGTATTCTGCTCGAGTGATCTTCTCCTTCACCTTTTGCAATTCTATAATCATAGTGTTGAAATATAACAGGAAAGTTGCGCAACGAGTCTCGTCAATTTCATCAAACAGGAGCGCCGCCGAGCAACCAACATCCTAAATTTGCAGACGAAGCTGGATGCGAACACGAATTGCTTCGAACAACTGAACCTCGGGCCTCCACAAGTCAAAGCCCAACACATTTCTTGACCCGCCCAACCGATTTCTTGACCTTTTCCCCGGGACGAGAAAATACCGCCGACCCCTGCGCGCGCGCGCGCCCGCCACGTAGCAATCAAGGGCGGCTCGGCCTCCGCCACGTGTCGCCCTCTGGAAACCTAGAACGATCGGGTCGAGCGCCGCGTGTCCAGTCCGAGCAGGCGTTGTCGTCTAGCGACTCGCGTAGTGGGGGCTTCGCCTCCGTTCGCTGGAACCGCAGAACCAGGTGGGCCCCAAATATGCCCCCACACACGAGGGGTGGGGCCCGCCGTCGGCCAATCAGATGGCAGTTTTAGATGGAGTCCTCTCAGCCACGAGTCTGCAGCACCGCTTCTCCGCCGCGCAAATCCAAGATATTCTTATTAATTTTGACCGGACTTTTCCGTGTTTATCTCGGTCACATAAAGCCGGAAAATCTAAAGGCTCCCTCCCTCCCCACTTACCTTCCTCATGAGATGCTATCGAAACTAGGATTATATTCATTTAAATATTCCTCATCGAATAAACTAATTCATTTATTAACTTTACCGTAAGAGAGATACTTAGCCACATGTTCATGCAGAGTCTCGTGTGTCCGTGAATTAGATGTCGCGGGGTGGTCGAGTAGGATAAAGAATGCAAAACGATTGGCAAATTTAGTTATTGGAAATATTCACGGATGAGAAAAATAATATTAAGAGAAAAAAGAGAGAAAAGAGAGGAAATTATAAAGTGCGGAAGCTGAGTACTACAAGTAGCCGCCCCCTCTGCTTCTCCTCAGCTTAAACAGAGAGAAGAGAAGAGCAGAGCAGAGCTTCGTTCGTGGATCTCCATCTTCCATCGCCTCGCGCTTCCCGTCTGGCTCGATTAAGCTTCTCTAGTTCGGGAACCGAGCGTCTTGCTGCTCTCTGTGTTTCTCCTCTGCAAGGTAAGCTTTGGTTTTCTTTGTTTCTCGTTCCTTCTTTCCGTTGTTGAAGGAGCAGCTAAGGTCGCGTTGTTCGTGATTGTGCCGATTGTTTGTGCGTGCCTTCGACCTCGTCGTTGTTCTGAAGGAGGAAGAATTTTTAATGGAGAACATTGACCTGAGCTTTCGAGGGTTGTTTAGATTAGTTATGAGGGTTTTGGCCAACCGGTTTTATGGAGATCCTGCAAAAGCAACTGAATTCTGATCCTAGGAGTACCCACCATTTCTCATGCTTGTTGCTTTGCTTAACCTGTCATGTATCTGTGCAAAGTTTTTGTTCTTCAGCGAGGTTCGATCGTTTATGTCATTCAATCTTTCGAGAAACATCTTTAGCTCGACGGTTGCATATAGTCAGAACCATGGTGGTGATAACGGATGGTTGAGGGAGAAAAGTTGCAGTTGCAGTTGCGGTTGCGGTTATGGTTGCGCATAATTGATACGCAGCGCTTCAATTTTGACATGGTGAAAATGTGAAAACCTTAGGCACACAACGAGTTTGGAATAGCTCGTTTTTATTATTACATTTTCGTCAAATGAGCTATGATGGCTTCCATCAACTAATAATTGTATTGGTGAGAGGATGAAAAGTTGCTTGCATCCTGTTTTCTTCTGTGCGGTAGTTAACATGTGTCTCAAATTTAGAGACCTTTTCAATTATGAACTTCACTCTGCAATTTCGTCCAGGCAAAACTGATGGACTGGCATTATGGGAACGGCACCAACGTTCTTGTGGTCCCCAAGGATCAGGAATTCTCAGATCGGCTCCCATCACCGAACAGTTGGCATCATTGGGGATTATATAGCCACCCGACTTTTGGGTCCTCAAACAAATTCCTCGTCACCGATGAGGAAGAAATCAAATTGAATATGATGAGTTGCAGCGAAGCGGAGATGCAACTTTCGCCTTGCAGTCGGCGCCATTCTAGCGCATCCAGCACAAGTGAGGGCTTGTCCAGCGGGGCTTTTCATCGGAACGTTCTTTCAGTCGGCATGCCAGAGTGCCAGCTTGACTTAGCCAAAGCAGATCAGACAGAAGACATTTTCTTGTACAGGCACTCCTTATGGGATTAAGATACTTGATTCGATGCATGTAGGAAACCATGTAGCTCTTCAAATTCTGCCTGATCTAGTCAATTGCTGTTGATTTTATCAATCTTTAGAAGTTAGAGATGTGGCCATGTAGAAACATTGGACAGTAGTTGTACTTTGGTTGACACTAGATTGTACTTCTATAGACAGAGAACAAGCTAATACACAATCATGAAATAAAAATTGCAACCTTCTTGTGTAATTTACTGTTGACCTGTACAGAGCATAAGGCATTTAAAACTACTTAAATCTCTTTATAGGTGACTTTTACTTATGCGGGCCTTGAATAGCGTCTCCTAATGCTGTTAATTCTTTTATGCAGAAACTCCTTACTGGTAGACTCGCCAGGGAATGAAACTCTTGACAGAGCATATAGCTGGTGTCCTTCATACAACCATGGCATGTTGCCTGCTGATGATTCACGCTTAGAGGTGATGGATTCTCAGAGTATCTCAAGGAACAGTTCCCCTTCGATATCTTTCGAAATTGATCAAGGAGTTAACACGCCACAGTTTGACTGGTGCAACATGGATGACGACAATTTTCAATCAACAAAGGTGAGATTGTCCTCATTTTATCACTTGGAAGCTATGGCAAAGTCCAAGACTTGCATTTCTTGCTGCTGAATTTCTAAGGTTAATAAATTACAAACTTTTCTCTGGAAGGCTCTGGCTCAGCTGGTGAAAATTCCATGCCCTTCTGAACAATGTGGAGTGTATCAACCTACGGTTGAGGACACAATGTCAACCGAAGAGTATGTTTTGTGGGAGCTTGAAACGGTGATGGCACAGGTGCATACTCCGAAGCTAAAAATTTTTAATTGTGATCTCTCTGTATAATAGTCTATTGATCTTATGAAACAAATATGGACAGTTAAGCGAGAAAATGCGGATATGCTTTCGAGATGCCCTGTATCGCCTTGCTGATAGTTCCAAGCAGCACCCTGTTGAAGCAGAAAGTCATGGTGGAAACTCCAGTGCAGAAAGGTCCCCACCGTGGACACTCAGTGCTAAAAGTAGAAGGTATTCTTTTTCCTCTCGAATGCTCTTACATGAGTTGTTGTCTTTCTTTTAGAAGGAAACTGTTTCTTTTTCTTGTTACCCGAGGTGAGTAGATGAAATCTGTTCAACACATATCTTTGACCAGAGAAGCCTCTAAGGATATGTCGATAACCCAATCTCACAAACTGAGTAAGGTTGTCAAAAGGCATGATTTGTTTGGAGTTTTGAGCTTTTGTCTTTTTGCCATTGTGACATAGTACCTGGCTTAGTTCATATGACTTTAATAGGAGCAATACTTCTTGAAGTGCTGATTTCCATTGTAATTAGCCAGTAGGATGATATTCAATATCTTGACTTTCAATGTCCCCTGTTATGTGGAAACTTTTGTCAAGAAAAATGATGGCACTGTCATGGTGATATTCCATGCGGCAGTAATTTCTAACTAGGACTCTGATAATTGCAGGTCAAGGAACGTTGCAAAGGAATCAGAGACGAATGTCATCGACCGAGCTATTGCAAATATAATGTTTAACAAGATGGACTTCAATCTACAAGATTCTACCGCCATGGCAGCAGATGGATTCAAGCATGACATCATTGGAGCTTGTGATCCTTACACCGCAAAATGGTCGGATAATTTTGAGGTTCCAGTCTTCGGAGAGGAGTAACCGTTCAACCAACGGTAGACTGGCCTGAGCTCTTCTCGGATGATGCAAATAACCTGGTGAAATCGTGTATGCCAGATATGAAATTGGTTTATTCATAGTTTCAATGATGGCAGATAGGTAGGGACTGGTAATAGCTAACAGCGGGACAGCAAGTTGCTTTTTGCTTTTTTGGAACTGTATATGTCGAGGTACAATAAACTACCGAGTCTTGCTACAGGCTTTCCTGGGACTAGCAAGTATGTTCCCGGATGAGACGAGTTCCTGCAGATTTTTCAGCATGTCTTTTATGTTTGGTTGTGAAGTAGATCTCAGGCTGAAGGGGCGTCATAATTCCTTTTGGTATCCGGTGCTCCGCTCGCTACTAGAAATTGGATCAATAAAGACAAACTTTTTAGGGATGGTCAGCCAATGCCATCCCTAAAAGTCATTTTTCAGCAACACAAGGAGCACCCTTCTCTAGTCAGCCGGACACTAGCTAGTTATTAAATTGAGTGGACATGTTTGAAAGTTGACTGGCCCGTCCTTATTGGGTTACCCATCTAACAGAAACAAGTCAAGTGAAAGCCCAACTTCAAATCACATCAGTCATTGTTCCTAACAATCTAGGATGAATGGGGACGGCCTTTTCATCTTTTAACGACGGATTTGCCCATCGCCTGCTGCTATTTTATTTATCATTAGTGTCTGTAAGTATGGTTTCTGCCTGACCTTTTGGCTATCTGCTTATGTTGAGTCTTATTAGTACTCGAATTTTTTCTCGGCTCATAAAATGATAACCTCAGAAATGACAAGAAACAGTAAATTCGTTGATTGGGTGAGTGAAACTTCCTTAGATCTTGCTATGCAAATGATGATGATGCTCCAGAAGAAGGGGACGTTAGAAATTTGTGATCCATTTTTATAGAATTTCCTGGATTTACTAAACTACAATCTAGAATCCGCTGGATGAAATGTTGGGTACTTAGAGATTGTGGCTAGAAAACGTCCAGCATGTAAGAAGCAACCAAAAAAAAAAAAAAAAAAATCTCTAAACAAGTCAGATAATTTGGCCGAAGGCGGTGGATAATGTCGCTAGACTCAGTTGTAATTGGCTATGAAAAGGCTTGCAATTATTCATGGGGCGTGGGGACCGAGCTCATAAATCCACATCCTTAGCTCCTCCTCCATTACTCCTCCATCAACTATATTTGAAAAACTACGTTGTTCAGCTAGTGAAATCATATCTTCCTTTATCCCATAACCTGTACCCTTGAAATTATCCTATCTTGTTCCCTCATGCATACTATACAAACTACACCATGCACACGCAACTACACATATTCAAATTACAAACTATCATTGATATCAAAATCGTACTTTCATGCAATCAACTTTTCGACAATGGCACATAGTTACTGATTTGGCAATGGTTTGCGGTATGTTCTTGTTGATCATCTCGAGTCATGGGAACGAGCTTGCGATTGTAGTGTTTTCCGCTGGTGTTACATCCTCAGTTTTGTGGACTACAAAACAAAAGTGTATTCTCGATTTTTCTGCTTTCTTGATGGAGAAAGAACCCTGTCGCATCTGTTTTTTCTGTGTTGTGGTGGACACTAGAAAGACCATCGGACAACGAGATTCTATGAAGCATTCAATGTCTTAGTGGGCTAGTCTGTACATGTTCATAAGGGCAGATTTCAGTCCCAATGGGACCAGTGATATCTGCCCTTCTTCTAAAAGTCAACTCATTTGTTTGGTAAGCAGAATATGCGAGAATTTGCAACCCAACTGCTATTCAACTTACTCATGATCTTCGCCAAAACGATAAAAAGTAAATAGAAAAATACTCCACTTCACTCAAATTTAAAAAAGAAACAAAGAAAAAGAGAGAAAACCTATATTGATTATTCTTGTGACGTGTGTGGGTCACTAATTTGTTGCACCCACTTATAATTATTGATACAGCAAATTTGTACTAAACGCTATAGAAAAATCGACCGTCACTGAGTAACACTATCAATGATCATACAAACTTCATTATTGTTAATAAGATAAGGAACTGATCCATTATATAGATAATGATTTTAGGAGAGTCGTAGTTGTCTATGAAACATTTGATTAACAAGAGTCGGAAGACCCTCAATATGGTATTTGTGAAAACAAATGGGAAAATGAGGCTCGGGCGATGATCCCCCATTACTCGGCCAAACGGGAAGCATGATGATCTCTGTTTTGCTTCGGTAAGAGTGAGTATAATGCATGTGATGCATCGATCGACTCCGATGCATTAGTAACATCTCGGATTCGGGGTACGTATCCAATGCAATATTCTATTTCACTGTTATGGTCTTCATGTATCATTTATATTGTGATATCCATTGTAGATTTTGGCATGGAATAGCAACAAAATAATACTATTTCCTTTTGGCGACCTCTTGCTGTCTCTTAACTGGATCAACTTCTTTTAGCCGACATAAGATTCATTTGCTATGGGTGTGTTGTAACATCTTTGAGTTTGACATCTCCTTCTTGCTATGCTTTTACCCAGGAAAAAAGTGCGTGAAAAAAAAAAGATGGGTCATCATTTGCTTGTTACGTGTTAAGGTCGATAGACAAAAGACATATAAAGAAACGAGAACGGAAAAGAAATCTGCCTTAGTGCAGATTCATTCAAGTCGCGGAGCATCTTCTTTCCAAGTCATGTTTGTATCGTAAGACGGGGAAGAAAAGTCACTTTAGGGCAAACGGGACATCGACTAATGACTAAAAGGGCTTTGCGCATCTTTATTGCCAAGTGCGGACAAATTACGAACTCTCTCTGAATGATCTAGGGGCGAGATTTGCTACAAGGATCCTCGAATGCGAGAGAGGTTAAAATAATCTAGTTATCGAAGTTCTATGCGTGTTATGTGGTCAACAATGCCCGCGGATGATTAAAAACCTATTTCTAGATTAAGGTGCATTGCATTTGTCATGTCATTGAGCATGCTAATAAAATAGTGAAAGTTGACAGTGCTTTCAAGGCATTTGTTATGTTTTACGTTCATAATCACGTCGTGGAAATTTGAAATGTGTGCAGTATATCAAGATAAAACCTTGATAAATGAGTGTAGCGCATGATCCACGTGGAGACGACGGAGAGAGAGATCATGGTACTGTTTGGTGTCAAGTTCAACAGTAACATAACAGAGGAATCGTTTCCATATAAGTACATATCAATTCGACCATTTCTGCATGCCATTCACCACCACCACCACCAACACCGACGAAAATGGCGATCACGCAGTCCCCACAGAAGCAATCCACAGCTGAAGGAGTTGAAGACGATCAAGGTCTGAGCAATGAGTGCAAGGACTTGCTTCTTTCTCTCCCCAAAGAAAAGGGATGGAGAACAAAACATATCTATCTCTTCCAAGGGTTTTGGTGCCAACCCAAGGAAATCCAATCGATATCATCATTCCAGAGACATTTCCAAGCACAGGACAGTGACATAGTCCTCTCCACCATCCCAAAATCGGGCACCACATGGTTGAAGGCGCTCGCGTTTGCCATCGCAAACCGCGAGAAATACCCGATCTCAAAGAAGAGCCATCCTTTGCTCACTTCAAATCCACATGATCTTGTGCCTTTCTTTGAGTATAAGGTCTATGCAAGTAGTGACCTCCCTGATCTCTCAAAATTCCCTGAACCTAGAATCTTCGGTACCCACATCCCGTTTCCGGCACTGGCTGAGCCCATAAAAAACTCCCAATGCAAGATCGTTTATATTTGCAGGAACCCATTTGACACTTTTGTTTCTTCCTGGATGTACCTAAACAAAGTGAAGCCGGACTCAATGCCCATGGTCCAGCTGGAAGAAGCTTTCGAGATGTACTGCAACGGCACCATGGGCTACGGTCCGTTCTGGAACCACATGTTGGGGTACTGGAATGAGAGTTTAAAGAGGCCCGACAAGGTCCTGTTCTTGAAGTATGAAGAGATGAAGGAAGACATCGTGTCACACGTGAAGAAGTTGGCCATCTTTCTTGGGTACCCGTTTTCAGTCCAGGAAGAGAGGGATGGTGTGGTTGAAGATTTAGCTGAGCTGTGTAGCTTTGAGAAGATGAAGGAGCTTGAAGTGAACATATCTGGGAAATCGATCATGAACTTTGAGAACAAGAACTTGTTCAGGAAGGCTGAGATAGGAGACTGGGTCAATTACTTGTCCCCACCAATGGAGGAGCAGCTGTCAAAGGTTTTGGAGGAGAAGCTGAGTGGTGCTGGCTTAACTTTCAAGGCGGCAAAAAGGCCATGAATCAAACTGGTCATCCAACAGTTCACTTTGTGCTTGTATTTTCTTTTGATTTTGTCAAGGTGGATTGCCTTTTGTCATGGCAAGAGAAGAAGATATATCAAGATGACGCATCCGTTCAGCCGATGGCACCGGATGCGTGAATCTGATATGCTAGGTTTCCTAGTTTCTTTTCCTCGGCCATCTGCTGGGTTTTCCACTTGAGTCGTCCAGGTGTCACTGTTAAGGGTATCATATTATGATAATTTGGCTCTTGGGTTATATAATAAAATGAGCAGCATCTATAGGTTCATTGTTTTGGTTTTCTTGGAAAAAGAAACCAGTGATCATTAGCCTGGTTTTACATCAATGATTTTATATATTTAGATTTTGTTTCAATATCTCTCTCTCTCTCTCTCTCTACTCTACTCTACTCTACTCTCATGCACAGACTGACATTGCATGGCTCCCGTGAATCATTAGATAAGAGAGAATATTTAGTATATCTGCTCAAAATATTTAGTATACCTGCTCAATGATATGTCTATTAAATAAATACTCTACTAACCTAACGTGGATGTCTAGGCCACTATTTCAAGAGTAAAATACTAAAATCATGAATCGCATTGATTAGCCTTTGTCATTTTGATAGGACTACCGGCGGTGAAATAATTACTAGCTAGCCTTCTCCACTATATATCTCATGTCCTTATTGATCTTGCAAAACGAAATGATCTATCGCAGCTTCCTGAAATGGAAACAGAACTGCTCTTCACACTATCTTCTACTTGTAAAAAAAAGTCCTTCAAAGCATTGATAATATGAGATGAAGGGGTGGTTCTGTCGCACTTACTGTATAGCACATACTACGTTGGCTCCATGCGATTAGAATTTGCAATTGTCCCACACAAATTAAGCCGACCCATAGCATTGGCGATCACTTCAAATTGCATGTGTGGAACCAAAGAGAAAACGTGAAATGATGTTTGTCGCATGGACTAAAAAAAAAAAATAGCTAGTTAGGGTGCGTTTGGTAATATTTCTGTTTAAAAATTGTTCCGGAGAACGAAATAGAAAAATGTGTTTCTGTTCCGAGGAACAATTTTTGAATAAAAAAACGTATTTGGTAAACTTGTTAGGAATAAAAAATAAACGAAACACGTTTGGTAAATTTGTATTTTTTTAATTTTTTAATTTTTTAATTTTTATTTTCTTTCTTTTTTTCTTCTTTTGGCCGGTCGCCGGCCTCGCCATGGCCGGCGACCGGCCGACAAGGGCCGGTGAGCTCGAGCTCACCCAGCCTCGCCTTGGCCGGGCGAGCTCGGGCTCACCGGATTTGGGCGAGCCCAAGCTCGCCCAGCTAAGGCGAGGCCGAGCCTCGCCAAGAGCCGGTGACGCTCGACCTCACCTGGGGCCGGCGACGCCCTAGCGACGCCTCGGCAAGGTCGCCGGCCCTCGACGGCGTCGCGGGCCCTCTTTGGCTGGTCGCCGCCATGGCCGAGGCCGTGACCGGCCAAAGAAAAAGAGAAAGAAAAAAAAAAAGAAAGAAAAAGAGAGGAGAGAGAAAATGTGTTTTTAATTTTTGTTCCAAAAACAAGAAACAAATTTTTCTTGTTTCTTATTTCTGTTCCAAAAGTATTCCAAGAACAAAAAAATAAATTTAACAAAAACACAAACAAACGCGTTTACATTCTTTTTTTCCTTGGAACAAAAAAACACAAAATCTGTTTATAAACAAAAAAAAACATTAACAAACAGCCCCTTAGGCCCCGTTTGTTTTCGTTTCTTTTTTTGTTTTTAAACAACTTTTTTTTTTTTTGTTCCCTTTTAACAAAAAAAAAACAAACGCGTTTGTGTGCGTTTTGTTCCAAAATTATTTTTTTGTTCCTAAAAAACACATATGGAATAGAAAGAAAACAAATTTTTTTGTTTCTTGTTTCTAACAAAATTTAGAAACACTTCTTTTCTTCTTCTTCTTTCTTTCTTTTTTCTTTGGCCAGTCGCCGGCCTCGGCCATGGCCATCGGCCGGCGAGGGCGGCGACCTCGCCGAAGCGTCGCCGACCCCAGGCGAGGCTCGGCCTCGCCGTGGCCGGGTGAGGCCGCCGCCCTCGTCGGCCATGGCCGAGGCCGGCGGCCGGCCAAAAGAAGAAAAAAAAAAAAAATGAAAAATAAATAAGAAAATAAGAAAGAAAATAGAAAAAAAATTAAAAAATTAAAAAAATTAAAAGAAATAAAAAAATTATACAAATTTACCAAACGTGTTTCGTTTATTTTTTATTCCTAAACAAGTTTTTACCAAACGCGTCTTTTTGTTCAAAATTGTTCTGAATCGGAAACACTTTTTTCTATTTCATTTCCTGCAACAATTTTTAAAAACGAAATGTTACCAAACGCACCCTTAGTCACTTTGTTTGTCTATCATCAATATGAAGAGAGATGTATCACCTCCAAGGAAAGGTGGTTCCGAGACACCCAACATTCTCAATCTATGACGTCCAGTGGTAGGTCTACGGAGGATGACCATAGAACATGCCACAGGGCACTCTTGTGGTATGAGAATGGTAAGAATCGAGGGTTGTTGAGAAAATATTGGGTGGTCCGGGACTGCCACGTCAGCGTGGTCCCGGACCACTCACGCGGTGACACGTGTGAAGGTAGGGGGACAAAGGATTGGAACCAGACCCACCTTTCTGACGCTCTCTCTCCTCTTTCTCTCTTTTGTCCCCTCTCACTCACACGTGTCGCTGCGTGAGTGGTCTGGGACCACGCTGACGTGGCGGTCCCGGACCACCCAATATTTTCTCAGGGTTGTTCTTCAGGGTAAATTGCAAAATACTGTATACGGGAGAATGGATGATCCTTTCAGCAAATTACCCTCGTTCTTGGGAAGTCGAGGTTTTGCATAAGGAATTCTGTACATAAAATGTGAAACACATGCTTGATGCACATATGGTGAAAGAATGCCGACTTGTACAAATATTCTCTACAGTCAACGCGGCAAGTAAAACAATCACTTCGCCAAAAATGTGAGGACTCGTTATATCTTTAAGTGGGGTAATATGTGGTTCTCAGTACAAATGCACAAAACGATCTTGTAAGCAGAGTAATCTCTGATACCTTCCACTTGAAAATCTCCAATCTTATATTGCCCATGATTTGCCATAAACCCAGGAGGTGGATTAATTCCAATATGCGCAAATTGGGACCACAATAACTATTGTGGAAAGGCAGATGGGAATTAGGTGAGAACATAAGAAGTAGCATTGGTTTCACGGGGTCACGAGGTTGCGGCTGGAAAGCTCATTCTTGCTTGTGTCTGCACCTCTCGTTAATATATTTGCCTTCTTCTGAGGACTAGTTGGCTGATCCCGGCATACATGAATCTAGCCACTGATTTATCAAATGAAACTGACCGACCCATCACTCTTGCGGTTGCAAGAAAGATGGTTATAGTATATACTCCAGTGGAGTCAAAACTCCTACTGGGGCCTCTATGACTTGTCTATTTGATATATAGTGAAAGTGTGTTTTACGGATACTTTTTTTATTTTAACATGACACTGTTTGCAAGTCCAGTGTCCCCAATTGATACAATTTCTTTTTTTACTCTGCAACTGACAATACTCTCTTTTCACCTTACATCGTTGGGATCGGTTCAAGATCTAGGATGACACCTGTTATTAATATCCTAAGACGGAAGGTGACTCCGTTATAAATGGTCGCTTTTTCTTGTGTGCGGACTTTTCTTTGTCAAGATGTACAAAGACAGGTTGGCCAAGATCAATCAATTCCTTTTAAGAACCTTTAATGTAATCCCTTGTCTTGGGCCACCATGATAGATACCTCTTGCTTTGACCCTAATAGAGGACCAATTCCTTCTCCACCTCCTCCTCTTCTTCCTCCTTCCTAGTCCGATTCGATCCCATCCAAGAATCAGGAATTGGACCAGAAGGACCAGTTCCCAATTTCTAAAATTAGGGACTAGACCGCCAAATCTTAAGACTAGAGAGACAAAAGAGATAGAGAAGCTAGAGTCGTCTTCATTGTCCAGATTTGAACCTGTCCCACGTAACGCATTTTGCCAAAAAAGAATACGGGCCTTCCCTTAATCTTACAATCGAATTCAGAGATGCATGTGAAGCTCGTACCCCAAAAAAGAGAGCATTACCTTGATGAGATGCAAAAAACAGAGCAAAAGAGAGGGATACGACTAAGAGTCAAATGAGAGGGACGCAACTCGCTATCTCAGGCAAGAGAGGGAAAAAGGCACGACTGTGTGTAACTCACAGTCAAACGAGCCTTGAGAGGCGAGAGGCGATTAGGGTTTACCTCAGATGAGCTGCTAATTCAAGCGAGAAGAGGGAAAGAGGAGGCATGTGTCACGGTCCGTGAATCTTCCCGTACTCGTGACCTTGTGGGTGGAGCTCGGGGTTATCGAGTGAAGAGTGTGAGGCAGAAGGGTAGAACACAACCTGGCCCGGAGTCGGGGAGTGGCGTCGGGACGGTTGGTCTTAGGAGTTCTAGGATAGAAGGATTATATCACTTAGGAGCTCGAAGACGGGGTAGGCCTCCCGTGCACAAACCGGTCGGGAGTTGATGCCGCTCTCTCGACGAGGCCATGGCGGCCGAAACCAGGTTGTCGTACCTAAATGGATCTCTTTGTCTTACTCGATGGACTAGACGCCCGAGTGAAGCCGGGCGTGGCTAGATCTCGTACGAAGGAGTATTCACCGTACTGATCGATGGGATAATTATAGAAGGAAGGCTGGCCTGGCGTATTCCGCTCGCCAGGCGCCTCATGGGTCGTTCCAAGGCCAAGGAAACTCTCGGCCCGTGACAAGTGGTATCAGAGCAGTGATCCCTTCAGTAGGTGGGTGATTCGGGGAAAAGCCTGTGGTCTTCCCGGTCCTACGAGGGCGGAGAGTGATCGCCGGGGCCAGGGGGCTCGGACAACGTGCGGCTCTCGTCTAGCTTCTGGGATGGCAATGGGGGCATAGGACGGAACCGAATTGCTCACTGAATGGGGATACGTTCCTGGATCAGTGGGTGAATCTTAAGAAGAAGAGGTCTGCGATCACGTTTCCACCAAGGAGACCTCCGTTGGCTTGCTGAGATCAGGAGGAGCTAAGTAGGCGGAAGAAGGTGCTGCCATAGGAGTGCAGTTGGCCGGGGCCACACTTGTCGGGAAGCACAAGTGACTGGAGTTTCGTGAACGGCTTTGATCGGGGAAGCAAGCAACGGAGGGGTGAGTCTCGTTGCGTTGGGCGAAGCGACGGAATGGCCCGCAACGAGGGCGTTGCGGAAATGAGTGGGGGAGAATGTCACGGTCCGTGAATCTTCCCGTACTCGTGACCTTGTGGGTGGAGCTCGGGGTTATCGAGTGAAGAGTGTGAGGCAGAAGGGTAGAACACAACTGGTCCGTGGGAGTGGCGTCGGGACGGTTGGTGCTAGGAGTTCTAGGATAGAAGGATTATATCACTTAGGAGCTCAAGACGGGGTAGGCCTCCCATGCACAAACCGGTCGGGAGCGATGCCGCTCTCCCGACGAGGCCATGACAGCCGAAACCGGTTGTCGTACCTAAATGGATCTGCTGTCTTACTCGATGGACTAGACGCCCGAGTGAAGCGGGCGTGGCTAGATCTCGTACGAAGGAGTATTCACCGTCTTGATCGATGGGATAATTATAGAAGGAAGGCTGGCCTGGCGTATTCCGCTCGCCAGGCGCCTCACGGGTCGTTCCAAGGCCAAGGAAACTATCGGCCCGTGACACATGCATGACTCATGAGGGGTGAATAGGGAAGAGGGGGTGTGAGGCTTGAGTAATAGAGATTATTAGGGTTACATTTAAGAAATAAGAAAAATATTCGATTCAGTGCAGGCCATCTACTAGTTTCTTTCTGGAATCAGCAACCGGATTAAAGATCACCGGTTCTAATTTTATGGAATTGAGAACTAGATTGGTGCCCCTAGAAACATCTAGAATCGGCCGATTCAGTCCAATTCAGGTGATTCCTAGTTCATTCTGTCCATGCTGCTCACCCTTACTCCTCCTCCTCCTCCTCCTCCTCTCTATCTCTCTCTCACACACATGCGTGCGTCTTCATAAGCAAACCAACTAATGACTCATTGGCGTCGATATTCAATCACATGATGCCTGCATCGCATTGGCATTTGAGCGCTAAATCTTCATCTTAGTTGCTGAATATCAGTTAGCCGATAATGATTAGTACAGCTTCTTAAGTCTAAACTTTCTGTTTGCTGCATTATGCATTCAAGTGTCATGACAAGTCCCATCGTAACATAACTCTCTTAATTATTATAAACCAACCTTGAGTCTTGAGGCATAAGATCCTCTGCCGCTATTTCTTGATGAACACTCAAAACGTAGTAGCTATACCTATAGATACTTGAGAGAGATTCGGCAACCAACTCCTATTAAGTAAACGAAATGAAAAATTAGGGAGACATAACTTAAGTTTGATTAAGATAAACTATTTCTACTTGACTATTAAATTATGGATGTGTCAGAAAATGGAAAGGAATGGGATGATAATTCTGACTAAACCCGCTTTTCATACAACGTGAATCATGCGATTCGTTTAGTTGGCAAATCAATTGAGCCCACGGAGTTGTTACCCAGTATCATATTCTCCAAATGTATAAGAATATGTAGAAGATATATGCAGAATTTAATGGATGTCCAAATGGCAGAGCAAGTCCCAACTTTTCCAGGAATTTTCAATACCATCTCAACCTTTTAATCCTATAAAAAAGAACACCAACCTTACAATTTTATATTCCATCTATCCCGGATCTTTTGACTCCATGTGGGAGAGGGAACGTTCCACTAGATTTCTTTCCAAATTTCAGTTTCGCTCCTACTTCTACTTTTTGTTTGTTTGTGGGATCTTCTCTCCCTCCTTTATATAGATTACAAATCCGATTATATTTATCTGGCTTCACATCATTACCAAGCAAGATTAAATATTAGAAGCTTTTTCGAATTCACGATATCGAAAATTGCAAAAAGGGTAGACAGAATATAGTTTTTGAAGGGATCCAGCCTTGGGATGGACTTGATACGAGTTCAAAAGGAGAGTATTTATTTTTGTAAATTGGAAACGGATGAAAAGATGAGCAGTTTTTTTTTTTTTTCATTTTTTTTATATGTCTTTCCAGGAATTGTCAATCGTGGAGATGAAGTACCAGATATTCAAAATAGTGGAAAGTGATAACCGGCGGCGCTTATGAACAACAGCTGAAGTTCCACTTTTCTATGTTCTGCCGCCATGGAACACTATCCGGAGGAAGTAGATGAAGTAATTGCTTCAGGTCGCAAAGCGAGAGGGTTCCTGGCTCCTCTTCCATGCCTTCACTACAACTTTTGGTTCCCGATCAACCATCCTTCCAATCAAAAGCCCTTGCTCGCCTCCTATAGGAAGTCAAATGAACCTTAACGTTTGAGCAAATATGTTCATCATGCCAATCTAGAATTCGTTTGAGCGCTCCTATAAGAAGAAGCAATATCGCAGGGGTCCCATCCGGCTTACTCATTTGCTAATTAAGGCAAACCATCCGGTTCGACCAGGTCACATCAAGCACCATACTGGACAATAAGGTTGTAACTTGTAATCCCTCATGTCGATTTCTTCCCTAGCATAACTTCCATTTGTCTACTTGCACAAATGTCTACTCCAAAACTATATGTACCACATCTCGAAGCTTTCCTCCACAAATTGCCATGAAATGCATAACAATCTTGTCGCTATTTACTTGGTACGGACATGAACGACTCTGATTTAGTCATCTTACAAGCTCATGAAAGACACCCTAAAGCACCATGCTCAGTGCTCGGGACACCGAGGTTTTCACAAGGCGAGGTTGAAGAAAGGCGAGAAGCACTTACTCATACTTCTGGATTACCTGAACACACGTGATACGGCGAATTTCACGAGCGGTCTGGGAAGAGAGGCATTGACTTGATTCTATCTAAGCCACGCGCGAGCTATTCCTTTGTTTTTGCTGGAATTCAAAGTTGCGGTGCACTTATAGCTTGGAGCGCGCGCTAGCGCTTCTGAGACGGAGAGTTGCCATCGAGGGGAGCGGACGGAGGTGGACAGATGGCAAGCAATTCATGGGCATGACAGCGAGCCTGCCCAACCCAATCCAACGGACCCAAAAGGGCCCGAATATCAATATGGGCGGGTCTGAGATATGAAATTTACTCGAAAGCCTGGCCAAGCACGAATATGCCTGATCCAGCCCTACTTAATCCGAATCAAAAGGTGTGTGCAACCACGGAACCTGCTCGAGTACATCAGATTTGAGATGTAGTTGGAGTCCATGAGAAGGGAATCATCGCGCCAGCCATTAAATGCCAACCAGCTGTCCAATCGTGCTACCCTACCCACATGGAATTAAATATTTGGAATTTGTCATGCTGTTAAGGGGCAGAACATTGATTGGAGTCAAATAATGAGCCTGCAGAGATCAAGTCGCGACAAAAACAATGAAAAACCGACCCTCGCTAGCAGCAAAAATATAAGTGCTTCACTTTCGCTTGCTTGCTTCTATTCGTACTCAGACACCAAGCCCTGCGATACCACCACCATGGCGCACCGGCAACTTTCTTCGCAGCCCGCCATCGTAAGTACCGATGAACATGACCAAGAGGCCATTGATGAACTAATTGCTTCGCTTCCCATAACCAAAGGCTTGGTTCGTCCTCTCCATCGCCTTTACCAAAACTTTTGGTGCCCGATCCACATGCTTCCCAACGTGATCGCGTTCCAGCGGCACTTCAAAGCCAAAGACAAGGACATTGTCCTGGTCTCTCAGCCCAAATCGGGAACCACCTGGCTAAAGGCCTTAGCGTTCTCCGTCATTAATCGCTCCCGCTTCGACATCTCCAACACACCCTTGCTCACTTCTAACCCCCATGAAGTCATTCCTCTCATCGAGAATAAGCTGTGGCCTGACCTTGATGGCCTAGCGGAGCTGAGGCTCTTCGCGACGCACATCCCTTACCCATCCTTGCCGGAGAGCATCAAGCGGTCGGATTGCCGAATCATTTACATCTGTCGAAACCCATTGGACACCGTGGTTTCCTCTTGGCACTTCTTCATTGAGAAGGCGCGGTCGGAGGACCAGCCAGATTGGTCCTTGGAAGAGCATTTCGAGACCTTTTGCCAAGGGCAAATCTTGTTTGGGCCCTTTTGGGATCACATCACGGGGTACTGGAAAGAGAGCTTGGAGAGGCCACGCAAGGTGTTGTTCCTCAAGTATGAGGACTTGAAGGAAGACATTGGAGGACAGCTGAAGAAGGTGGCCGAGTTTGTGGGGCTTCCCTTCACTGAGGAGGAAGAAGAGGGAGGTGTGATAGAAGAGATAGCTAACTTGTGTAGCTTGAAGACCCTGAAGGACCTGGAGGTCAATAAATCCGGCAAATTACTGGGTGGAATCGTTGAGAAGAGGAGCTTTTTTAGGAAAGGGGAGGTGGGTGATTGGGTCAACCATCTCACTCCTTCCATGGTGGATCGCCTCAATAGCATCATCCAAGAAAAGATGAGGCCCTTTGGGTTGGAATTCAAAATGTGTTGAGGGTTAAATCCATTCACTTTCTCCACATGTGTCATTAGAAAAAAGTGAAATTAATAATGGAAGGATCTGCAGTCCTCCTTATTGGTGCAGTGTAGAGAACTCAAGAATCCTCGACTTCTCTGATACTGTAAACTACTACTATCCTATGCTAGTCACATGTGTTGTCTACGTGTTTAGTCAATTAGAGATCATGTATTCATAAATTTACTATTAATTCATCAAATTTTCAAAAAGTAATCCTAAATTATTCGTATGATTTCTCATATGTGTACCTATTGTTGACACCTAAATTTTACTATTTTATTTATGACTCAATCGCATACAAAATTAGGAATTAGTTGCTAAAATAAAAAAGGAAAAAAGAGAGAGAAAAGAGTAAGGTAAATAACTTTCATTAAAATGCATCGTGTATGTTTTCATTAAAATCCATTATGCATAGACATTATGAGCATTTACATAATTATCACTAATTATTAAATCTAAAAATGTAAAAAAAAAATTATTATTATTATTTTTTTCTTTAAAGGTCAAATATTAAAAGAGAGAGAGAGAGAGCGGACCGGGCTTGGTCCGGTCCTTCTCTTTTCTACTCTCCTCTGTATGTCTTTTCGCTTGGGCCAAGCCCAGCTTCATTTACTTTTATCTAAGCCCAGCCCGTGTGCTGGTCTTCTTCTTCCTCATGCCGGTCACGCTCTGCAAAAGGAGAAGAGTACAGGTCAGAGAGAGGGAACAAATGGCGAGCGGCAGAGGGCAGCACGATCCGCGTGTCGGAGCCAGACCGACCAACGAGCTGGTGATGGCAGAAGCCATGCACACTGGCCGATGCCATCAAAAGGGGAGCTCGGGAGAGTTTTGAGCGAGTGAGAGGGAGCCGCGAGAGAGGAGAGGAGTCAAGACGGTGAAAGCTGAGACTGAACGACGAGCGAGAGGGAGCCTCAGCTGACCACTTGGCCACACGCGAGCTCCGTCCAACGACCCCTCCTGGTAGAAGTCCTCAAGCCCAAACTAGTAAGCTTCCGTTTTTGCCTTTGTTTGCTGCCCTTCTTGGGTACGCCGGGCTGGGGTTTGTGGCCATTCGGCTCACACGAACTACGGCCCCCGTAGGTCTTTAGCTAAGTCGCTGGGCGTTGTTGGATGGTTGCTGAGAATCCCGGCCCCGTTTCGAGTCCCGATTGAGTCGGAAACCCTTCGCTCGATGTCGCACGCCACCCGCTCGATGAAATGCTTCAAACCGAGATCTAGTTTTGCTTTTGCCCTTTTTGGCCAAAACTGAATGTCCACAGGTTGATTTGTTCTGTTGAGATGTCGTTTTTGTGATTAGCACTCCCCAGGCGTTGGTCGTTCGGTCGTTTCGCTGCCACCGCCCCCGTCATCGTTTACATTGTTTTGTGTTTCATGCTTTATGGCCGACAATAGCCGTCCGATGACAAAAGGAAATCGACGGGGAGGTCGGCCGACGAGTGGTGGTCGGGATGTACGACCGGTGAAGGGTAGTAGCTCGGCAACCGCTTGAGATTTGGACGAGGTTTCTCTAGAAAAGTAGGAGCTTCGGTGAGGGCGGGAGATGGTTGAGGAAGAAGATGGGCAAAGGGACAAATAAAAAACAAAAGAAAAAGCAAGAGAAATAAAAGTGCAGCAAAAAGTGAAAAAGAGGGAGAGAGAGAGAGAGAGAAGAAAAAGAAAGCAAATGTTGGCTTCCGGTGTGCAGAGGAGTCGTCGAGGGGAAGTTGCAGTAGAAAAGACAAAATAAGGAAAAGACAAAAAAATAATTAAAAATTTTAATTTAAAAATAATTAAAAATTTTAATTAAAAAATATTATTAATATTAAAAAATATATAGGTTTTTAAAATAGGTTTTGTCTTTTTTTAGGGTAAGTTCGGGTCGTTGCCAGACTCATTGTGGCGCACATTCCTTACTTATCAATGTCGGAGATTGTCAAGCAATTGTACTCCGAGATTATCTATCACAACCTATTGCACATTCCTTATTTATACGAGTTAGTTACACCTTTATTTTTTTGTTAAGTTTTCCCAATACAAAAGTTGTCAAATTGAAAAAGACAAAAAACAAATACATCAAATAAATTGATCATTTCTAAAAACCAATAACAAATTTAATGGATTGCTAACCCAGCAAACAAAATGTGATAAATAAATAGAAAAAAAGTTGTTAAATAAAATAAAAGTACACGCTCATAAGTAATTTAAATAAGAATTAGTAATACAAAATTAGTTGGTAATTCGATCCTCTAACTTTAATAAATGACCCAGATTTTTGTAGCTGGCTAGCTCCAACGAATGGTGGCTTCTCATTATGAGAATCAAGAAATGAGAGACACCATTATGTGCCTAGGTTTATGCACGTTTGAGATTTGCTTGGAATTAGCGAGAAGGTCACCGATGCGCCAACTGTGTGGTGTTGTTACTAAGACGTGGAATGTTGAATGCCAACTCAAAAAAAATCCAATCAGGTACTCAATTCCTTGGATATTATGGCTGGTACACAGGAGATTAATATGTTGCGGTTTATCCTACATTGATTATAGAAGGGGTTGGTGGTTGGTTTCCAAGGATTTGGTAACCATTTTATTTTTAGAATAATTTCTACTCAAAAATAATTTTTCCTAATCTATTCCTAGACGAGTTTCTAAAGCGTTCGAAAGTTTGGTATCGCACAAAATTTCTATTTCTGGAATAGAATGCTTTTGATATGAGTCTCAAATTTTTTATGACTTAAGATTCTTTTAATTTTTTGATAATTTTATTCTTTTTATCTTTTTTCTTTTCTTCTTTTTTTTTTCCCTCTATCCGATCGCCAAGCTCAAAGGAGCCTCGCCAACTCAAAGGAGCCTCGCCAACTAGGCAAGGTCGAGCCTTAATAATTTGGGTTAATACCCTAAAACCCCA
The DNA here is from genome assembly GCA_014182395.1 of Eucalyptus sp. ANBG9806169. Classification (NCBI taxonomy): domain Eukaryota; kingdom Viridiplantae; phylum Streptophyta; class Magnoliopsida; order Myrtales; family Myrtaceae; genus Eucalyptus; species Eucalyptus sp. ANBG9806169. Next base: position 1,682,754 of record CM024582.1, read on the forward strand.
AACTGGTACACTTGTGACAAATTTACCCCAAACTATTTTTTTGACCACCAAAAACCCCAAACCGGTACATACGTGACGGATCTACCCTCCGTTAGCTTCCGTTTGATTTTTCCGTTAATTTTGCTGACGTGATTCGACGTGGCAAGTCATGTGGAAATTCATAAGTTTAATACCATTAAAAACCCCAAACTGGTATATTTATGACAAATTTACCCCAAACTGGTATATTTATGACAAATTTACCCCAAACCGGTATATTTACGACAAATTTACCCTAAATTAATTTTTTCGATCATAAAAACCTAAATTGGTACACGTGCGGCACATTTACCCTCTTTCAATTTTCCCAAATTTGACCGAGTTGTGATGTCCAATCAATTTTATTTTATGGATTACTCTAACATTGCCTCCATATCATTAATACTTGATTTTTTTTTTTTTTTATTGGAATCATTATTAGAAAACTATTCAAAGGCTACCAAATGCACTTCATTCTTGTGCCGAAGATCTTGCCCATTAACTAAAAGATTGACGGATCGCTTGCACATATACAAAAGAATCACACTCAAAGCACACCTAAAATTAGCGACAAACATAAGTGATTTTGGTTTTAACACTCAAAGCACATCTGGCATCTGTTCTCTTTTCTCGTTCATTTAGCGGCGCACGTTCAACAATTCTAAATATCATCCATAGAGATATGAAACACTTTTACCATTGCTTTTAACAAAAAGATCCAGCAAACAATAACTAGCACCGGCAACGACAAAACCAATCAAGCCTATTCCAATTTACGGGAAACCTTATATGGCAAACCCTGTTCCTGTGTCCCAAACCCTTGAGTACAAAGATATCATTTGATCTAACCAACAGCGGCACGAGCAAAAGATAATCCCCCTTTTGGTAATCCATGTCAACTATTTATTCTAACATGATGATTTATCAAGGACTGGAATATAAATTTTGAAATTTGTGGATCAAAAAGGGGGATTTAGTAACTAAATTGCGTACGGAGGGATTGGTATGAATAATTAAAGAACCAACAAACAAGTGAAAGTTCAATTTTTTTTTTTTTTTTTGACAAGAGTGAAAGTTCAATTTAATAAGCACAAACTCGAGCATTCTCCTGACCTCCAACAGAAACTAAAATGAAGCAATGGGAGAGAGGGGGTGGTGTTGGAGGTGGAGGAAGTGTAGGACCGAGGGAGAGGGCGAGAGTGACGGTGAAGATGGAGGTGAGGTTGAGCGAGCTTGCGGCAGACGTCAATGGGAGCAGGAGCCTAGCCAGCGACGTCGGCCCATATATTATCCATATAATGATATGTCATATCTGCATACCAACCAATATGCCAGCCGGCTGTCCAGTTGTCATACCCCACAAGAGTCACATGAGTATAGGCAGCCTTTAAGAGGCAATACATCGATTGCAGTCAAATAATGGGCCGTGGATATAAATGACCTAGATTTTTGTGGAAATGATTCAATGAGCAAGAGGCCTCGATTATCCTATTACTGAAAGAGTAAACAAGTATTCGAAATGACATGCATAACAATTTCGTCACAATTCACTTGATATGGACATAGAGTACTACGTATCAAACCAAGCTCTTGTAAACTTATGAAAGAAACTCAGAACACCATGCTCTCTTGCCCAAAGAGGAATAAGCAAAAATATTCATGCTCGAGATATCGAGATTTTCATAATGGGAGATTGAAGGAAAAAGAGCAAAGCATTCAAAAGGTGTCTGATAATCATTCTATTCCTAAAATAATTTCTAAATAGAAATGATTTTTTTTTTTATTCTCAGGAATAATTTCTAAACATTTGAAGGCGTTTTCAGAATCGCTCAAAATTTCTATTTCTAATAAATTGCGTTTGGACATTATCAATCTTTTAATTTTTTAATAATTTTGTTACTTTTTTTTTATTGGCTTGATTTTAGAATTGTTCTCGGGAATAAAGAAGCAACTTTTTTTTTGGTAAAATAAAAAAGCAATTTATTTTACTCCTTGATTCTATCCTAATCTCGAGAATAAAAAATTTACTAAATAGATTTTTGTTCGAAATCTATTTCCCAAAATAAAATAATAGAATTAGTTACTATTTGACAAGTTGCCAAGCGTGCCCTTATTTTCACCCAATCCAACAAACCTTAATGTGCCCGAATATCAATTTGGTCAGGTCTGAGATAGGAAATTTACTCTAAAAGCTTGGGCGCCTGATCTAGCCTCACGTAAACCAAATCAAAGGTGCATGCTATTATATAAAAGAGAAATGACTGGATAGTCTTTAATTTATTTTGAGAATAATAATTTGCTCTAGATCATAAAAAGAATTAAATAATTTATAATTATATATTATTGTGAAGTCCACTTTTTTAAGAATTTGTGATTTACAATAAGTTGTTATACTCGTAATAGTAAAAAATTATTATGCTAGTAAAGTCCTATACTGAACTATATGCCCAAGGATATCAGATTTAAGGGGGTCCACGAAAAAGGAATCGTCGTACCAACCATTATGCCAGCCGGCTGTCCAGTCGTCATACCCCAGAAGAGTCACATGAGTATAGACAGCCTTTATGGGCCGTGGAGATAAAGTCGGAGCAAAACAATGAAAAACCCACACTCGCTAGCAAGGGAAAGGTAAGTGCTTCACTTTCATGTGCTTATTTCGATTCGTACTCAAAACAACAAGCCTAGCGGTACCACCACCATGGCACACCAGCAACTTTGTTCGCAGTCCGCCAAAGCAGGTACTGAAGAGCATGATCGGAAGGAGATTGATGAACTCATTGTTTCACTTCCCCAAAGGAAAGGCGCGGTTCGTCCTTTCCAGTGCCTTTACCAAAACTTTTGGTGCCCCATCTTCATGCTTCCCAACGTGATCACGTTTCAACGGCACTTTGAAGCCAAACACAAGGATATTGTTTTGGCCTCTCAGCCCAAATCAGGGACCACCTGGCTAAAGGCCCTAGTGTTCTCCGTCATTAACCGCTCCCGCTTCGGCATCTCCAACACGCCCTTGCTCACTTCGAACCCCCATGAACTCGTTCCATTCTTCGAGTTCCAGCTGTATGGAAGTAAACTGAGGCCCAACCTTGATGGCCTAGCAGAGCCGAGGCTCTTCGCGACGCACATCCCTTACCCATCCTTGCCAGAGTGCATCAAGCGGTCTGACTGCCGAATCATTTACATTTGCCGAAACCCGTTGGACACCGTGGTTTCCTCTTGGCACTTTTTCCTTGAGAAGGCGCGATTAGAAGACCAGCCAGAGTGGTCATTAGAAGAGCATTTCGAGACCTATTGTCAAGGGACAATCTCGTTTGGGCCCTTTTGGGATCACATGATTGGGTATTGGAAGGTGAGCTTGGAGTGGCCATCCAAGGTGTTGTTCCTCAAGTATGAGGACCTGAAGGAGGATACTGTAGTACACCTGAAGAGGGTGGCCGAGTTTGTGGGTCTTCCCTTTACTGAGGAGGAAGAGGAGACGGGTGTGATTGAAGAGATAGTCAAAATGTGTAGCTTGAAGACCCTAAAGGACCTAGAGGTCAACAAATCCGGCAAAGTAGCCTTGACAATCGAGTTCGAGAAGAGAAGCTTTTTTAGGAAAGGGGAGGTGGGTGATTGGGTTAACCATCTAACTCCTTCCATGGTGGATCGCCTCAATAGCATCATCCAAGAAAAGATGAGCCCCTTTGGGTTGGAATTCAAAACGTGTTGAGCATTAAATACTTTCACTTTCTCTACTTGTGTCACTAGAAATAAGTGAAATTAATAATGGATATACAATTTTCCTTATTGGTGTAGTATAGAGAACTCAAGAATCCTTGACTTCTTTGTCGCAAGAGACGAAACAAGTATTTGATGCTGGTCAGGTGTGAAGAAAAAAAAGAAGCATTGGTAGCATCGGTAGACTACGTTTGATGCCGTAAACTATTCCTCTCCTATAATAGTTGCATGTATTGTCTACACGTTTAGTCCATTAGAGATCATGTATTCACAAATTTACTATTAATTCATCAGCTTTTCAAAAATGTAATCCAATATTATTCGTGGTCTCGTATGATTTCTCATAGACACACAAATACTAATCCGTCTTTTTGTTTCTCCTTAATCTTCGATTAATTCATTATCTCCTAAATCATAAGCAAAGGATCAAACAATTCCCCTTATTTCTTTTTTGATCTAAAGTTTGAATTATATCGGGCTACTTCTTTCAAGGAAGGTAGAAGTTCAATGACAAAATAAGTAAGTGCGCTATTGCTTTGCACTTTCATTTAATAACAAGAAGGCATTTTCACATCATGATGATTTACATTCACACATCACCTTGTGCATGATTCCACGACACGTGCTTCAATGAGAATTGCATACTCTCTTTCTCTATCTCATGTAAGCAACAAGATGGTGCTCTGATAGGGTTCAACTGTTCAGACTATTATTAGGTTTTTTCGCTTTATTGGAGTTACCTACTTATATTTGTCTGACTTACCAAACCACTAAATTTAGCAACTCTATTTAGAATTGTTGACTTTTATTGGAGCTGTTACCCACTTTTATTCTGATTAAGTGACTAATAAGTTTTGCGGTATCGGTTCTTATTTGAGCTAGTTACTTGTCATTTGTTTGGTTTGTTTAAATTATCATTTTTTTTTTCTTATTTTTGACCAAAACATCTCTTATCATTTATAAATTTCTATTCACCATTTTCACCAACATTTGCTACTAACATGAGAATATCAATTTGTATTTAAGTGGTTAACTACTTAAAAAGAAAAAGGAAAGAAAAGAAAGAAAAAGAAAATAAAATGATAAAAAAAAATTCAGAAAATTAAAAAAAATTCGTCAAAACTGTCAATGTCAATGATTTCTAATCAAAGTTGATCGGAATGACTATTAACAAATTATTAAAAAGTTTATGATTAAATTAATAAAATTGAAATGCACAAGACTGAATTGGTAAATTCTCAAAAAGTCTATGACTAAATTGACACAACTGGAAAATTTAAAAATGAATTGGCCATCGTATAATAGATTTATAATTTTTTAGACAATTTTCCCTACATAAAATGATTACGATCTGAACTGAATGTCGCAAAATCATCTAAGGGAACCTATTTCATAATTATCGATTTCTTGTGAATTCCCTAACCTAATGTGGATGGCCTGCTTTGGTCATAGGTGAGATAGGGACTAACTTCGACCCAAGAAAGGTAGCTCATGGTATGTACCGCCCCATCAATATACAAAATGATCGGAAATTCCGGGGTCCTAATCAAATCCCATTATATATCTTAATCATGAGAAATCTACGTTACAAGGGACGAGTTATTCTGGTGCATGATAGCTCAGAACCTCCAGTATTAGGTAATTTGTGACCTCAAAGCACCCAAATAACAGAAAAAATCATTATGATCCAACTTATCTGTCCTCTATTTGAAACTCTCTCCCTCAGACATCAAAATCGACAGCCAACCATCTGGCATCTGCTCTCCCGTGCGCTCATCCAGAAAATAGGTAACTGAGAAAAAAAAAATCCAAAAGACTTTATCGGTCATGATGGTAGCCTATATCCGTTAGTGCGAACTACTACAGTTTTAAACTTGACATAAGCATTCGAGGGCGCATTCTCTTTTCTCGTTCATTTAGCGGCACACGTTCAACAATTCTAAATATCATCCATAGAGATATGAAACACTTTTACCATTGCTTTTAACAAAAGGATCCAGCAAACAATAACTAGCACCGGCAGCGACAAAACCAATCAAGCCTATTCCAATTTACGGGAAACCTTATATGGCAAACCCTGTTCCTGTGTCCCAAACCCTTGAGTACAAAGATATCATTTGATCTAACCAACAGCGGCACGAGCAAAAGATAATCCCCCTTTTGGTAATCCATGTCAACTATTTATTCTAACATGATGATTCATCAAGGACTGGAATATAAATTTTGAAATTTGTAGATAAGAAAGGGAGATTTAGTCACTAAATTGCGTACGGAGGGATTGGTATGAATAATTAAAGAACCAACAAAAAAGTGAAAGTTCAATTTTTTTTTTTTTTTGACAAGAGTGAAAGTTCAATTTAATAAGCACAAACTCTAGCATTCTCCTGACCTCCAACAGAAACTAAAATGAACTTTAAAAGTTTAAGCAAATTGGACCATCAAATGGGTCTAGAATCTTGTTCTAGCTCTCCCAAAAGAACGGGCAACATCAAAGGGGTCCCATCCGGCTTACTGACTTGCTAATTAAGGCAAACAATCCGGTGCTACCATAGATTAACAAACAATCCGGTCCTAACATAGATTAACAATACTTCTACTTTTGGATCCAATGTATGGCTATGGTCGCTTTTTGATATAGACCCACCCATGGAAGGTGCCCACGTTTTATGCACTTCTACTTGGGGTCTGCGACAAGGCTTTAAATGCGCCAACTGTGTAGTCCCCTTGCAAAGACATGAAGGTGCAGTACCAGCTGGCTTTTAATCGTCCTGTCCTAGCCACTGGTTAGCTTTTTGACAGGTAATGGATCCCTATACCAGTCTTGGTGAACATCGAGACCCATGCAAAGATCAGCTGAGCTGTGGCAATCACGCTCAAGGTCCATCCAATTGACAATGATATGTCTACGTGTTTTGATTTCGTTGCCTGATATCCTACAGAATCGGGAAAGAAGATATCATGAACGTGGAAGATATAAATTTAGAGCATAATGCAGATTTTATTAGTTGGATTGATGCAAAAATCACTCAGTCACCAAAGATTGTGTTAAAAAATCTTCTATGGAACAATGTCAAAGAAAAAATTGTTCCATGACGGCTGAAGTAAAATCTCTCAAGATACAACTGAAGCAAAAAACAAGACGTGGTAAAGCTTAAGAAAGAAAATTTCAGATTAAAAACTGTTGGAGGTTATAGGTTTGAGAGAGAAAGAAGCGGTTCTTGAAGTATTCACCAAGAGACGTCGAGTTTGGACGCTCAACAGTGTTACCTCCAGGCGTAGGAAAACCCTGAGTTTATATATGTAAGCTATTGAACTCCGCCCATATGGACCCAAATAACCGTATTTTTTACCTTATTGGACTTGTATGTGAACATATTATTTTTAGATTATATTAACAATATATCCAACAATCTCCTCCTATGTTCACCATACAGACAATCCAATAAGGTAGTCGGTGTAATGTTCAAACAAACATGAATCATCCACATTCAATCCAAGACAATTAACTCGGATCCAAAGAGTTTTCAGTAGTAAAGTATTAAACTCAATCATCATTTGCAATCTAAATAAATGAATCATTATTAGCATGAATCTGTTCTGAGAGCAACAAATCAAAAACAGGTACTAGGAGTTTTAGATTCAATCTAAACTCATTCAAATCCCCAAAATAAATCTTAGACTCAGTTCACAATCAATATATGCATAATAATGTTCACAAAATAGAAATAGCAAAATCCAAGTAAACTGTCAAGTCCCCACATGCTTTATGACATATATTCATTCATCAAGTAGGTCATCTTGGTCAGGATCCCACTCATTAAGCTCTCCTCCATCTCTACCATCCCTTGTAGAATGTCAAATATGAATTTCATATTATCATGAATTCAATCATTTGAATAAAACTTAGCAACATTCCATCAGGCAGAGAAGAACATATATTGATGTCATAAAGCATCATAATATCATGCCATACATATCAATCCAGTTTCATATATTATGAACAAGACTTAAACAATGTGATTTACAAAGAGCCATCAACTTAAGTTTATTTGTAGGAGAATAACTATTGTCTAGTTTCAAAGAACATGACCAATAGTCAAGTCACCTATAATAACTTAGTCATGTAATATCAAGTTTCAATTAAGAACAAGACCAACATGCTTCTTAAATAAACAATCGTTTCTATGTTTCAATTTGGAATGTCACAGTTACTGATTCCTTAAAGTCAAATAATCTAACATCAAGTTTGGAATGAGATCATTTAACCAAAAAGGATAGTCCAACTTAGTTGAATTGTATCATCAAGTTTGGAATGACACAAGTTTCCCGATAGAACATTTGAATTAGGTTAAAGTCATCTTCATCAAGTTTGAAATGAGACAACTCACCCTTTTCAAATTAGTCAAGAATCTGTGAACATCGATGAAACATATATACTGTGCTTATCATTGTAGCCAATAAAGGAAGATTCGATAATTCAAAACACACACTTAGAAGGTAAGTAAATGGTAGTTAAGACTTGCCTATATAGTCTTTAACCCCAATTCCCCCACTGTTTTGAATAATCGATCTTTAGGCATACCTTTGGTGAGAGTATCGGCTATGTTATCCTTTGATCTCACATCGATCAAGGTGATAACCCCTTGTTCTCTCGAGATAGTTCAACAACGCATGTCTCAGTCTCACATGTCTTCTCTTTGAATTAAAGAGAGTATTATTGACGACTTGGACAGTTGCTTGATTATCACGTAATAGGCTCAAAGAATTAATCTTTAGTCGAGTCAAAGGAATATCCATAATCGATTCTTTATCCACTCGCCTCTTCGCCGGCCGAGGCTAAAGCAAAAAGTTCGATTCCATAGACGACAATGCAATACAAGTCCTGTCGTTTGCATTTCCATGTAATAGCGCTCCACCCAAAGTGAATACATATCCACTAGTGGACTTACTACTTCCAATATCTAAACACCATGAGGTATCGAATATCTATCCACAGTTGGAGGATAACTTGAGATAATAGAGAGCATAATCTTTAGTACGTTTAAGGTATCTCATCGGCCTATCAAGGGCATCCCAATGCTCTTTACTAGGATTACTAGTAAAACGACTCGGATACCAACCGTAAAGGTTATGTCGGGTCTAGTGCAACTCATAGCATACATGAGACTACCAAGCGGTTTCGAGTATTTTAACGATCAACGCCGGTCCCTTCATTAGGACTCGGTTTGTTATTATAATCACATGGTGTCTCACTCGGTTTACACTTATCGTATCCCCAAGTAGAAAGTAGCTGCTCAATATAATGAGTCGGCTAAGGGAGATAACTTGCCGTTTAAAGCTTACTTTCATACCAAGAATGGTATTAGCAATACCAAGATCTTTCATGTCAAATTCTTTAGCTAAAGTAGCTTTCACATCACTCACTACAGAATGATCGGAACCAAGAATTAACATGTCATCAACATACAAGCAAATGATGACTATCTTATTTGACATAGAACGATGGTAAAGGCATTTATCGAATAACTAGACTTTGAAAGCCATAACTCTTTACCACTTTGTCAAATTTAAGATGCCACATCTTAGGTGCTTGTTTAAGACCATACAATGATTTATTCAATTTACAAACTTTGTTCTCAAGACCTTTCATAACATATCCTTCTAGTTGTTCCATATAAATTTCCTCATTTAACTCCCCATTTAAGAAAGTTGTTTTTACATCCATTTGATGCACTACAAAGTGTTCAATAGATGCTAAGGCAAGAAGAATTCTTATAGTTGATAGATGACACACGGGTGAATAAACATCAAAATAGTTTATTCCACTCGTTGTTTATAGCCTTTAGCTACTAAACGTGCTTTGTATCGGCTATTGATTCATCACTATTCAGTTTCTTCTTCAACACCCATTTACAGCCTATAACTTTAGCCCCTTTTGGCAAGTTTACTAGCTGCCAAGTGTGGTTCTGCAGCAGAGAGCTCATTTCATCATCTATGGCTTCTACTCACAGTAGAGATTCCCTAGATCTCATTGCTTCCTGATAGGAGAATGGATCATCCTCAAGATGGTAAGCAACAAAATCCTCACCAAAACTCTTGGGAATTCTCTCTCTTGTAGATACTCTTACTGGAATTTGTTCAATAGCCGACTGTGTGGAATTAGAGTCAGAATGGCCTGCTTCAGATTCTACAGGAGATTCTGAAATCATATCAGTAGATCCAGAAACATTCAAGCATTGATCTCTAAGAAACTTGTTTTCGAAGAACACTGCATCTCTATATTCTATCACTGCGTTAGTAGATAGATCTAAAAACCTATTTGCAGCACTATCTACTGCAATTCCTAGATGTACACAAGTAATGGTTCTAGATCCCACCTTAGGTTTATTAGGATCTGGTATGCTTACATAAGCAATACATCCCCAAGTCTTAAGAGTATCATATCTATAATGGTGCTTATGCCATATCTCATAAGGTGTCATATACAACTTAGAGTGCGGCAACCTGTTCAAGATGTGATTAGCAGTTAGAATGCTTCTCCCCAGTAGGAGGAAGGCATGCCAGCTGTAAGTAACATAGAGTTTAACATTTCAGTTAATGTTCTATTCTTACGCTCGGCAACACCATTTGATTGTGGTGAATAAGGAGCAGTGGTTTCAAGTATTATACATTCTGAAGCACAAAATTCCTTGAACCTTGACATAGTATATTCTCCTCCTCTATCACTCCTAAATCTCTTAATTTTCAAGTTGAGTTGATTTTCTACTCTAGACTTGAAAATCTTAAACTTTTCAAACGCCTCATCTTTCGATTTCAACAAATAGACATGACAATATCTAGAAAAATCGTCTATGAATGTTATTAGATACTTCCGACCACCTTTAGTAATGTAATTTCTAAAGTCACAAATATCAGAATGTATTAACTCAAGAAGTTGTGTACTTTTAGAAACCAACTTAAAGGGTTTTCTAGTGATTTTAGCCTGTGCACAAACTTCACACTTGTCAAATCGAATAGAAGTATCTAATGGAATGTTGTGAGTTTTAGCTAGATGTTGCATTTTCCTATAATTCACATGTCCAAGTCTATTGTGTAACAACTTTGGATCAATCAAAATAGAATTCACATGGTTTATGCTATCATTATCTAAACTCAACCTATACATACCATTAACCATGAATGCACAACCAAAATAATATGAGTTAACAGATAAAGTTACTCTACCATTCATAGTTGAAAAAGACATACCAGCTTTATCAAGTAAACTCATAGATATCAAATTCTTTTAAGTAAAGGTACTACTCTAACATATTTCAGAGTTAGTAATTTACCTGAAGAAAGCACTAAATTTGCGGTTCCAAAGATGAGTCACCTTTGCCTCACCACCATTGCAATTTTCCACGGTGTCTTTCACTTATGTGACCTCAGTGAGTAAGTTCTTGTCATTTGTAGCATGATAAGTAGCGCCACTGTCCAACCACCACTCAGAAGAGACGCTAGCCTTTCCATTATTCATCATTCCAATGAAAGCTTGAGGCTCAGATCCTCTAATAAGCATATTGGCCTCATTCTGTGGTGTGTCATTCTTTAGCTTCTTTGGTAACTTACACTCTGTTGCCCAGTGACTCCACTTTCCACAGTTATGGCACTTGCCCTTCTTCTTCTTTTGGAAGATAGTCTTTTTGGCCTCTAACTGTAAAGAGGATTCACCTTTTGGTGACTTGAACTTTTTCTGAGGTTTATTGGAATGTGAAACAAAGTTGGCAACTGACTTTTGTTGTCCTACTTGTTCCAAATTCTTCCTAGTAATATTTTGATCCTCAATGTGAATATACCTCTTTAATTCATCAAGTCCCATCTGTACCTTCGATCTGTGCATTTCGCCTTGAAAGAACTCCATTCAGTTGGCGGTTTGCTTAACACAAGACCGACAAAGAGATTATCGGACATATCGAGTTATCATCTTTCAACATGTTCCTCATGTTCTCAAATTCAACTAACGAGAGGTGATGCTTGAATTCATAGTGAATTTAAAATCAAAGAATTTCTCCGCTAGGAGAGTTTTAGATAGCCCCTCTTGTTTTTGGGCCGAGCGTTCAAGTGATCCCATATCTCTTTCGCCGTCTTATACTCACTATAAGTCATAGACAGATTAAGATTTAGAGAGTTCAACAAATAATCTCTACAAAAATCCTCATCTTTGTTCCATCGATATTCATCAACATCTTCTATGGTAGATGCAAAATCGCTCAATACAGTATAGAATATGTCACGTTCTTTCATGCCAAATTGAACATGTAATTTCCAGCCATGAAATTCAGTAACATCAAACGATTGAAGCTTCATAATATCATAGGAACTACGCTTTGCCATTTTAATCAGAGCAAAGTGTTAGAAAGAGTGCACCTTGGAGTCCTCGGAGCCATAAAGTCGAATAACTCCTCTAACCTTGATCAAACTGCTCTGTAAATATGGAATTTGCCAAAACAAACCCTAAAAACAGATCTGGAGTGCCCAAAAACCTTAAGATGGACTGCCCTTGTCGTTGAAACTCGCTGGAAATTTCCGCCCCCGAAATTCGCTAAAAATCCCGAAATTCGCTAGAAATTCAGATGGAAACTTCAGGTTGCCGTAACTTCTCCGTCCGACCTCCGATCGATGCGAGTAACCACTCAAAACGTTCGTATCGACGAGTAGAACAAAGCCCAAGTGGTTTCACCCTCTAAATTTAGCTATAATTTTTGGGTTTTTGAATCAAAGATTTCGGTCACCCGAATCTTCAAACTCAAATCTCGGCCAATACCACCATTGAAATCGAAAGTAAAATACACCCGTGAGTTCGTCTTGACGAAATCTTCAAGAAGACACCTTTCTCGCTCAAATCCAACACACGATAATAATACTTCAAGATTGTTGGAGGTTATAGGTTTGAGAGAGAAGAAGCGGTTAACTTGAAGTATTCTGGCACCAAAGAGACGTCGAGTTTGGAACGCTTTCAGCGGTGTTACTCCAAAGGCGTAGGGAAACCCTGAGTTTATATATGTAGTTTATTAGGCTCCAGTATGTATGGGCCCAAATAACCGTACTTTTACCTAATTGGACTTGTATGTGAACATATTATTTTTAGATTATATTAACAATATATCCAACAAAAACGATGTTGGTTATGTCCTGAATGTTTATTATAAGTGCGATGTTAGTGATTTTAGCTCACATATGCGGAGAGCTGAAGGGGAAGATGTGCTAAGTTTGCCATGGACTGTGTCAGTAGTCGTTTATGAAAAGGCACGTATGAGTTGCAAGACGTGTCGTAATCGTGGACATGTTTGGCAGAAATGAAATTCCATGAGGACAATGATCAAATGGTCAGATTTTGCATCTGGCGTCTGCTCTTCCATAAGGACACATTTCGCACGTGCACAAAGACGCGACACGTGTCACGCATGCACAAAGGCGGTGACTCATGCCTCCGCGTGGCTGCGCACGTGCACGCAGACCACCTTCACGGTGCGTGACCACACGTGGTCCCACCCGGGTAACATCAGGGTGGTCCCATCCAACTTACTGATTTGCTAATAAAGACAAACGATCCGTTGCTAACATCACTTAACAATACTCCTACTTGTGAAAAATAACGATTGCTTGTAATAAAAAATGTGCTCAACCGAGTGTGGTTCATTATATCACTCGATTTATAGTGGAAGAATTTGTTATCATCCCCATAAATATAGGTCATACTAATAGAATTATATAAATCTGATATTTGACTTTTCTTCTTGTTTTTTCTATTTTACTATTTGATCACTTACTTTTGCAATATTAATAATGGAATTATGTGAGTTAAAATTAATTTTCTTTTTTAACTTACATATGATTGACTGGACTAATAAGTTATCAATCGTTTTTCCCCCTTATAAACGATATGTCAAATTCACTATCTGTTATTCAAATTTACCTTGCACGGAACAAATTTCTGTTTTGTGGCAAACCCGACGTTAGAAATGTGCACTACAATGTCAATCATGTGTTTGGTGCGCTCTTTGACGTCAACTAAGCCGACAAGTGTTTTACTTATCAGCGTGTAATAAATGAATTGGGATTAATTGGGGGTTCGTGATCATCCTTCGCATGTATAAAGCAGTGACCAAAAAAAAAAAAAAAACTAGCTACAAAAAGATTAGCGCTTCACATTCATCTGCTTGTATCGATTCTTGCTCAGACATCGATGGCACGCCAGCAACTTCCTTCGCAGTCCGCCATCTTAGGTAGCGAAAAACATGAGCAGGAGGACATCGATGAACTAATTGCTTCACTTCCCCAAAGCAAAGGTGAGGTTTGTCGTTTCCAGTCCCTCTACCAAAATTTTTGGTGCCCGGACAACGTGCTTCCCAACGTGATCGCGTTGAACCTTACCATTGAAGTCACTAAGGCACCCTTAGTGACTTGACATACTAGTGTAGCCTTGCCCTTTGGCTGGGAACTTACTAACCAAGTAAGGAGATAACCCAATCTCATGACTTTCCCGGAACTCGCTACACCTGTTCCTTACCCATGCTTGCCGAATCCATCAAGCGATCGAATTGCCACTTTTAGACTCCATAAAGGAAAAAGGAGAAAGAAGAAGAAGTAGAAGACAACTCAAATCAAACCCAATCAACTACTCAATTAAATGTATGGCAATGACTCAACCAGCATGCTAACGAAGCACACGGTGGTCCCTCAAAGAAACGTGAATCCTATTGAGATTGATTAAGGGGTGTGCACAAGAGGCCTCGATTATCATATTACTGAAAGAGTAAGCCTCAATTATCCTATTACTGAAAGAGTAAACAAATCAAACCCAATCAACTACTCAATTAAATGTATGGCGATGACTCAACCAACATGCTAACGAAGCACACGGTGGTCCCTCAAAGAAACGTGAATCCTATTGAGATTGATTAAGGGGTGTGCACAAGAGGCCTCGATTATCATTTTACTAAAAGAGTAAGCCTCAATTATCCTATTACTGAAAGAGTAAACAAATCAAACCCAATCAACTACTCAATTAAATGTCTGGCAATGACTCAACCAGCATGTTAACGAAGCACACGGTGGTCCCTCAAAGAAACATGAATCCTATTGAGATTGATTAAGGGGTATGCACAAGAGGCCTTGATTATCCTATTATTGAAAGAGTAAACAAATCAAACCCAATTAACTACTCAATTAAATGTCTGGCAATGACTCAACCAGCATGCTAACAAAGCACACGGTGGTCCCTCAAAGAAACGTGAATCCTATTGAGATTGATTAAGGGGTATGCACAAGAGGCCTCGATTATCCTATTACTGAAAGAGTAAACAAGTATTTGAAATGAAATGCATAACAATTTCGTCACAATTCACTTGATATGGACATAGAGTATGTCGCGACCCAATTTTTCGGGTTTGCCACCTAGAACTAGGTTGATGGACTACTAAGCCTTTAAGCTTAGCTTGGGCTCTCCCAAGCCCATACCAAATCGTGACTTAAGGACTTAACATGCAAAAGATTATTATCTAGGAGTCGCCACTAATCGGTTTAGGGTAGGTCGATTAGACACCTAAGTAAAATAATGGGAGTATTATTTTACTCCTATGAACCAGAGACTAAGGGTACGGGGACTTGGTTACACTCGACTATCCTAGTACCCTTTCGGTACCATTTCTTTTTAATTTTCAAAAATGTTTTGCAGACAGCTTGATTTGATTTTAATTCATTTTCCTAACGTGTGAGGCGATCATGCGAGTGCACAAACCACCAATTTAACACCCGAGAAAGCAAATAAAATAATGCAGGATATACCTTAAAGCAACGAAAGCATCTGCGTTGTTAGATCAAAAATCATATAGACAATCTTAGATATGATTTCTAATTAACACGCAATTTCAATTTTTTTTTTCACTTTATTTAATGAAAATCATGCGATGCATGCTAATAATCTAATATGTCATCATGCAATAATTAAATGCAATCTAAATGATCTAATTATAATAACATGCAATGCGATGCAATGACATACAAAATTATTTAAACTAAAATGACATGCCTCATGCAATTTAATATGCGAGCTATATGTCACGTGACATTTATTGAATGACTTAGTCTAATGACAAAAAAAAGTTCTAATTAAATGAACTAAATGACGTGCATTTGATATTTCTATTTTTAAAAATGTAATCTATCCTAAAAATTGAAATTAACTTATGCAAAGACAAATTTTGTATTTTCTTCCATGAAATTCGAATGCAAAAATGATCTAGCTAAATTGAAATTTTATCTAATTTAAAATAAGGATTAGGTCATATTAAATCCTAATTTAAATTAAGACATTATCACAACCTAACATGCAATCTATTTAATATGCAATGACGTGTGGAGCATGCCCTAATTCTACATGACATATGCATGATATTTTTTATTTTTAACAATGTTTGAAACTTAAAAATGCCACATAATTAAACATGCAACTTAAATAAACAAAAAACTAAGATCCTAAATGAATGCATTTTTTTTGTTTTTATATTTTTAAATAAAACCTATATTCTAGATATGCAAAATAACAAGAAATATTCTAAAACCAATTGAAATCCTAATTCAAACATCTTTTTGATTTTTCTTAGTGATTTTCTAAAACAAGATTAAATCTAAACAAACAAGATATTCAACAAATAAAGAATTAAAATAAAACGAAAAAATAACCCGTTATCTCACGAGTCAAATTAACGATTACTTTTAACCCCGAACATCGGACAAGAAATTAAAATAATTAAAAATCTGATCCGAAATCTTACGGATCAAATTAATATATCATGAACAAACCCAAAAATTATCATAATTAAAAAAAAAATGACCCGACGTCTTACGGGTCAAATTAAATAATTACAGTAACTTTAGGGACAATTCCTATGGATAACGCCTACGAAATTCACGAAATGAAAATCACCTCAAATTTACATAATAACAACTAAACTTAAAAGAAATAAATAAAATAAAGTAAATAGAAAAAGAAAATAAAACTACCTAATTTCTTTTTTCTTTTTCTTTTCTTTTTTTTTTCTTTCACCTTTCCTTCTCCACGCACGTTCGTGGGTTTCCAATGGCGACGGGTCAATCGATCCGGCGGGGGGTTTGGTCGGGCTCGAACAGGTGGGCGGCTCGGGGCGGCGCGGAGGCTGGTGGAGCGGTTCTCACCGACGAGCGGCGACGGCACGGCGGCTGCGGGGCGGAGCGGTCGCGGGGTGGAGGCGGGCTGCACGTTGGGGCGGCGCGTCGCGGTGCGCTTCAGCCGTGGACGGCGAGGCTCGGAGGGGTGCGAGCTCGGGCAATCACCAATCGAAAGAGCTGGGTGCCGAGGTGAGCGATCAAGCATGCGGGGGCTGAGGTGGTGGCAAGGCGGCGGTGCGAGTAGCGAACCAGCGGCGGCGCTAGTGGCGCGGTGCTCGGCGACGAGCGGCGACGGCACAAGCGGCTGTGGGGCGGAGCGGTCGCGGGGCGGAGGCGCGGCGGGCTGAGGCGGTGGCGGCGCAGGCGTCGCGCGGTGGCGGGGCTTCGTGAGGAAGAATTCCACCGGAGAAGAAGCATAGTAAATTTTTCTTTTTCTTGACTTCTCTCTCCTTTGCTGATTCTGTCCTTTTTGCTTCTGTTTTTCCTCTTTTGCTTTTTCCCTTCCTCCACGCACGGCCCTTGCTTTTCCTTTCTCTTCTTTTGTGTTTTTTCTCTCTTTCTTATTTTTTTGTGTTTTTTTTCCTAAAACGAAGAAGAAGACCCCTTTTATAAGCCAAAAAATTGTATTTTCGGGGTATATTTCATTTCTAATTTTGCTTGAGCACGATACCCCTAAATATATCGCTGAAATATTTTTTGCATATTCCATCAAGAAAATCCCTATTTTGTGCAAAAGTGCATCTCCTAGTGTATATTACCTAAATATGTGAGAAATCTTAATGGAATATATAAAAAAAAAAAAAAATTCCTAAACTAATATGTCATGTGATTTTTGTTTTGTTTTGTTTTTTTATTTAGCAAAATCAACCCCAAAAATTTAGGTGTCAACAGCTGCCCCTCTTTAAAAGTGAGCTCGCAGAGGTTGCCTTTAAAGACAAATTGAGACCTAAATTTTAGTCATGCTCATGCAATGAATGATTTTTTTTGTTGGAACATGAATTCCATTTTTTAATGCAATTTATATAGTGCATGGAAATACTAATGCAAATGATAGATGAATTTACCTGGAATAACTTACCTTCGAGGAGAATAGAGTAATTCGAGGTAGTGGGTGTTACCTATCCAGGACCCGTACCATTCTACGGTCGCCTAGAATAGTAACATGATTTTGTGACGATGCTGCTTTCCTAGGACCCATACCATTCCACAGTCGCCCAGTATGGCAGAAAGGAGCTGCTTTCTCAAGACCCGTACCATTCTACGGTCGCCCAATACGGCAGAAAGTTTTTGTAAGGAACTGCTTTCCCATGACCCGTACCATTCTACGGTCGCCCAGTACGGCAGAAAGGTTTTGTCTAGAACCCGTACCATTCTACGGTCGCCCGAATAGGGAAATAAGTTTTGTCTAGGACCCGTACCATTCTACAGTCGCCTAAACGGGAGTTACCTTCCAAGACTCGTACCATTCTACGGTCGCCTAAATAGGGAAATATGTTTTGTCTAGGACCCGTACCATTCTACGGTCGCCTAAACGGGGGTTTACCTTCCAAGACCCGTACCATTCTACGGTCGCCTGAATAGGGAAATAAGTTTTTTTTTTTTTTTTTTTTTGTCTAGGACTCGTACCATTCTACGGTCGCCTAAACAGGGTTTTGCTTGGCTAGGACCCGAACCATTCTTCGGTCGCCCAGCGTCGCAATCTGGGGAAAAATCTTTAAGGATAACTCCATCGAGTGTCAAAGTACTCAAAAGTGAAAATACCTGTACAACGACAAGTATTTAAGGTATAGATAGAGATATACTTACCTGGTGACATCTCTGCTCATTAGGGATATGTCTCCTGTAAAGATGGGCATTGGGCTACAAAAGCACGCCAGGATAATATAAAAGGACTCTGGACTACGAAAGCACGCCAGGTCAATTTAAAAGGACACTGGGCTACAGAAGCACGCCAGGTCGATGAAAGGGGGACTCTAGGCTACGAAAGCACGCCAGGTCAATTTAAAAGGATACTGGGCTACAGAAGCACGCCGGGTCAATAAAGAGGGACTCTAGGCTACGAAAGCACGCCAGGTCAATTTTAAAGGACACTGGGCTACAAAAGTATGCCGGGTCAATAAAGAGGGACTCTGGGCTACAAAAGCACGCCAGGTCATTTTAAAAGAACAGCTTAACTGAGTCAAGTGTCGAGAATGGGTAGAGATATACTTACCTGATGATATCTCTGATTCTTTGGGATATGTCTTTTGGAACTTAGATATCCTGTGGAGGCCTCTCATCTCCTGGTAGAAATAAATTTTGGAACATTAAGGATGCACCTTGAATGCTCATGATGGTTTCTCATCTCCTCATATCATGAGGCATCTTGAAAAGAACCTGAATGTTAGGAACACTTGAGTCTTTGAGAAAACATTATCTGTTATACATGATTATAGCAAAAATGCATTCACCAAAGAAATAAGCAATTAAGGTTATTTTGGAATGCAAACTTCAAAATCTACTGAAACTTTTATCAATTCAATCAAGATTCATGTATAATGACTTTTGCATCATCTGAATTTCCACTAGATAGAATTATCATTCAAGACAATTTTCACTCATGACATGGATTTCTTAAGAATACCAAATGAGAGACTTTCGATTAGAAAGAACTTTCACTCACTCTCATTTAGAATGGCTATTTTATGAGAATCACTCAATTTCATCATATTGACATGGGTCTGAGTATTCTCGCAAGCGGTACGATCTTACCAATCTGAGAGGTCTTTAACAAGGACCGTAATGTGGGCTTAGCCAACGGCTTAACAAATGGACTATTTGAGTCAAGGCTATTGAATGAACAGTCTTATAATCATTCCCCGGTTTATAAGTCAAGAACCCTGCAAAAATGAGAAAGAAATAATCCCGCTCGCACTTCTTCGAGCGATGCTTATAAACATATGAACTCCTACGTTAATTCAAGTGCCCTAATCTGAAGAGACTTTGTAAGGGACGTAACGTAGGTTGGGTTCATGGGTTGCGAAATGAAAGGATCATTAGGCTCAAAAAGTGTGTAAATGGTGAGAGTTGATGATCATATTGGCATTACTACCAGTTTTCTTTTTCACCATCAGGGATTGTCTTCATGAAGTGCCCAATTGATTGTAAAAACTCAGCATTTGAGTTCTTTGAGTATTGCACCATTGGGATTCAACTCTTACAATTGACAGTCACCTATCTTGACTTTCTTTTTTCATCTATGGGCATTGGCTTTGCTTTTACCGAGGCACACTTTGCTTTTTCATGCTCCTAGTTCTCATGCATTTTTCTTCACTTCTTTTTCATGGGCATCGGCCTTGCTTTTACCAGGCACACTGCTTTTTCATGCCCCTTAGTTCTATTTTGAATTCAATTCTTGCGCATAATGCATGCGTCAAGCAATTATACTTTAAATGACACTAGAACTTTTCAAGAGCCTTCATCTGCCTTTTGCCTTGCCCCAGTGTGGGGGTTGATCATCAATTGGGTTTGAGAGAAATGAAATTGCAAGCTCAAGTGGGCTATGCAAAGGATATTAGTGTATAGGATAGAGAAAGAAATGCTCTTTGTCATCCTAAGGCACTTAAATTAACACATGAATTCAATGTAATAGCATAACTTGAAGATTGATGCAAGTGAAAGCAAGAAAATTTCAGTTCATTTTCCTCACCTTATGGTGCTATTCGATCTCTTAATTGCCCCAATGTGGGGTGATTCTTGACAGGGGTAATTTGAAAAGAATATCCACAAGTGTATGGGCTCAAAAGGGTTAAGCAATGGATCACCTGTAGTGTTCAGGATAGAAAAATGAATTGCCTCTCATCATTTGGGTTTCCGTACCTTTTGCGAGAGAACTCTTTATCTTATGGATATGAACCTTCCTACACTCATCTCACAAGTGTATGAATATGGGACTGTGTATAGGATAAGGTTTGCCTTTCATCATCCCGACTCATCTCATTTAATATGCTCAATCAATTCCGCATCATTCATTAAATTAATCCATTTTGATGCTCTTTAGTGGAATTGGTGGATAAAACATGTAAGAGTCATCATGCAAAATCTTTTTTTTAAAAAAAAAAACTCAACAGCTTTAAGCATGTCAACTTCAAACAATTTTCTATACTGCATAATGGTTTTAAGCATTCATTCAAAGATTCCTCTACAATGGGATTTGCCTCAACAGTTGATGTCTTTGGATTGTAGCTATCATTCAAGACTGAAAATTCACTTTTGCCCCTACACAAGAGAACGTGCATTAGTATGATACTATGCCACATCAAAGTAAATTTAAATTGCACGTCCATTTTGGCTTGGGTCGAGACTTTATCCCAGTCAGGTCACTACCAAAATCTGTCATGCCCACAATCTTGTCATATCAACTCCTTAGAAATGTATCCTTGATAGTTGTGCCAATTGCAACCTGGTGTACTTTTTTAAATGCCTTCTCATCAGACCGAAAAAGTAATGCTCTGAAACATGAAGTAAATGAGTCAGAAAATTAAACAGGGCTAACCTAATGCATGCTTTTGGAAATGGCTTGAAAAATTATCCTTTTTTTTTCAATAAAATGCTTTTTGTTTTCAGAAAAAAATTTGGGAGGAAGCATGAGAAAGTCCAGCCCTCAGGATTTCTCCATGGATGATATTTTTCTTTTTCATGGTTGGATATCGTCATTGGACTGGTTTGGTATACCCCATCATGTCCTCAAAAATTGGAAATAAAATTGTAATTTCATTGAATAGAATCAAATGAATTACATTATTGGAATGGAAATTGTGATTCCTAACCCCTAAAAAGAGAAAAAATCGAAAATGATTCCTAGAAAGCGAAAACGATTCCTAAAAAGTGATAAAAAATTCTCATGCAGGAGAATGTGCTAGGTCATTCTTCATGGTCCATGTCTTCCAGAGGTTCTTCATCGATGTCTCCCATGACGAGATCGTCGAATAGACTTGTGATTCCTCCTAGGGCATCATTAGAGTTCTCTGTCTCTGGAGGCGTCAGATCGTCCATGTCATCCCATCCACTTGGAACTATGTTGCGGGAGTCAAAGTAAAAGCTGGGAGGAGCCGAATACTTCACCAGGTAATCAAACTTGCCACTAGGCTGCCCTAGAGTGTCCATCACTTCCACTTCATCTTGCCTCATCTTAGGGACATTATCAGGCTTAGTTTTTTCGACAGTGACCAACAACGGGTCATCTTCCAGGTCGGGCATATCACCATTGCTCATTTGGGTCTTGCCTGACTGCTTCAGGACTACTGTCTCGGGGAGAGCAAATGCAGGA
This sequence comes from Eucalyptus sp. ANBG9806169, assembly GCA_014182395.1. Taxonomy (NCBI): domain Eukaryota; kingdom Viridiplantae; phylum Streptophyta; class Magnoliopsida; order Myrtales; family Myrtaceae; genus Eucalyptus; species Eucalyptus sp. ANBG9806169. The sequence continues at coordinate 1,704,982 of CM024582.1, forward strand.
GTCAAATCCGCTCGGAGGGATTGGATTTGAGTTGTCATGAATTGCATAGAAGCGAGCAACTGTCGGAGTTGGTATTCCATAGCGAAGATACGATCACACATTTAAGTTTGGTCGGCCATTCTAGCTCTTGATCGCCTAAGGAAAAAGATAATGTAAGAAGTAGTGACAAGATAGGGAAAATGGCCCATGACAATGGTCTAATCGATTTTTTCACTTTTTTTATTTATTCATGAGAAGTTCGTATTAAAAGGGAATTTCCTAAGAAATGGACATTCAAATTTCCTAAACATGATATGAAAACAAACTCTCTAAAGTTTTTTTTTTCAAATGCCTCATTCCCTAGCAATTTCATTTCTAATTGACAAAGAAATTAAATTAATGATTGACCTAAATTGTCATGGACCGACCCAAAGGTACGACAAAATAAATTGCATGGTATAGGGATAGAAGACTTACTTCACCAAATAAAATCAATGGCAATCACGTAGACACACACATGAAACGTGAGGCTCGATTTCTATCTAAATGGCTTAACAAAGTGGAGCTAAGAGGGTGATCTGACCGTTGCAGTCTCGCATTAACGTCAGGTCCCCTTAACTCCGGGCTCAGTCGAATGGAATGTCCAATAGTCACGTAGTCTCGCGGATATGGACAAAACACATTTCGACACCATGAAGAACTTTCGGGGAAGAGAAGGTCAACCTCTACATATCAGTCTCGCTTTGGAGGAAGGATACTTCTCAACACCATCCTAGAAATCCTATCGCAGCCCAGGTCGAACCGCAGGTTGTGTGTGCAAATAGTGTGGTGCTAAAGCAATAAAGCATGCACAACAATTTAAATGCAAACAACACTTCTAATTGGAAAAATAAATCATTCATCCCACACTCCAACCTGCAAGACAAAGGTTAGCAAAGACTACTCCCCTTATACCTCCCACCTGCAAGAACAATTAACACCTTAAAAATGTTAGGGACGTACCTAGGATCCTCGCTGCCAAACAAAAACATTTTTAAAGTAAAAAGAAAAATTGGCCTAAGTCCAATAAGTGTTTTAACACAAGTCCCCAGTGGAGTCGCCAAGCTGTCGTGACCCAATTTTTCGGGTTTGCCACCTAGAACTAGGTTGATGGACTACTAAGCCTTTAAGCTTAGCTCGGGCTCTCCCAAGCCCATACCAAATCGCGACTTAAGGATTTAACATGCAAAAGATTATTATCTAGGATTCGCCACTAATCGGTTTAGGGTAGGTCGATTAGACACCTAAGTAAAATAATGGGAGTATTATTTTACTCCTATGAACCAGAGACTAAGGGTATGGGGACTTGGTTACACTAGACTATCTTAGTGCCCTTTCGGTACCATTTCTTTTTAATTTTCAAAAATGTTTTGCAGACAGCTTGATTTGATTTTAATTCATTTTCCTAACGTGTGAGGCGATCATGCGAGTGCACAAACCACCAATTTAACACCCGAGAAAGCGAATAAAATAATGCAGGACATACCTTAAAGCAACGAAAGCATCTGCGTTGTTAGATCAAAAATCATATAGACAATCCTAGATATGATTTCTAATTAACACGCAATTTCAATTTTTTTTTTGTTTTCACTTTATTTAATGAAAATCATGCAATGCATACTAATAATCTAATATGTCATGACGACATGACCTAAACTATATGACATGAAGAAATGCAATAATTAAATGCAATCTAAATGATCTAATTATAATAACATGCAATGCGATGCAATGACATACAAAATTATTTAAACTAAAATGATATGCCTCATGCAATTTAATATGCGAGCTATATGTCACGTGACATTTATTGAATGACTTAGTCTAATGACAAAAAAGTTCTAATTAAATGAACTAAATGACGTGCATTTGATATTTCTATTTTTAAAATGTAATCTATCCTAAAAATTGAAATTAACTTATGCAAAGACAAATTTTGTATTTTCTTCCATGAAATTCGAATGCAAAAATGATCTAGCTAAATTGAAATTTTATCTAATTTAAAATAAGGATTAGGTCATATTAAATCCTAATTTAAATTAAGACATTATCACAACCTAACATGCAATCTATTTAATATGTAATGACGTGTGGAGCATGCCCTAATTCTACATGACATATGCATGATATTTTTTATTTTTAACAATGTTTGAAACTTAAAAATGCCACATAATTAAACATGCAACTTAAATTAAACAAAAAACTAAGATCCTAAATGAATGCATTTTTTTGTTTTTATATTTTTTAAATAAAACCTATATTCTAGATATGCAAAATATACAAGAAATATTCTAAAACCAATTGAAATCCTAATTCAAACATCTTTTGATTTTTCTTAGTGATTTTCTAAAACAAGATTAAATCTAAACAAACAAGATATTCAACAAATAAAGAATTAAAATAAACGAAAAAATAACCCGTTATCTCACAAATCAAATTAACGATTACTTTTAACCCTGAACATCAGACAAGAAATTAAAATAATTAAAAATCTGATCCGAAATCTTACGGAATCTTACGGATCAAATTAATATATCATGAACAAACCCAAAAATTATCATAATTAAAAAAATGACCCGACGTCTTACGGGTCAAATTAAATAATTACAGTAACTTTAGGGACAATTCCTATGGATAACGCCTACGAAATTCACGAAATGAAAATCACCTCAAATTTACATAATAACAACTAAACTTAAAAGAAATAAATAAAATAAAGTAAATAGAAAAAGAAAATAAAACTACCTAATTTCTTTTTTATTTTTCTTTTCTTTTTTTTTTCTTTCCTGCTTTCCTTCTCCACGCACGTTCGTGGGTTTCCAATGGCGACAGGTCAATCGATCCGGCGAGGGGGTTTGGTCGGGCTCGAACAGTGGGCGGCTCGGGGCGGCGCGGAGGCTGGTGGAGCGGTTCTCACTGACGAGCGGCGACGGCACGAGCGGCTGCGGGGCGGAGCGGTCGCGGGGTGGAGGCGCGGGCTGCACGTTGGGGCGGCGCGTCGCGGTGCGCTTCAGCTGTGGACGGCAGAGGCTCAGAGGGGTGCAGAGCTCGGGCAATCACCAATCGAAAGAGCTGGGTGCCAGGTGAGCAGATCAAGCGTGCAGGGGCTGAGGTGGTGGCAAGACTGGCGGTGCAGAGTAGCGAACCAGCAGCAGCGCTAGTGGCGCGGTGCTCGCTGACGAGCGGCGACGGCACAAGCGGCTGCGGGGCGGAGCGGTCGCGGGGCGGAGGCGCGGCGGGCTGAGGCGGTGGCGGCGCGGGCGTCGCGCGGTGGAGGGGCTTCGTGAGGAAGAATTCCACCGGAGAAGAAGCACAGTAAATTTTTCTTTTTTACTGACTTCTCTCTCCTCTGCTGATTTTGTCCTTTTTGCTTCTGCTTTTCCTCTTTTGCTTTTTCCCTTCCTCCACGCACGGCCCTTGCTTTTCCTTTCTCTTCTTTTGTGTTTTTTCTCTCTTTCTTATTTTTTCTTTTTTTTTTTGTGTTTTTTTTCCTAAAACGAAGAAGAAGATCCCTTTTATAAGCCAAAAAATTGTATCTTCGGGGTATATTTATTTCTAATTTTGCTTGAAAGCACGATACCCCTAAATATATCGCTGAAATATTTTTGCATATTCCATCAAGAAAATCCCTCTTTTGTGCAAAAGTGCATCTCCTAGTGTATATTACCTAAATATGTGAGAAATCTTAACGGAATATATAAAATAAAATAAAATTTTCCTAAACCTATATGTCATGTGATTTTTGTTTTGTTTTGTTTTTTTTATTTAGCAAAATCAACCCCAAAAATTTAGGTGTCAACAGAGTACTACAATTCAAACCAAGCTCATGTAAACTCATGAAAGAAACTTATAACACCATGTCTCTTGCCCAAAGAGGAACAAGAAAAAATATTCATGCTTGAGACATTGAGATTTTCATAATGGGAGATTGAAGGAAAAAGAGCAGCACTTAGGGTGTGCTTGGTAATCATTATGTTCCAAAAATAATTTTTAAATAGAAATGATTCTTTTTTATTTTATTTCCATGAACAATTTCTAAATATTTGAAGGCGTTCAGTAACTATCCAAAGTTTCTATTTCTAGAATAGAATTGCGCTTAATATCGATCTCAAAATTTCTAATCCAAACCATTTTCTTTTAATTTTTTAATAATTTTATTACTTTTTTTTTATTGACTTGATTTTGGAATTGTTCTCAAGAAGAAAGAATCAACTTTTTTAACTCCTTGATTATGTTCTAATCCTAAGAATAAAAAATTTACCAAATTGATTTTTGTTCTAAATCTATTCCTAGGAATAAAATAATAGAATCAGTTATTGTTTGACAAATTGTCAAGCGCGCCTTTATTTTCAACCCATCCAACAAACCTTAATGTGCCTGAATATCAATGTGGCCAGGTTTAAGATAGGAAATTTACTCGAAAAGCTTGGGCACCTGATTTAGAACCGAATCAAAGGTGCATGCTACTATATAAATGAGAAATAATTGGACAGTTTTTAATTTATTATGAAAATAATAATCTATTCTTGATCATAAAAAGAATTAAATAATATATTATTATATATTATTATTGAGTCAACTTCTTTAAAAAAAATTGTGACTCAGCTGTTGTTACTCTCATAACAGTTCAAAAATTATTAAACTGGGAAAGTCCTATACAAAATTATATGCCCAAGGATATCATAGTTAAGATGCGCTTGGCGTCCACGAAAAAGGAATCGTCGTATTAAACAATATGCCAGCCGGCTGTCCAGTCGTCATACCCCAGAAGATTCACATGAGTACAGACAGCCTTTAAGAGGAAGTACATCGATTGCAGTCAAATAAATAGTTAAAAAATCATAATCCTGTACAAAATTATATGCCCAAGGATATCATAATTAAGATGCGCTTGGCATTCACGAAAAAGGAATGGTCGTACCAACCAATATGCCGGCTATCCAGTCGTCATACCCCAGAAGAGTCACATGAGTATAGACAGCCTATAAGAGGAAGTACATCGATTGCAGTCAAATAATGCGCCGTGGAGATAAAGTCGGAGAAAAACAATGAAAAATCCACACTCGCTAGCAAGGGAAAGGTAAGTGCTTCACTTTCATGTGCTCGTTTCGAATCGTAATCAAAACAACAAGCCTAGCGGAACCACCACGATGGCACACCTGCAACTTTGTTCGCAGTCCACCATAGCAGGTACTGAAGAGCATGATCGAAAGGAGATTGATGAACTCATTGCTTCACTTCCCCAAAGGAAAGGCGCGGTTGGTCTTTGCCAGTGTCTTTACCAAAACTTTTGGTTCCCCATCTACATGCTTCCTAACGTGATCACGTTCCAGCGGCACTTTGAAGCCAAACACAAGGATATTGTTTTGGCCTCTCAGCCCAAATCAGGGACCACCTGGCTAAAGGCCCTAGTGTTCTCCATCGTTAACCGCTCCCGCTTCGGCATCTCCAACACACCCTTGCTCACTTCGAACCCCCATGAACTCGTTCCATTCTTCGAGTTCCAGTTGTACGGAAGTAAACTGAGGCCCAACCTTGATGGCCTGGCAGAGCCGAGGCTCTTTGCGACGCACATCTCTTGCCCATCCTTGCCGGAGTGCATCAAGCGGTCTGACTGCCGAATCATTTACATTTGCCGGAACCCGTTGGACACCGTGGTTTCCTCTTGGCTTTTCTCCCTTGAGAAGGCGCGATTAGAAGACCAGCCAGAGTGGTCATTAGAAGAGCATTTCGAGGCCTATTGTCAAGGGACAATCTTGTTCGGGCCCTTTTGGGATCACATGATTGGGTATTGGAAGGTGAGCTTGGAGTGGCCATCCAAGGTGTTGTTCCTCAAGTATGAGGACCTGAAGGAGGATACTGTAGTACACCTGAGGAGGGTGGCCGAGTTTGTGGGTCTTCCCTTTACTGAGGAGGAAGAGGAGACATGTGTGATTGAAGAGATAGTCAAAATGTGTAGCTTGAAGACCCTAAAGGACCTGGAGGTCAACAAATCTGGCAAAGTAGCCTTGACGATCGAGATCGAGTTCGAGAAGAGAAGCTTTTTTAGGAAAGGGGAGGTGGGTGATTGGGTTAACCATCTAACTCCTTCCATGGTGGATCGCCTCAATAGCATCATCCAAGAAAAGATGAGCCCCTTTGGGTTGGAATTCAAAACGTGTTGAGCGTTAAATACTTTCACTTTCTCTACTTGTGTCACTAGAAATAAGTGAAATTAATAATGGATATGCAATCTTCCTTATTGGTGTAGTATAGAGAACTCAAGAATCCTTTGACTTCTCTGTCGCAAGAGACGAAACAAGTATTTGATGCCAATCAGGTGTGAAGAAAAAAAAGAAGCATTGGTAGCATCGGTAGACTACGTTTGATGCTGTAAACTATTCCTATCCTATAATAGTTGCATGTATTGTCTACGTGTTCAGTCAATTAGAGATCATGTATTCACAAATTTACTATTAATTCATCAACTTTAAAAGTAATCCAATATTATTCGTGGTCTCGTATGATTTCTCACACACACAAATACTAATCCATCTTTTTGTTTCTCATTAATCTTGGATTAATTCATTATCTCCTAAATCATAAGCAAAGGATCAGACAATTCCCCTTATTTCTTTTTTGATCTAAAGTTTGAATTATATCGGGCTACTTCTTTCAAGGAAGGTAGAAGTTCAATGACAAAATAAGTAACTGCGCTATTGCTTTGCACTTTCATTTAATAACAAGAAGGCATTTTTCACATCATGATGATTTACATTCGCACATCACCTTGTGCATGATTCCACAACACGTGCTTCATTGAGAATTGCATACTCTCTTTCTCTATCTCATGTAAGTAACAAGATGGTGCTCTAATATGGTTCAACTGTTCTGACTGTTATTAGATTTTTTCGCTTTATTGGAGTTACCAACTTTTATTTGTCTAACTTACCAAACCACTAAATTTAGCAACTCTATTTAGAAATGTCGACTTTTATTGGAGCTATTAGCCACTTTTATTTTGATTAAGTGACTAATAAGTTTTGCATTATTAGTTCTTATTCGAGCTAGTTACTGTCATTTGTTTGGTTTGTTTAAATTATAATTTTTTTTCTTATTTTTGACCAAAACATCTCTTATCATTTATAAATTTCTATTCACCATTTTCACCAACATTTGCTACTAACATGAGAATATCAATTTGTATTTAAGTGGTTAACTACTTAAAAAGAAAAATGAAAGAAAAGAAAGAAAAATAAAATAAAATGATAAAAAAATTCAGAAAATTAAAAAAATTTGTCAAAACTGTCAATGTCAGTGATTTCTAATCAAAGTTGATCGGAATGACAAAATTAACAAATTATTAAAAAATTTATGATTGAATTAATACAATTGAAATGTACAAGACTGAATTGGTAAATTGTCAAAAAGTCTATGACTAAATTGACACAACTGGAAAATTTAAAAATGAATTAGCCATCGTATAATAGGTTTATAATTTGTTGGACAATTTTCCCTACATAAAATGATTACGATATGAACTGAATGTCGCAAAATCATCTAAGGGAAACTATTTCATAATTATCAATTTCTTGTGAATTCCCTAACCTAATGTGGATGGCCTGCTTTGGTCATATGTGAGATGTGGACTAACTTCGACCCAAGAAAGGTAGCTCATGGTATGTACCGCCCCATCAATATACAAAATGATCGGAAATTCTGGGGTCCCAATCAAATCCCATTATATATCATAAATCTGTTAATCATGAGAATCCAAAACGCGAGTCTTGTAGGATATAAAGTGGGTGCAGAAATTATACCACAATAATGTATTATCTCTTAAAAGTAGGCCTAGAAAACTTATTTAGAATCCTTCTCACCTCTATTTCATGATAGAAACTCAAATCTTAGTAGCTCCACATATGTGGTCACCTCTTATTATATAAAACCAGAAATTGAGAGCGAGGGGAGTTTATGCCTGAATAAGACAAAACTCAAAAAAAAAAAAAAAAAAAAAAGTTTATTGATGACCGAAATAACTTAATTATGGATATGCCAATTTTGACTAAACATTTCTCATGAAGCACCGCGAGTCCCCTAAAGAAAGGCCTTCCAAATTAATACAATGCGCGAATTATGTGTTTGGTGCTATATGCGGTAAGAGTTTTACCTAGCACTATAGTAATACTCTCAATTTTGTCCCGGTGTGGTTCATGCTGGACACAAATGATTACGATCCAAACCGTCGTAAACTCACGAAAAGCAACCTATTGAGTAAAAAATCGATTTCTTGTGAATTTTCTTATATATATCGAAGCAGACCACGAAGATGTATTATGTCTTAGAAATAGGCCTAGAAAGCTTATTGACAATCCTTGGCACCTGTATATCTCGATGGAACCTCAGCTCTAATAGCTCTGTATATGTGGTCACTTCTTGATATATGAAAACCAGAAATTGAGAGCAACGGTGTTGATGCCTGAAGAAGACACAATTCAGATTAATCCTAATCAACTACTGAATTAGATTTGTGTGGATTATGACTAAACCAGCTCACTGATGAAGCACCTGCAAGTCCCCAAACAAAGGCCTTGCAGATTATCACAATGCACGAATCATGTGTTTCATGCAGTCGACATCACCTGAGGGGCCGACAAAAGAGTTCTACCTGTTGGATAAATTCTCTTCAGATATTTTGAAGTCGACAAAACATTTCCATCAGTCTAGTCTGAAGACTTGCAGACTCTACTGGCAAAGTCTGAAGATCAAAGTTTGACGATAACAAGACTCAAGTTTCAAAGTCTACTTTCATGGACAGTTTCCAAACCGTTAAGTTAAAAACTTCTATTATGATTCTATCTAATATGGTTTTTGCTCCAACGGCTATGGAATATCTTTCGACTGGAATCAGCACTACAAGATCTTATATTCGTATCCGAATTGATATAGATTCTCTAAGATTCGCAACTTATATTTGGAAAGTTCTACTTATGGAAACCAAGATCCCGATTGTATGGGCGAGCAGGATTGATGGGCTATCTACACTTACCTTAAAGAGCTCGAGATCTCTCTAAATTGATTTCGTCCAACAAGTTGATTGGAAGAACTTCTTTGGAAGCTGCCAACGGTAATGAAGGCATGGAGAAGTATATAAGAGAGACGCTCAAGTTGTTGAAGTGTGCCGGATAGAAGAATTCCAAAGTCTGAATCTCCTTGTTATTTTGTGATCTTATTCTTCGAGCAATACATGTAATCAAAAGAGAGACCAAAGTGTGGTGAGACCTTGAGGAAGTGTAGTAGAGTTTCTACACTTTGTGGATTCAAGGGCGTGAGATTGTAAACACTCTTTTTATTCTTAGTGAAATCCAGCCGGAAGGGCTGTCTGTGCGGGAGAGTGGACATAGGCTTGGTCTAAGCCGAACCACTATAAATCTGGAGTCTTGATTCTCTATCCCTAATCCTTTTATCTTTCATTATTTTCATTTGCAGCGATTGTTGTTTTTAATTCATTAATCTCTCATTCGGGTTAAAATTTATAAAATCGCTTTAGTCACCTATTCACCCCCCTCTAGGTGCTAATTCTAGTCCTAACAATTGGTATCAGAGCTTGTGTACTCGTTTATAAGAAGTGTCTTTACTTCTGAGTAAAAGATCTATGGCTAATATGTTGCCTACAGGGTTTGTTGAAGGTCAAAGTAATACCAGACCTCCATACTTTGATGGAAAAGACTACAGCATATGTAAAAATAAGATGAAAGCATTACTAAGATCGAAAGATCCTTTGGAATGGGAAGTGGTAGATAAATGAATCATTCCTCTTGCATTAGAATCGAGAGAGGAAAAGAAGTTGCTGGTCCTATTCGGATGACTCAAGAAGAAATAACCAAGAGACAGACTTGTTACGCTAAAGCCATTTACTCTTTATATTGTGCTTTATCCCCTATTGAGTATAACATAAAATCTTCTTGTGATACATCAAAAGAAGTCTGGGATATGCTTCACATTACCTATGAATGGACTGATCGAGTGAAAGAAACAAGGATCAATATTCTTTTGGGACAATATGAAGTCTTTAAGATGAGATCGGGAGAATCAATAACCGACATGTTTAGTCGCTTTATTGAAATTGTGAATGGTCTTGAATATCGGGGACATCCAATCTCAGGGACATATGAAGGTCAACAAACTCCTACGTGGACTCTCTAAAGACTGGAATTACATAAAAACTTCAATAAGAGAGACACGAGAGATTGCTCCACTCTCTCGTAGACGAACGGTTGGAACTCTTCGATCTTACGAAGTAGAGCACACCAACGAAGAGGAAGATTCAAAAATCTATTGCCTTAAAGTCTAATGATTATTCTGATGTTACAGACTCTGAAGAAGATCTAGATAATGAAGAACTGTCACTCATGATAAAGAGATTCAGAAAGCTGAATAGAAAGGAAAGGAAATTCAATTGGAAGAAACAAAGCTCACAAAGGTTTCAAAACAAATTAACAGAGGAAGATGATTCTAACAAAGAAGTAACTTGCTTTGAATGCAAGAAAAATGGACACATCAAACCCAATTGTCCTCTGTTAAAGAAAAAGAAATGAAAGACTGAGAAATACAGGAAGACACTCAAAGCGGAGACCTGGAGTGATATTGAATGTGAAGAGAGTGATGATGATTATGTTAATATTTGTTTGATGGCAAAATCTGATTCAGACTCGGACCTTTATACATATACAGACTCAGACAGTGAACTCGAGGTTAGTAATCTAAAAATCCCTGTCAAGGTTTCTAAGTATATTGATGAACTTTGTCTTAGTCTAAAAACTTCTCTTAAGAGGATTTCCGAATTAAAAAAGGAGAATTCTACATTGAAGCAACAGGAAAAACTTTGGAAAGAAAAGTTTGAAAAGTTGGAAAAGAACCTTACTATTGTGAAAGAAAACTCAAATTCTGTTTCTAAAGAAAATAATCTTTTGAAAAATGATATTTCTAATATATCAAAAAGATTTTCAAATGGTTCTGAAAAGTTGGATAAGATTCTTTCGATACAAAGACCCTACTTTGATAAGTTAGGTCTTTGTATGACTTCAAAACTATTCCACCGATTGATTTCCCAAAGGTGAAGGAAAGAATCAAACAAAGACCAACCATAATTGTTTATAAAAATCATTTCAGAAAATCTTTGTAAAACCTGTTGGCGAAAATGCTTTGAAATGTTCCAAGTGTCAAAGCTCAGAACATTTTGAGAAAGAATGTCCTTTGGTTTGGAGACCTGTTAAAAGGAATTGGGCAAAGACTGTTTATTGCTCTAACTCTTCTTGACCCAAGATGATGTGGGTACCAAAAAAAGCTTGAATTCGTTTTAATTGCAGGTCACTATCAAAAGGAAGATTAAATGGTATCTAGATAGTGGCTGCTCAAGACATATGACGGGAGACTCAAGTTGCTTCATAAAACTTGTCCAGATAGATGGAGGAAAAGTTTCTTTTGGTGGTAACAACAAAGGAAGAATTACTGGTCGTGGAACAGTAAAGATTGGAAGTCTGTCAATCAAGAATGTCTCCTTAGTTGAAGGATTAAATTACAACTTGCTTAGCATAAGCCAGTTGTGTGATATTGGTTTCAAGATCAATTTCCAGGAAGAAACGTGCTCTGGAATCAGTAAAGACTTTACTCAATATTTTACTGGACAAAGACATGGAAATATCTATCTCCTGGATGTGAATCATGAAAGATCACAGTGCTTAATATTAGTACAAGATGAAGCTAATCTATGGCACAGAAAGCTAGGCCATACCAATATGAAACAAATCACCAAAATCTCTTCCAAGAAACTTGTTCGAGGATTGCCTATTCTCAATTACTTAAAGTCTAATCTATACACACCATGCGTACTTGGTAAACAGGTTAGAAACTCTTACAAACCAATAATTAAAATTTCCACTAATCGTGTACTGCAGCTTTTGCATATGGACTTATTTGGACCTACTAGAACGCAAAGCGTTGGTGGAAAAATGTTCTACCTAGTAATAGTGGATGATTATTCACGATTTACTTGGGTCTACTTTCTTTCAAGTAAGTCTGAGACTTTCTCTCTCTTTTCAAAGTGTCACAAAGCTGGTTAGAGAACCCGCAGCAAGTAGAAAGAGAGAAAGAAAGAAGAGAGAAGGAATAGAGAGAAGGAGGAGAAGGAGAACGTAAAAGAAACAAAGAGAGGGTTGTAGTTTTCTGTAGTAAATGTAAACCCTACACCCATTGTATTTATATAATATCCTTATGTAAGTAAAAAGGAAATAAAACTCTGATAATAAAAGAAGGAAATAAACTATGATAATAAAGGAAACTTAATTAAAGTAACTTAACACTCCCCCTCAAGCTGGAGCATATAGGTCACCCATGCCCAGCTTGGAACAACCAAAGAACAAAAGCAGACGGAATAATGCTTTGGTAAACATATTAGCAAACCGATCTCTAGAGGCAACGTAAGGAGTAGCAATCAGCTTCTGCTTCACAGCATCCCGAATAAAGTGACAGTCAACTTCTATATGCTTAGTTCGCTCTTGAAAAATAGGATTCCCAGCAATATAAATAGCTGCTTGATTATCACACTTCATATCAATTGGTTGATTAATAGAAAATCCAAGCTCCTAGAGAAAAGATCTCAACCACAACAATTCGCCCACAGTATGTGCCATAGCACGATATTCAGCCTCCGCACTAGACCTAGCAATAGTAGTCTGTTTCTTGCTTCTCCAAGTAACCAAATTACCACCAATAAATGTGCAATACCCAGTTGTAGACCATCGATCATACGTTGACCCAGCCCAATCAGCATCAGAATAGCCAACAAGAGTTGAAGTACCATTAGGTTTATAAATTAGTCCTTTACCGGAGAGCTTTTAAGATATCGAAGAATGCAAATGTGACAAAGATCCCAATGAGCCTTCTTAGGTGACTCCATAAACCGACTCACCACACCAACAGCAAAAGAAATATCGGGACGTGTAACAGAAGATAAATTAGTTTCCCAACCGGACGTCGATATTGTTGCTTGTCTTTAATTTCATTTCCATCATCAACTCCAAACTTTTGATTTGGATCCATAGGAGTATCAATTGGCTTGGAAGCTAGTGTACCCGTCTCGACAAAAGATCAAGAACATACTTTCGCCGAGACAAATTAATACCTTTTTACTTCGTAAAACTTCAATACCCAGAAAATATCTAAGGGTTCCCAAGTCTTTAATCTGAAATTGCTGCTGAAGAAAGGACTTAACCTCCAAAATGCCGCTCACATCACTACCGAGACAATTATATCATCCACATATACCACAAGAATGACCACCCTGCATTCCTTCTTGCGAACAAACACAGAATGATCTGAATAACATTGGTGGAAACCACATTTGGAAATCACCGAACTGGATTTTTCAAACCATGCTCTTGGAGACTCTTTTCAACCCATAAATAGCCTTATGTAGCCGACATACTTTCCTATGATTCTCCCCCGAGCAACATACCCGGAGGTTGCTCCATATATACTTCTTCGAGACAAATCACCATAAAGAAAAGAATTCTTGACATCTAATTGATATAATGGCCAATCAAAATTCACAGCAAGAGAAATAATAACACGAACAGAATTGAGACGTGCCACAGGGGGAAAAAGTCTCAAAGTAATCCACTCCATAGGTTTGAGTAAAACCTTTAGCAACAAGCCGAGCTTTAAGACGTTCAATTGAGCCATCTGGATTGTACTTGATAGTGTACACCCAACGACACTTCACCACATCTTTCCCAAGAGGAAGATCAACTAATGACCACGTTTGGCGAGACATCAAAGCTTCCATTTCCACATCCATAGCTTTCTTCCACTCAAGGTGAGACAAAGCCTCAAGTGGTAGAAGTAGGAATTGTGTGAGTTTGTAATGATAGAGCAAAGTCATGTAACGGAGAAGGAAGATGTGAAAGAGAAACATAATGCTCAATAGGGTAAGCCAAAGAGGATTTTTGTGTGCACGATCGAGTACCTTTGCGAAGGGCAATCGGAAGATCATCTGGACTGGAGACAAGGAGGAAGATTGAACGGAGGGCATGGAAGAGCTGGAAACCGGTGGTGCCATAGATCGCTTTCGCCGATACACCCGCAAGGGAGGAGGTACTAGAGAAGAACTAACGGAATCTAAGGGGATAAGATGTGGGATAAGAGGATCAGCTACAATGTCGCTTGAAAACTTTTTACCCTCAGCAGAATAGTATGGTGTGCCCTCGAAAAAAGTAACATCAGCACTAACATATTGGGTACAAGTTGTTGGATCATAACACCGATATCCCTTTGTGTACGTGAATACCCAAGAAAATACATTTAGTGGCACGAGGAGATAGTTTATCGAACCGGAACGTAGGTTATGAACAAAACAAACACACCCAAAGATGCGCGAGGTAAGAGGGAATAACGGCTTGTCGAAATATAGCACTAATTGGTGACTCGATGATTGAGGACAAGTGGAAGGCATACGATTTATGAGATAACATGCGGTAAGGATAGCATCACTCCAAAATGATTTTGGCACATGCATATGAAATAAGAGTGAACGAGCAACTTCTAGAAGGTGACGGTACTTTCTCTCAGCCACACCATTCTGCTGAGGAGTATAAGCACAACTTGTTTGATGTATAATGTCAAGATTAGAACAAAACAAAGAAATTGCTTTCTGTGTATATTCTAGAGCATTATCTGTTCGCAAAATTTTAAGGGATGTATTAAACTTATTAGTAACTTCACGATGAAATATTTGGAAAACATGTAAAAATTCAGAACGGTCATGAAGCATATAAAGCCACGTTAAACGAGAATAATCATCCACAAAAGTAACAAAATACTTAAAACCATTTCTACTAACAATACGGGAAGGTCTCCAGATGTCCGAATGAACAAGTTCAAGTAAAGTAGATGCACGAGAATCATTACGACTAGGAAAAGAACTACGATGATGTTTCCCAAGTTCACAAGCTTCACAGTCAAGAGTAGAAATTGATTTACACTCAGGAATTATTTGTTGTAACTTAAATAAAGATAAATGCCCTAAACGAGAATGCCATAATAGGGGGTTAATAGAACTAGCAGCTAGACCATTGGCATCAGCAGTAGAGACACCATTAAGATAATAGAGTCCATCATGTTCATGCCCTCCACCAATCTTCTTCTTTGTCCAAGGTCCCGAAAAACACAATAAGATGGATAAAATGTAACCGAACAACTAAGAGCTTTAGTTAACCGACTAACAGATAACAAATTTAGAGGAAGTTGGGGAACATGTAAAACAGAGGGACAAAGATAAGGAAGGTGTAAGTGAAAGTCCCCGATCCAATCACTTGAGTGGAGGAACCATTAGCTAAAATAACTTCTGATGAAGGACTAGAGTTATGGTGGGAAGAAAATAGTTCTTGCTTACCCGTCATATGACTAGAAGCTCCCGAGTCAATGACCCAAGGGGTGCTAGGAGACAAAGTAGAGGAAGAGGCCATGTTACCTGTACGTGCAAGAGTGGCAGTGAATGAGAAATGGGAAGCCTCTAGTTGTTGGACATGCTTGATGAGTTGTGCAACCATATAATCTCGAGTCATAGACTCAGAAGAACTACCTCCGGGTGGGATAGATGGGTTTATGTCGTTGTGAGACACAATTCCAGCACTCCCTTCAGACACAACAGCGTTGCAGAATTGATCGCGGAGCCCACTCAGCTTGCCATGCTTGACCCAACAAGTGTCAATAATATGACCAGATTTGCCGCAAAATATACATTGACGGCTATCTCGATCGAACTTTGTCCACTACGTCCACCACCACGACTACGACCTCCCCGTAAACCACGACCTCTATTGGAGAAACCACCACGACCACGACCACCACTACTAGACATAAATGCAGAATTGTCTTTAGATGACGTAGAAGACGGAGGGACAATGCGCTGAATTCGACAAAATGCTTCATTCATAGAAGGAACTCTCTCTCCAAAGAAGAAGTTGACTCTTCACAGTCCGTAAGTCAACATTCAAGCTAGATAAAAACTTGGCCACTTGAAATTCAGCTCGTTGTGTCTTAAGTCTCTCAAGATCAGTAGTGATGGGCTGAAAAAGATTGAGTTCTTCCCACATACCTTTCAAAGCACTATAATACTCTCCAAGAGTTTTGTCTCCCTGTTTAAAATTAAAGATCTTCTCATATAATTCATAAACT
Organism: Eucalyptus sp. ANBG9806169; assembly: GCA_014182395.1. Classification (NCBI taxonomy): domain Eukaryota; kingdom Viridiplantae; phylum Streptophyta; class Magnoliopsida; order Myrtales; family Myrtaceae; genus Eucalyptus; species Eucalyptus sp. ANBG9806169. The sequence continues at coordinate 1,721,215 of CM024582.1, forward strand.
CTAGACATATTTTTGTCTTGTGAGTAACTCTCCATAAGATCATCCCATACTCCTTTAGCAGTTGTGTGGAACATAACATTAGCAACGATGGATGGTACCATACTATTCCATAACCACACCAAAAGTGTATCATTCTCTCTCATCCAATCACTATAGTTTTCAGAATTTTCATCGGGAGGGTTTGTAGTAAGATAATGGAGTTTCCCTTTGGCATTAATATAGACCTTCACAAAATTGGGCCCATAACAAGTAATTGGAAGATCCATTTAATTTAATGGTGGTAATTTGAACATTGACACTATCTATAGAAGCCTTAGTATCACTCATGATGATAGTCTCAATACAAATATATCTACCACTTAATCAAGAAGGCTGAAACTTTAGTGCAAGAAACAAAACAGCAACACTAATGTATAATTAGATGTAATTGGCTTCATCAATAACCAAAGGGAACCCAGCAAAATCAGTCAACCATAATCAATTAAATACTCTAATTCTTGAATCCGCTGAGCAGTAAGTGTTGTAATCCATGTTCAGAAATCAAACCCGATGAATCTGATATCTTTTGATCTCATACATATCGAGACTCAAAGAGAAAACCGATAAAAATTGCAACTTTAGGTGGCTGCGCACCAGAGAATAAGTAGGGTTACTAGGGGACTCTCAAACCAGCAATAGGATCAAGTAATCGGTAGTTAGATTTTGCTCGATACCATGTCACAAAGCTGGTTAGAGAACCCGCAGCAAGTAGAAAGAGAGAAAGAAAGAAGAGAGAAGGAATAGAGAGAAGGAGGAGAAGGAGAACGTAAAAGAAACAAAGAGAGGGTTGTAGTTTTATGTAGTAACGAAACCCTACACCCATTGTATTTATATAATATCCTTATGTAAGTAAAAAGGAAACAAAACTCGATAATAAAAGAAGGAAATAAAACTATGATAATAAAGGAAACTTAATTAAAGTAACTTAACACAAAGTTTGCTAAGAAGGTGCAGAATGAGAAAGGTCACACTATTTCAAGTATTCGTACAAACCATGGAGGTGAGTTTGAAAATCAAGACTTTACTAAATTATGTGATAAATTTGGTTTTCAGCACAAATTCTCCTCTCCATACACACCATAACAGAATGGGGTTGTGGAAAGGAATAATGGGTCTTTACAAGAAATGGCAAGAACTCTTTTAATTTAAAGTAATATTTCTTCAAGGTTTTGGGCTGAAGCTGTTTCGACTACTTGCTATATTATTAACAAAGTATTCCTAAGGCCAATTCTTGAGAAAACTCATTATGAAATTTTTAAAGGAAAGAAACCAATTGTTTCTTATTTTCAAGTATTTGGTTGTAAATGTTTTATTCTGAAGAATGCAAATAATCGAGTTGGTAAGTTTGAAGAAAAATCAGATGAAAGATTCTTTCTTGGTTACTCAACTGCAAGCAAAGCCTATAGAGTATTCAACAAGAAGACTCAGACTGTGGAAGAATCAATGAACGTCAAATTTCAAGACTCTCCACAAATTCAGCCAATTCAGACTGAAGAATCAGAATCTATTTCAGATTTTGCTAGATCTACCTCCCATTAAGCAGTTCAAAATTCAGAAGCAGTACAACAAGTTATTGATGAAGATTCAACTTAAGAAAAAGATCAACAATCTATCAGACTGTCCAGTAACTGGAAGCACAAGTCTAGTCATCCTGAAGAACTCATTATTGGAAACATTAATGAGGGAATTCAAACAAGATCCAAAAGGCGAGAAGAGTCTAGTGCTATTGCACTTATTTCTGAAATAGAACCCAAAAATTTTGAAGAAGTCTTAGCTGATGAAAGCTGGATTGAAGCAATGCAAGAAGAGCTCGGACAATTCGGTATTAACGACGTATGGGAATTGACTCCTAAACCAAAAGCTAAATCATTATTGGAGCTAAATGGGTTTTTAGGAACAAAGTCGATGAAAAGGCAAAGTGACAAGAAACAAAGCAAGACTCGTGGCTAAAGGATACACGCAAGAAGAAGGGATAGACTATGATGAGACTTACGCTACAGTAGCAAGGTTAGAAGCAATCAGATTACTACTTGCTTTTGCATGTTATAAGAATTTCAGGTTATTTCAAATGGACGTCAAAAGCGCATTCTTGAATGGATTTATTCAAGAATAAGTCTATGTGGAACAACCTCCTGGATTTGAAGACTCAAAGAAACCAGACTCAGTGTTCGGGACAAGAAAGCTTTATATGGATTAAAACAAGCTCCTCGAGCTTGGTATGAAAAGCTAAGTAACTTTTTAATTCAAAGTGGTTTCTCTAAAGGAAATGTAGACACTACTTTATTTATTAAAAAGGAAGGCAAAAGCTTTCTACTTGTTCAGATTTATGTTGATGACATTATATTCGGATCATCTAATGAGACTTTGTGCAATAAATTTTCTAAGTCTATGCAGGATGAATTCGAGATAAGCATGATGGGTGAACTATCCTTTTTCCTTGGTCTACAAGTGAAACAACTAAAAGAATGAATCTTTATTCATCAAGAAAAATATGCAAAAGAACTTGTTAAAAAATTCGGTATGGATAATTGCAAAAAGACTGACATACCTATGTCAAGTTCCTTGAAGATAGACAAAGATGAAGTAGGGAAGAAAATCGACCAAAAGTTATACAGGAGTATCATTGGTTCACTTATTTATCTTACTGCATCTAGACCTAACATATTATTTAGCGTTTGCATATGTGCTAGGTTTCAATCATATCCTAAGGAATCTCATTTAAGTGCTACTAAACGTATCATTAAATATGTTGCAACTACTGCTAAGATTGGTCTATGGTATAAAAAAGAATGAGACTTTACTCTTCTTGGTTATTCAGACGCAGATCTTGCAGGTTGTAGAGTTGAAAGAAAAAGCACTTCAGGTACTTGTCAATTACTTGGAAACATGGCAGTATCTTGGTTTTCAAGAAAGCAAAGTATTGTGACTCTTTCAACAACTAAAGTAGAATATGTAGCTCTTGGAAGTTGTTGTTCTCAAATACTGTGGATAAAACAACAACTACGAGACTTTGGTATTGAAGACTCTTGCACAGAGATCAAATGTGACAATACCAGTGCAATCAATCTTACAAAGAATTCTATCATACATTCAAGAGCAAAACATATTGAGATTCAACATCATTTTATAAGAGATCATGTTCAGAACAAAGAAGTCTTGATACAATTTATTGACTTAAATAATCAACTAGCAGACATCTTCACAAAGCCACTTGAGAAAAGTTTATTTGAGTCTATTCGTTCAAGACTCAACATTTTATCTCTTGAAGACTGCTGAAGCTCAAACTCATAATCTAAGTCTAACAAAGTATCAGACTCAAAGATTCAGACTTAGAATACCAATCATCACGACTGTAAGTTGTTACAATTACAATTCATTTACTCACTTAAACCGATATCTCGAAAATGTAAGATTGTCTGTTTATTTCTAATTGAGTTTATTAAGGCAGTTAATCTTAAAAAGGGTGGTTATCGATTTGTTTAATGCAGTTATTTTTTTAAAAAAGAATTTTTTATTCTTTCCTTATTGCGACGCTTCAGATACCACGATTCGATTACTTTTTATACTCATTCTCCTTCTATTTTTTACTTTACCCAAAAACCCTAGATCATTCTTTTTCACTCTCTAAGATTCTCCTTCTCAAGTTTTTCTCCTCAAGTTTTTAACTTTCTTGCGACACAAGTGTGAAAGTTCCCTTTAAGAAAGTGAAAATGTCGTACCAGAGGAAATCTTCAAGAATAGCGAGCAGGGGACCACAGGGCTCGGGTGAGGGGCCTACGCATTATGATCTCACTGATGAAGGTGACTTTCCAAGTGAACAAATGCACCAACACTCTCAACAGTGCACTGCTTCAACTAGATCCCATGTTCGTCATCCTCAACATGCAGAGGAAATCATTGAAGATATCGAACTTGTAAGGTCTCTCAAGCCTGTGTTTGTTTATAGGCTTTATTATGCATTGAAGGAATGAGGTTCTGCAATGACTTTTATTGATGAGTTTTTGAAAGAGAAATGCTATAAAAATGAGATACATTTTCTCACTATGATGGAGCGATCGAGCGTTGTTCCTGTTGGAACGGCAGCAAAAACATTTGCGAACTTTCCAAGTGACCCTCGATTTGATGGTGTAAATCAGCCTGAAGGAAAAGATGATGATGAGAAAATATTTGTACATTTTAAGCCTCGGATGGGTATGGCTGCAAATCTTCGAGGAAAGAATGATGAATTGTTCCGATCTGAGGAACACAAGAAAGTGTATGAGAAATTGCTGAAGCGTGGGGTGATGAACCCACGAACGGTGGATTTTGATTTTCTGGATCTGTTGAGCATCAATTTGAGGGGGAAGTTTGAGAAGCTTCAACTTCATAATTTCTGTACTGAGAGAGAGGTTGCTTATTTTGAATTGACAGCTTCCAACCTCAGTTTTCTTGATGCCAATAGTTTTTCCTTCAATGTGAGAGATAGAGAGTATGTGGTTGACACAGATACTCTGGCAGATGTAATTGGTGTGGAAAGAGGAGTTTTCCAATCAATCTTTGTGTCTGTGAGTCATGCAACTCTGGAACTTGCGAGAGACAGAATAGTAGAAGGTCGTCTCTCCTACTCAAGGATGAATGCTACAAACACTCTGCTTCACAAGATAGTGATCAACTATCTCAGACCGAAATCGACATCAAAGACAGATGTATCCATCTCAAAAGCCAAACTGATGTATGCAATCAAGATCGGTCTAAACTTCTCCTTGCCCCATACTATCATGTTTCACATGTACAGGTCTATGGCGAAGGACAAGGGAAAACTCCATTATGCTGCTCTCATCACTTGTCTTTTCAGACATTTGAACATTCAGCCTCCCCAAATTCTCTCTGTGAAGACTATTGATCAAATGGTCATTGGACTGAGGATGATTACAAAAATGCGTCGAAAGAACTCAAGCAAGAAGTCAAGCGCTTCAAGGAGAAAACCCCTGTTAAGACCAGACCGAGACTCTTCTGCTGCTAAGAGAAAAGGAAAGGAACTCGTGGATCGGTCCTATCAAGAAGAGGCGGGCAATCATCTTGGAGGATGAAGATGATGAGGATGATATGCCTATCTCTGCCCTTGTTTCTCAGTATCCTGCTCCTGTGTCAGCAGAACCAGAACAACAAGTTGCAGAGGAAACTGAGAAAGGGAATCAAGAAGAGGAATCCTTGCAGGAAGAAGAAGAAGAAGAAGAAGAAGAAGAAGAAGAAGAAGAAGAAGAAGAAGAAGAAGAAGAAGAAACAAAGAAAGACAGACTCCCGGAACAACCGGCGGACTCACAAGCCAAAGAAGATCGAGCAGATTCTCCAGCAGAAAAGGAGGATCAACAACATTTTGCCACTGAGGAAACTCCTCAGCAAGAAGAGTACTTCTCCCATCCTAAAGGCATTGAAACGGGGGGAAATGTCCAAAGAGAAAGTACTCATCTCCTCTTGACATTTACCAGTGCAAGTGTTAGTAGATCACCTCTTGATGCAGAAGATGTTCATGCTGCTCATTTTCCTGAGGGAGAGGCAACATCTCCAAACATTTATCTCCCTGCTAATATTCACTCCACTGGCTTAACTCCACCATCAAACCGAGTTGATGCAAGCACACAAACTGACAATTCAGCTGATTTCGGAAGGTTGCTTGAAATCATTTTGGAGCTCAAAGGCCAAATATATGCTATGGGGTGTGAATTTCAGACTCTGCAGAGTGAGAATTATGCTATGTTCATCTCATTGCATGATCAGATTAAAGATGTTCAACGTCAGATTCAGGCCACTGCAAGAGGCACTGCTCTCACTCAACTACAGGAGAATTTGAGAAAGCTGGAAGGAACTGTCAAGTCTATGGAGGACTTTCAACTTGTTCGCATTCCTCGCACTCCTTGATTTTCTCACCTTTTTTATAATGACAAAAAGAGGGAGAAGACTTTGTAGATTTTTACTCTATTCACTCCATTCCAAACCTTCACTTTTTATAAACACCTTTTTGGATTTAATATTTTTTTGTTATGTTTGACATTTGTGATTGACATTTTGACTTTATCTTGAGTTTTTGAATGCTTGCTTATTACTGCATTACTTTAAGTTGTTAAATTAGATAAAGATAGTTGATATATGCACATGACTAATGTGTTTTATGTGGATGCAGATCTGTGTACAGGACATCTGTGTACAGGACAACTTATACTATCTTTACTCTAATCTTTTATGAGATATCATTGCTAGCTTAAATGTTGTATTGCAGGGCAATAGTATTCAAATCTGCAGAAAAGTTTTGTCACCATCAAAAAGGGGGAGATTATTGGATAAATTCTCTTCAAATATTTTGAAGTCGACAAAACATTTCCATCAGTCTAGTCTGAAGACTTGCAGATTCTACTGGCAAAGTCTGAAGATCAAAGTTTGACGATAACAAGACTCATGTTTCAAAGTCTACTCTCATGGACAGTTTCCAAACCGTCAAGTTAAAAACTTCTATTCTGATTCTATCTAATATGATTTTTGCTCCAACGGCTATGGAATATCTTTCGACTGGAATCGGCACTACAAGATCTTATATTCGTATCCGAATTGATATAGATTCTTAAGATTCGCAACTTATATTTGGAAAGTTCTACTTATGGAAACCAAGATCCTGATTGTATGAGCGAGTAGGATTGATGGGCTATCTACACTTACCTTAAAGAGCTCGAGATCTCTCTAAATTGATTCTGTCCAACGGGTTGATTGGAAGAACTTATTTGGAATGTGCCAACGGTAATGAAAGCATGGAGAAGTATATAAGAGAGACGCTCAAGTTGTTGAAGTGTGCCGGATAGAAGAATTCCAAAGTCTGAATCTTCTTGTTATTTTGTGATCTTATTCTTCGAGCAATACATGTAATCAAAAGAGAGACCAAAGTGTGGTGAGACATTGAGGAAATGTAGTAGAGTTTCTACACTATGGATTCAAGGGCGTGAGATTGTAAACACTCTTTTTGATTCTTAGTGAAATCCAGCCAGAAGGGCTGTCCGTGCGGGAGAGTGGACGTAGGCTTGGTCTAAGTCGAACCACTATAAATCTAGAGTCTTGATTCTCTATCCCTAATCCTTTTATCTTTCATTACTTTCATTTGTAGCGATTGTTGTTTTTAATTCATTAATCTCTCATTCGGGATAAAATTTATAAAATCGCTTTAGTCACCTATTCACCCCCTCTAGGTGCTAATTCTAGTCCTAACACTACCTAGCATCTTATTTAAAATTGATGAAGGCGCGTGTGTTTTTAGGGTATTCGCCGCCTTGATTTTTATGATTTGGAAGAGCATTCTGAGACCTTTTACAGAGAGATGATGGGTTTTCAGTCCTCTTGTGATCCCGTGTGGGTATCGGAAGGGGAGCTTGGAGAGGCCACCCAAGGGGTTATTCCTCGGGTATGAGGACTAAAGGGAGATGTTGTAGGACACCTGAAGAAGGTGGGCCGAGCTTGTGGCATTTCCCTTCTTCAAGCAGGAAGAAGGTGGAGGTGTCAATGAAGAGATAGCCAAAATGTGTAGCTCGAAGAACTTAAAGGGCCTGCAGGCCAACAAGAATGGCGGATTACTGCAGATGATTTTCAAAAATGAGAAGAGAAGCTTGTTCTGGAAAAATGAGGTGCGTCACTAGGTTAGCCATCTCACTCCTTCCTCTTGGGAGAACAAGGACAATCTAAACGATATCGAATTAGCGCAACAAAACAAAATATTCTCTCATATTGTGATAAAAATTGTCTAAAAAGACACACCGATGGGTGTCGCGACCCGATCTCGCCGCCCCTCGATGTCGAAGGGGGAAAGGTCGGATTTAGGGATACTTGATCATAAGATCGCGAGCTCTCCCAAGCTCGTACCCCGCGTGACAGCGAATTTATTTATACGATCTAGGTATTTAACAACCTAGGAACATACAGAGTCGCCACTAGCCTTATATATATTTTTGGAGGTCGGCTAGAAAACCCAATCGAGGATTGGGAGAGTTCCCTCGATTCCTACGCAACCGCATATCTAGATTCGGGGACTTGGGTTACGCTAATATAGCTATTAGCGCACTTTCGGTACCTAACAGTATGTTATGTTTTTCCTAACATGTCCATGCATCTCTTTTTATATTTTCGGGATCACCAATTCTAAGCTAAGCGATCACGCGTGGTGGGTTACTTTTATGTTATTCTATTTCTAAAAGAAAAACAATAAAAGAAATCAATCAAAGAAATTGAAAGTGCAAGACATGAAGTAAACAATCAAGAAAAAGCAGTAAATCTAATCATGCAATCCTAAAGAATATGAAAGAGAAAACAATCAGGAAAGAAAGGAAACCCGCAACTCGTCGGGTTTTATACAATGCATGGAACCCAAGACATATGTCGGGAAAACAAATAGTACAAGATAATAGTCGGAATGGACATCGACTTCCATCGTCTTCACACCAAAGTTCATCTTTGGAATCCTAATCTAAACCCAATCTAAGAAAAAAAATGAATAGGTGTGCATACAAATGAAAGAAACAATCATCACATATCAAAACAGTCAAAAGCAAGACAAGTATGGCGAATCAATCATAAGCAAATCGGAAAATGATGCATGGTAATTAACTTGTTAAGCCATCTAGTCAATGCATGAAAATTATGAAATTTGAACACGACATAGGGCTAAATGTGAGGAACAAATTTGGTTAAGACATTTAACCCTAAATCCATGCGCAAACAATCACACAAATTCATTAACATTGACATGTGACTAGTCATTAGGGAGCAAAATGCATTCCAATTTCAGTTACAACACATCGACTTGATGCATGGTTTTTACATAGTCAATGATCCTCAAATGAGGCATGCCATACATCATTGCAAAGCTTATGATATGCTCTAAGTATGTCTAGAAGGCATCAAGCATCAAATATTCTCTTAAGGAGTTTGATTGAAGACATTTTCATAGCAATACAATCAGTTAAAATCACAGCAGGGATTGCACAAAACATGGATAATATTCATTGAAATGAAGACATAAAAAAAATCTATGAAAATTCGGGTGTATAGAAGGAAATGTCCTGATCATCTATCATGAGACATTGAAGTCATACTTTGTTCACGAAAATCTATATGAAAACAGAAAAAAACAGAGCAAAAACCCAACATTATAGATTGCAGCAAACCAACGTGACTTTATGGAAGCCATTGACCTTGCTAACGATGACCATTTGATTCAATCTATACCTTGTTAGAAAGCTTATGAAATTTCCAATGACTCTCATGAAAGATTCAACTCCAACAAAGCATGTTTACTAGCCCAAATTTGAGCACACGCATCAGGTCTCAAACAGGACAGATTCTGGACAGAACTTTAGACATGTGAAAACCATATCAAATGAAATTTAATCAGGGCATATGAACTATCAAATCGAAGCTTGAGAAGTCTATTTTCTATGTCTAGAAGGGCTCGAGGTCAAAAAAGCTCATCTGGCACCTCGTTTAAGCCAAAACAGAAAGTGACATCAGGCATACGAAATTTCAGATCCAGGCAAATCAGCTTCAATCAACCTCAAGTCCATGATCATTGATCATCAATCCGCAGAAAATCATCCAATAACATCATCAATCACAAGATCTAAGAATATTATGTAAATCTAAAGTCGAATCCTAAGCCCGATCAGTTAAAGCCATTCTCATCTTATCGGATTCAAGATCAAAAGGCAAAGGACTAAAAACAAGGAGAGAGACAGTATAAACTGGAGTTGTCTTGCTCCGCAATTCAAAAGGTTCAATCGAATATTTCTTTTGTGAAGAGCATATTGAAATTTTCTGCAACGATGTGGAGAAGACAGCCATACAAGCACATATAAAACTTTTGGCATTGACTTTAACGTCCATAACAATGTAAACAACCACTCCTATTACCACAATCAGAACAGCCATTTCTACTTTCCTCGAGTAATACTTACTGTGCAAGATCCACTTCATCATGCAAACAATAGGAATCATGCTCAGTTTCAAAATTTGGTAAAATCTGACAGAGTTAAGCATCAAATTTAAGTTCACCCTCATGATGGACATATTGACAATAATAGAGAACCACATAATCTCCCACATGGGAATGTATTTGAATGCAGAATAACCAGCAGCATTTGACACTAGACCAACCAAGGCAGAACAGCTAGTTTGTTTGATTAACCATGGTATGATGAGACAAACATCAAATGTAGTCACCATAATCCGGAAAGCATTTAATCTTTGACAACATCTTGTGGTAAAAAAAAAAACAAAATCTCTGTTTATATTGAACACGAATTGAGTGCAGAGACATACTTATGAAGTCTCAATGCACTGAACACTAATGAACGCTACCTAAAAGCACAGGGGATTTACCCTAAAAAAAAAATATCAAAGCGCGCGTGTAGATCGTAAAGTAGAATATCTAATAATCCCGTCAAGCACACACACATGCAGAAAAAGGATAAATCGTTGACCAACATATGCCAATAATCCACCCACACTAACGAGATTGCACTTTGTTATTAATCGTTTATCCCACATAGTGGTTATTACCGTGAAAGTGAGGCTAGATAAGCATGAACCAAGAGAACATCATCAGGAAAACTCTCTTTTTCAATCACAAGGCTGCGGTACATACCGGCAATGAAGGGGCTGAAGCTCAGCTTGAATGAATAGGTGAAGGATCGGAAACCGTCGCCGTAGCTATCGACTCCGCTGCCGTCAACGCTGTCACCGCCTCTGTCGTCGTCGCCGGTTGACTCCGGATCTGAGCTCTGCACCTCAAACTCTTTGATCGGCTGTTCCAGCGAGTGAGATCCAGAGAGAGATAGATTGAGATCTAGAGAACGATCGATCAAGCGAGCGAGCACGAGATCTCCAAAGAGCGTCTGATCGGGAAAATCACTGATTCGGCAAACTCTAATCCCAAGAGAAAGCACTGATTTCCGACCGCCGATCTACGATCTCCAATCCCCGCCAATGGAGGAAAACCCTAGCCTTTGATCTGAGCTCGACGGAGAAGGAGCGAGCGAGACCGAGTCTCCGGAGTCAGATCCCCTGAAAGAAAACCCTTGCGGCGAGATTAACTCCGGCGATAATAGCGTCGCCGATCAAAAACCACGCTTCGTCGCGGATGAATTCACTCCCGTAGGACGTGGGAAGATGGAAGTCGGATCTCCAGAGAGAGTGCGTCAGAGGGAGCGTCCCCCGAGAGACTCCGTATGTGAGAGAATCTGAGAGAGCGCGCGCCGGAGAGAGCCAGTCCAAGCGAGAGTCCCCCCTCTCTTTCTTTCTTTTCTCATTTTTGTTTTTGTTTTCTTGATTTCTTTACTTTTTTTCTTTTCATTTTTTTTATTATCTTTTTGGCTTTTTTATTTTTATTTTTATTTTTTTGCAAAAAGAAAGTTTAAAATGTCGACAAAAAATCGGGTGTCAACAATGGGCAATCGAGTTGGTTCGGCTTTAGAAACTTCATCACAAAGGTCCTAAAGTCGAAACTCTACAACCGCTAACACGTCTTAAGTGGGGAACCATGGTGGTGGGGTCTTGTGCTAGCTTCTCCCAAGTATTAATGCTTGGTTCGAGGTGCACCGCGCACTGTATGGGCCGTGGGCTAGCGATTAGCGTAAACAAAAGTCGGGTCCAGCTAATCTTGGGTCACCAAAAAAAAAAATTTGTCTAAAAAGTCTTAAATCAATTGTTCTTCCATCAATTCAATCCTAAAGCATCATACACATTTTTACAAATTGTCAATTGAGTCCATTCGATCAATTTTGATCAAAATTTATTGACATGGACGCCGACCATCCTACATGGCAAGGTCAATGCTAACATGGACAATTTTTAATAACATTTTAAAATTTTTTTGATTTTTGATTTTTTCTGATTTTTATCTTATTTCTTTTTTTTTTTCTTTCTTTCTTTCTTCTTTCTTCTTCCTTTTACTAGTGGTTGGCTAGCCTTGTCTAAGCGAGAGTCGCCATTGCCCACCACAAGTGAGGCCCAACTAGGCAAGAGTGAGCTTAATAAAGGCAACACTTGGCGAGGCTACCCTAGCTTGGGCAAGGCCAGCCACCCAACCATAGACATATAGAATAAGAAGGGGGAAAAAAGAAAGAAAGAAGGGAAACGCTAGAAAAAGTAATAATAAAATTGAAAAAAATCAACATATTATTAAAAATTATCCACATCACCGCCGACCGTGTTACTTAGAACTACTACTATCCACGTTAGGAGTTTGCAACTGAAATTAGTTAGATAGAATCGATTGACAAAATTAAAAGATTTAGGACTTTTTGAACAATTTTCCCTCCTCTTGTGCAAACCTCGTAGGAAACAATATAATAGAGTAACATAAATACCAAGCACCCATAAACACAAAACTATTTTTTTTATGTGGAAAACCTCCCCAATGTGAGAAGATCAAAAATCACGGGATAGGAGTCCATCCAAAATCTTCATTATCAGTAAAATTAGATGAACAAAATCCTTCCCTAGTTAATGCTAGAGATACATAGCAGCAACAACATTAAGAACACCAGTTTTAGCAACACACATGAATTCACAAGAGATCATGGATAAATCTCACTAATAACGTAAGTTTGGTTCAACCCACAAAAAACTTGATAAATTGGCAAAAGTGTATTAGATTTAATTTTTTTCGGACAATTTTCCCAACAAAAATATGTGCCACTTGTTCAAGCAAACGATTGCTCGTATTCCAAAAGAGTATTTTTATTTTGATAAATTGATTGTTTTGTTAGTATGTTAATATAGATGTTGTTACTCGTCAAATCTCATAACAATGTTAATAATCTACGAGGAAATTTATAGTAGTGAAATGTTAGAACTCTGCATTATTATGCGAAACATGTGTTTGTTTTATCAAATAATTAAATCGAGGTTGCGGGCATGAAATCAATAGAAAATAATTTAATCGTTAATTAGGGGTCTTATTATCATTTTCACTGTGCATAAAGCAATGACAAGGAAATGAAAAACCAACACAGACCAGCAACAAAAAGATTGGTGCTTCACCTTGTGTGGGGTTCTAAAACTAGAATAGTTGGCGGTGTTCTCACAAATTCTCACACCTTCATCTGCTTGTTTCCATGCTCAATCACCAAGATTAGCGGTATCACCATGGAACACCAGAAATTTTCATTGCAGTCTACCATTGCAGAACATGACCGGGAGGCCATTGATGAACTAATTGCTTCGCTTCCCACAGGAAATGGCTTGATTTTTCCAATGCACTGCCTTTACCTAAACTTTTGGTGCCCGAACAGCGTGCGTCCTAATGTGATCGAGTTCCAGTGGCACTTCGAAGCCAAATGCAAGGACATTGTCTTGGCCTCTTAACCCAAGTCAGGGACCACCCCTAGTGTTCTCCATCATTAACCGCTCCTGCTTTGACATCTTCAACCCATCATCGAGCTCAAGCTGCATGGGAGAAACCCGAGGCCGAACTTGACGGCCTTACAAAGCCAAGGCCCTTCGCGACTCACATCCCTTACCCAACCTTGCTAGAAAGCGTCAAGCGGTCGGACTGCTGGATCATTTACATCCGCCGGAACCCATTGGACACCGTGGTTTCCTCGTGGCACTTCTACCTTGGGCTGGCACGGTCGGCTGGCCACCGGAATGGTCCTCAAGTACAAGGACTTACAGGAAGATGTTGGCGGACAGCTGAAGAAGGTGGCCGGGTTTGTGGGGCTTCCTTTCGCTGAGGAGGAATAGGAGGGAGGAATCATTGAAGAGATAACCAAAATGTGTAGCTTAAAGAACCTCAAGGACCTGGAGCTCAACAAATCCGGCAAATTACAGGCGCATATCAAGAATGAGAAGAGAAGCTTTTTCTAGAAAGGCGAGGTGAGTGCTTGGGATAACCATCTCGCTCCTTCTTCCATGGTGGAACACCTCAACTCGATAGCATCATCCAAGAGAAGATGAGCCCTTTTGGGTTGGAATTGAGAAAACATTTTAGTTGCTTTCGACCCCTTCCTTCTCTAAAGTATAAACAGAAATGAATGAAAGCAAAATCGAATGGTTTTCGCAGCCAGCTTCTTTTGTCTTGCTTCTCCTCGTTGTTTGGGTGGTGTAGGGTAAGGAAAAGAGCAAATCCCAATTGAACTAAAGAAACCTCGAGTCTCTCTCTGCGCTAAAGACCGGACAAGTAGGGAAGAGAGGCTGGTCAGTTGGCTGAATTGCAGATATTGGACAAATAATAATTTCAAAACATAAGGACAGTTCTACTGTTTAGTTTTAAAAAGAAAAAAAAAATTCGGTACTGGTAAATCAATAAAATAAAAAAAGTTGATAATTTGCTAATTACGAATTTTTCTTATCTTTCACTGGCCTTCATTTTTTTTTTTTAACCAACAACTTAAATGTGATAACTCTTATATGGATTAACTAATCTTTATCCGAGTAACAAACTAATCATTGACTTTAATCATTGAGTTTTCTTATCTTTTATATACATTTATATGGTTTTTTTTTTTTTTAATTTATTGACTTTCGTTATCGTTTACCAACTACTTTATTTATCCTCTCTTATATAAAATTTACCAATATATATTTGTGTGGATTATCAGCTTTTCTCCTATGAGACTACCAACAAATTTTAGTTTACCAACTCTCGTTTGAATTACTCATCAATGTTTATTTGATTTTTAATTTTAAAAGTCTAAAACTTTCTATTGAGTTACCAACTTCTGTTTTGTCTTTCTTACTAAAGATTTATATAAACCATCTCTTTTTAGTAATGATCAACCTTTAATAGAGTGATTACCATCTTCTATCCAATTAAAATATCAATTAGTTTTGCGTTAATGGCCTTGATTTGCTCTTTCTTTCTTTTTCAAATTACCTCTTGAGCTTCATTGATCATCCTTTCTATAGACATTTCCAATCTTCCCATTGAAGATAGTCTTGAGGAGCAAAAAGGCGTTGAGAGTCATTAGAAGCTGTTTGTCTAAGGATCGATTGTCCATACAATTTTTTTCCTCGAACATCAACATGGTTTCCCAAAGTGGAGTCTATCGTTTTGTCACATCATTAGGTACTTCGACAATCTGACAAAAGCTATCAACTGCTCTCAAACAATTATCAATTATTTTGCTATGGTGTTTCCAGCTATCGATGGCTATAATATTCGTCTCTAACGATGATCTTTGGATGAACGTATCAATAGCATCCCCAATGACTTGGCATTAGTACACATCCATGCTCATAATTAGCATGTGCACTTTATCACCGATCTCTTGATGTTATCTACAGATAAACCATAAGAATAACTTGCATTCTACTTCCAATAATACTTCTAAGTATATCAACTTCCAAAGACTTCACAAATCAACCATAGTCCTTTTAAGTCCTTATGAACACCTTGCCATGTCTGACTTATCCACGTCCTTTCAAAATCTATATCACCATAGCTAGTCTTTGCTAAGCTTTTCAAGCAATCATGGATATCGTCACAATCTTTCGAATATCACCACAAACATATGGATATGCCATTATAGATATTATACAAAGTATAGTTTTGGAATCACCATAATTTCATAGGGGTGTTTTCCAACAAGCCTCAACGATGGCTGGTGACACTTGCCCAGATCTGGGAGAGGGAAGACAAAGACAAAGATCTTCTCGCTTTCGGTGGCAATTGCAAAAGTGAGCAAATTTCTTCGCCACCCGCGAAACAATGGTTGCTTTTGTTGCATTCCCCTTGCCGCCGCCTCCTCTACTAGATGTGGCAAAATAGATCCAAAGCCCATTCTTTAACTCGTATGAAATGGGCCAGTCACATATGAATTACCAAAAATTTTAAAAACAGGTTGAAAAGGGTTCAAGAAATAAATGGCTAACTCCATATGGGTCTAAATGGGTTGGGAACAAGCCCATTTGAGACCCATTTTCATTGCAGCATAATTACCCATTAAAGAGAAAAGTGGTCTTCCAGAATTTGTTGAATTTTGCTGAAGCCCAAAAGCTTGCCTGTGTCAATCCGTAATTGGGTTTTAATAGTTAGCGGTATAAAGAATCTGGCTTGTTCACGTTTTACATTATCACTTATCTTTCGTCTCGTTTCAGTGTTGTTCCTCTACTGATTCACCACTGAAGCAGCTTACAAGCATTACTTCTGGGAACACTACCATTAATAAAGTGTCGATAAAAAATGAGGGGAAAAAAATAGTGGATATTCAAAATTTTCCATGTAGGAAAGTACATGAACCCTGAAACGAGATAGTAGCTTAGGAAAGTACATGAACCCTGAAAAAAATAGTGGATATTCATTTTGAACCCTAAAGTTCGACCACATAATCTTTTTAAAAAGATAGTAGCTTAGGAGAATATTTTAGATTTTTATCGGCAATAAGATTGTCAGTTTAATTATTTATTAAGGCAACTTTACAAAAATGAAGTTATTAGGAATATGAGCAAAATTTATTAAGACATATCTAATTATGGCCCTTAAGTTTACAAACTATTAAGATGTGGTACAAATAGTAAGTTATTAAAGGTACAAGTGCTTAACCACCGGGGCAAATCCTTCCCACGTGGGAAGAAGGGCGGATCTCCACTTTCTTTGGGAGTTGTGATGGGAACGATTTAGTTTTAAGTGTGGATTTCGACTTTTACACCCTATATGGAGGCAATGCAAAAGTTAGCATAAGAGTAAAGTAAGATCAACCAAATCAAGTACGAGTATGAGTCATTAAAATTATATTTTATTTAAATGAGTCAATTCGAGTCAGATCATTTTTACTCGTGATCAGCCAAGTTTGAGAGTAAAAATTAGAATAGAAGTAAAGTAAGATAAAAAAAAAAGTATAAGTGCTTATGATATTTGGAAAGTTATTTGTCGGCATGAGTTAGATTCGGATCGAGTTTGAGTATGGGTCATTAAAATTGTTTTTTATTTAAATAAGTCAATTTGGGTCAGATCATTTTTACCCGACCCAATCCACCCATTTGATAGGCCTATCATTTACTTCCATACGCATGCTTTGTCTTCATCTCTTAGGATTCCGCTACTCAAAGCATTTATTGATCGTTATTTCTTGGTCTCCATTTATGTGGCTTTCCCTCCGCGAGCATGTTTGCCAGCCAGAACCACCACTACTAACCCTTCCACCACCTCACCAAGTGATATTGCAGTCCCCTTTTTTTTTTTTTTTTTTTTTTTTTTTTTTGTTGTCCTTTTCTTTTGGAAAAAAATAGGACACCGAATAAGAAGAAGAAAATAATAAATAAATAAATCACTTCAATATTATTGGTTAGCCAAATTAGACAAAACTAACAAAAAGATTTGGTTGTATAATTTTCAGAAGTTTTAAAACTTGATTGTACTTTTTAAAAGTTTAAGAATATAATTGCATCTTCATGATCAATTTTAAAATGTATGCTACTCTTATCTCCTAAAAATAACGTCCCTCGTCCTATATAAAGAATGAAAAAGAAGAGTTTAGTGTCAAATTCGTTATATTAAAAGAAAATATCCTATACATTCATCAATATTTACAATAATAAGATATTGGCAACTCAATCAAGTATATTCAGGGTGCAATTCGGGTTCCAAATCTCAACCATTAAGCACTAATCCCAAGGGTCATCACTCTCACCTCACCTCCCACTTTCTTTCATTCACACTCAACTTTGGCACTCACCAATACACATTAACTCAAAAAATCTCATTAATTTCGCTCCCCTGCTCCCTCCCAATTGTCCTCCTCCTCCTCCTCTTCTCTCTCTCTCTCCCATGTCCTCCTCCGCCGACCCCCCGGCGGCGACCGGAGTCGGCCTCGGGTACGGCATCGCCATCGCCGTGAGCCTCCTCGTCCTCATCTCCACCATCATGCTCGCCTCCTACGCCTGCGTCCGCGTCAAGTCCCACAACCTCCGCGCCACCTCCGACGGCGGCGACCCCGACGCGGCGGACCCCACGCCGCGTGCTGCGGAGATTATGGTGGCGGTGGGGATGGACGGGGCGGCGATAGAGACGTACTACCCGAAGCTGGTGCTAGGGGAGAGCAAGAGGCTGCCGAAGCACAACGAGGGGGGGCATTGCTCGATATGCTTGGCCGAGTACGAAGCCAGGGACGTCATACGGTGCGTACCGGAGTGCAGCCACTGCTTCCACGCCGCCTGCGTCGACGCATGGCTCAGGGTCAGCGCCACGTGCCCGCTGTGCCGGAGCTCGCCGGCTCCCACGCCGCTCGCCACGCCGCTCTCGGAGGTGGTCCCCCTCGCCGTCAACCCCAGGTGACATTGGTCGGGCTGAGTTTTCTTTGTTTTGTCTAGGTTTTGGGTATGTCCATTTTGCGGTATATGTAGCGTAGTTGCTAGAAGAACCACAAGCATGCATGGTGCTTTTGCTTGTTCTTTTCCTTTTCCCCTTAGATGGTGAAGAATGTCCTGTAATCTGTATGTATTACGCAGTGCAGCTCAATAGAGAATATTCAAGAGAGGATTTATTCCTTTTGTTCCATTGTTTTCCCTTAATGAAGAAATCAGGGATCTTATCACAAGCTTTGTACAGATCTCGAGCCGTTGATTCAAGTTTCCCCTGACGTTACCCCGTCATTATCCCCATTCAATCCGATGGTCGAGCGGAGCTAAAACTAGCTAATTGCTTTGGATTGGTACCCTTCAACAGCCACTCAATACAAATGGAGAAGTAGATCCCGCACCAGATGAGAAAAGCTTGCTTGGCTGATTTTCAAGTCGGATTAAAAATTTGATCGAACGAAGCGGATGGCAAGAAACGATGCGGCCAAATTAGAAGATCGTGATGATTGTTGCCTACGTTCGGAAGGAGCTTAGACTCACCTTTTGTTTCTAAACTAGGCGTGTAGGCCTAGCGTATATTTTATCTAGTCAGTGGCAACAGAAAGCACGAAGTCGTGTCCTAGGCGATCGGGTCGGCTCTTTTGGACTGATCTACAAAGTCAAGATTTCTCGAGCTTTGTCCCCTTATTCGATGTCCATAGTTCCCTCGTCTCTAGAAAATTGAACGGGGGGGTCCTCTTGGATTCACCAGTTCGAATAGGGTATATAAGCGCGATGCAATCCCAACCAATGACCCCATCGGAGGCTAAACTGAGACTCAATTCTTTGGATTAGAGCAGCTTGGCTAAACTGAGACTCAATGTTCAGATGTAGATCTGAGTCATATATCCAGATGGCCCCGCAGACATTAATAAAAAAATAAAGGCGCTGAAAGGAATGGGAACAGATGGACTATGCCGACCTTGGTTAGGGTCACTGGCCGACACTCGACAGTCCACATAAATGACCTGTTGGCACTTTAATATTCCCTTCACATGGGCCGAAGAGGTCGTTGCCGGTGACAATTAAGGCGTCGGGATGTGCGAAAGACGGGACCAAAAGTGGAGATGCTGTCCCAACCAGTCAAATATAAAAAGCTTCTTTCCCGGTGGTCTTTCTTTTGTTTTCTTCTCCTTTCTCAACATCCTGCGACTTAATGCTCATGACCGAGCCAGAGGACTCTAATGAAAGGGATGAAGTGCTCGCAATGGTCAGGTCCATGAATGGTGCGCGACGATATCCATCGTTTTCGGCGGTTGGCATGAAACAATGAGCTGTACTTTTATTAGCTATCATGGTCGTATGCACAATTCCTGAGGACTAACCATTACATGCTTCTTCCGGATAAGAAAAAAATTCATGTTAAGTATGGAAGAGAAAGCCCCATGTCGATTTCACTGAGAAATGGTATCATCCTTCGGAAGAGCGACATAGTTGATAGGGATGACAGCATTGGACTTGCGGCCATCTCTGCGGTCCTTGCCGCTCGAGGGCACTCCATGACGGCTGGGGGTGGCACCCCGTCGGCCAATTGGTGTTCCGAGGAGGGTATTGGCAGTGCTGCTCTGGCAGAGCGGTTTCTTGGGCCGGGAACCAAAGATGGCTTCTTGTTCCGTAGCAAGTTGCTCCTGTAGTCGTTTCTGCTCCTGCAAGAGGCAGAAAGAATGGATAGCAAGATTTACTAGGCAAGTTCAGCCTCAATAACAAATGTCAATGCTGAAGCTCCTAAATGAGGACGGCACAGTAGAACCTTCAAGATCCATAACAAATGATAATAGGAGAATAAATTAGTGCCATTTTACGTGTGAAAGACAGAAAATCAGACCCGTGCGTTTTGCATATTAACATAATGAAATGCAAGCAGTGCCGGATTAAACGATTTAAGCATACCCGAAATCGACGCTTTTCCTCTTCCCTCTCTTGCCGCAACATTATGTACTCCTCCAGAGTACATAAGAGAGGATCCTGGAATTAACTAGCAATTTGAGTCATACTTAAATGCTAAATTGTACGTAAAACAGAAGATGAGTGAGCTGATTAATTACCTTATCATACAAGAAAGGGATCCCTCTCTCTGATTCCCAAGCTTTTATTTTTGATGTCAGAGTTTCAATAATAGCTAGTCAAGAAAGTTTGAGTCTTGTATGAGCATATAAACATCCATCCAAATCATAAACAGTAAAATAAACACTTCTTGTCAACTGCAAATTGAAACCTTACAGACTACTTCATTAAATGAAACCCGACTACTATGCATCAGAAGGTTATAAGCTTACAACATAACACAAGGAGTTTCCTTGCTGTCACAAAAACGCTACACTAGGTACAGCATTTAATCTAATCCGAGAGATAAAAAATGTTGCGAAGATGCTGATAACAGAAACACTTCCACAGTAGTCTTCTCCATGGGGGTAAGGGCTTGGAGAAAATTACACATTCAGGAGAAATAGCTTGATTACCGCAGGAAAAGAGGATTTTTCTTGACAGTCTGTCACTTCTATGTAACAGACTAATATTTATGTTGATTAATCAAGTCTCAAAGTTAATTAGCAATGGTATTGATTGACTTATAGTTCGACGATTGAATCAAGGAGGCACTCTGCCACCAATCATCAAAGACTTAGATATTGTTATAACAGTGTCTGTAGGCGATGAAAAGCTCACATGGTATTTTGCTGACCAGGATCCGTGCCTTCTCTGCACGTTTGAGACTTTTATGTGCGCCCCTGCCAGCAGAATAGCGATTTTCGTCCTGCGAAGGGAAAAGTAAAGTGAGTAACTAAGGATTCAAAAGCTGAAAGCTTGCAACGTGATTGCCTAAGAGCAAGTACACGGCTCAAAGGTATTACTTGCTATGAGTCTCCTAACATAGATTGTAATAAACTAATCAATTTAGCACAAATGTAATAAAAAGAAATGCGATGATCTCCTATAATTGTACACATGGAGATAAGTCTAATTTTATGTCTAAGCAATACAGACTTGTTCACGAGCCTAAGTAGAAGAAATTTCTCTGGCTTATTATTTACATTTTCTCCTCAAAGAATCATCTAGGAGCAGTAACAAGTTCATTTGCTATGACTAAGGCTACTGACATATAAAAAGGCCCAAGGGGCAACACTAGGGATGTCAACAAATTGGGTCAGGCCTTTCCTCACCACGCTTGGGCATGGATTTGGCCTTACCCTGTAGCACAACAAGGAGGTTGATGACATATATATTTAATACCCAGTACTCATGATCCAGAAGTAAGCAAGATTATCATCACTTGACATAAAAATGTAAAATTTGGAAGAGAAAATGGAAGTAGGTGATGTGGAAAGAAAACATTAGCATATGTCCAAAGACAGAAAAAGTCATAGAGCCGTAAGTTTCTCAAAGCATCCAAGATTTGTTCTTGCATGTTTTGACAATGCCTGCAATTCACCTTTCAAGTATATTATCTCCAAGAAATCTTGAGATGCCATATTGTAAAACCAGAACAAAAGCTAGAGTACTGGATGTATCTACCACCAAACTGTGCAGCAAAGCAATTCAAAAGCTTTTTGAGAGTTGATACCTTTTCATAATCATCAAGCCATTTCTCCTCTTCCGCTGCATACTTCCACTTCTCTACCTTATCCAAAATATCCTTTCGGCTCAGAGCTTGCTCTTTCGCTTTCGCAATCTGGTCGTCCATGCTTGAAAGTAGGTCAGACATATCAGCATTGCCTGCAAGTGCATGTTGAAAACAAAATTTTACAATTCATTGCGGGTATTTTTGTTTAGCCTCAGAGCAAGAAGTGTGCATTTTGATTCCCTCCGAAAAAAGGGGCCTTAATATAAACAAAGTAAAAGATGCATGCCCAAGAGAGGAAAGTGGAAAATCTCAAGAACAAGGAGACTGCTAAAGGTACAAACATCATACTGGATATTTATATACATGGGATAAGGGTTGGAGGTTGGAACTCCTTACAACAAATTTCTATTTCACACAAGTTGAAATTGATTGCTAAGAATGACAACTGAAATGCAGGGATGAATATTTCAGGAATGCTTCTTTACCCTGGGATTTGGTAAATATGCACATCATGGAAAGTGCTGAATAACTTGAGGAAGGTAAAGCCAATAGAGAGTATTTCTACTTTACCACTGTGGAAGATGAAAAAGGGAATAATGAGTGGGACCTGATTCTATAAGGCTGATGAGAATCTGTCTGGCTGCATCACTGTCCACATCCATATGAACACCTCTGTAGATTTCTTCTAGCTCACTTTGCCTCTTTAAAACAAGCTCCTTCATCTTACTGGCCTTTAGCGCATTCAACCTCTCTACTTCAAGCTCAGCCTAGAAATAACAGGCTTAAGCATGTTTACAGAAATCCAACAGACAACTTCTTAAAAATGGTAAGAGTTTATTTGTGAAATAAACCTTATGTCACGATTTCACCTGCTCAATGACTTCTAAAGCGAGGGATCCTGGCTTGGACACCTCGTCAACATTGGAAGAAATTAAACTAGTGACATAGTCATACTTTTTCTGTTCCTCAGTAGGAGTGTCCATAAGGTTCCACAGCTCCATGAGTGTGCTCCCTAGATTTTGAAGCTACAATTACACCAAAGAAATTTCTCTTCATTCCAATGCCATCAAAAAATCTTGCAGCAAACAAGATTATTCTGTTCACCAGCAACAAGTATTAGCCCTGAGGGCATTTTATTAAGCTCGAGCTCGGGAAGATCATTAAGACAATCAATAGGCCACAAAAAAGTAAAGAGAGGAAGAATCTGCTTGTACTGAGTAGCTGTTACAAAAGAAATTGTTAAAGAGGAATCAAATTAACTAAAAACTTATCCATTTGTTTAATACTTGCATTTTTATGGCTCCAGAGTAGTGTATTTTTCCCTTGTCATTGCTTGAAAGCACAAAGTATGCAACTAAGTCTTAAAAATCCATGCGGTTCCAGCAAAGACCTTGCCAATACAAGCATGATCATGGACAAAAACAACCTTAGAAATAAGGAAGCAATGAGACGTTTTTAGCATTCCTAGCAAAGACCTTGCTAATACGAGCATGATCATAGGCAAAAACAACCCTAGAAATAAGGAAGCGATGAGACGTTTTTAGCAGTTCCAGCAAAGACCTTGCTAATAAAAGCATGATCATGGGCAAAAACAACCTTAGAGATAATGAAGCAATAAGACGTTTTTACGTGCTCTAATCAGTAATTACAAGTCTGATGTAGCATATACACATGTAGAAAACCAGAGACATAAAGGGAAAATAGCCATCACCTTCTGTAGTCTTTGTCGTTTTTCTTGATTTAAGGAATGGATCGCACTGGTGAGTCTAGCAAGAGTGTCATTGCTTATGCTTTTAACCTGGTCACTTTTGCAGCTGCTCAAACTTGGATTAATTTCATTGACAGTTTCAAAGAAATCAAACGACATGACGACCGACAACTGATGGATGGCATTGATATGGCTGTTCACTCTTTGTAAGCGGATCAACTGCAACTCGAATAAAAGAATTGTTTAATTTGAGGTATTTCCCAATTTTTCTCCTAGGCTTTACAGAAAAAAAAGAAAAAAAAGCGTACAAGATAGATAAAAGAAATGATATAAACCTTCTCATTTTGAAGCTCCTGCAAGTGTGATTTCAGTTCCGCCAACTTGTTTAATGTCCAATCGCTTTCATTAACTCGCAGAGAAGTAGAATCATTGGACGGTCCATTTCCTGCTATCTCTGCACATATCTGGGCAATCTGCCATTGTGTCTCTGAAAATTCCTTCGTTCTTTCGTTTTTCTTCAATCTTAAGTCATCGAGTGCAGGTTGTATAGCAGATAGTTGCTCTTTGAGACTACCCTTCCCCTTCATAATCAAGTGATATCTAAAAGCTCAGCACTTATCTTTACAGAAATATTTACTTAAGGAACTAGAGAGAACAAACCAAGTCGATAATTCTATGGTAGGCCCCAGCTCGAAAATAAAAAGAATTTTCTCCTCTCTTCCCCCAGATTTTTTTCCCTATTTTCACTTCATTGATGTATACTAAAATGCTATGGAGTAATTGCACAATGATTTATACTTGAAATTTTCAATCCCCGATCTGAACTTCGATAATTAAAGGTTTAAAGCAGTGATCAATTCATGTGACTATCAATCCCCTGATCCTAAATTTCGAATATTAAAGATCGAAAAGGTTAATGTGAGTACCCGAGCAACGATCATGCGCTCCCCGAGGGCAGAAATAAGGTTGGTTATCTCAGCTTCAGACTCAGCTAGTGACTGATGCAGCTCTGCCTTGTACTTTCTGGTTTTATCGACCTTCCTGCGGTAAATGTCAAGACACTCCTGCTCCAGCTGCAGAAGCATTCTATCCCTCTCGTCATCGCTCTCGCCGATCTCATCCCAAATGATCTGCCATACAGTGGTAATCAGATCACAATGGAAAGCGACTGCATAAGCAGTTCCAATCCCGAAGAAAAAAAGAAGGGGAAATCAGAATAAGAGACAATGTTCGAACCACACTAATAGAGCGATCGAATTCCTTTCCAATCCTACCATCTACCCATTATTCGATTCTCCACAGACGACTCGGAATGCCATTGGCTCACAGAGAAACAAGGCAATGCTAGTTCGCTGACCATAAACTCCGGAATGTGTATCGACGCGAGGACAACAATATCGACCTGAATCTATGCAGAGCAAACCGCGGAAGAGGCCAGAGTAGAATTAAAGTCTCCGATTCGGCGAAAGAAGACGAAGCCCAGTGCTCAATGGAGCAGGAAAGTCGAGAGAGAGAGAGAGAGAGAGAGAGTGACCTGAAGCTCGTGGAGGAGGGAGCTACAAGTGGTGTGGCTTTGAGACGGAGCGGGCCGCGGATCCGCCATGCCGGATGAATCCCCCGCCGCTCGGAAGTCGTCGGAAGATGGAAACCGCCGGCGATTCAAGAAACCCTAGAAGGAAGAAGGAAGAAGGAAGGAGAAGCAGAGAGAGAGATTGGATCGCATTCGAACCGGAGAATCTGCGGGTTTTATGAGGACGATAGAGAGGGAGAGAAATGGGAAATTTTTGGGGGAGCCGGAGCCGTACTGGTCGTCGGTTACGGACTGAGGTTTCGTTTTGGCGGGCAATGAAATCGGATTTCCCCATTTTTGAATCGGTGCGATTTGGAGGGCACGGTGGGCCCCCCCCCGCGCGATAAGCAAGAGAGGATGATGATGATATTTCTTTTCTGAAGCCATCGGTTATCGAAGGGATGAAAACGGCCCTTTAAATTTTTTTTTTTTTTTTTTTTTTTGGTCTGTCATTGTCAAATAGCCCTCTTTTTTCTTTTTTTCTTTTTTTCTTTTTTTTTTCAGTCCTACGCTAATCCTACTCTAACACTCACTCTCAGACTTTTATCCTACCTCCTTACAAAGCGTGGGAGTCGAAACCCACTCATGAAATGAAATCTTCCCCACCCCAATCCTCCCTGAGAATGTGGGGATTTGAACCCCCAACCTCCTCCTTCCAAAATGGAAGGGTGGCCACTGGATAAAATCTTGCATCCAAAAAAAAAAAGAAAAAAAAAATATTGCATTCGATTCTTCTATTTATATACGGGTCAACTTCTTCTTCCTTCGTCTGATTTGACCACAATGGCCCATTTATTAGAATTTTACGTCCCTTGAATGCCATTAATTATAATTCATTCGAAATCAATAGACATCGCATCATGGTAGAGATTTTTTAGCAAAAGCTACTTGCTATCTCGTTCCACGAGTCTATGTTCATTTTAAAGTGGGTTTTTTCACGGATGTAAAGAAACGTGCGTGAATCATAATTCCATTCAATTTCTATTGCACAGGCCTCGTTTTGTAAATCATATATAATTTTGGATCTGAAATTTGGAGCTATCTAGATATAATTTGAATTTAAAAAATCTCATATAAGAGGTGAGACGAATGTCGCACGAGCTTCCACCATTAACATTGACACGTAACCTCAAATCTTAGTGTTGCCCATGGCCTATGTGGTCATGGCCAATCGCGAGCTCAATTCACATCCCTTGGTGTTGATGATGATGACAAACCTCAACATCGTCGATGGAGATTATTAAGAAAAGCGGGTGAAAAGGAATTCGATGGTGGTGAATTGTTGACAATAAGACAAGGGCCAGTGGAATTTGAAGTTGTAGTATATACGTCGATGGTGGATCGAGGGAGAAGATTCAACCCACTTTCGTTATTAAAATGGGTTCTTCTAGAAATTAGGAAGAAACGCACATAAATTGTAATTTCATTCAATCTCCATTATGAAAGTGGGCCAATTTTGGATCCGATAGTTGGAGCAACACATAATTCGATGTACCTAGGTACAATTTGAATTAAAAAAAAAAATCGACATAAATGGTGAGATGTACTTAATGAGATAATGAATTTGACAAAGAAAAAATGTCATGCGAGATTCCACTATCAACACCAACATGTAACCTTAATTTTGAGGTTGCCAATCTCGAGGAACCCTAGATCTAGGGTCGCTAGAGGTCAGACCTCGATCTCAATGTCATCAACAGCCTCTTTAGTCACGGCCAACCGTAAGCTTGGCTCACGTCTCATGGTGTTGATGATGACAAATATATCGTGACGAATCGTGACCTCGTTGATTAAGATTATTAAGAAAAGCAGGGTGAAAAGGAATTTGATGGCGGTGAATCGACGACAAGAAAGAAAAGGCATGGTGGAATTTGAAGTTGCGGAATGTAATGTCAATGGTGGATTGAGGGAGAAGAATCGAGGCCACTTTCCCTTGGAAGATCCCCTTTTTTGCTCTCTTTTCGTTCTTTCCTCTGTCGCGTCTGGCATCTTTGACTACTTGAACAACTACAGAGAGGAAGTGGCGAGCCTTTAAGGTTGTGCATGATAAAAATTCTACTTATCTATTTTTATGTTTCTCTATTTCTCGGAATAGGTTTGGAACAAAAATCCATTTGATAATGCAATTTGATTTTTCTATTTCTGGAACATATTTCTATTCCATAAATTGATTTGAAGAATAAATTAGAAGCTAAAATTTTTAACTTCTCAATTTATGGCCAGAAATCAATTTCTATTTTAGAAATTTTATTATACGCACCCTAATCTAGGTGATGTCGTGCGTGTGGCATGGAGGTGAAGGGCATCCTTGATGGGGATCGAGAGCCGCAAGTTTCCCGTCAATAGAGCAATTATTTGGTCATCTCATGTCCATGTTAAATTCGATGGTATTTATCAAAATACCACACAAACACATTACAAATCTCATCATTATCCCATCCGGCTTATTCTATCCGATAAAAAATATCTCGAAACCTTATCTATATAATATAAAAATATTACTTAAATTTAAAATTACGGAAGATTTATTTGCATAATTACGACTTATTCGAATCTAAGGAAAAAGCCAAAATGGCAACAAGATTTTGACTAAGTAAAACGAACGTGCCCGTGAACTTTATATTTTTTAACAAGCTTCGAGAAGCTTTCCTTACACGAGGACCAGGGCCCCAGGGGGTGGAGGGGAGCGCGCGTGAGCCGCCTCCACCACCGCGGTTGCCGAGACGCGCGTCATCATTTCATCCGCTGCTTTCACGGGAAGACAAATGAACCGTCGGGATTTGATTGGTCGGGATATGATTGATTGATCGATTGATTGATCGAACCGACAGATATCGTCCTTCGTACTTCTGCTCAGTTCCCGGTGGAGGTCAGTCAACCGAGATCATCACAGTCGATCCATCTTCTCGCCGATGTGATCGATCATGGACTCGTGCGCATCGTGGTCGTCGCCGTCGCCGTCGTCGGAGACTCTCCTGGGGCTTCTCCTCCGATGGAAGCTGAGCCCCCGGTCCTGCGGCTCCGGCGAGTACGCCCACGAGCTGCTCCGGGAGTGCGCCGCCAGGGAGCTCAACGCCTTCCTGTGGATCTCCCTCATCGCCGTCACCGCTTACCTGGTCGGGAAGGTGGTCCGGCTGGCGAGGCTGTGGATCGGGGGGAGCAGGATCCCCGGGCCTCCCTCCTCGTCCTTCTACGGTCACTGCAAGCTCATCTCGAGGGAGAATCTCGTCGGTGAGTCTTTCCGTCTTCCTAGTGTTGATGTTCGGAGGAAGCTTCTTTGAGCGCCGAGGATGGAGAGGGCGTGGACTAGATGTCGGTTGTTGCGTGCTTATTGATTGATTGGATTTGCAGCGAGTCTTGTTGATACTAGGCCATTCTCCGCCGTGTGTAGTTTGGTCCAGTTTCTGGTTTGATTGTGGATAATCATGTTCCCGATGCTATTCTTAGATTGCAAAATCCCTGAGGAAGTTGTTCAATGTTCACTGGTTGGCTTGAATGTTACTCTCGCTGGTGATTTACGACTGGACTGAAGAAGAACATAGAAATACAAGTACATGACATCCCCATGTAGCCTCAATTATGCTTTATGAGATTATCGAGAGAGAGAGAGAGAGGAGCAATTAGCTGAATGTACTTGACCACACGACCACTGTAGATGCGCAAGATTTTACTCCGTCGACAGTTGATGGAGCGATCCAATCGCTGGAAGGCCTCATGATATTACTGGAGAGCCCTATCGTTGCACTTTGTTTTTCTTCTGCTTCCTCCGGTAGTTTGCTATTCTAGTGACTGCTAATTGTTGTGCCTTCCATTTAGTGGTGTCTTCTCTAGAATATCGGCACTGCCATTTAGTTTATTCTGTTAGTAATTAGTAATTTAAGAGCTTCTCATCTGTGTAATGTCTTTTTCTCATTCTGGATTCTCTTGCTGATTCTGTTGGCCTTTCTTAGATGTTCTATCCATCCTCCATGAGAAGTATGGAGCAGTTGTCAAGCTGTGGTTAGGCCCGACTCAGCTTTTGGTATCGATGACGGATGAAGGACTCGTCAAAGAAATGCTTTCAAAGGCTGAAGATAAATTGCCTATTGTTGGTAGGGCCTTTCAATTGGCATTTGGACGATCGAGCCTCTTTATGCCCTGTTTTGACAAGGTGCAGACTCCGGTTCCTTGTCCTTATGTGGTCCAAAGTGTATAGGGAGTCATGACTTTCTCTGGAGCAATAGCATCTCTAGTTGTTGCTTTACTATGATTAAAAGAAGTTGAAATAGGTCATTTCACCAGTCTAATAACTGAATGTTTTTGACGCTGTATTCATGGTCCCATTGCCAATTTATTGCCACCACCAGCACCTTGAAATATCCCATGCCAGTGTCTATCCTTTTTATTGAAGTAGACGACTTAGTTTCTGTCTGTTCATATAAACTATCGAGCTGACTGGGATTTGCATAATTATCTTATTGTTGAAGCTTAATGTGTTAGTATTAACGGCCAAATTGGAGATGACCCCTCAAGGTCATGCGTCAAATGTGTTCTTCTTTTTTCTTTTACGAGGCATGAATCATCAAATATCCTTGTTTTGGTTCCTTACAAATACTTTTCATTTGTTAGTTCTTAATTCACCTAATGTTTCCAACAGGTGCAAAAGAGAAGAGAGTTATTGGAAGCAGAATTGAATAAAAGATTGCATGAGAAAGCTGGTGTTGTCTCCACAAAGGTTGTGGACTCTATCATGGAAAAGACGCATCTACTAATGGCCAAAGGAAGTGTGGACTCTAACGTATTATCTCAACATATGGCGTTCACAGTTTTGGGTGCCACAGTGTTTGGGGAAGCATTCTTGGGTTGGTCTGAAGTTACTGCCTATGAGGAATTGCTCATGTCAATTTCCAAGGATGCATATTTTTGGGCTTCTTATAATGTCACTCCTTTCTGGAGATGGGAATTTTGGAGGTACCAAGGCATGTGCACAAAGTTGAAATACCTGACTCAAAAGTTTGTTCAACTTAGCGAAAAGAACTATGAGAGATGTTGCCACCTCGATGAGAAGCCTAAAATTGATCCGACAGTAGGAAGTTCTCTGGCACGGTCTCCTGCTACGATGCCTGATAATTTAGTGTCTAAGGAGCTAAATAGCCAATTTAATCCAAGTGAGGAACCATTTGCTAATATCATGGGTGTCATGTTTCATGGATGCCGGACTACTGCCAGCCTAATTGGTGATATCTTCCTAAGGCTTGCATCGAATCAAGAATTGCAAGATCAGGTCTTTTCCCCCCTTTCTACTGCTGTTATAGATTGTTTATGTGACCAAGCAATTCAGATGTAAACTATGTACTATTGGGTAGAAAGTTTGAATCTAAGCAATGCAGGGGAGGAAGTGAATCTAACCTTCCTGTTCTCAGTTTTTTTACGGCTGGGTGATTGTTAGCGATTCTTCCTCTTGGGTGCTGGTCTTTTGTTGGAGGTCTTGGCCCCTGGTGCTTGCCTCTATCCTCTGTATTGTCAAGTCGCTATATGAGTCTATGTTCCATACATCAGTTTTAGATGGGTCGATACTAGAAGGTAAATGGTGATTGATCTGGTTGAACATTGACTATGACTTAGCTTAGGTTTGCCGTGAGCCATTATCATATCAAGGAAGTTAATTTTGAAAATGATGCTCCTATTGGATAACTTCTGGTTAAGATTTGATAATCGTGTTTGGCTTGCTTCGAGGCTGGTGTTGTTTTCTATTAAGAACTTGGTTCATATTATATGACTGTATTTTTAATATGTTTTAAAGATCTACTCGGAGATTGTTACGGCAAGAAGATTGTCACAGAAAGAGGACTATCTACACCTTGATGAGATGGTGCTATTATTTGCCACTATTTATGAATCTGCTCGTCTTCTCCCGGCTTCACCTTTGCTGCAGAGGTGCTCTCTTAATGCAGGTATGTTGCTAAATTTCGTCAGGTGGTGCATTTCACTGTGAAGTTGTGCAATAAAGTGCGTCTTCAAGTGCATTGAAAATGAAAAGGACCAAATCACAATTTATAGAAATGCAGTGTGATGTGGTTTCTTTAATGTTGTGCTGCATTTATTTACAGTCAAACTGGAAATATCTTTATGCATATGACGAAGTCCCTATGTTAGATTGTCAGAAAAAATAAGTCGAATGCCCCTTTTTTCTCCCATTACATCATATCATCATTTCAGTATGTTGCATTCTTATTGTACTGATGACATATCATTCACGGGAAATGTTACATTTTTAGTTTCATAAAATCTTGAGGTACCTCCCCCTTTGACCACGTTTTATGTCATGGTGCTCTCTCATTTCATGAAGAAAAGTTTCCTTGTGCTTCTGAGATGGTCAGTCTAAGTGACCATTCAATCGTCAATCAATACTTTGATATTCAAGTGGAAGGACTTATATTTAATTTCTTGGTAAAGGTATGCCAATTCGATGTTTGTAACAGCAAATTGTTTCCAGCCAACTAACACCCATCTTCAATGCTAAAAAGGGTCTCACATAATGCCCATCATTTACCTTATTATGTTTCTAGTGGGAACACTTTGAACTGTTCTTTAAGCTCAAGTCTTTTTGAACTTTCTAGATTTGCACCTCAAATCGGGTACTACTCTACCTGCTGGAGCAGTATTAGTTGTGCCTGTGCAGTTGGTACAAATGGAAGGTTTAAGCTGGAAAAGTGACAGCAGTGAGTTCAATCCACATCGTTTCCTATCAAGGGCTGAAAAGGGTTCTCTTTCAGCACAACTTACAGGTGCCACTCATTAGCTTGCAGTCTCCCTTTTTGTTTTCAATTTCCTGGTTTACCTTGCCTTCAGCCGTCAGTCAAATATGGATCATAGTAGTTGCTGCTGTAAACTTTTTGAAAAGTCACTTATCCATGTTGATGCAATTCAGATATCTTTCATGGGCGGTGCAACATTCCACGCTGTAACTGCTCGACGTATTTCCTTGAGAATGTTACATTATTATTGCTTGTTTCTGGCTGTGAATTAGAGTCATAAGGAAATTATGGCCTGATTTTTAGTGTCATCTCTAGGTTGAGCTTGAACGCACTAACTTTTACCAAGCAAGCTCTAATTTTGAAAATTACATTGAGATTTTGCAGTCACCACCATGGCAAAGTTTTTATAACTGTCTTTTGGTTATGCATGTTACCTCCTGGCAATCATTTTCATCAGGGGCTGCTGAAGATGGTGTTTCTAAGAAGAGTTCTAATGTTTTGGATGATCCAAGAAACCATGCAGCATATCTTCCTTTTGGTTATGGCACACGTGCTTGTGTCGGTCAAAAGTTTGTGATCCATGGCCTGGCAACATTATTTGCATCAATGTTGGAGCACTACAAGGTTTGCTTATTCTATCTTCTCTACCTTACTGCTTGTGATAGATCCCATCAACTTTTCCCTGACTAATAGAGTTGTGATTAGAGCAAGAAACTGTGCACTACATGAGAAATGCGAGGAAAGGGAAATAACACAACTGATGCAGAGAGGGTCAAAATATTACAAAAGTGGGAAGAAGTTTGGGAGATTCTGGTGATTGACCTCCTATTTCTTAAATGCTGGAACAATCGTGATAGTTGACCATGGACCATGCTCCTTTACATATTACTCAAACAACGTATATCCTGCCATTGCTCTTGCGATAGGCCTTAGATATGAGAATTTTAAAAACGAGTTGTATAGGCAGGTGCGCACTGTTCCATTCTAATACTAGCTCCAACTGAAACCTGACACCCAAGCAAGAGTGGTCTTTTCAAAGAATAAAAAGACGGATTGACTTTGACTGGAAACCATATTTCCTGGTTCCAGATTTAGTTGGATTGTTTTGAGACCCCTACTACCCAATGACCGACGCTTCTTTCATTACTGTCGACTGGATGGTTGTGTTCGTAGTTCTAAAGCCATTAGCATTTGTAGTACTGCAGCATTCTGTACTCTGTCGTTTAGATAAGCAATGAGAAGCCGTTTTACTTTCGAGTGTAATTTTCTGCGAGTTCTATGATGGACAAGAAACGATGATATCTGTTTGGAATAAAACATTTTTGGGCAGGTGAGGTTGAAGCAAGGATGTGAGGGTGATCTCGAGCCAGCACATAGTAAGCGTGCTCTTGAACGGCTTCCTAGCCTGGAAATAGTTTTTGTGAAAAGGAACACCTGAAAGACAAGGCGACAATGGTTGTCGTCCATCACTTAGAGGGGATAAGTTTTCAAGTTTACTCCCGTCTGTGTTTTTTTCTCGAAGTCGATGGGGGGATGCTTCGCCATTGACCCGACAACTGGGGATTTATACACGTGAGCGAGTTTTGAAGCTCACGTTTTTTTTTTCGCTCCCCATTTTGAAGTAGCCGAAGGTGCCCTCTCTCATTGTTGGACATAGAAACCTGGTTTTTGGAGCACTTGGAGCTAAATTGTGGCGGCTAAGCGAAGACTTCTTGTTCTCTACCCCCGTCCCTTGAATGTCTGTATTTGGTTTTTCAGTCCTCTCTTTCGTCTGCTTTTTCACTCTCCCTTGAGGAGAGATGACGTTGTACTTTAATCCCCTCTATCATTGTATTGGGCAATAAACAATACATTCACTGTACCCTTGTGTAATGTTTACTATTGACAAACTTGTGTTTCTTTTAACAGCGGTTGATAAGCTTTTTATTAAGAATGTATGTTTTGTGAAAAATGAATGATTTAAAAAAATATATATATATTTTTAAAAATAATAATTTGATTCGCTTTTAAGAATGCATTAGAAAAATACTTTACAAACGGAGATAAGGTCTCTCTCCATTGGGTCTTTTGACTTTCGTCGCTTTCCTTAGTTCATTTGACTTTCATCGCTTTTCATATTCCATTCCCATGTATATATATATACATATGATCTCTCCTTTCACGGTCAATTTCAACATTTGGTCGTAAATTGACTGGTCGTCACCTTAACTCTGTCCTCACGGGATCTTTGTGACAAATGGATAAAAGCCAAGGGAAAACCTCCCTCGTCAATCGTAAAATCGCTAAATTTTCGGGTCACGATATGAGAATTACCCTCCTCTTCTGTTAAATGCTTGCGGACGAAATCGTGAGGAGGAAAATGGTAGACGTAAAGTCCAATTGGTTCGTGGTAAAAAAAAAAAAAGTCCAATTGGTTCGACCCAAAAAAATAAAAAAAATTCCATTTGGTTAAAAAAGGGAAAAAGAAGAAAGAGAGAGAAGTGAGGGGGGTCCACGGGCCCACCAAAGCTTACGGACTAAGCAAAACGGGGGAACCTTCGGAAACGAAACGGAAAGCCGATTCGACACGTGTCCCACACGTATCCCATTCCCCGCACACTCGCCGAGCACCGCCCCCTCTCCCCTCTCTCTTTTAACTCCTCATTCGAACAACAGAAGACCAGCACAGAAAACCGATCATGAAATCGCCATGAGATTCAACCTCATCATCCCCTATTTCTCCTCCTCCTCCTCCCTCCTCCTCCTCCTCCTCCTCGTAGCCTCGACCTCCGCAGCGCTCGGCGAACCAGGTCTCTGCCCCGATCGGATGGCCACTCTCGGCGGAGTTCACGAGTCGTGCGGGGCCGAGAACAGCGTCGAGGTCGAGAGCCTC
This sequence comes from Eucalyptus sp. ANBG9806169, assembly GCA_014182395.1. Taxonomy (NCBI): domain Eukaryota; kingdom Viridiplantae; phylum Streptophyta; class Magnoliopsida; order Myrtales; family Myrtaceae; genus Eucalyptus; species Eucalyptus sp. ANBG9806169. The sequence goes on from CM024582.1 coordinate 1,756,048, forward strand.
GGCCGTTTCGCCGTCGACGAGCACAACAGCAAGGAGGTGGTTTCCTCGCGCCCTCCCTCTCTCCGTCCTCGATTTCGCCGTGATCGTGTTTTTGCCGTTTCGCGAGTTTCCAGTAGGCGGGATCGTTCGATTTTTTAGTTCGCTCGCGGGTCGGGTGTGGAGTTCTTGCCAATCTTTTTTAACTTCTGTGCCGGTCGATTGATGCGGAGGAGGTGGGCCTTGTGAGATTTCGCAAGATCGGGATGATGCCCCCCTAAAAAGGCTGGAGCTTGAAGAGGAGAGGAGTAAAAATTAGATTTTGATTGTGTTTTCCTTCGTCGCATGATTCGGGTATAGAGAGCAGCGTATGTTTTGATGGTTTGCCTGTGGGGTTTTCGTGAGCTTTCTGTTCGATGACGGAGCTGGTGCCGAATTTATATTCGTGAATGCCTTTACGACGTCGTAATGGACTGACGATGTGTGTGCTTTCTTGAAGAATGGACTCCTCGAGTTCGCGAGGGTGGTGAAGGCGCATGAACAGGTGGTCGCCGGTACCTTGCACCATCTTACGATCGAGGCGGTGGATGCAGGTAAAAAGAAGCTCTACGAAGCGAAGATCTGGGTGAGGCCGTGGATGAACTCTAAAGAGCTGCAGGAATTCAAGCATGCTGGTGATGTGCCCGCCTTCACATCCTCGGACCTTGGTGCTAGGAGAGGTGAGTGATGTTCTCGTTGTCGGTACGATTGTTCTTGTTCGCGGTTCTTGGTTGATGGATGTGAAAAGCTATCTTGTTGTGATTGAAAGGTGGGCATTGTCCCGGTTGGCAAGAAGTGCCGGTTCATGATCCCGAAGTCCAGGATGCAGCAGATCACGCCGTGAAGACTATTCAGCAGAGGTCCAATTCCTTGTTCCCATATGAACTTCATGAGATTGTTCATGCAAAAGCTGAGGTAAGTAAGCGCTGGAATTTCACTTTGTCCTATACTGAAGTGAAATTGACAGAAGATTGAACTAACATTCTTCTGCCATCTAAGAAGTCATTGGTGTCAACTTAATGTATCGTGCTGCGAAGTTTTTGGCGTACAATCTGATGTGGGGTTGTCTTTGCTTGTTTCTGTTGTCTCCATTCGCTAACTTTCATTGTCTCAACTCGTTAACGCTTTGAATCCTCGCCTAGTTGAAGCTACAGACCTTGATGTCACTTTGTGGTTATAACACTTCAGAGAGGGAGAGAATTTATCCAAGTTCTCTTGGCTGACAAAATGATTAAATTACAAACAGTTGCTGTTATCACGAGCCTCCCTCCTCGTTTCTTTTTCCATGCCAATCTATTCCTTATTGAAGCTATGTCGCTGTCGTGGCCATGTGTTGTATGCATCATCAAATGCTGTGAGGAGGAAAAGTGATGGATACCTCAAGTAAACTGTAATTGTAATGTGCAGGTAGCAGAGAACTTGGCCAAATTCGACATGCTTCTCAAGGTCAAGAGAGGCGACAAAGAAGAGAAGTTTAAAGTTGAAGTGCACAAGAGCCATGAGGGAATCCTAAAGCTAAATCAGATGGTGCATGAGCAATCCTGAACTGTGATGATGTACATCACTTTGGTTTCCGAATATGGACCCTTCTCTGCATAAACTTTCTTGCGTGTCTTTGTATGTTCTGAGTTTTCTCGTGAACTGAAGAAAAACTGACGTGTAGTCTCTTTTGACTAATAAACATTAGCTCGTTTTCCCTCGTAGTGCTCTCTTGTTTAGTTGTGCGCGTGTCCTCTATATATATATATATATATATATATATAACGAGTTGTGAAAAGAAATGCTGTTAATTTTTTAACCATAATTGCCACAGGCTCTTTGTTTTCACATAAGTGTTTGGCATGGAGCCGTTTTCTCGAAGGATGACTTAGACTCTATCTGAATAAAGGCCTGAAGTAGCCAAATTAATCTCAAACGAGAGTTAAAACTTGTCAGCTGGCTAAATTGAATATGATTAGGGTTTCTCCTCTTTCCTCAAATTCTCTTTTCGATTCCTCCTTGATTCCACATTGCGCACCGGCACATATTCGGAACTCCTAGTCCGGCATTGGGAAAACTAACCTCAGTTGGATCACCGGCCGAGAACGATCAGGAAGTTCTTGAGGCCATCGAGAGGGATGACTCGACTGGGGTGCAGAGGAAAGCCATTTCGTGCTTGACCCTGTGGACGGAATTTTGTGAATTGTGCGTGGAAATCAGTATGCTGTAGCTGTAGCTTTGATTTTTGACGATGGGGAAGTCATCCTTGGAGTGCCTGGATGTCCAAACTACCAATGAAAAGAGGGTGGCTAATTTCAAACGAGTAGGATTGGCGCAACCGGTTCAGTTTTACTCTAGAACCGAACGGAACCTGTTTCATGAAGTGGGAAAAAGATGATTTAAATTTCCTGAATGAGTTTTAACCTTCCTATTGTTTTATTCCTAGTTCATTGTAGAAAATAGAAATTGATCCTTGCTTATTAGTCGTGCTAAGCCACCTTGAAGTTCGGGCCAAAATTGTTCCCTGGCCCAATGTAAGCTAAAGTACATTTGAATATTTTGATTGCCCAGACACAATCAACAAGGCTATGCAACCGGTCAGGCTAAGCCACCTTGAAGTTCGGGCCTAATTTGTGCTCAAGCCCAACATGATGGGGCTGTGTAATCGGTTTGGTTTTACTCGAGAATTTAACTAAACTCGCTTTATGAAGTGGGAAGAAGATGATTTAAATTTTTCAAATGAGCTTAGCTTTCCAATTGCTTTATTCCTAGTTCATTAGTCACGCTAAGCCACCTTAAAGCTTGGGCCGAATTTTTTTCAAAGCCCGACCTAATCTAAAGTACATTTAAATATTTTGATTAATTCATACTCAAGCCAATGGCTGGGCAACCAATCTGGTTCTATTTGAGAACCGAACTGATTTTTTTTTATAAAGTTGGAAGAAGATACTTTCTTAAATGAGCTTATTCCTAGTACAATCTAGAAAATGATACTTACTTAATCGGGCTAAGCCACAATGAAGTTCGGATCAATTTGTGCCCAAGCACGATGTAATTTAGGTAGCGCATGACAAAATTTCTGAAACAGAAATTGATTTCTGGCAAAATCAATTTCTCAATTTCTATTCCCCAGCCAATTTCGAGTAAAAGAAACCCGTTTGATAACGACTCAAAATTTCTATTTCAAACAAAATCCGTTTGATAACAGAAAAAAATTTCTATTTCTATGAATCATGTTGTCCCCATCCTTTTACTTCACTCTTCTTGGTGCTTGTGATGGTAATTTAATTTGATAAAAGTTGGTAAATCACTTTAATTTAGGGAGAAGTGCCAAAAAAGTCCTAAACCTTTTTGTCTTTGTGCGGATTTAGTCCTAAACCTTTTTTTTTTTTTTTTTGGTACCGATTTAGTCCTAAACCTTTCTATTTGGTGCCGATTTAGTCCTTCCGGCAAATTTAGCTCGGAAAATGCCTACGTGGATACAAAGCCGCGCCGGCCGTTCTACGTGGATGGACCGGCGCTAACATGGATGCTTGCAAACAAAACGACGCCGTTTTATTAAAAAAAAATTAAAATTTTTTTAAAAAACCTAGAACCTAGTTTAAAACCTCCTTGTTTTATTGAGAAAATAAAATTTGGCGTCCAAACCCGACACCGCATTTATTTTCTATTTTCTTGCCTAACCACCCTTTTTGGAAATAATCTCGCGCAACTTTTTTTTTCTCTAAAGCTTTCGGATTTATTTCGTACGGGAGCACGTACGAATTTATTTCCGAAAGCTTTAGAAAAAAAAAAAGTTGCGCAAGATTATTTCCAAAAAGGGTGGTTAGGCAAGAAAATAGAAAATAAATGGGGTGTTGGGTTTGAACGCAAAATTTTATTTTCTCAATAAAAGAAGGATGTTTTAAACTAGGTGCGTGCAAAGTTTGATCGATTAATTTTGAGTACGGGAGCACGTACGAATTTAAGCTTTAGAGAAAAAAAAAGTTGCGCGAGATTATTTCCAAAAAGGGTGATTAGGCAAGAAAATAGAAAATAAATGTGGTGTCGGGTTTGGACGCCAAATTTTATTTTCTCAATAAAACAAGGAGTTTTTAAACTAGGTTCTAGGTTTTTTTTTTTTTTTTATTTTTTTTAATTTTTTTTAATTTTTTTTTTAATTTTTAATTTTTATTAAAATAAAACGGCGTCGTGAGGAGAAGGAATGGGGAAAGCACGATAGTGAGGAGAGGAGAGGCTCGTACGTTGGAAGGAGAGGTGGAGAAATTAATTTCTGTTTCTCCTTCAAGAAATAGAGAAGCTAGAAATTCTAGCTTCTCATTTCTCCTCCAAAACAATTTCTGAAACAGAAATCTGTTTCGAAAATAGAGAAATCGGTTGTGTTATCAAACGGGTTTCTCCAATTTCTCTGTTCCGGGGAACGAGAGAAATTGAGAAACTGAGAAACAGAAATTTTATCATGCAGTACCTTAAAGTACTTTTGGATATTTTGATTGGCCCGAACTTGAGCCGTAGGGCAGTGCAACCGGTCCGATTCTTCTCGAGTTGAACCAAATCCAACCGAACCTAATTTGTGAAGTTGGAAGAAAATGATTTAGCTTTCTTGAATAAGCTTGATTTTCCTATCACTTTGTTAGATTACATAAGACTCATATGAAAGCTTACACAACTTTTCTCAAAATACCAATTGAGATGGAAACAATTGTACAAAAGTCATAACATAATGTATATGGCTAATTCAATCCTAAACTTTCAATTGTGACAATCAAGTCATAAATATTTTATTGATTTGCCAATTTAGTGAAATTACAAATGTAGATGCTAGCCATCTTATGTGACACGGATAACCAATATTGACGTGAATAATTTATGCTATTTTTTTTAATAATAATAATAATAATATTATTTTCTTTTTTCTTTTTTCTTTTTTCTATTTTCTTAATGAAAAGGAGGAAAGGAAAAGGAAAAAATGACAAGAATAAATAAATAAATAAAAATTCTAGCTAACCTCAAAAAAATCTTAAAAAAATTATTTACATCGGTACTAGTTATATCACATAGGAAGTTCAGCGTCTACTTCAACGATTCCCCATCCACATTAGCCAAAAAGATTAAAATTGGTAAATTGCTACACTTGAAAGGTTTATAATTAAATTGACCGTTGTACAATAGATTTACAACTTTTTGGATTTTTCTGAATGAAAAATAGCAGCTTGTACATAATCTATTAGATTTGTTCTCTTAACCAATCGATTATTTTTAAACACTAGGGTCAATGTGTTCTCTATAGATTTTTTTTTTCTTCGGTTGAAATGTTCTTTAAAGTTCCAACAAAAACTTTCCAAGACCTTTAAAAGTGGGAGCATTACCAAAAAAGTCTCAAACTTATTACAATTGTGCAAATTCGATCATAAGTTTTCTTTTTGATCAATTCAGTTCTAAACCTTTTGTATTTGTATCAATTGAGTCTATTTGGCTAATTTTGGCTAGTCAGCTTTGACATGGCATTGTTCGTGCTAACTGGCAAATTAAAAATATTATTTTAATAATTTTTATTTTTTATATTCTTTTCTTTTCTTCTCTATAATTTTTTCTCCTTCCCCCTCTCCTTCCCTTTTGGGTTGGCGAGGGCCGTGACACCCTTACTGATAGGGCATGGGCATGTGGCCCTCGCCGATTTGGCTAGGCGAAGGTGTTGTGACCCTCGCCTAGACCAGCTGACGAGGGCATAACGGCCTCGCTTGGTTTGGGCGAGGGCTGCAACAACCTCACCCGATTTGGTGAGCAAAACAGTTGCGACCTTAGCCTTGCCAATCCTAGCCTACCCAAAGGGGAAGGGGAAGGGGAGGGGGAAAAATGAAAGAAAAATTATAAAAAAAAATTATTAAAATATAATTTTAAAAATTGTCACATTAGTATTGACTAGCCACAAATTAATCGGATGGACTCATGACATAAATGCAAAATATTTAGGACTAAATTGACCCCAAAAAAAGTTTAGGACTGAATTGACATAATTGTAATAGATTTAGGATTTTTTTGTTAATTCTCCCTTAAAAAGCAAGTAAACCTTTTTATATCCTAAGCACAGCCAAAGTTGTCCCTCGCATCACTTTGCTTCCAAAATCGATCGCATCTCGTCTCACCACAGAACATCACTTATATGTTGAGGATGATCTCATATGGGATTATTAGATCCAAATACAAGATTACATTCCCCAATTGCAAACTTTATTTGAGTGGTCCATATTGAATTGCGTGGCATCTCTCCTTCCATTAGGGCAACTAGTTTAGTGCCTCGTTCATCTGCAGCAACCTAGATATCCAACCTTATCGGCAACCAAAATTTTTAAAAAAAAAAAAAAAACACGCTGATTGCCAGCTTACTACATCCTTTCGGATATGGTGAGTCAACTTGACTATTTTGACTCATGCCCAGTCACACTCTGACCGGACAAAAAGAGCAACCTCGCTTATCCTCGGAAGTACCATGTAGGGAAGTGCTGATATATGGTCGTTTTCAGGCAAGTTTTGAAGATACCTCAAGTGGTAAGTAATCTCATCGTCCTGTCATTAGCCAGAGAAATTTAAGTAGTTACTTAATCTAAATGACACTTAACATGCCAAAAATATAGGAAACATCTTATCCGATTGCATGTTTTGAGTCTATGTCCATATACAGATTGTACAGCTACTTTCTGTTATATTCAAAATGACTGCAGTAGAAATGATATATAGAGTAATGTAATATAATATATTCTTCTTACCATATAAGTAAATTCCTCCTACCGAATAAAGCAACTTAGAATGTTTGAAATTTCGTAATTTATAGGATAAGATTCGCTATGCTTCATGAACACTCTAATATAACATCACGTTAAGATACTATCAAGTTTAAATGACGCTGAATAGAGTGCAAAGTACGAGAAAGGAGCTAAACTGAGTGCAAAGTATGAGAAAAGAGTGATAACCCAAATTAGACAGAGGAGCATGTTTCATTTATTGGCTCATATTTGGCATCCAATAGCTACAAAGATCACAACCTATTTTGTAGAGGTGGCAAATGGGTGGGTCGGGTCGGGTATGGGTCGGGTCGAAAATGGGTCGACCCATATTTGACCCATTTAACTCATTTTGACCCATATTTTTGTAATGTAAATATAATGACCCATACCCGACCCGACCCATATCCGACTCATACCCGACCCGACCCATATTGCTAAAACCTACTAATATTCTAAAAAAAACCCGCACTCACTTTAAGTTATATGCTAATTGGATAAAAACCTCAAATTAAATTAAAAATAGTAAATAAAATAAAATTTATTAAAAAAACCTATAAATTGAAATATTTATGAAGAATTAGACTATGCACATACTTCTTTTATTTAAAGTGAGCATACTATTGAGGTCAAATTATTTACTCACAAATGAGTTCATCATCTTGATTAAGATACCTGCTTCAAGAAGGAATTCATCAAACAAAACTTTAATATTGAGATGGCATTGCATAATGCCATGTTGCAGCTACACAAAAACATATTTTTGGGACAAGGGAGAAGGCTAAGCAAAACAAGTGTCATTGTATCGGTTACACATCAAATTGACAGATATGCCTCAGTAAATAAATAACGCTTACACAGCAAATTGTCACCATTACGGACTAACACCCATCTTCTTGAGGCCTTCTACAACTATAGCCGCTTCCCTTTTCAGCGGATCTGCAACCCCTAAAACACCAATCAAGGCATCACCATATGCAACAAGAATGCCTGTTTTGGCACTTTCTACAAGCTCTACAACAAAATTGTCCACATGAGTTGGAATGGCAATTCCACTTTTAGCCAACAGCTTCCGATTACCAACCTGTCAAAGTTGCATGTCCAACAAGCATATTAACATGCTATTGAAAGGCATACTATTGAGTTTTTTTTTTTTTTTTTTTTTTTTTTTTTTTTTTTTAGGGTCGAGGCATATTATTGAGTAAAGCAGCAAAACTTTTAGATCTTCATTTCAAGAAACACACAGCACTCGCTTCCCTTCAATAAAGCACTGAATTCCCCTTCCTGGAAGAGCAGAAAACTCAGTGACATCCTGGAGCCATCCAAAATTCATTGACTCCTTGGAGTTTGTAGCATCATCGGTTTGGAAGGATCATCGAAGAAGTGGAAATGGCGTGCATGCTCCACAATTGCTTTCCCCAGAGGATGTTCACTGCTAGCCTAGTTGAGATAAGTAACAAAAACAATTACAATGCAATGTTGAAAAAGAAGTCAAGAATATCAGCATAAAACGAATCTTTTAAACTACAGCCCACATCTTCGAGAAGGCAATGCAAGCGGAGTTCTGCGGTTTGAGCTTGGGCACTCGAAAGTCTCTCGTTTGAAGTCAGCTTTACCACATGGCTAAACAAGAATCTAAATAAGCTTTATCTTAGTGAAGCAAGTTAGGTATCATGTTTGAAGGCAAAGATATGCTCGATATAAAATGCATGCGTAATTTATGCCCAAACCATAATTTATGCATCCATGATTGGTAATATTCTATAGGTGATAGTAATTTTTCAAATGTTTTAGAAAGGCTGCTAATTAGTAGAATCTGTCCTAAAATAAACTCCAAATGTACATGTTCAAGATTTGATCCTCGACAATCGGTTCGATTCTCCATATGGTGATGACATCATAAGAACTGATGTATATGGTCCTCCTCTATCTTGGCCATTTCAGTTTCCTAAATGTCTGCATCTGCAATCTCCATTTGAACAAACATACTGCCCTATATGTGTGCATTACTCTCTTTCTCTTTTCTATTCTCTCTCTCCAGGAGAAATGGGGAGCGGGGACTTGAATTAATGGACAAAGAATACATAGTAACCTCTGCAGAAGCCACCAAATTGAGGAACTGTCCGCGATCCATCTCATTGAAAACTTTTGCAGTTGTGACGGTGGCTTTCCCCAGTGTAAGGGTGCCTGTTTTATCAAATATTACATACTTAACCTTCTGGGCTCTCTCCAAAGCCTCTCCCCTTCAGAAGCATAGTGTTTTGTCGGCTACCCTCCAGTGACACCAACCCATTGTCGAAGCCATGATGATCAGAGACAGATAAACGTAACAATTGAAGAGAAATTCTCCCCTACGCCTAACCTACAATGAGCACCAAGCCTAGTTCACCAATTTCACTTCCCATGCCCATAAGAACCCGACCAACCCCAAGTTTCCCTCTTTATCCAATCAATTCGCAGAAAACAACATGCTGATCCAAAATAGCATAACCGCAAACGGAAAGGGAGGAAAAAAAAGGGGTTACCGATTGGTAGGCGGATTCGAGAGGGTGAGATCCGACGATCTTGCTCTTGACGCCTTGGAGGCCAAACCGCAGGGCGTCGGCCCGGACACCTCCGATTTCGTGGGCAAGCCGCGGAGGCGAGCGGCGGAGGTGGGTGACGAAGCTCGTCGACCTTCGAGGGAGCGGCGGAGGCGAGCCTCAGAGGCGGGCGGCGGAGGTGACTCGGAGGCGAGCCGAGGAGGTGGGTGACGGAGCTCGTCGACCTTCGAGGGAGCGGCGGAGGCGAGCCTCAGAGCTAGAGGCGGGCGGCAGAGGCGACTCGGAGGCTAGCCGCGGCGGCGAGTGGCGGAGGTGGCAAGTGGCGGAGGCGAGTGGCAGAGGCGGTGAGTGGCGGAGGCGAGCGGCGAAGGTGGGTCGAAATGGGTCACCAACGATTGCTGAAGTCACGATTCTCAATTTCTCACGAAGAGGCGAAGACGCTGAAGACTGAAGAGTCGAAGTCGCTGAAGAAGTGAAGAGTCGAAGTCGGTTCCCTAAAAATCGCGACTCACTTTACAAAAATTGGTCGAAAATGGGTCACAGCGTGTGATCCATTTTCGATCCATATTAGAATTGAACTTAAAATGGGTCACATGCTGGAATGAGCCCATTACATCATTCATAACCCATATATGACCCATAGTGAAAAATATGGGTCGCAAAATGGGTGCGTGACCCATTTTGCCACCTCTACTCTTTTGGGATGCTTTGCCATGAAATTAGGTGCGCACGCTCAAAGATTACCTTTCTGGCATGTCACCGTCATTGGTGTTTTGATTAGAGTATGATCATCATAGTTGACCACATAATGAGATCACATTTGGGATTTCTTTCCTTGGAATGAATAATTTAAGTTGACTCGACCCCTTATAAATACATGCACATCTCATCACTGTTTTTCTCACCATCCGGAGATAACCCCCCCGACCAAACCAAAAAAAAAAAAAGAGAGAGGAAAAGAAACGGGAAAGGCAATGGGAAAAGCACCAGTGACCATAGCGGACTCTTGTCCTTTGTCTGATTCCTCAACCAATGTCTCGGCAACCCCAGACCACGGGGACGCCGCATGCAAACGAGCTGTCCTCGCTCATGACGATGCCAAGGGCAAGATGAAAATGGATGAGGCTTCTGGTGCTGCCAAGGCCGGTCTCATGCTCGATCTGACCCTCGTGACAGCCGGCTCAGATCATAAGCAACCCTCGAGCTCCGACAAAGTGGCTGTTGTCGGGGAACCCTCTGCTCATAGGGTTTTCACATGCATCTATTGCAAGAAAGGCTTTGAGACGTCGCAGGCGCTCGGGGGCCACCAGAACGCACACAGGCATGAGCGTATGATCGCAAAAAGGCAGCGAGAAATTGCTGCCATGGGCGGGTACGGGCCGCCTTCAACTCTGACCTATGGCTATGGGGGTGTCAATTCACCCTATTCAGATGTCCATCGATTCCCTGCTCTCCGACGGCTCAACCGACGGGCCCTGCCTGGCGTGGGGATGGATCAGCCCATGGTCCACAGGGTCCAACCATCATGGAGCCAGCCAGGATTGGGGGTCATGCAAAACGGGCCGTGGCTCGGGCATTCACACACGATGCCCTCGCCCCTACCAAGGTCGGAGGGCATGCCTTATGCTCTCAATAACTATTTCAATAATTTCAATAGTGCAGGATTTTCGGGTCAAGCTCCTCCTCCAGCATTTAATCATTCTCAAGAGGGTGGTGGTGCGATGATGCACAGCTTTCAAGGTCCTTCAAGCATTCTTAGCCCGGATCTGGGAATGAGTACGGTTGCTAATGGGTGGGGCAGCAGCGCTGAGGGTGGTGGCAGCAGCCGAGATCTTCAAGTCCTGCCGGGGAAGAAGAGGGATGTTCAGCCAAAGACCGACCATGGAGAACCTGATTTGACTCTCAAGCTATAAGTTTATTAGCAAGTTAATTCATTTCATTCGCTCACATTGAAAACTCATCTATGATTTTATTTAAAATCGTTGTACAGTATTTGCTTTCTTGTACATGGAGATGATCGTGAATCATCGAGAATAAGTTTAGTGTGTTCATGAATGGAATAAATAATCGTTTTGCTTATTTGATTGGGTCTTAAATCTTTTCTCCCAAAGATTTAAAGTTGAGTTATTATCGGGCTCTCTAAACTTCAATACTTTGATGTTACCTTGCCTTTGGGATATATCGAAAGGACAAGAACGATGATTGATCTTCAGTAGTAGTCGACTCCAGTTCAATTTGCTCTTTTCCATAACTGCTAAAACCCAATCCCCAGTGATATTTGCTAACAATCCGTTAACCGCTACGGTCATGGTTTTCCGTTATTGCATGATTCGTTGATGTCATCGTCATAGAAATCACCCCGAAAATTACCGGCGGATCATGCAATTAAATTAGATTCTACTAAAATCGAGTGTCATTGCCTGATCGATCAAAAGAGCGGAGGAAGCAAACTTAGAAGAGACAGCAAAATTAGATTTTCGACCATAATGAGAGGAGTGAGAACTTCAAACTCAGAGATAAAGTTCATGTATCTGCATCTGTGAACAAAGGAAGGAGGACTGTAGAAGAGCAGATATGGTTAGTCCATTTCAGGTAAATTCCTGGAGTCTACTCATATTTGGATATACTTACCCGATCAATCGCATCATACTTTCTTGGATTGGGACATCCAAAAATTTGGACTAGAGTTATGAAAGTCGCATTTTATGGGCAAACTTACTCAAATATACTGGATTTCGACCGTAGAAGAGTCCTCCTTGGGCAGGTAGGGATTTCTTTATTTGTTTCATTTTATAAAAATCGATTTTGTTTCCAAAAAGCAGCATTCAGAGCATTTGAGTTGCCTTTCAAAGGAGAAACATACCAAAATAGAGTTGATCTTGTAGAAAATACCCCAAAGACATTCCAACTTCCAAATCTGGAGTGCAGCTTGCGCTATGCTGTTATTAGTAGTTGTCATCTACTAGGTTAAAGTCTATCTTCCTTCGTAGTTTATGTTACTCTGAAAACATTTTGAGTTGCCTTTAGAAGGAGAAACATACCAAAATAGAGTTGATCTTCGAGAAAATACCCCAAAGACATTCCAACTTCCAAATCTGGAGTGCAGCTTGCGCTATGCTGTTATTAGTAGTTGTCATCTACTGGGTTAAAGTCTATCTTCCTTCGTAGTTTATGTTACTCTGAAAACATTTTGAGTTGCCTTTAGAAGGAGAAACATACCAAAATAGAGTTGATCTTGTAGAAAATATCCGAAAGACATTCCAACTTCCAGATCTGGAGTGCAGCTTGCGCTATGCTGTTTTTAGTAGTTGTCATCTACTGGGTTAAAGTCTATCTTCCTTCGTAGTTTATGTTACTCTGAAAACATTTTGAGTCGAATATGGTGCAAATCGTGGATGCATGCGCCGCTCAACTCACGCCACATAAATTTTGAATTTAAAGAATGAGGGAAAAGCTCAGTCAAATTTGAGAGAGAGAGAGAGAGAGAGAGAGAGAGAGAGAGAGAGAGAGAGAGTGCTGCGACTTTGCTTCAAATGTACCATAATCCATGCAGGTGCAAATTTGGGGTGCACGAATAAAGGGATTGTGAAATGGATAACAACGTGTATTTTAATGCAATCCCCAGATATATAAATTCAAGAAATCACGTAGAAAGGAAAAATTCACAAGGATACGAATAACAAAATAAACAGGAGAGAGCCGCACAAAGCATCCGATTTCCTGTGAGTACCAAGGGGTCGTAATCCTAGTGCTCATGTTTGCTTTTGCATCGATAAGTGCAGCGCAGCAGGATTCTAGGAAAGTTTTCGAGCTATTAGTCATAAGTTTATCGCGGTAGATTTTGCTACTTGATTAGAAAAGAAGGGGCAGGCGAAGCCCGAGAGCTGCATAGGAGTATCGAATATTATTGTGTTGCGGATATTCAGAGAGATCTGGAGGCTGGTTTAGTGCCCAGTAACTTCATCTGCAACTTTCGCATGTCTTTGTTATCGTCTGAACAGTTCAACTCTGATGGAGGATGGATGTTTTGAGTTGATAATTTGAGGTCTCAGATTCCAATTGCACCTGCTTTGTTATTTCCAATTTCCAATGTTAATCGGGTGCTTGGTAAATCTGGTTGGGTGCTGAGTTTTCGCGACTCTTTCGGTTCATGCAGGGTGTTACCAGCAAATGCATTCCAGGCAAGGATGGACCCACGCAGGACTTGAAGCTTGAAAGTCCAACGAGAATGAAAGAGAGATTCAGAGGATACTATGGCAGAAAGCATTATCGGAGTTTGATGTTCAAACCCAGCTTTAGATCTTCTTGTTGCACGAAGGTAGGATTCTTCTTTCAACAAGACTGAAAGACATCAAGACACAACAAGTGTCAGCTTTGCATGGCGTTTACTTTAGTACTAAATGTTTTCACTGGCTCACTTAAATATCAAAATCAAATAAAAAATGATAATCTAAGTGCGTTTGGCAAAAAATTCTGGCACAGTGATAACACGTGACTTTTATAATTAAAACTTTAATATGAGTTGGTGTGATTTTTTTTTTTTAAAATCTGTCCATGTGGACATCCTAAACAACGTCGCACGAGTCAACGTGGCTGTGTTGTCTAAAAATGACACCACTCTAAAGCAAAACATGACATTGCACTTTCACCCTCAAAATAGGCTCCATTATCCTTCAACAAGAAATTATCTAAAAAGTCTTAAATCTATTGCACTTTTACTAATTCAATTTTAAACATTTTAATTTTGCCAACATTAACCATGCCGCATAGAACAGTTATCATCCATGTTAGCAATTTCAAACCAAAATTGGCCAAATAGACTTAATTGACAAAATATGAAATTAATTTAAACTCAATTGACAAAATTGAAATTTTTAGAATTGATTTGGTAAAAGTATAATAAGTTCAAGAATTTTTAGATAATCTTGCCGTTGTTCAACGATCAACTCCTAGGTGAAAAAACGACTCCTTGTCACTGTCGTTTTGCTCGCTCACTTGCCCTCATGGCTACTTGCTCACTCAGTCAAGTGTGTCATTCTCCCTCATTCTGTCAATTGGTTGCAAAAATTAGGGCTTAGAGGGAGCAAATGTTCAGCGTCTTCTTTATTTTGTTGAAAGAAATTTGAATTGCTTGTCATGCTCTTGCTTTCTATTTGTAAGATTGAGTTGTTAATGTTATGAGCAAACCAATCTGGGTATTGATTTAGGGTTGTGTCAATTCGGGGTTTCCAATTTGAGGATTTCCTTGTAAGTTGCGGCTTAGGGTTTTTGTTAAGAGTAAAACATGTAGACCTCGCCGTTTTGGGTATATATACGGACTGGACATGTTAGCAAGTCATGTTAGACGGAGAGATTAATAAATGTGGCCACATTCGATGACGTAGATTGGAATTGAGACATAAATAATCATTTTATGAGAAAAAGGTGGCATTTAAGTGATTCGAAAAATACTTTTTGCATTAAAATGAAGTCCATGCGAAACTTTTAACACACTTTTAGTATCCTTATGCCTAACTGACCAAAAAAAAAAAGTATCCTTATGCCTTTTTTATTTGTCTTTTTCCAGGGAAAATAGTATCAAGTGCAGTGAAGCAAGATTCTAAGAAAGTTTTTGAGCTATTAGTCACAAGTTTATCGCAGTAGATTTCTCTACTTGATTATAAAAGAAGGGGCAGGCAAAGCTCGAGGGCTGCATAGGAGTATCGAATATTGTTGTGTTGCGGATGTTCTGCGAGATCTCGAGGCTGGTTTAGTGCCTAGTAACTTCAACTGCAACTTTCGCATGTCTTTGTTAGTGTCTGAACAGTTCATTTCCGATGGAGTACGGATGTCTTATGTGATAATTTGAGGTCTCAGATTCCAATTGCACCTGATTTGTTGTGTCCAATGTAAATCGGGTGCTCAGTAGATCTTGTCAAGTGTTGAGGTTTCGCGACTCATTCGATTCATGCAGGCAGGGTGTTGCCAGCAAATATGCATTCCGGTGTAAGGATCGATCCAAATTGACCGGTTCAAGAAAATGGAAAGAAACTCCATAGCAGACCTAGCCCGACTTCTTGCCCCAAATTGACCGGTTCAAAAACTCGAAGCTCAAAACTACGAGCACAGATCAAAGATAATATTCACTCCACACTCGACAATCATCAGGAGGAGAACAGATTATGCAGCTAACCACAAAGGATCGGGCCGCACCTTAACCTTCAGTGCGTTCACGGGATGAAGCGAATGTAAGCGAGAAGAGAGATCTCTCTCTCAGTTAAAAAGCCTTCCCGCACTTTCTGAGTACTTTTTGTTGAATTTTTGCAGATTTTTTTAAAAACAATTTTAAAAAATTGGCCTTATCCAAATGGACGGTTCTAGAACAGGAACTAGACCAAAAATCGCCGGTTCCATTTTTAGGGAACTAGCTGGTCTGGTCTGGTTCGGGCCATTTCGTTTGCTCACCTTAAAAAATGGCCCGAATTAAATCATACTTCTATGCAATATGAGTATAATTGGACAGAAGAATTTATATTATAATTGGTATTATTTGTTAATTTTTTTCATATTGGGTTATGACAACTATTTAAAGAACATTAACCATGTGCTATATCTCAAGCACACGCTTTGCACGTGCACTATGATTTTCACTCTCTTGAAAAGATTAAGAAGATCCGATGAATAATCATTTGAGTGATTGTTTTATTTTTATTTAAAAAAAAGATGTACTGAGACTTCCTCATTTCCAAGAGTGAAGAGAGAAGTGGGTTACATGAGCAATGAAAAATTGCTATTTTTTTAGAGTGAAGTTAGAAGTAGGGCATAAGTGAAAAGTGGAACAATTATTTTTCATAATCTTGAAAATGAATGGTTATTATGTATTTACTGTTTGGTTGAGGATCACTATGGTCATTTTAGATTAGATATCAAGTTTGAAAGTTGGTTTAGAGCCATCATTCTCGCTACTTTCAAGTGGTCATTTTGAAATACCCATGACATTTAGATTAATTTTACATTTTCTATATTAAAGTAGAATCCGTGGAGTAATTACTCAATTAAAGCATGCGCTGCTCAAGTCAAGTAGCATTTTACTTGGGCTTCTCTATGTTCATAGTTGGAGTTCCTTTAATATTATGATAAGGAGAAAATTAGGGCCTACTTGGTAACACTTCTGGGAACAACTAATTCTATTCTCTTGTTTCCGGGAGTAAAAAAGAATATAAATCCGTTTGGTAAATTTTTTATTCCTGGGAACAAAAATCAACTTTTTTGTTCCAGAGGATAGATTTATAATAGAATCAAAGAGTAGAAAAAAGTTACTTATTGTTTCCAAGAACAATTCTTAGAATCAATTCTAATTTTTTTCTTTTCTCTTCTTCTTTCTTTTGGCTAGTGACCTTGCTGGCCCCCAACGACGCCGAGCCAAGCTAGGGTAAGGCTGACCTTGCGCCGCCTGGGCGAGGTTGAGCCTTGCCGATGGCCTAGCGAGGCTCGCCTTGGCCAAGTGAGGCTTTAGCGAGCTCATCGGACCTCGCCTAGCCGGCGGTGGCCGGCAATCGGCTACCAAGAAGGAGGAAGAAGAAGAGAAAAAGAAAAAAGAAAAAAAGAGAAAAAAAATAAAAAAATAAAAAAATTAAAGGAAATAAAAAAATTTAAAATCCTACCAAATACATTTCTATCCCAGGAATAGACATTTTAGACAGTTACCAAGTGCATTCTTTTTCTAAGAAATTGTTGTCGGTAATAGAATTAAAAAAAATTATTTCTGTTCAAAAATTATTTCCGGGAATAGAATTGTTACCAAACGCATCTTTACCCAATCAATTTTAAACCTATCACACATATGTTGGCTCAGTCATAAAATTTTCAAATTTTCTAATTTATTCCTACACTTTTGCATAATATTCCAATGTAGTCATTTCAACCAATTTTCGCTGAAAATCGCTAACGTTGGTCTAGTCATTGCCAATTGTCTTATGTGACACACAATCACGCCAATAGTTTTTGGCAAAAATTAATTGAAATGATTATATTGGAATTTTATGTAAAGATTTAAGATTAAATTAGCAAAATTGAAAAAAATATTAGAACTGAATTAACGTCAAAATATTAATTTACTCTAGCTCGAGTGACTAGGGAAACTTTAGTTGGAGCCAAAGACCATGAACCACATCATGCTTGAAACGAATCCATGGTCAAGCTTAAGTTCACAATTAAGGGGAAAATTTCAAATAAAAGGATGAAGTGAAGTCGTTTTCTCAAAATAAGACTAATAACAAATCTTATATCAAATAAGAGCTTGAATTGGTCAACCTAATTTCAAATAAAACCCTGAGCTCATGGCTGGCCAAATCTTTACCGGTATACTTATTTCGCCAACTAGATTATGGACAATTTTGTCCAAAATGTTGTAAGGCACGTTCTTTCCTAAGGCTCCGTTTGTTTCGCGAAAAATATGGCGTTTCTAGAAAATATTTTCTAAGAAGTCATTTTCTAGGAAAATATAGTTATTTTCCGTATTCGAATGAAACTTGAAAATGAAGTAGAAAATATTTTTCACTGTTCGGTAAGGAAAATATTTTCCTCCGTATACTCTTTTTCATTTATTTATTTTATTTTTAAAAATTGAATTTTCATATTTTAAAATCAATTTTTAATTATTTTATTTTTTAAAATTGATTATTCAATTATTATTATTATTATTATTTTCTTTTTGCCTTTCTTTTCTTTGTTTTCCATCTTCTTCTTTCTTGGTCGGTTTCTGGCCACGGCGATGGCTTGCGACCGGCCACAGGCGAGCCTCGAGCTCACCGACAAGCACAAGGCTTACCAATTTGGCGACACTCGAGTCCAGCGAGGTCGAGGCTCACCAAATTGGCGAGCGCGAGCTAGTGGCCTACGAGCGGCGAGCCTCATGCTCGCCGGCGAGCTTGAGGCTCGCCTATGGCCAATCGCCGGCCGTCGCCATGGCCGGCAACGGCCAGAAAGAAGAAGTTGTGAAACAAAGAAAAGAAAAAGAAAAAAAAAAAAAAAAGAAAGGAAAAAAAGAAATAGAAAAGAAAAAGAAAGTTCAAAAAATAATTTGAATTAAAAATGAAAAAGAAAATTTAAAATAATTCAAATAAAAAAGAAAAGAAGAAGAAAAATGGGAAGAAGGAAATGAGGATTTGTAGAGGTGTGAGATAAAAGAGATCAAGTGAGGAAAATGTTTTTCCCAAGGAATTCATTTTCTATGAAACGAACGCCGAAAAATCCAAAAAACGTTTTCCTGAAAATTATTTTCTGTGAAAAGAACGGAACCGAAGAATCTTTTATTTTTCCTTTACGTTGAAAATGAAAGCTAAAAACCTTTTCATGGACCAACTTCAATTCGGGTATGCTAGTTCTTTTCTTTATTTGTGTTTTTCATGTAGGCCCGAAAAATCCTTAATATCAAACTTTTTACGTTTATTGATGAAATAGGGAACTTGCTATAAAAATTGTCTTTTTGTCTACTTTCTCTCTGTATAAAATAATTAGGTTGAATTTAATCATTTTCCATGACAAGAGGGTATTGTTTACCTTCTATTGTATGATTCAAAATATTTATAATTAAATTGATAAGAGTACACAGATTTAAGGTCTTTTAGACAATTTTCGCTATATTAATTAGATTGAGTAGAAGTCCCACCAAATGACGCACATCGAGTAACGACACTCATTAACTTTAGATGTTGCTAGGTGTATTTTCTCATGAGCTGAAAATGTTAAGTGATCCCAAAGCACTCGTCAGCGTGGTCCTAGACCAATCATGAAGCACCATGTGTATTCATGCGACACTATGGGCCCGGCTTGCCAAGATGGAATTTTTGCACATAAAATAAGAATCTTTCTCTCTCATTTACCTTGCATGCTAGCCAGCTCTCTCTCTCTCTTCTCTGCACGCTTTGCACACATTTATTATATTCTCTCTCCTCTCTTCTTTGTTCTTTCCTTCTAAGAAGAGGAAAAGCCATTCCTCTCTCAAGCGAGCAAGGCTTTCAAATTTTGAATCTCTACTTTCGCTCTCATTTGCTACTCCGCGCTTGTTTTTGCTACTTCGGCATTCATCAAGCAATCGCTCCCCGCCGTTGCTTGATGCTCGCTCCATCTCTGCTCCTGTCGTAACCTATCTTGAAAGAATGGAAGCTTTGGCTCGAGTGTTGCACAATATTGGTAAATTTGCCGACACACATGCCCAATATTCACCACAAGCTCAAGTTTATACATAACTCGCATATTTATATACCATCATACCATGTTTCATCAACCATTGAGTGTTATATAAGATCTCCTCTACATCAATGAGAATCTAGTAAAGGGAACCCGCCATGTTAGGCTAAATAGAGTTTGCCCCTCCTTTCCCTGCCTCTTGGGCTGTCAAAGTGTGAAACAGTAGAAAAATTGGATCTAAGACCTAACTTCTGCGAGGCGAGCTCTTATTGTTGGATGCAAATTGCGCAATCCCAAGATCTCCATAACCAGAACAAGAACATCCATAATTGAGTAGAAAGATTAACGCACCTGTTTTGGAATCTATCGATCTTGAAGCGGAAGCGGAAACACAATGTTCCACGCGCAAGTCCTTCTCCTCTATTGCCCTCCGTATCACTGGCTCAATGAGACGGCCCCCTCACCTTTAGCGTTAGGTAAACGCCCCTTAGGTGAGGATACATGTGAGAATTAGGGTTAGAGGAGAGACTTAGCGCTATTTATAGAGTTTCTAGCTAGGCCCCCTCATTACAGGCCAGGCTCAACTCGGCCCACACTAGCCAGCCCATATTAGACTAATTAAGAAACCTTCTATCTCACCTTAGACCAACCCCGTAAAACGGTAAACGTTAAACGGTAAATTACAATATCAATTAATGTAGTTCACATTAGGAAAACTCTTACATTCTCCCACTTGGACTATATTAATTGAAATCATCTTGTATGTGCGCACATTGGTCTAGAGATAATTCTTAATAGTCAATCCTATCCCATAAAGTCTCAAACACCGAATCATGGCGGTAACTGCATGTATACACACATAGCCTTCCATGGTCACGAGTGTTTTCTACTCTATTGATATGGATCAAATATGTAGTGTGTCAAATGGATAACATCTCTCATAGAGAGATCTCATTTGTCAGTCACCATTCTCTTACCTTAAGCGTCACAAAAACTTGTGCCACTAGAGAATGTCCATTCTCTTACCTTAAGCGTCACAAAAAACTTGTGCCACTAGAGAATGCATTTATGGTTCCATGAACCCACATATGTCTTGTCCTTACGGTTAACCATTATTTATGTATAACAAGACATATGGACAAGGCTAATAACCGGATGCCCCTAGCCTTCACTCAAGGTTTATATAATATCTTGAGACTTTATCAATATGTATTCAACATAATAACAATACATTCAAAAATACTTTATTGAATGCAAAAGTTGATATATATCAAACCGTTACAAATGTAACGAACATAAATGAAACATTTATCAAAGTAAAGCCAAAATAGCTCCCACTAAACAACAGCATCTCATGATGCTCCTAGGCCCATGCTAATGACATGTCGCTTAAAAAACACATGGGCGTAGACCTTTAGTTAGTGGATTTACAACCATATCATCTGTGGAAATATGTTATATTAAAACGTCACCTTTTTGTACCGTTTCTTTTTGGTCAAAAATTTTGACCACCATATATTTAGACCCCTTGAGATCTTTGTAGTAAATAAATAAAACTACAAATTTGTTACCTCAATACAACCGTATGGGTCTATCCATAAAGTTAAAACGATTAACTCTTTCATGAGGTTCCGGAGCCTAATAGCCCAGGTAACAGTCTAAAAGAATGTTACAAACTCTACTTATATAGTAGAAGATGATATAGAACTTTATTTACTGCACTTCCTATTAACATAAATATGTATTTTGTTATTGATCTCATGTCATCATAACAGCTAGCAAAGTTTATATCTAAATACCCTACTAACTGTAAGAATTGAACATATCCACATATTAACATATAATATTTTATCCTATTTAAGTACCTTAAAACCTTCTTGGCAACAACACAATAATCGCGTCCTGAATTTGATTGATGTCTGCCTAGAAGTCCCGTCGCAAAGACGATATTTAGTCTAGTGCAAATTCGAGCACTAACACAAGGTACACCCTCTAATTAGATTTTCTCAATATCTAAATAAGGACAATGTGATAGATTCAATCCATCACCCTTAACAATAGGAGCAATTCCTGGATTGCAATAATGTATATTGAATATTTCCAATATACAATCAGCAAATGTCCTCCGAGAAAATCTAATATAATATGGCAAAAACAATCCTTACAAACCTTAGTATAAATGATAAAAGATGCCTTAAGGTCATTACTTGAAAACAAAATATCATTTACATAGTGTATGAGAAAAAATAAATTTCCTCCCACTGACCTTGCAATATATAGAATTACTTTGTTCTTAATTGAACAAAATAACAACACTATGAAACTTTAATAATATTGTCTGGAAACTTGCTTAAGACCATGAATTAAGACTTTTCAGTCTACACACAAGTTTACTTGAATTTGCTACAAAATCTTTCGATTGCACTATATAGATTTTGTATCTATTTGGCGTAACTCCATATAAAAAATAAACTATCAATGCCACGTTCACTCTGAGAGAATCTATAAAGAAATAATTATTTCTTCACTAACTATCCACCACTCTTTCAGAGTAATATTATTATTATCCCTTTTTTTATGGCGTTTAATCACATACTTAATTAAGAACAAGAAACGACATTTATATAAGTTGCTAAAACAACCATGTAATGAATATTGTAATCATGCTCTCACAAATAGACTATATAGTCTGATGGTATAACTAATTGTCTTTCCCTAACAAATCTCCTTAATAAAGCTGCAACCACTTCATTCTGCACTTGAGAGGTTTAAGAAATTTCATTATAAACTATATCAAAAATAGTACCTTAAACCTCAACAAGTTTAGTCTATGGTACAGGAGATTCCATAATTATCTGTATAGATAAAGACAAAAACACAGTAACCCCCATCATACTATTATCTTTAATAGTTTGAGAGCAGCTATCCTCTACAATTACGTCGATCTTAAGAAATTTTAGAGTATGTGATTCCATAATTCTTGTATCTTCTTTAGGGTCATAAGATCAATACCCCTTTAACAATCTGGATAAGATACAAAATAATACCGAGTGGATCTGAATTATAATACACTTGAAATTGGATTAGATAATCTCACTTCTGCATGACACCCCTAAATTTAATATGATTCAAGTAATCTATGCCCAATCTATAACTCAAAAGTAGTTTATAAAACAACTTTGATAAGGACACTTTTGTATGTGAAAAAGTTGCTTTCATAATATCAACCCATAGAAGACTGGATAAATTAGTTTTACTCATCATACTCATCACTATGTTCATTATGATGATTCATGCCTTTTAGCCAAATCTTCTTGTCAGGATTTTCAAGCATAGTAATTAAATTACCACCTCAGAATTTATCAAGTATTTGACAAATGGCCCTTTAATTTAAATACTCATTGTCACTATTAAATCTAACAACCTTTAAGACTAATTCTAACCAATTTATTCTTTATCTCGGTTAATTTTACTTCCACAATAATCTATAGAAGTCTTTAGATAACCGTTAAGAGTAAATAGAAAAATTTTTGGAAACAACTTTTTCATCCTTATATGAGATGTATATATCATTAGGACTTAAACACAATCTTTGCAGATATGTCCTAATTTCAATATCAAACAAGACATAATTTCAAGCAACTAAGGCTTCCATCATCTTATAACAAAGTGCGGTTCGCGAGACAAACCTCTTTTCTAGTGTTCCCGAGAATGGAACGCTTCATGGACAGATAAGCAAATTTTATTGCATTCTCAAGCAACAAATCATATGTCCACAACTTAAAATTTGAAGCAGTAAAAACCTCAATAATAGTTGAATTATTAATTACAGAAAAAAGTGACTAAAATAACAAGCAATGTATATAATTAGCATCATGTGAGCAATGTGCAACTTGACACACAAGTACACATCCAGAGAGTTACATGCAAAATCACATAATCACCTTTGGGCGAGAATACATGATAAGCGGTTGTAAATTCCCCACATGATAGCGGTTATAAGAATATATTCCATTTTTTCGTGAATTCATCACCTTTGGGCATATGAATCACTAGAATCGAGTCACTCCTCCACCACATAATCATGTATCCCTCCATGAACTAATATATAATCACCCCCTTTGGGAGTATGACTACACATTAGAGCGGGAGACATCCCAATCATTATACGAGACCAAAATTTCTCAAACCCAATCAAGCGTGCCACTTTGGCGGTCACTTTGCTCAATTGAATCCTTGAAACTCTCTCATACCAGGGGATATAAATTTTACTCCTCACATACACCATATACATGTGATTTTAGCTTTAGTGATAGGGGCATCATATCACCAAAATCACATATCATGCTAATTACATTGCTTCATAAAAATAAACTTTATTGTAAAATATTGATGAATAACACTCATAAAATTCATGTTATAACATACCAATAACCCAGCACCTGTATTTCGAAAATCACAGAAAAATACAAGAAAAATACGCAAAAATACACTAAAAATACGCGTATTTAGGGCTTTGTATGTATTTTAACATCCATAAAATCATCAAAAAAATTAAAATAAATACACCACAATGTAGAGGATGAAGATACGAGTCCAACACTACTGATCACGCGCGAAAAATATATATATACAAATACAAATCTTCACAAACCCCATCATCCTCGTCGCGAACGAATTCGACATTGACTATCAACTGCGGGCAAACTTACCACGGTAATAGAACAAAACCGCCAAGAGGAGAAAGTCAATTCCGAAATCGAGACGGACGAGCAAAAGAGTGAGCGCGATGATCGACGGTTCATAATTCAAACGACACGACGTGATGCAAAGAGTGAAGAAGAAAAACGAAGGTAACGCTAGAATGTAACTTAAAATTCTAGAACTTTTTCTATGTATAAACCCTAGAATTTCAAATTTAAAATTCCCACTCAATTCTCAACAAAATTATACAAATTATATATGGTTGGAAAGATCTCGACATGTAGAACAAAAACCCCATGGTATCAGGATCATCCTAATTTGTGATTTTATTTTATTTTTATTGAACAAAAAATCTCGAAAATCACAAATTATGGCAAAAAACTTATGCGTTCAAGTTCTAGGGTTATGGAGGCTCTGATACCACATGTTGGATGCAAATTGCGCAATCCCAAGATCTCCATAACCAGAACAAGAACATGCATAATTGAGTAGAAAGATTAACGCACCTGTTTTGGAATCCATCGATCTTGAAGCGGAAGCGGAAACACAATGTTCCACGCGCAAGTCCTTCTCCTCTATTGCCCTCCGTATCACCGGCTCAATGAGGCGGCCCCCTCACGTTTAGCGTTAGGTAAACGCCCCTTAGGTGAGGATACATGTGAGAATTAAGGTTAGAGGAGAGACTTAGCGCTATTTATAGAGTTTCCAGCTAGGCCCCCTCATTACGGGCCAAGCTCAACTCGGCCCACACTAGCCAGCCCATATTAGACTAGTTAAGAAACCTTCTATCTCACCTTAGACCAACCCCGTAAAACGGTAAACGTTAAACGGTAAATTACAATATCAATTAATGTAGTTCACATTAGGAAAACTCTAACACTTATCTCTTCTAGTTCTTCCTCATCATCAACACCCTCGGCTACTGCTTCGTCGTACAAATTCCAAATTCATTGATACACGAAAAAAGTAAGAATGCAACAGTGATCGTTTCTCAATTAGCTTCCTACCCGCGAAATAAAAGAATGACCAAAAATAAGTTCCATCAGTAAGGGAACTAGCAGATATACCTCTACTGCAGTAGGTTGATAGGTTGAGCAGATTGCTTCACCTTTTGCTTCCTCAGTGCCTCTGGAAGTTGAGTAGCTGTCTCACCGGCTATGGCTGTCAAGACCTTATCAACCTCTTCGCCTATCTCCTCTTCTATGTCCTCCGTGTTGAGAGCCATGTCAACCGCGCCATTCACAAATTCTTCTATCATACCAGCCTATATATCATATAAACAAACTGCATTCAGCAATCAAATAAATACCTTTGCTATTCATATGCCGCAGGATGCAGGCTACTCCACAACCCATTGTTTTCACAACTTTACGATGAGAAGTAACAAAATATTTCACAATTTGCATTTCCAACTTTTTTCCACTTCGCAAGCCATATTCCAGCAAGTGAGCAAGAAATGGAGAACTAACATTCCCAAATTGCTCAAGATAATGCTCCTGAAGTATGCACTTTAAGGCAATGTTGATATAGTCGTTCATTTCATTATCTTATTTCTCATCCACTCATGAAGGTCCACTCATGAAGGTTCAAACTATCAGCATAATTTGAAAATGATAAAGCCGAAAAGAAGATAAAGTTTCCATTGTCTCTCAATGGCCACATACAGAAAAAGCTTGAATATAGGCATCGCCCTCGTTATTCTGAATATGAATGTTGACAACAAACGGAATATTAATATGCAAATACACAACTGACAAAACCCCCATAGGAGAGAGTGCATCATGCAAATTATAAAATCACATCAACCGATACAGGAAATGTACCTTGGTAACAGCCATTTCAGGAGCTTTCATAAGGTCATTAACAAGCTTCATAACCTCAAACTCTTAGACAAGTGCCCCACAGTCCAAGCAATTGCTGAAAATACAATCAAAATAAGTTAGTTAGAAAGGTGGAGAAAGAGATCTTATGCCAGAGAAGTAGAGCATTTTTCAGTTAGAGAAGTGGCAACATTCAGCCTAAGAAACTGAAATCTAATTTAAATATTACCATGCCACTCAGAAACTTGTCAACCACACATCTCCTACAGTAAAGGCAGTAAGAAGGCTGCTACCAATCTCTGTAGACGGATGATATAGCCGTAATTCTCAGCAATTTTATGCTTATTTTCGCCGGATTTCTTACAACGCCTAATTATCCCTGTCACAGACAAACCTCCTTGAATGCAAATACCCTCCATCAAGGCAAAGCATGGACACTTCACCAAATTAAGACAGCAAATTTTCACATAAAGATATTTATACGCAAAAATCTAAACTAACATAAGAAAACCATACCAACGGCATAAGGACAGTCACGACCAAAGTTTCACTCCCAAGACGAAAGACGGGAAGATGATCACTTAATCATCTCGCAAACCATGCCATGATAATATCTAGGAACAAAAATAATGCTGGAAATCATAACCACAAATTAAAAGATACCTCCGCACTAGCTTCATCTGCATCATTGCTTCGGGTTTGGACCACTCTGATTCCTCATCACCATCGTCATCCATGCTCTCCCATCTTAGTAAATGTTACTTGATGCGTGAAACAAGACCAGGACATCGAGGTCTACACATAATTGACTTGCTCGTTTTCATTCCTTTCGACTCCTACTTAATTTCATCGTTCTTTTACCACCATTGCCCCAGCATTCTTGTCCCATCGATCCAGCATATTGGTGTACACTTCAACACCATTTAAACTAGTTCAATGCAATAGTTCGCAATCAGATACACACGCAGAAAAATGGTCTAGCCCAAAGTACCGGGGACGTAGCCGAAGCTCTTAAGGCGTTGCTCGAGCTGAGCGAGGTCGCTCTGGTTCTTCTGGAAAACCTCGTTGCAGTGACGTAACAGGTCCCCAACCGACACCGTCCCAAACGACATGGAGTCGAGCAAATTGAGATCGCTGCTCGCAGCCGACACGCGTCGGTTCAAGCACTGAAGGAAGGTCGAAGAAGCCGAATCTGCGATCAAAAACACCAAAAAAATCAATCGGCTGAGAAGAAGGAAAACGCACGACCCGAAATAAAAATCGTCCCTTGCGACTTTTCTCGGCTCAATATCCGAAAGAAACGCAAAGTAACCAGCTGTAGCAAGTGAAACGAGAAGAGATTCAACTCAGTGATGCGATTCACAGCTATAATAGCTGGATGGAACGAGAAATCGGGAAGGAGGGGGGTGGGGGGAGAGAGAGAGAGAGAGAGAGAGAGAGAGGGGGATGGGACGGCGATCGATGGATTACTGGAGGGCGTCCACGCTGCTCTGCAGGTGGTTGCAGAAACGGGATGCTCCAGATCTCGGCCGCCACGGTAGATTAATGCGCGAAGGAAAGCCACGCCGGAGCAGAGACGGAGCAAGCAACGGAGCAAAGAGCGAGCGCCGGAGCAGAGAGCGAGGAAAGCGTCGGAGCAGAGATGGAGCGAGCGTCCGGCGACGGCGGGGAGAGGCCGCTTGACGAACGCCGGAGCAGCAACAAGACGCGCCGGAGCAGAAATTCCGCCGTGATCACATGGCGCTTCATGATTGGTCCGGAACCATGCTGACGGCTGCTCCGGGATCATCCAATATTTTGTCGGTCCTATTTTCTCTCTTCCTTCATTTCAAAATTTCATCCGTAATTAAGTTTTTTTTTTTTTAAAGGAATCTTGCGCTCCATGGTTGAGACTTTCCAGGCTCTTGGTGTTGCATTTTCGGGATTTCTAGAGATTTGGCTGACTTAGATATGTTCTTTTTTATCTGTTGGGCTGCGTGGGAATGCCCCTGCTTGTTCATTACATGGGAAAAAAGTCCGGTTCTGGGTATTTTTTTTTTTTGTCAGTCCTACTCTAATCCTATTCTACATTCACTCTCAGACTTTTGCCCTGCCTCTTGTAGGGCGTGGGAGTTGAAACCCACTCTTAAAACTTACGCGTCACCACCCCATCCCTCCTGAGAAGGTGGGGATTTGAACCCCTCACCTTCCCCTTCCATGTTGGAAGGGTGACCACTAGGGCGAATCCCAGTGGTTCGGTTCTGGGTATTTGACCAGGTGAAAAAAGAGAGAAAGAAAGTGTCTTTATGGGCAAATCGAGAATAGCATTTCATTTCAGAGGGGGAAGGAAGATTCATAGCAGTGAACTGAAGATAAAAATATGTCCTTTGTTTTTATATTATGTTGATGGAACCCAATGGTTTAGGTGGCGTGATCTTTGGAGGCATTTGTGAACTGAAGACTCGTTGATGGAACCCAGATGGAGAGAGCCAAGCTCGAGAACGAGCGAATGGTGC
This sequence comes from Eucalyptus sp. ANBG9806169, assembly GCA_014182395.1. Classification (NCBI taxonomy): domain Eukaryota; kingdom Viridiplantae; phylum Streptophyta; class Magnoliopsida; order Myrtales; family Myrtaceae; genus Eucalyptus; species Eucalyptus sp. ANBG9806169. The sequence continues at coordinate 1,784,556 of CM024582.1, forward strand.
TTCTCATCCGCCAGAAGGAGCTCCAATTTGCTCCATCTTCAATAGCAGCAGTAACATTCATCCAACAAAAGGAGCGGCGGCAGCAATGAGGGTTGAAAAGCGAAGGATTTTGAAAGAAACTAAAAGCAAATAACTACACCTCACGCAATGCCTTTGCCCCCAATTCAAAAATCGTTTCAATTGTGTCTTTCTTTTTTACCTCCGTGATTGGGCTGAGGTCCAGTTGCGCTTGCGGCGTGTGACCGGACGGCGGCTCTGCAACTGGGAAGAAAGCTCCGACCACCAACCCAACCATGGCCGATTCGAAGGCGGAGACCGCTGTATGACTTGCTTGATGGAGGATTTATAGCTTTCGACCCTATTCTTATAAAAAAAAAAAAATTCAACTCTTTTAAAATGGCCATCAGAAATTGGTTGGTCCTCCATCGATTAGTTAAATTTTGCTTGTACTCATTGACTAAATTTTGCTATCTTTATTCCTTTTTTTTTTTTTTTTTTTTTTTTGGGCATACACTTACTGGTGGAGAGGAAATCACAACATGTTAGTCTGCTTGTTCCACGAGTTATCGAGGATTTCTAAAGAAAAACCACCTCTAGTTCAATTCGTAGTGCATGCTAGCGGACTTTTTAATAAATTTTGCGTGGTAGGTTCTGAGATTTTTCAATTGACTGAAAAGTGAAATGCGGTATGTACAAGTCTGATACCAATAGATGCCTTAAAGCTTTTACTTGTATTTCAACGACCGCAAAAAATGGCGTTAGCAATCACGGTATTTTCGCTTTTTGTGTCGGTTAGTTCTCTGTAATTGGGATATGCTTGGAGTTTTCCCTTTGTTCAATACTTTTCTTTTTGCTTGGATGCTTTTTCTTGTGTGATATGTCTAGAAGATTAAGGTGATTTGTGTAGTTCCCTTCCTTTTCATTCAGACGTTAGAATTCTAGGACTAAGACAGGCCAACACAAGTTGCTTCTCTCTTGACACATAGATCACCAATCACCAACCAAGATAACTCATGTTGGATTTGTGAGATGGGTTATTGAATGTTAAAGCTACTAAGATTGTGTTTCCTGAGTATAAAATGCAAGTACTTGTCTAGTCTGCCTTTTGGTTTTTAAAGTGCTCTTGTTGTGGACTTTATGCAGGAAAATTCACCATCATTTGGATCCCTGACCTACATTGTTGCTAGCTAAACATCTCTAAACTCTCATCATCATATTGAAAGCTAATTCATCAATTCCCTATGATTGGCCACCATTGTTCAATTTTTTTAAAAGATTTGTAATCCTTGTACAGATCTTCTGTCCATCTTACTCTAATATTTGGTTCAAGTCCATTCATTAGTGATTTTTCTAATATATCTTGCCTCATGCTATCAAAATATTCTAAATCTGCTTTTCTTTCATACCCGTCTTTTTTCTTATGTTGTTTTGTCTCTGAGTTTATTAGGTAGGAATTTGTTTTTAGATAGAAGATGACAACCCCAGAAGAAAACAACGATGTGAAAACTCTGGAAACACAGCCCAACAAGTGGAGAAACAAGAAGTCGATCACCTGGGAACACTTCACAATAGAAATTGTGAGTCCTGGATGTAGAAGGGCATGCAGCAACGCAAGCAAAGTTTTCGCTTATGGTACAGGCTCAAAGGTTGCTAGCACCAACCAACAAAGTAAGATATAATGAATCATTGAATGAACTGATAATGTCATGTGCAGAAATTTCAGAATTACCTAAATCCATTGGGGATTTGAGAAACTTGAAAATTTTGAATATTGCTTATTGTAAGAAATTGAGTAGTTTACTTGGTACTGCTAGCAAGTTGGGCAAAGTCAAAGTATTAATTGCCTCATTCTGCTGGAGTCAGGGAGGGGAAGTTTCTATAGATGGGTTGTCTTCACCGAATATCCTTTGATTAAGTTATACATGCATTTCTAGCTTCCCCGATGCAAACTGCAAAGCTTTCTTGTCTCAAAGAACTTGATTTAAAGGACTGCGGCATGATTCAGTAGCTACCAAAGCTTCCTATCCATTTAACAGATCTAGTAATCACCTGTCATCTTCGCACATTGCCTCAACTTTTTTGTTTAATCCATCTAAGACAGCTCAGTTTTCATGATTGCAAATTGCTAGAATCTATGCTAGAGCTTCCCTTAGGAATATTGAAGCTCAATGTCTCCGGGTGTGATAAGTTGAAAGAGTTGCCAAGTTTGTCAAGTTTGGAACTCTTGTCAATATTAGATATCGAAGTGTGCCAAGAGCGGACAGAAATCAAGGATCTGGAAGGATTAAAATCCTTAAAAGAGCTTTATGTAATTGGATGCAACAAGTTGTCCAACCTAGACGGTCTTAAGCATCTAGAGTCTTTGAGATGCTTGGGAATGGCGGGGATAAGTCCTATCCACATGCAGGGAGTTGTTGAAACATCTACAGTTGGATGGTCCAATGGTGAATGATGATCTATTTTCAAGGCTTTGACAGATTCAAAAACCTAGGAGTTGACAATCTAAAGTGGCCAGTCCCTCATAAGACCGGACCTTTCACGGTTAAGATGTCTGAAGCTATTGATGGCTAGCAATTGCCACAATCTAATCGAAATTAAAGGTCTTGAGAGGTTGAAAAACTTGGAAAGATTGGATATCAAGGGGATCAAATCCATTGAAACATTACCAGACCTCTCCTGCTTCGATAAGCTGGAATTTTTGGGCATCGGAAAGTGTTGGAAACTTCATGATGTTAAGTCAAATTTGTGGATAGATCGTAAAATGAGGGAGTCAACTGCAAGGCCTCCACATCGGTCGAATTTCAAAGATCGAATGGAATGATGAGGGGTCAATTTTGCATGAACTTGTGAAGATCACAGAGCTCCATCATTAAGACGTTCAGGGATGCAACTTATAGGAATTTTATTTGTTCATGGCACTCCTACGGCAGAGAAAAATTGGTTCATGAAAAAGAATGCTTCGATCAGTCAATCACTTTGGCCACAAAGTCGGAACAATTCACAACTCCCATCAAAGGTAAATAAAGCGGGTGCACTATTCATTGTCGAGATGTATTGCTAATTTCATCAGCATTTCATATGCATCGTACTTTTGTCTTTGAATAGTTCGTGGAAGTTGACACAATACTTCAGGGGTAGTCATACTCTGGATCATTGGAGGCATTAAGATGGGTCATAGTGCCTCATCAAATTCTACGAACCTTAAAATGAATTTACCAACGTTCCAATGAATAAATTAGCTACTGACTTTTTCTCAAATTTTACAAAAGCACTCTAATAATTTTACAAATATGTCAATAAATTAACAAGTTTGTAACTTCTTTCATTATGAAATTTATTTTTATCAACTAAATTTTTTCTGTAGTTAGTGTTAACAATTTTTTTTTGGTTATAAGCGAGCTTTTCATTCACGGAGTACGAGCCCGCTTACATTAAAAAGGAGTATCAACTAGTTTATCGCGGACCTATTAATTAGTGTCCCCTCAAAATCACGACAAACGCACGCTATGGAACCTTCGGAAGATCCTTCATGGGAAGTTCTGTCGATGTTTAGCTTGAGGACTCGATGGTTTCCATCTTATGGGTAAGTGTCCCAGGTTGTTTCTATTCTCTGATTCGCGGCCATTCCATTTCGAGAAATTCATATACGTAGCCATGGTAGACGGCATTGTTGTTGCAGGATCTGGTAAGTGATGCTTGAAAATAGAGGAATATCTCCATGTGCAAATGTGCCAAAAAGTGACCGCGATCAGTTCGAAAGACGGGCTTTAAGGTGATTAGCAATCTTTAATAGCCATCCCTTCAATTGAAATAGCTTCTTGCTTTGAAATCTGAATACCAATCTCAAAGGCCAACCTTATCTATTTTGACCTTTGACTGAGAAGGAACAGATGTTTAACAGTTTCAGGTTCCTATTCGCAGAGAGGGCATATCGACTCAGGTAGAATCTTCCTTCTGAATAGGTTTTCTCTTGTGGATAGGGCGTTTTGGCACACACTTCACGTGAATACCCTTATTTTGGGTTGAGTTCTTTAGATTCCATGCCTTAGTTTAGAGGGCTTTTGGAGTTTGATAGGATGATGAGGCTTGATTTGCTTCATGCTTAGTCTCAATGTCATGGAGTTGGTTGTAGCCACTATTAACAACGTAGCCTCCTGCTTGGTTGCATGTCCAGACTAGCTTGTCTTCTATCGGTCTTGTTGGGAGTAGGATAGCTAGAATATTATTTCCTATATGCTCATCAAAAAGAGAGAGCAGCATGTGCTCATTCCATTGCGCTTTTTCAACATTTCTATCATCCCATTTCAACCAGTTTATTCTTGAGTGCATACCCCAGTACATTTCTCCTTGTTTCCATACATCTTCAATTTGCATTTCAGTTGCTACATTTTGTCCCTAGCATGATGCAAGCTCTGCTCATTTGCTAACTCCTAAAGCTCCCTCTTCAAGCAGCTGATTTGACTATTAGCAGTAGAGAACTTCTGCTGGTCCACTTTTTTAGGGCCTCTATTAGTTTCTTCCTAAAGTGTTCATTTCCATGCCAGGAGTATTCCACACTGAACTTACTAGCTGACCACATTCATTATCTTTGAGCCAGCATGCTTCAAACTTCATTTCTCTCTTTCCTTTTGCAAGTTCCAGCTGAGAGTTTTAGCAAGATAGGACTGTGGTTGGAGCCTATAGCAGGTAATGCATATTCTTCCACTTCTGAGATATCGCTCTCCATTCTACATAGCATGGAGGTCTATCTAGTCTTTCTTTCACAAAGGCATCCCCAATCCTATTATTTGTCCATGTAAATGCGCATCCTTTGCATTCGAGATCCATTAGAGAGCATGCATTTATAATGTTTAATGTCTCGAAAAGCCACTAACCTATGGTGCTCCACCATATGCTAGTCAACTTTTTCCTAGTGATACAAAAATTCATTGAAGTCTAGTCCCCTCCCGCCCCCCCCCCCCCCAAAAAAAAAAAAAAAAAAAATCGAAGGAAGCTGGTTTTGGAGATTGATTATTGGAGCATGTACAAAGGTAATTCTCATCTGTTTTCCACTATCTATACAATTGAGGTTAGACATTTCATTTGTGACTGATTCCATTATTAGCGCTACCCCCATCACTCTGTAAAACTGCCGACCTCCTGCTTTAATTCACCTCCGCACTATTCTGGAATTGGATTCCTTTCAAGCTCATGCCATAGGTTCTTGATCGAAAATAATGATGGGCCTCTGGAGAGCCTCAATGCCAAGTCTAGGGTGTGCCCAACCCCTAACAATTCCAACATAAAATTTTCATAGGAACCTGGAACTCATGACCCCTTCCATAGGTAATCTATGCACTTGAATCCAGGACTTGTATTTGTGTAATTGTAACTGTACTGCGAAGTGGTCAGTGTCCATCGTTTAAGCACCAAAAGATTGCTAGAGAAAGACCAAGGCTTTGTTTCAAGAATTCTGTTCATTTCATTTTTAGACTTAAAGGTAAAGCTAAAGTTCTTGAGTCTACCCAATCAAAGGTAACGGAATCCACTTTCCATGCCCTCGTCATAGTGTTTTGGAAGGCATGGAGATTGATATTGGGGTTGTAGAACAATTGCCCAAACAAAGTTAGACGACATTCTTATATTCTCTCGGTTGGGACCATACCATCTATCTTAGCCAGGCCTTTTTCTGACCACAAATTGCCTAAATTTCCATAGAGGATAGTAACTCAAGAATCTGAGGTTTCTAATTCTTCCATCGAAATTGCACGAGAGGCAGACATCTTACTCCCTATGAGAAAAGTATAGCAGAAGCAGCTATTCCTGTATATTCATCCTCGGGATTGTATCCAAATATAGCGTATTGGCAAAATGATGTCTAGAGATAATGCGGTGCTCAGGGAGGCTGATGGGGTAGTTGGGGGATTTTGGGTTGGGGCTTATGTAATGGGTTGATAATTGGGCGAGGATTAACCAGGGTCGTTCCTTTCGGCTGGTATGATGGTCATTGATTGCATGCCTTGTAGGGTGTGATGTTATCGAAGGGAGAGTGGGTTCTATCAGAAGCTGGGTTTGGGTTAACTTGTGGAACAGTGAATATGGTTTATGGGAAGGTTGGGGATTTTAGTAAAGGGTCAAAGTTGAAAAGGAAATGAAAGATTTGCATCTTCGTAGAGACAAGATGACTGCTGTATTTAGCGAAGAGCATTAGGGGTTTTCTGGGAAAACTACCACCATTGGGGTAGGCTTTCCATCAAGAGAGGATATTCACGGATTCCAAGTCAATTCGGTAAAAATTTTGGTGGATTGTAAAATGATAGATTGTAAAAGCACGGCGAACAGGTTTAAATTTACATTCCCATTTGAAGTTCTTATTTCTACAAGCCAAACATGTGTTCAAGGGAACAAAAAACCGGAAATGAAAATTTTTCCCTTCCATTGAAAACAAAAACTAAAAACTTTATCATTAACCATAAGGCCCCTTAGAACTTCAATTTGGATTTTTTGGTTCTTTTCTTTAATTTGTAGTTTTCATTTTGGGCTGAAAACTTGAACGTGGTCGCGCTTCATGCAGCAATTAGCAAGGCCACCGCATGGTCTTGATCTCGAACATCTATCTGTTGTGCAAAAGCCCACACTACTTGCCATTTGATGTAGGCCCCATGCCATCTTTGATAAGAATTTCTTTTTCTCATGTTCAGTAGTAGTTGATCAACCACCAAAAAGCCCCACATTAATGGACAATCCTACATCACATTATACACGAAAAGGAAAAAAAAAAAAAAAAAAAAAAAAACAGAGTTCTTTCTAGGGGTGAGCGCGGTTCCCGGGTTCTACTCGAGAACTAGAGAACCGCATCGAAGGGTCCAGTTTGTGTCTTGGTTCTAAAGAGGCCGGTTCCGGTTCCTGGTTCCATTTTTCTGGGAATCGGCGATTCTCGGTTCCGGTTCTCATAGGAATCAGAATCGGAACCGGAACCGAAACCGGAATTGGTTAGGGTTCCTAAAAACCCCCAAATCATTTTTGTTGTTTACCCTCAGTTCTCCTCTCCCATCGTTCTCTGCCTCTGCCTCTGCCTCTGCCTCTGCCCCGTCCCCGACGCTGCTCACCCTCGACGCCGCCACCAAATGCCGCCACCGGACACCGCTTGCCCTCGATGTCACTGTCGGACGCCACTTGTCCCTCCGCTGGACGCCACTCGCCCCCTGTTCGCCCTGCCCTTGTGTCCCTTGACGCTGTCACCCCTTGCTCGCCCAGCCGCTCAGCCGCTGGACGCCGCTCACCCTCGACGCAGCTGCTAGACACCACTCGTCCCCTCGATGGATGCCACTCGCCCAGCCGCCCCCGACGCTGCTCGCCCAGTCACTCCTGACGTTGCTCGTCGCTCCTTTCCCTGTCAACATATCCCCATTGATTGATACCGAGGGTAGTTAGATTCATGTCGTTGATCATGGTGCTCCTTCTTCTGTCAAAGTAGAGGTCAGTGTGCGACAAATGGATCACTTAATGCTTCATAGTTTTTTTTGTTTTGGTCAGTTAATGCTTCATAATTTAGGAAGTATCGATAGTTCTGGACTTCTTTTTTGTGAAATTTTGTCTGGTCTAGTCTGCATTTATGTTTAAGCTTCATCTTAATGGGAGATACATTAATTTGCTTATTGCTATTCTCATGTGGCTTTGTTTTTCTATGAGAAAATTAGGAAGGATCAATCTGGTTATTTACTACGAAAGGGTTCGAGGGTTCCCGCCCTTTCACTGTCCAAGCAAACCACTCCGGTTTTTTGGAAGGTACGAGTTACTGCATAGACAACAGAGTCTTTTAATGTAATTGACATAATTAATTTCTAACCATCTCTCTTTATGTTAAACCTGAACTACAGGTATCGAGGTTGGTGATGAGCTCGTTATTGATGGAGGCATGGCAAGTTTTGAAGTCATTGAAAAGATTGGGAATGATTTGAAGTGCAAGTGCACAAATTCTGGTTTGTTTCTACCTTGCACAAAGTTAAGCTTTTGGAGAGATGGGAAGCTTGTTAAAAGGAATTACAAATTGCCTACTCCGTCAAGAAAGGTGGATTTCATAATCCTGGTTTCTTGTTTATATTCCTTGGACAATACTATTTTCAATAGTTCTTTAACGCTTTAAGTGTCTTGTTCTTGCTTCAATGTGGACATTCTGCGTGGTGTTATTCATTGCTAGGTCATTGAATTTTATAGTCGACCATAAGAAAACATGAGAAAAGGAGAAATCCTAGATCCACATGCATTTCCATTTGTGCTAAAATTTGGAAGAAATAAAGGACAAAAGTTGATTCTGGCAAACCATTAATAGACCTAAACCTCGCAGCTTCATTTATAAAATCTTGCTGCAGCCCCTTATTTCCTTTCGTCTAAAGTAGGTGATTCATAATATTGTCAGTTGAAGAGTTCTCCACGGGTTACACATACTATATCAGTATTTATATTGCATGGGATGGGGCTGAAGACTTACCACATGCCCTCAGCACTTCATAGTAATGTATTGATGCCGTTACCATCTAAATCATTGATACCTTCACATTTGATGGAAATAGCGGTGAATAAGAACTGAGTAGTGAGCTTTGTTTTACAAGGATGGATATGAAAAGGGACTCATCTGCTGAGAAGGTATATTACTGGAGATGAGAGGATTACCAAGCTGGTGTTCTCTCTTCTTGATTCCCACTAATTAAACAATAGAGTACATATGTCATAAATTCTAATATGATGCTCCTTGGTCCTCTCATTGTCATTAAATAATCTGATTGGTGTGCATAGATGGAGAAATTGCACTGCAAGCCTACAATTGATGATTTCAAATACAAAAAATCCACGAATTCCTTTCAAGTTTGTTACTTCACCGTATTATATGGTTGATTTGCAGGATTGGGCTAATATAAACTTTGGAATTGATGAAGGTGTAGACTTCATTGCAATGTCATTTCTAAATGATGCTGATGTTGTTCACAACCTTAAGGATTGCATTTCCACCAAATCATCCAAGTAAGTTGAAGTGGTGCATGAAGTACGTAAGAAAGGAAGTCCTCTAGTTTCCTTTCATACTATCATATGTAACCACTAGATATTTGTCATGCCCCGATCCTTGGGCACGCGCCCATCTCTCTTCTTGGTCGATTTTAAAGTGCGATATCCCAGGACTAAGTATCGCCGACCCTTTCATTTTATTATGCATGCGGAAGCAGTTATAAATCCCCAAACAATAAAACAATGGGATAGAAAAGCAGGCCATATTTTTCATATTGAAATTCACAACTATACTTTTAATTATTATGTTATTTATTTATTGTTAAGTTTATGTTTTGCAAAAAAAAAAAAAAAAAAAAAAAAAAAAAAAAAGATTAACTTCTCTCTGTTTTATCCAGGTTAATCTTTTTTAGAGATCATCTTTCAAGAGTTTAATCATCAACGTCATCTATGGACTTATCTTACAACCAGGGGAGTTTTCTTCTTTCTATTTCTATTTTTCGCATTGAGGACACTTTGCTTCATTCAAGTTTGAGGGGGGGGGGGGAGACAAAATTTTTGGCTAAATTTTTTTTATCACGATTACATTCCTGATTGTGAATTTTATTTAAACTTGCAATTGATGTGTGAGTTAATTTTAATTCTGATTATGTTGATCCACTTACTGAACACTAAAAGTCCTTAATTTTTGAATTGTGTGTAAATCTAGAGAATATTCATGTGAAGTATGTGATTTTCTTAGATTTCACCCAAATCTTAGAATTTGTTTGATTTTCTCTTGAGGCGAAATCCTAAGCTAAATCTAACTGTGAAAATGATTTAGGCAATTTTTGGATCAATTGAGCCTTTCAAGCTAACCCTGTTTATTTATCTCTAGTCACCTTGTTGAGCCTTAATTATTATCCAATTTTTCATTGACACCCATATATGTTTAGCCTAGCCGTTATCAAATTATATCATTGTCTCATGTCCTATGAACACGTTGATTTTCTTTTTTGGATGAAAAAAAAAAATTATTTGAGCTTAATAGAAATTTGGGAGGAAGGATGGAGTATGAAAAAGAAAAACAAAGTGATTGCTATGGTTATTTGGGGTGTATTATCAAAAACAAAAACTGATTTTATGGTTCCCTATCCAACTTTCAATTGAGTGAACCTTTTGGATACTCAATGGGTTGGAAATTTTCATGTTATATTAGGAGGGACTTTGGGATAAACTCCACCTTAAAACTTAAAATTACCATTATCTCATCATTAGCCCAGCCTTACATTACAAACTGAGAAAAGTCATATTGATTTTTAGTTGGATAATTAGCTTACATTAGTAGAGAGAGGAATTAAAAGCAAACCTATGAGATTTGGTCGTAATTATTGAGAATTTTTGAGAGCTTGCATATCAATGTGAATTTATCTGGATTTTATCTAATTTTAAAAAAGATGAGGACTCTCACACACACACACTTGGATCACATGGTTAGAATTGGTTTTAACTTATAAATCAATTTCAAGGTTTGGATGAAATTTGTGTTTTTCTTTGAATTGTGAATTTGAGCAATTATGGAAAGATGTCATGAAGGAGGTTGTTAGCTTGAGTTTGTGTTATGTCTTCATTTTGTTCGAGGACTAGCAAAATGTTAAGTTTGGGGGTTTGATAACTCTATAAAAATAGAGTTATTTTACCTATTTTAGGCAACAATTAATGCTATATCTATGAGAAAATATTTGGATTTCCTTATGATTATTTGAATATTCCTTGTTTATGCAGAATAATGAGACATGGAAAAGATAAGGAAAAGAATGACAAAAATGAGGAATTCAAATCAAAAAGCAGTGGAAGATGGATATCAAATTAGGGAATCCTTAATTTTGTTCCCTAATGTTATCTGCAAGCATTGGGAGATAGATATCTTGGATATATCCTATAAATAAGAGAACATTGAGAGGGAGAGCAGCGAGGTTTCTGTTAGATCGTTTTTCATTGTTCTGAGATTTTTTCAAGTATTTTGAAGAGAATACAGAAGTAGAGACATAATTCTTGTTCTTCGATTCAAGATGTTGTGTTTGATTTATATTTTTATTTCTTCTTCTACTATGTCTTAATTTTCTTTTGTTAGGGTTACGATGTAGCCTAACCATGATGATGTGAATTTCATGATTTTTATGTTTTGCAATTAATTTCATTCATGTGAGTTCTATATTATTGTGCATAATGCTTTTGAGTGACTGGCCACCACTTGAATGATCTGATGTGTATGTTTGAGACTGAGAAATGATAATATGCAATTGCTCATTATAATATATAACCATGAATTAAACGTGGATATAGATATACCGCATTATTTGTGTAGCTTTCGGTGATAACGTGATCCAAAAAACTCATTGTAAACCGGGAATATTCATAGTTTTTAATACACTTATGTTTATTTTAATTCAAATAGAGATATAATAGATTAATAAACTGAGTAGGTTTACTATATCTAGAGATATGATAGTAAATAGATTAGGAAATTTCGCTATCACATGTTTGATATCGTTCTTGTATCCACAATAATATGAAATTCATATCTAGTGGTTATGGTGAATCGGATGGTCTAACATATTTATCTGATCGATTTATTGCATTTAGTTTCCAAATTTAGTTTTTAATTTATTCTAAATTATATTTTAAATTGTTAAATTTAAAATTAAATTGATATTTATATAATAAAGTTAAGATTAATTCGATGATTTTTAGTAATTGGTTTAAAATATGAAAGCATTCGCGACTATCACTTCCGTGGCATTTGGTACGATGCATGTGATCGTGCCTACCCACACGTGTCTTGTTCCCACCTACCTATCTTTGAGCCATGAGCATTGCAAAAATTATGCCATGGCTCAAATTTTTAATTGGAAAAAGAAGAAGAGGTCATCGGTCGCTTGGCTGAAAAATCATCTGGAGGTAACCTTGGAAGGGAATTCGTTCTGAACCTAGACATCATTTGTCATTCATTGTTGGGTACGGAAGCATAGTAGTGGTTACGGTGAATCGGATGGTCTAACATATTTATCGATCGATTTATTGCATTTAGTTTCCAAATTTAGTTTTTAATTTATTCTAAATTATATTTTGATTTGTTACATAAATTTTAGAATTAATCTATTTTAGTATTTAATTAGTTTATTAATCATCGATCTCCGTGGGACGATACTCTTTCTCATTATTATATTATTTGTTCGACACGTTCACTTGCGTTTAGAATTTTACGAAAACTCGACTACCCATTAAAAATTCAAAAAAAAAAAAAAAAAAAAATCCATCCATCCGAGTGATTGTGTACAAATCTAAGGAAGACGTTCCATTATTTCTATGCCGAATAGTAAAATATGTGAAACTTCTGAATCAGGTGGGTTGGGTACCATTCCGAATCAAAATACCATAAACGACCTCCTTTTTTTTATTATTACAAATTTGAAGACATGGCATAATTTTTACAATGCTCATAACTCAAAGTTGGATAGTCACGATGGTAACCTGATTCGGAACGGTACCCAACCCACGTGATGGGGGGCCATGAAATATGGAAAATTTTTACATATTGCTAAATGAGAGAAATTGAATAAATTTTATGTATTACTGAAAGGAAAATTTTACTACTCAAAATTGTGTGTGGGTGTGTGGTTTCTTTTTTATTTATCATTCTAAATTGCACATAGCGTAGAGATTAGTACTCGATTGATGAAATTCGAGATTTTGATGATGTTGGCAAAGTGTTCGTAGAGTCGTAGATAAGCGCTATCACGGCCAAATGTGAGTTATAATTTTCTCGAAGCACTTCTTTTGAAGGATGATTTACTTTCTCCGTTCAAAATATATTTGGTCTTGTTTATCCCCTTATGCAAATTCTTTCCATTTCATATTATCCATGAGGATGCTCAATTGGAAGAACGATTGCTTCAACTAACCCATACGTTCTCTTCCGCGGATTCCCTAAGTTCAGCTATCTCAGTCCCTTAACAATTCTTTTCATGGCAAATCATTAATATGTTTTCGATCAACTGCTATTTTTTCTTCACAAGATTCCCCGGCCATCTTGGATTCCTAAATCAGATTTACATGTGAAACTTGACCAAATGCGGAATATTGATCAAATTCATTGTGTCTGAAAAAATCATGTTATGATTGTATGTTATTTTCATTCAAGCGTCATAATATAGCAGTCGAGGTCCAAAATGAATGCGAAGTTCAAGTATGAGGCACTAGACCAAGGCAATGTACACAGGCCCCCCAAACAATCGCTGTCTAGATAGGTTTCTAAAAGGTGCACTTGCCTGTTCCTGATGGGGGGAAAGATAGTAAAGCAATGACGTAGACAAATAAAAGTGCATCCCCTCTTGTCCTTGTTTTGCTTTTCCAACTCCTGTTTGTACTCCATCCCCACCATGCACACCAACTCCTGTTTGTACTCCATCCCCACCATGCACGGACCTTGCTTTCATGGACAGCGAATGTCCTCTCATCCGCACAAATGCAATCCACTTTTTCACGATGACTCCAAAGAGCGAATCTCGCGAAAGTTTCAATAATTTCAGCTGCTGTATCGTATTATTGCCTCATGGGTCACTTCTGAAAACAATCTTAATAAAATATAATAATTTTATCAATCTAATCTTAATTTTTTTTGCGCTTGAAACATCAATGTAGCATTTACAATTAATTTATGTCGAGAATTATTAATGCGGCGGTCTAGTTGTCTTGGGTTGTCTTACATGGCATATTGTTAAGCTAGTGGTTTCGATCAAAAATTGGTCACAAGACTCGCAATGACTACATTGGATTATCGTATAAAGATTTAGAATTAAATTTTCGAAATTGTTAAATTTAAAATTAAATTGATATTTATATAATAAAGTTAAGATTAATTCGATGATTTTTAGTAATTGGTTTAAAATATGAAAGCATTCGCGACTATCACATCCGTGGCATTTGGTACGATGCATGTGATCGTGCCTACCCACACGTGTCTTGTTCCCACCTACCTATCTTTGAGCCATGAGCATTGCAAAAATTATGCCATGGCTCAAATTTTTAATTGGAAAAAAAGAAGAGGAGGTCATCGGTCGCTTGGCTGAAAAATCATCTGGAGGTAACCTTGGAAGGGAATTCGTTCTGAACCTAGACATCATTTGTCATTCATTGTTGGGTACGGAAGCATAGTAGTGGTTACGGTGAATCGGATGGTCTAACATATTTATCGATCGATTTATTGCATTTAGTTTCCAAATTTAGTTTTTAATTTATTCTAAATTATATTTTGATTTGTTACATAAATTTTAGAATTAATCTATTTTAGTATTTAATTAGTTTATTAATCATCAATCTCCGTGGGACGATACTCTTTCTCATTATTATATTATTTGTTCGACACGTTCACTTGCGTTTAGAATTTTACGAAAACTCGACTACCCATTAAAAATTCAAAAAAAAAAAAAAAAAAAAAAAACTATCCATCCATCCGAGTGATTGTGTACAAATCTAAGGAAGACCTTCCATTATTTCTATGCCGAATAGTAAAATATGTGAAACTTCTGAATCAGGTGGGTTGGGTACCATTCCGAATCAAAATACCATAAACGACCTCCTTTTTTTTTATTATTACAAATTTGAAGACATGGCATAATTTTTGCAATGCTCATAACTCAAAGTTGGATAGTCACGATGGTAACCTGATTCGGAACGGTACCCAACCCACGTGATGGGGGCCATGAAATATGGAAAATTTTTACATATTGCTAAATGAGAGAAATTGAATAAATTTTATGTATTACTGAAAGGAAAATTTTACTACTCAAAATTGTGTGTGGGTGTGTGGTTTCTTTTATATTTATCATTCTAAATTGCACATAGCGTAGAGATTAGTACTCGATTGATGAAATTCGAGATTTTGATGATGTTGGCAAAGTGTCCGTAGAGTCGTAGATAAGCGCTATCACGGCCAAATGTGAGTTATAATTTTCTCGAAGCACTTCTTTTGAAGGATGATTTACTTTCTCCGTTCAAAATATATTTGGTCTTGTTTATCCCCTTATGCAAATTCTTTCCATTTCATATTATCCATGAGGATGCTCAATTGGAAGAACGATTGCTTCAACTAACCCATACGTTCTCTTCCGCGGATTCCCTAAGTTTAGCTATCTCAGTCCCTTAACAATTCTTTTCATGGCAAATCATTAATATGTTTTCGATCAACTGCTATTTTTTCTTCACAAGATTCCCCGGCCATCTTGGATTCCTAAATCAGATTTACATGTGAAACTTGACCAAATGCGGAATATTGATCAAATTCATTGTGTCTGAAAAAATCATGTTATGATTGTATGTTATTTTCATTCAAGCGTCATAATATAGCAGTCGAGGTCCAAAATGAATGCGAAGTTCAAGTATGAGGCACTAGACCAAGGCAATGTACACAGGCCCCCCAAACAATCGCTGTCTAGATAGGTTTCTAAAAGGTGCACTTGCCTGTTCCTGATGGGGGGAAAGATAGTAAAGCAATGACGTAGACAAATAAAAGTGCATCCCCTCTTGTCCTTGTTTTGCTTTTCCAACTCCTGTTTGTACTCCATCCCCACCATGCACACCAACTCCTGTTTGTACTCCATCCCCACCATGCACGGACCTTGCTTTCATGGACAGCGAATGTCCTCTCATCCGCACAAATGCAATCCACTTTTTCACGATGACTCCAAAGAGCGAATCTCGCGAAAGTTTCAATAATTTCAGCTGCTGTATCGTATTATTGCCTCATGGGTCACTTCTGAAAACAATCTTAATAAAATATAATAATTTTATCAATCTAATCTTAATTTTTTTGCGCGAAACATCAATGTAGCATTTACAATTAATTTATGTCGAGAATTATTAATGCGGCGGTCTAGTTGTCTTGGGTTGTCTTACATTGCATATTGTTAAGCTAGTGGTTTCGATCAAAAATTGGTCACAAGACTCGCAATGACTACATTGGATTATCGTATAAAGATTTAGAATTAAATTTTCGAAATTGTTAAATTTAAAATTAAATTGATATTTATATAATAAAGTTAAGATTAATTCGATGATTTTTAGTAATTGGTTTAAAATATGAAAGCATTCGCGACTATCACATCCGTGGCATTTGGTACGATGCATGTGATCGTGCCTACCCACACGTGTCTTGTTCCCACCTACCTATCTTTGAGCCATGAGCATTGCAAAAATTATGCCATGGCTCAAATTTTTAATTGGAAAAAAGAAGAGGAGGTCATCGGTCGCTTGGCTGAAAAATCATCTGGAGGTAACCTTGGAAGGGAATTCGTTCTAAACCTAGACATCATTTGTCATTCATTGTTGGGTACGGAAGCATAGTAGTGGTTACGGTGAATCGGATGGTCTAACATATTTATCTGATCGATTGATTGCATTTAGTTTCCAAATTTAGTTTTTAATTTATTCTAAATTATATTTTGATTTGTTACATAAATTTTAGAATTAATCTATTTTAGTATTTAATTAGTTTATTAATCATCGATCTCCGTGGGACGATACTCTTTCTCATTATTATATTATTTGTTCGACACGTTCACTTGCGTTTAGAATTTTACGAAAACTCGACTACCCATTAAAAATTCAAAAAAAAAAAAAAAAAAAACTATCCATCCATCCGAGTGATTGTGTACAAATCTAAGGAAGACCTTCCATTATTTCTATGCCGAATAGTAAAATATGTGAAACTTCTGAATCAGGTGGGTTGGGTACCATTCCGAATCAAAATACCATAAACGACCTCCTTTTTTTTTTATTATTACAAATTTGAAGACATGGCATAATTTTTGCAATGCTCATAACTCAAAGTTGGATAGTCACGATGGTAACCTGATTCGAACGGTACCCAACCCACGTGATGGGGGCCATGAAATATGGAAAATTTTTACATATTGCTAAATGAGAGAAATTGAATAAATTTTATGTATTACTGAAAGGAAAATTTTACTACTCAAAATTGTGTGTGGGTGTGTGGTTTCTTTTTTATTTATCATTCTAAATTGCACATAGCGTAGAGATTAGTACTCGATTGATGAAAGTCGAGATTTTGATGATGTTGGCAAAGTGTTCGTAGAGTCGTAGATAAGCGCTATCACGGCCAAATGTGAGTTATAATTTTCTCGAAGCACTTCTTTTGAAGGATGATTTACTTTCTCCGTTCAAAATATATTTGGTCTTGTTTATCCCCTTATGCAAATTCTTTCCATTTCATATTATCCATGAGGATGCTCAATTGGAAGAATGATTGCTTCAACTAACCCATACGTTCTCTTCCGCGGATTCCCTAAGTTCAGCTATCTCATTCCCTTAACAATTCTTTTCATGGCAAATCATTAATATGTTTTCGATCAACTGCTTTTTTTTCTTCACAAGATTCCCCGGCCATCTTGGATTCCTAAATCAGATTTACATGTGAAACTTGACCAAATGCGGAATATTGATCAAATTCATTGTGTCTGAAAAAATCATGTTATGATTGTATGTTATTTTCATTCAAGCGTCAGAATATAGCAGTCGAGGTCCAAAATGAATGCGAAGTTCAAGTAGGAGGCACTAGACCAAGGCAATGTACACAGGCCCCCCAAACAATCGCTGTCTAGATAGGTTTCTAGAAGGTGCACTTGCCTGTTCCTGATGGGGGGAAAGATAGTAAAGCCATGATGTAGACAAATAAAAGTGCATCCCCTCTTGTCCTTGTTTTGCTTTTCCAACTCCTGTTTTACTCCATCCCACCATGCACGGACCGAGCTTTCATGGACAGCGAATGTCCGCTCATCCGCACAAATGCATTCCACATTTTCACGATGACTCCAAAGAGCGAAGCTCACGAAAGTTTCAATAATTTCAGCTTTAGTGCTGTATCGTATTATTGCCTCATGGGTCACTTCTGAAAACAATCTTAATAAAATATAATAATTTTATCAATTTAATCTTAATTTTTTGCGCGAAACATCAATGTAGCCTTTACAATTAATTTATGTCGAGAATTATTAATGCGGTGGTCTAGTTGTCTTGGGTTGTCTTACATGGCATATTGTTAAGCTAGTGGTTTCGATCAAAAATTGGTCACAAGACTCGCAATGACTACATTGGATTATCGTATAAAGATTTAGAATTAAATTTTCGAAATTGTTAAATTTAAAATTAAATTGATATTTATATAATAAAGTTAAGATTAATTCGATGATTTTTAGTAATTGGTTTAAAATATGAAAGCATTCGCGACTATCACATCCGTGGCATTTGGTACGATGCATGTGATCGTGCCTACCCACACGTGTCTTGTTCCCACCTACCTATCTTTGAGCCATGAGCATTGCAAAAATTATGCCATGGCTCAAATTTTTAATTGGAAAAAAGAAGAAGAGGTCATCGGTCGCTTGGCTGAAAAATCATCTGGAGGTAACCTTGGAAGGGAATTCGTTCTGAACCTAGACATCATTTGTCATTCATTGTTGGGTACGGAAGCATAGTAGTGGCAACACAAGAAAATTGTAATGAATAACTTGGGTCCAGGCATGCTTAACAGAAGATATAGTATGAATAATACAAAAAAAAAAAGAATAAAAAATTGTCACACAATTATCGCACACATAATTTATGATTAGTGAGGGCTTACACTTACTATTACAATTGATTTTCTCATATGACACGCAAAAACACGTAGTGCGAAGTCTTATATTTCTTTCCCGCACAGATGAGCCAACTCTTTCTTTTTCTTCTCAGTATTAATCTGATGCCTTATTATGTTTTTAAGAAATTAGGATTGAGCGAGGTAAAAGCAACTACAGTGTCACTTCAACTGGCCGATCGATCAATTAAATATCCGAGAGGTATTGTGGAAGATGTTTTGGTAAAAGTTGACAAATTTATCTTTCCTGCAGATTTCATAGTTCTTGACATGGAGGAAGATTTTGAGGTACCACTTATCTTAGGTTGACCTTTTCTAGAAACAAGAAGAGCTCTTATTGATGTACAACAAGGGAATTGATTCTTAGAGTTCAAGACAATCTTGTTTCATTTAATGTTTTTAAAGCAATGAAATATCCTTCTTATGATAATTCTTGTTTTAGAGTTGAGACAATTGACAAGTTGGTGAATAAGGTTTTACAGGAAAACATTTTTAAAGATCCACTTGAACCATGTCTGATTCGACCAAGGGACACAGACATTCAGAATGAGGAGATAGAGGACTACACAAATTTCATGGAGGCAATTCCACCATATTCAAGGCAAAAAGGAAATTAAATTTGAGGAGTTGGGACAACACATAACAAAGTCTAAACCATCAATTGAAGAGCCTCCAATTCTTGAACTCAAACCCTTACCTTCTCATTTGAAATATGCTTATTTAGATGGAGTTTCTTCTTTACCGGTAATTATATCTTATTCTTTGACATATTTGATGGAGGAGAAACTGCTCAGAGTATTAAGAGAGCGTACGGGTGCAATTGGATGGAAAATAGCTGATATTAAGGGAATTAGTCCTTCAATTTGCATGCACAAAATTTTGATAGAGGAAAAATATAAACCCACTAGCCAATTTCAGAGGCGTTTGAACCCGAAGATGCAAAAAGTAGTGAAAGCTGAGGTAATTAAGCTACTGGATGCAAGTATCATCTATCCTATTTCTAATAGTTTTTGAGTAAGTCCTGTACAAGTTGTGCCAAAGAAATGCGGTATGGCTGTTCAGAAAAACGACAACAATGAATTGATTCCAACTAGAACAGTTACTGGGTGGCGTGTGTGTAGGGGTTATAGAAAATTGAATGATGCCACTAGAAAAGATCACTTTGCTTTACCATTGATAAGATGTTAGAAAGACTTGCAGGGCATGAGTTTTATTGCTTTCTTGATGGATATTCGGGGTATAATCAGATTCCTATTGCACCAGAAGATCAAGAGAAAACTACTTTCACTTGTCCCTATGGTACTTTTGCTTTTAGAAGAATGCCCTTTGGTCTTTGTAATGCACTAGCTACTTTTCAGAGATGCATGATGGCTATTTTTTCTGATATGGGTGAAAAATATATTGAGATTTTCATGGATGATTTTTCCGTTTTTGGCTTATCATTTGATTCTTGTTTAAATAGTTTGGCTTTGGTCTTACAAAGATGTGAGGAGAATAACCTTGTTTTGAATTGGGAGAAGTGCCACTTTATGGTGCAAGATGAATAGTGCTCGGGCATAAAATTTCTCAAAACGGAATAGAAGTCGATCGAGCCAAAGTGGAGGTCATTGCAAAATTACCTTCGCCAAAATCTGTGAAACTTGTCAGAGGATTTTTGGGGCATGCGGGATTTTGTAGGCGATTTATAAAAGATTTTTCAAAAATTGCTAAACCTCTTTCTAATCTTTTGGAAATAGTTGCTCCTTTTAATTTTTCTGTTGAATGCATGCAGGCTTTTGACACTTTAAAGGAGAAGTTAATGTCAGCACCAATTATGGCAGCACCAAATTGGGATTTACCTTTTGAACTGATGTGTGATGCTAGCGATTTTGCAGTAGGAGCTGTTTTGGGACAAGGGAAGAATAATATTTTTCGAACCATATGCTATGCCAGTCGAACCTTGTTAGGTGCACAATTGAATTATTAAACAACAGAAAAAGGAACTTTTGGTGGTAGCTTTTGCTTTTGATAAATTTCGTTCTTATTTAATTGGCTAAAAAGTTATAGTTTATTCTGACCACTCTGATATTAAGTATATGCTGGAAAAGAAAGTATCAAAACCCCGATTGATCAGGTGGCTTCTATTGCTGCAAGAATTCGATTTGGAAATCAAATATAAGAAGGGGATTGAAAATGTAATTGCAGATCACTTATCAAGAATTCCAAATTCAAACGAAGAGGTAATACCAATTTTGGAAGAGTTCTCTGATGAGAAAATTTTTTCCATTAATTCCACAAAAATTCCCTGGTATGCCGACTTTGTAAATTATTTAGTAAGTAATGTTCTTCCTCTTGAATTATCATATCAACAGAAGAAAAAATTCTTTTCTGATTTTAAAAATTATTTTTGGGAAACTTTCTTATTTAAAGTATGTGCATACCATATCATAAGGAGATGTGTTCCAGACGAAGAGAATGCAAACATTCTACATCATTGTCGTGATGGAGAGGCAGGTGGCCATTTTGGTGCCACCAAAACTACAGCTAAGATTTTACAATCTGAATTTTATCGGCCCACACTTTTTAAAGATGCATACTCCTATGTAGCTTCATGTGATAGGTGTCAGAGAACTGGAAATATTTCAAGAAAAAATGAGATGCCTTTAAACAACATTATTGTGTGAATTATTTGATGTTTGGGGCTTTGATTTCATGGAACTCTTTACACATTCTTATGGAAATTTATACATCTTAGTGACGGTAGAGTATGTGTCTAAGTGGGTAGAAGCTGTAGCATTGCCGACAAATAATGCTAAGGTCGTGATCAAATTCTTAAAGAAAAATATTTTTACCCGATTCGGCACTCCTAAGGCAATCATAAGTGATAGGAGAACACATTTTTGCAACAAAAAAATTGAAGCACTTTTGAGTAAGTACGGAGTCACGCATAAGGTTGCAAGCCCTTATCATCCTTAGACTAGTGGTCAAGTAGAGATTTCAAATAGGGAAATCAAGAGAATTTTAGAAAAAAGAGTGAATGCCTCTAGGAAAGATTGGTCAATGAAACTTGATGATGCACTTTTGGCTTATAGGACAGCGTTCAAAACTCCAATTGAGATGTCTTCTTTTAGGCTAGTGTTTGGGAAGGCTTGTCACTTACCAGTGGAATTAGAGCATAAAGCATATTGGGCATTGAAATTTCTGAATTTTGACATGCAGTCTGCAGGTGAAGAAAGATTATTGCAACTGAATAAATTAGAGGAATTTCGCAATGAGGCCTATGAAAATTCTAAGTTGTACAAGGAGCGTACAAAAAGATGGCATGACAAGCACGTATCCATAAGAGAGTTCAAAATTGGTCAAAAAGTCTTACTTTATAACTCTTGTCTTAAACTTTTTCCAGGAAAGTTGCGGTCTCGATGGTTTGGTCCTTTTACAGTTACATAGGTATTCCCATATGGAACTGTTGAAGTTGCGCACGACACTGAGGGCACATTCAAAGTGAACGGTCAACGTTTGAAGCCCTACTTTGAAGGTGGTTACAACAAGCAGAAGACCACCATTGAACTTTATCCTTCAGAATAGCGACATTTGAGATAGTTTGGTTGAAAACTATAAAGCAAGTGCTTCTTGGGAGGCAACCCAAGCATTTTAATTATGTTATTTATGTTATTTATTTATTGTTAAGTTTATGTTTTTCAAAAAAATAAAGAAGAAAGATTAACTTCTCTGTGTTTTATCCAGGTTAATTTTTTTTTAGGATCATCTTTCAAGAGTTAAATCATCAAGGTCATCTATGGACTTATCTTACAACCAGGGGAGTTTTCTTCTTCCTATTTCTATTTTTCGCATTGAGGACACTGCTTCATTAAAGTTCGGGGGGGAGACAAAATTTTTGGCTAAAATTTTTTTTATCGTGATTACATTCCTGGTTGCGAATTTTCGCAATTCTTAGGAAAATTTAAATTTTATTTAAACTTGCAATTGATATGTGAGTTAATTTTAATTCTAATTATGTTGATCTACTTATTGAGCACTAAAAGTCCTTAATTTTTGAATTGTGTGTAAATCTAGAGAACATTCATGTGAAGTATGTGATTTTCTTAGATTTCACCCAAATCTTAAAATTTGTTTGATTTCCTCTTGTGGCGAAATCCTAAGCTAAATCTAACTGAGAAAATGATTTGGGTAATTTTTGGATCGATTGAGCCTTTCAAGCTAACCATGTTTATTTTTGGCAGGGCTGGTTGAGATAAATAATTGCTGAATGCTTTGTAGTAATGTCAGGTGGTTGTTGTCTAAAAATCAATAGTGCTAATGTCATTTGGGCCATAAATAAAAGAAAAGTAAGTAAGAACATGAGCGTTTGATAGTTATGTCTATCATTTTTTGTCATTTGCCGAAGTTCATAAGTTAATGATAAGCAAATTTATTGATGTGCTTGCCAAAAAAGAAAAGAAAAAAGAGAGCATAATTTCTTAGAGATATGATTTAAGCTTATAAAATGAAATATGTTTCATATATAGATCTAGAATAGATACGGTGGATCTATCCTATAGATAAATGTAAAAGTGGTTCTCCAGAACACTTTCAATGGATAATTCAGAGGCGATACTCTCCATGAAGGATGTCTATCTTAACTCGTTTTTGAACAATTTTCATTTTACTTTTCCACTTTAATTGAACTAAATATTTTTCAGCTTTAATTCAAGGGGCGTATAATTAATTTCAATATTGTGTTAATCTCTTATTCCAATGAAGATAAAGTATATTTCTTGCATAATTACTTCTTGTGATCACGATAATATGATTATAGTGGCAATATAGCTTTTATGTTCTTTTCTTTCATTTTTTTTAATGGGGGCGGTTGTTAAGGGAAGTAGGGACCACAAGAATTGCTTTTAGTCAATTAACAATCAAATTTTTTAGTCATAATTCGAACACGTCTCTAGATCCCAGTATAAACACATGAAATATATGAAACGACAAACCTACTTCCTCTTCCTGCCTCGCCTCCTGCTTTCCCTTCTTCCTCTTTACCAGCGAGGCTGTAAATGTATGCAGAGATGGTTGAATAGTTATTTGATGCTCAAAGCATTTGGGCGAGAGAGAGAGAGGAGAGAGCGTGTAGGGGAGTGATGTTTGAGCCTACTTTAGACATGTGCCATTATTTCAAATCCCTTCTTTTTTATTGTGCTGACTACATAAGAGGCACTCAATATTTTCTCCTACACAAAGGTTTGTTCAGCCAAGCGTTGCGTAGTGAAAAGCACTGCACAATATAGGATGAACGCAAAGAAAGAAAGTGGACGATGCAATGGCACTCTCCTTAATTGCATGCAGAGGAGTTCTAAACATGATGAATCTTATACTAGGAATTTTATATAGAATTGAGTTAATTTATTTATAAACACTTTAAATTTAGGCCTAATCTAGATGTGATTTAGCACTCAAGCGAACGTGTGAGCGATTGTAACTCTGATCCTACAATTATAATGGATTGTTCCTTGTTCAAATTTTTTAGATATCACATTGATTTAGATTGAAAGAACTGATATTTTTCCACGTTAATTTTATAACAGAATTTTTAATAATTGTTTGTGTTGAAGAGAAGAATTCAGGTAATAATTTAATGTACAGCTTTCTAGGCTCTTCCAAAGTGAATTTATCCATCCTGTAAAGTGGAGGTGTCAATGGATCACAGGTTTTTATTATACCAGACCCGACCCAAAACATTAGTCGAGTACACTCCCCATTTTACCCGTTTAAAGTAGACTGTTTGAAAGGGGGAGGTGGGGGTTCGAATCCCCACCTTCTCGGGGGGGTTGGAGTGGGGATGCATTAGTTTTAGGAGTGGATTTTGACTCACACGCCTTGCAATGAGGCAGGACAAAAGTCTGAGAGTGAGAGTTAGCATAGGCATAGAGTAGGACAGACCAAAAAAAGTAGACTGTTTTTTTTTTTTTTTTAACAATAAAGTAGACTATTAGGGTAGCTAATATTTTCTCCTAGAGAGAGACCAAACAATGCGTGTCCATTAGTGAATGATTTTCTGCGCGGCCTACGTGGAGTATTTCACTCACCCAATATTTTCTCCTCTCTCGCGCTCTACTCTCCTCCATAAATAGGCAAACTCTTCTACCCCTAAGCGTCCAAAAAGAGGACTCATTTCGAATTCCCCATTTCCTCAAACTACAACACAACGTACCACGTAAAAGATTACAAATCCAGACCACCATGTCGTCAGGAAAACACGTTGTCGTCATTCCCTTCCCATTCGGCGGCCAAGCTTGGGCCCTTGTCAACCTGGTCCTCAAGCTTGCCCCAGCCGCCCCGGATGTCCGCTTCTCTTTCTTGAACATAGCCAAGTCTAACAACCTCATCTTCCCTCCGCCGTTGAGAGCCAAGCTACCTAGCAACGTCCGAGTCTATGAAGTCAACGACGGCTTGCCAGACGGCCACTGCGGGCCGATGGAGCATTCGGGAGAACACGTGGAGTTGTTCCTGAAAGCGGCGCCTGAGAACTTTGGAGCGGCTGTTGATGCGGCGGAGCAAGATGTTAGGAAGAAGGTGAGTTGTTTTCTGACCGACGCTCTCGTGATTTTTGCAGGCGAAATGGCAGAGAAAATACAGGTTCCCTGGGTAGCCCTTTGGGTCCCCGCTCCGTATTGTTTAGCGGCGCACTTGTACATTGACGTCATAAGTGAGCTTCATCGTGAATCCTCCGACGGTGGCACCTCCACTGACAACGACAACAAGAGCCTCGGAGTAATTCCGGGATTATCCATGATGCGCATTTCAGATCTAACTAAGGAGCTAATCGATGATCAGGATACATCAAGGAGTGCGTGCATGCTGCGTGAGGTGGGGCGTGTGCTCCCACGTGGCGCCGCCGCTGTCGTCATGAACTCTTACGCGGAAGTGACCCCAACACCTCTGATAGCGGACCTGAAATCCAAGTTCAAGATGCTCCTCCAAGTGGGGTGCCTCGCGGTGTCATTCCCCCCGCTGCCGCTGCCGTCGAGCTCCACCTCTGACACTACCGGTTGCTTGACATGGCTCGATGCCAGAGACCCTTGGTCTGTGGTGTACATATGCTTCGGGACGGTGGCAATGCCATCGCCAAGTGAGGTATCGGCTATTGGGGAAGCCTTAGAATCTACTAAGACCCCATTTCTATGGTCCATCAAGGAACACGCGATGGCATTCTTGCCCGAGGGGCTCGAGGAGCGGACGAGCGCCTACGGGAAATTTGTCCCATGGGCTCCACAGGCTCAGGTGCTAAGCCACCCGGCGTGTGGGGTCTATGTGACGCACTGTGGGTAC
Organism: Eucalyptus sp. ANBG9806169; assembly: GCA_014182395.1. Taxonomy (NCBI): domain Eukaryota; kingdom Viridiplantae; phylum Streptophyta; class Magnoliopsida; order Myrtales; family Myrtaceae; genus Eucalyptus; species Eucalyptus sp. ANBG9806169. The sequence continues at coordinate 1,810,534 of CM024582.1, forward strand.
AACTCGATGTTTGAGAGTGTGGTGGGCGGCGTGCCGATGGTATGCAAGCCATTCTGGGCAGACAACATGATGAATGGGAGGATGATAGAGGAAGTATGGGGGATTGGAGTGAAAGTAAAAGGTGGGACCATAACCAAGAGTGGGATGGAGAAGGCACTGGAGGTGGTGTTTAGGGGTGAGGATGGGAAGGAAATGAGGAAGAAGGCTAGTGAGTTGAGGGAGAGATTAGTGAAGGCTGCGGGGCCTGATGGGATTGCTGAGGCTGATTTTAAGGTCCTTGTGAAGCTCATCTCCACTTGATGAAGTGCATCGTGCACTAGGGTCAATTTCCAGCAGATTCTAATCGATCTACTGAGTGATGTGTCTCAAACTGCCATTGGTCGTGAAAGACCCTTTACTTGCTTAAGGTCTATTTAAGTCCGATGTAATGTTTAATAAATCAATCTCATGTACTCATGGTTAATGCTTTTGATGCTCTAGGTATGATATGAACTCTCCATTCTAATATTGGTATGGCCTTGAACAAGTTTTAATATAGGCTTTGTTAGCATAACAGTCTTTGGACTACTATGAGAATAATAGCTTCTTATAAGTCACAAATACTTAAAGGAGTGGACCCCATGGAAATATATAATAATTTGTTATTTAGTTTCTCGTGGTTATAAAAAGACTGTTATTCTTACAGTAGATTAAAAGACTGTAGTTCAATCATTTCTATTTAATATCTTTTTGCTTCATTTATTTCTCCATCACTAATTGGAGGAAAACATGATCTTTTCTCTCTTTGGTTTTTGTCATTGAATATAGCATATAAAGGGATTTATTCCAAAAATATCAGACTTTGCTCGTAGCTAGGATATAGCTTGCCAAAATGCCAAACTCTTGAAGATCATAATTTGTAGATGAAAATGATAGGAGAGAGCCATAATATGATAGGACTCGATGTGGTTGTGTGACAGGCAAGAGTTGTCTGCAGAGTGGTTATGACTAATGTGTGAGTGTATGGGAAGAGATGTCAATGGATTAATATGAATGCATGATAGATAACGATTAGAACCAAGGCATATAGGATGCACCCCCAGCCAAGGATCAAAATTGGGATTGACGAAGTTCACTACCAAGGCCAGTCTAGGCGCATGACTAAACTCACGTCACAATAACTATGATGAAATATTTATGGCGAGGGAATACATGATCAAGTAGCAATTATGTTCAGAGCTTCCGATTGGGCGTTTTGATAATTATGTAGGCACAACAACAAATAGAAGTTTGAGAAATGAGAAACAAGAGTGAAATAACCATAAGCAATAACACTAAGTTGTGCCTTGATTGAGAATTTCTTTCTTCAAGATATTTGAAAATGTGTAATGCTAAGACTTATAAGAGATTTGTGAAAAACATGTTTGTTGACACTTAAATTTTTGCCAAAAAATCATTTTTTTTTGAAAAAAATGGGAGCTTATTTTTGCTCAAAAATATTTCTTGTCAAATTATTGCATAAAGATTACCTAGGCATTTAGTATAGTTTATTTTATTGATATATAAAAAAATAAAAAATACAAAGATAAATTTTTTAAAAAAGAATAAAAAAAGGTTGGAGTTGATGATCTGAATGTGACTAGCCAAGCCTAGGAGATCAAATTGTAATTAAAATGACAAGTTGGGGCCAAAATGTAATTTCCAAAAGTTGAGGGACCAATTTGCAAATTTTGCAAAATTTCACCCGAGCCATTAGATCATCATCTTGGCCTCCAATTAAGTTGAAATTGAACTTGGCCAGGTCGAATCAATCAAATCGGGCCAAAAGCAACAAATTTGCATCGAATTGGGCATTCTCGAGCAAGAAAATGGCCAACTTTAAGGGACTTTCTTGAAAATTTGGCTAGGGATAAGTAGCTGGAAGCACATGAAAATCGTTGCAAAATCCGCACACTCAATAGCTGCAAAAGTTGAAAATTTGGCCAAGTCAAAAAGTTGTTGAAGTAGCTTTATTGGTAGGCTTGGTAGGTGGACAAAAGACCGATCAAAAATCCCTTAATTCAGGGGATAAGATCACTAAAGCAAGCTTTTTTAGGACATGAAAGGTAGGAGGCAAGGGGGAGAAGGAAGAACTCACAATCGTTCCCCAATGACACCCCTAGAAGCAACTTTAGAAAAGCAAAGCGCTGAAATTCCAAACCAACCTTTGTAGAGAAAAGTGAAATTTTCATGAACTTGCGGCCAAAATTAGCCAAAACCTTCAACTAGAGAGTGAAACTTCACTCAAATATCTTTCCAACTATAGGTCGCATGTCCCAAATGGAGATTGGGAAGGCTTCCTAAAGCCTCCCAAAATAGTTCCCTCCTAGTGGGCCAAGAAAGTCCAAAAATTTCTCAGTTGAGCCTGATTGGTCACGGGTGAGGAAAATCGAGTATTTTTGAGAAAAGTAAAAGAGAAATGAGGAAAACCATGATTTTCAGCCCAAACTAGAATACATATAGTTTGGCTTAGTGTTGACTTGGCCAACAAAATAGGTCTTAAAGTCTAATTTTGGAGACCAACAAAAATATTTGTTGTCGGTTTTTTCTCTGCAAATCTCATTTTCCAGTTCGAAGGAGCCAACTTCCACGTGCCCCTAAAGGATAATTTCTTGGTTTCTTCGGCCAAAAGCCAATGCAAAAGAAACTAAGAAGCAAGGTAAAAATCCTAGATGTATTTTTGGTCAAGTTTGAATATGTTTTAAATGTGAAAAAGCAAGAGGAAAACCAGTCTAGAAGACTGATTTTTTAGGCTAAAATTTTTCTGAGTGTTTGAAGCCTATTTGAGAGCCATATATGTTTGACTTGCTACTCCCCTTTGCACGCGTTTTCTGTCTCCACAAGCTTGATGAATGTCCTATGGGAGTACAAATGATACTGAGGTTAGCTTGGATTGGTCTGTAAATCGCCGTGTGAACCATGAGACTGTCTAAAACTTGAGCAATAAACCAAGCCTATCCACATTGGTTCATGGTTGGTCAGTGTGGACTTTGCTTGTGCGCTTCTTGGAGAGGTCGTTTTGATGTGCTCAATTGATCATTCTCTGTGATATTTGTTACATTTAAAAGTTCATGTTACCTACTTTCACTTGAATCAAGTAATATTTCCTTTAGATCTCGTATGTGATGAGTGTTGGGGCTTGAATATGGGCATGCAATCTGTTTGCTTGACTTAGGTTCAAACCCAGATATGCAAAATCAGCTCAAACCCGCATATTTGAGACCAATTTCAACGTAGTAATTATGTGTTTTAGGCTATGATTTCGATCTAATCTTGCTCTTTACATTTGGTAATATAACCCTGATATTTTAGTTCCACATGAGATTGCTTATGGGTCGAGATTGAAGGCCATGAACATGGCTCGAGGAAGTTGCTTGGGCTAGTTTAATGCACACAAAGTGTTCGACGAAATGCCCAAACTAAGCTTCGATCTTGAAACGGTCAATTCGAGCCTAGTTCTTGGGATATTCATGTACTGGGCTCTTCCATATTAGTGTAAATTAAGCATAGATTGGTTTAGGGAATTATTTTCAAATAAAAAATAAAAAATCGAAAAAATCCGAAAATTTCAAAAAAAATATATAAAAGTGATGGATGGTATCAAATTAAGGCAAAAATGACATCTAGGAGTTTTTCCTAATTTTATAAGGTCATTTTTCCTAATTTAATGCTATATTGGTATTTTATAATCCTTTTTGTAAATAATCCATATTGTGTAGATTAAAATTATTTAGAGTAGTTTCATGCATTTAGAGTAATTTCATGCACATTTAAATTCTCATTTTGCTCATGGGGGTCTTATCCCAGGGCGTGCTAACAAAGCCATGTAATATTATTTGCCCGACTTTATTGGGATTCCTTTCCCGCATTTATTTTCAAGTCATTTCAATTTCTTGGATGTTTACTTACCGCACCGCTTTTCATAAATTTGAGTGTAAATTTATCTTCTAAATTAGGTTAGGATTAGTCTAGACATTAAGGCCTACAAAAACATTTGCATGGATGCTTAGTGGCGTTATGAGTATTGTAATTGGTAATCAAGATTCTGTGGCCATTTAGATAAACAACTTTCCAAGTTAGTGGTACCACAAGGGCGCTAATAGAAATATTGGTGTAAATAAGTCCCCGTTCCTCGAAATCTCTGGTTACTTAGGAATTGAGACAACACTCACGCGTCTTGATTGGTTTCTAGCCGACCCCAATAGGCTAGTGGCGACTCCTAGAAATATATAGGTTGTTAAGAATTAAAATACAAAATCCAAGGTTGCGCGAGGTATGGGTTTGGGAGAGCCCGCGCCTAATCCAAGGCCGTTGGTTCGCCTCTTTAGGCAAATACCCCTAAACCTCTTCCTTTTCCCTCGGACGGTAAAAGAGAGGTCACGATAATGTTCGTCTTAACATTTGCACAAAAAACAAAAAACAAAAAAAAAAAAAGAAAAGAAAAGAGAAGAAAAGACTTGGAACAACCTAATTGCTTGGGTTGTATGTCTTTTGGGTCTAGGGTTAGGTCAGGTCAAGCACACTCCGACAGTGTTTTGGATTAGGTATCATGGAAACCTAACCTGTTGACACATCTACTAACGGTCTTGTTGCTGTCCTTGTGCTCCCATTTGGCAGCCCCCCTTGGCCTCTCACCAACCTCCTTCTTAAGCTTGCTAGGTCCACCCCCAACTTCCGCTTCTCTTTCTAAAACAAAGCCAAGTCCAATGGTGTCATTTTCCCTCCGTTGTCGAGAGCCAGTCAACCCCATACATCCAAGTCTATGACATCGTCAACGTCTTGCCGGATGGCCACCACGGGGCAATGGAGCATCCGAGAAAACCCACGGGGTTGTCCTTGAAAGTGTTGCTAGAGAGTTTTGGAAATGTCGTTGACGCCGTGGAGTGGGATGTGAGGAAGAAAGCGAGCTATTTATTGACCAACTCTTGTTTGATTTTTGCATGAGAAATGGTAGAGAAAATGAAGGTTCCTTGGGGACCATTGTTGTAAAATTAATGAGAAACTTATAGGATTTTGCAATTTAAATTAATATGAAGACACTAGAGATTTACGTGATCCAGTTTCAAGTGTAGGTACCTTTTCCCTAAGGAGAGTCAGTAGTAAATAATCTATCGGAGTTATAATCATTGATGCTTGAGTGATTTCCACATATAGATTAAGCTCAAACCTACAATAAACAATTTAAGTGGATGTAAAGCTCATGGCACAAAAAATCATTGTTTGGAAAGCACCTTTGTCTTTCTCTGGGTGGCTCGAAAAAAAGTGAATTACTGTATGTTTTCCAAAGGACTCACTCTTCTTCTCGGCTAAAAAAGGAACGGCCTAGTATCCTAAAAAACCTTTAACTTTAGCTCTTGTCCCGAGTATATCTTTTGGCTCATAAGAAACCTCTAACTTTAGAGTTTGCCCCTATTCTAACTTAATTTTTTTTTTCTCATAAAAAATCTCCGACTTTAGGTTTAGTCCCCATTTTACCCTAAACTTTTTTTGCATTGTTAAAAAATCTTCAATTTTAGTTCCAATACCAATTCTACAATAACTAGTCTTACTTGAAAAAGAATATAAATATTTCCATCACATATTGAAATTTTTATTGTTCTTTGACAGGCATGAAGGAACATTAGTTAAAACAATTGTCAGAAAGTTAAGAGTGAGTTAAAAGGACTATCTTTGATAAATGTTCCCAAACAGTTGGTGGGGATTGATGATTGTGTGGAACATATTATGAACTTCATAGATGCTAAATTCAGTTCCCATTTTACCGTAAACTTTGTTTATATTGTAAACAATCTTCAACTTTAATTCCAATACCAATTCTACCATAAACTATTTGTTTGCCTAAAAAATCCAACTTTTGGTCCAGTCTCAATTTAACTTTAATTTTTTTTTTTTGTCTTTTAAAAAATCACAAACTTTTACTTAAGTCCTAAATCTGCTCTCCATTAACTCTTCGTCAAAATCACCCTCAATGATTTTACGCTTGTCAATTTCTTATGCTTAGGGATGTTCCATCTCTCACAGTAAAAAAGCTCGTGCTTGAATAGCTTGTGCTAGGGAGTTTTCCATCTCTCATTTGTTAATGAGAAATTTTGGACAAAGAGTTAATAGTTAACATTTAAATTTTGCCCTTTTTATTTATGACTCAATCGCATAGAAAATTAGGAATTAGTCTCTAAAAGAAAATAAAGTATAAAGTAAAGTAAATAATTTTTATAAAAATGCATCACATTTTCATTAAATTGCATGGCATATAGACATAAGGAGCATGTGCATTTCTAGTATTAAAATTAAAATAGAATTATTTTAAAAAAATTATTTTTGAAAAAAAGCGAGACTAAGCTGGGGGTAGGCCGATCGAATGTCTTTCTTTTGCCTTCTTCCTTTTTCCCGTTTGGGCCTAGCCCATTTTCCCCTTTGTCCTTGGCCCAATCCACGGACCTCTTCCCTCCTCCTTCTCCGTAATGCATTGCTCGCAATATGCAAAAAGGGGGAGAGGCGGTACAGAGGTTGTACATCAGTGACGATTGGGGCCATGCCGGCAAGACAACTGGCGGTGGCAGAGGTCATGTGTGCCTACCACCCACACTTAAAAGGATAGAGGAGGAATTAATTTGGGAGCTTCTTCTTGGCTTGGGATTGAGAGAATTATAATAGAATAAAGTGGAAAAGAGAATTTCTGTATATTTCTGTGTGTCTAATACTGATGATACAGTAGCCTATTTATGGCTGTTCTAGACAACTATCTAAAGTAATAAAATATTACAATATCAACTAAAATCAATTAGAATCAATCAGGAAAGATAAATATCTCTAATATCCCCCCTCAAACTCAAGGTGACGTAGAAGAGGTCAATTGGAATTTAGAGAAAAGATCTTTAAAGCAACCAGGTGGATGTGCCTTAGTAAAAACATCAACAATCTGATTAGTTGATGAGGTGGGAACAAGATGAGGTGGGAACAAGACAAATAGTACCATGAAGCACATGAGAGCGTATCAAATGGCAATCTATTTCAATATATTTGGTATGCTCATGGAAAACGTCATTATGAGCTATTTGGATGGCACTTCGATTATCTCAATGAATGATCGTTCCACCATTATGACGAACTCTCATGTCTTCTAATAATGACCGTAACCATAATTAGTCCGAAGTTGTATCGGCAAGAGCACGATATTCTGCTTCCGTACTCGATCGAGCGACAATAGATTGTTTCTTACTTCACCAGGAAATAAGGTACTTCACTAAGAAGAAGCAATAGCTTGTAGTAGAATGACAATCAAGAGGATTACCAGCCCAATTAGCATTAAAATAAAATGTTAACTCTAAGGTTGAGTTAGCGGAAAAGTGAAGACCATAAAATAAGGTATCCTTGACGTAGCAAATAATTCAAAGAACAGCAGCAAAGTGAGTCGTCTGCAGTGCAGTCATGAATTAATTCACCATATGAATAACATAAGCGATGTCAGGGTGGGTAATAGTGAGTTATACCAGACTGCCAACTAACTATCGATAAAGTGTAGGGTTTGAAAGAGGAGTCCCATCTTTTTCCTCAAATTTGGCATTATTCTCAATGGGAGTGTTAGCAGTCTTGCTATCAGTGAGTCCAGATCAAGAAATAAAACCAAAGGAATATTTTGCTTGAGAAAGATAATAGCCAGAGGAATCTGAAGCAACCTCCAATCCTAGAAAATAACTGAGCCTTTCAAGATCTTTCAATTCAAACTATTGACTCAAATACTGTTGTAGTTTTGTAATGCCATCGTGATCATCGCCAATAATAACCATGTCATCTACATATAACGGTAGTAGAATACTCCAACGAGATGTTTGTTGAATGAATAGAGCATCATCATAGGGACTGAACCCAAATCCAAGGTATTCCATGATAGAACTGAACTTAGAATACCATGCATGAGGAGCTTGTTTTAGTCCATATAATACTTGATGTAAATGACACACTTTACCAAGAGTATGAGTGTATCTAGGAGGTGGCTCCATAGACGTTCTTCAGTGAGATCTCTATTAAGAAATGTATTTTTGACATCCATTTGGAATAGAGGCCATTTATTAATAACGGCAATAGCAAGAAGGCTACAAACAGAAGTAAGACGTGCAAGTGGAGCAAACGTCTCATCATAATCAATGCCATACTCCTAAGTAAAGCCTTTCGCTAGTAGTCTAGCTTTGTGGCATTCCACTGTACCATCTGCCTTAGTTTTGATTTTGTACACCCATTTACAACCTATAGCCGACTTTCAGGAGGCAAATCAACCAAATCCCAAGTATGAGATTTTTCTAATACTTTCAACTCACGTCATTGCTTGTTGCCAAAGAGGATTAGTACGAGCTTCTTTATATGTGCGAGGCTCGTGAGAAGAGGCAATTGTAGAATAACAGTGAATCACAAAACCAAATAGAAAGTTGACTTATATGAGTGGAATGACGAATGGAAGGAACATCTAATTGTTGTGAATCCACATATGGCATAAACATATTAGGAGCTGCCGAAGTGGGATTTTCAGAGATACCTACGTCAAGATTAGGTGAGGACAATTCTAAAGAGGAAGATGCGAGAGTGTCATCTTTAGGAAATAGATCGATAGAAGGATTGGTAAAGAAGCGAATAGTTGGAACAATGGGAGAAGATGCAAAAGAACGTAAGGCTGAGAACATCTTATGTTCCTAGAAGGTAACATGATGGGACACATGAAGTCGATTTGGGATAGGGTCCCAACATCTATACCCTTTATGTTCAATGCCATATCCGAGGAAGCAACAAAGACAAGCACGAGATTCTAACTTCTCGTGTTCATTTGAAAGAAGGTGCACAAAACATGCACTACCAAATACTCGAAGTAGACTGTAATTAGGAACACTGTCATACAAGTGCTCGTATGGAGAAATGTTACCTATAATAGGTGACAAAACACAATTGATAGTGTATACAATTGTATGATAGGCCTCCCTTCCAAAACTGTTCTGGACAAGATGCTAAGATTAAAAGAGTGCGTACAATATTTAAGATATGCCTGTGTTTATGCTCTACTCAACCATTTTGTTGGGAAGTTCCTAGATAAGAACGATGAATAATAGTACCGTTTTGAGAAAGAATTTTAAGGAACTCTGTGTTTCTATATTCCATGGCACTATTGGTATGAAAAACCTTGACATTTCAAGAAAATTGTTTTTTCATCATGGCAACAAAATTACTATAGATATGAGTAAGTTTAAATCGATTTTTTCATAAGACAAAGCCATGTATAACGTGAATAATCATCAACAAAAACCACAAAATAACGAGATCCTCCCATAGTGGGAGTAGGAGATGGTCCCCAAATATCCGAATGAATTAGATCGAAGGGAGCATAAGAAACAGATTCATTGAGATTGAACGGTAAAGCATGATGTTTTCTTAAGTTACAAGGTAGACAATCAAAAGTTTTATTGTCAATAGAACGTAAATGATCACTTAAAAGCAAAGGACTTAATCGAGAAAAAGAAAGATGACCCAAACGAGAATGCCAAGTTTTAGATGGTATATGGCAGCGCAACTAGTGAAAGAGTTGGGAAACTTTAATAAAACAAGCTCAAACAACTGTCCCACTTTACACCCCATCCCAATTGTCTATCTAGTCCATGGAATCTTGCACACGGCAACCATTTGATGAGAAATGAATGTCAAAACCAAGCTCACATAGCAGACCCACAAATATCAAGTTTAATGAGAGTTTGTGAAACATAAATGTACCCAGTAAGGACAATTTGGGAGTTGAAACATTCCCTATATGACCAACTATCATCTAAGAGCTATTAGCTATGTGAATAATAGGTGTTTGTGAAGTGTATGATTTTGACTTGAATAAATTGGAATTGGAGGTCATGTGATTACAACACGTAGAATCAAAGAACCATGAATCGGGAGTACTTGGAGTGACTAATAGAGTAGAAGGGCTAGAAGTACCAATTTCTTGGAGAATGGAATGAACTATGGACCGAAGATAATCTAATGATAGTGTGATAGACAAACTGTTAGAATAATCTTCTATGGTGGATGGGCGGCATGCTGGCGAACCTCTAAAATGGGATCAGTTGTTTGTTTTTGTAGGTTGCTTAGATTGTAGCTGATAATAGTTAGATGCATAATAACTGAGTCGACAACAGTGCTTACAGTAAGGCTTGCGCCAAGAGGATGAGCTAGAAGTGGGAAGCACTGCATCAGTAGGAATGGAGACCGGTGGAGTAGCATGTTGTGCCTTTAAAGTTGTAAGTCGAGTTTCCTTAGTTAACAATTTCGAGACAATTGGCTCAAGAGGAGGAAAAGGATCCCAATGCAAAAGTGAAGCTCACACAGGTTCATATTCATCATTAAAAACCATCATAAATTGCAGAACTCGCATACGATCATGATATTCAACAAACTTGCTGTCGTGACCAAATTTTCGGGTGTATCACTTAAAATTAGGCTAATGGATTGCTAAGCGTAAACTTAGCTCGGGCTCTCCCAAGCCCATACCAATTCGCGACTTAAGTTCAAATATCTAACATGCAAAAGATTTTCAATCAGAAGTCGCCACTAATTAATTTACGGTAAGTCGATTAGACATCTAAGTAAAATAATAGGAGAATTATTTTACTTCTACAAACCAGAGATTTTGGGTACGGGGACTTGATTACGTTAGATCTCTCTAACGCCCTTTCGGTACCTTTCTCTTTTATTTTTGAAAAAAAAAATTGTTTGACAAGTAGTTTGAATTAATTTTAATTTACTTTCCTAACATGTGAGGTGATCACACGGGTGCGCAAACCACCAATTTAACACCCAAGAACGTAAATAAATAAAATGCAGGACTTACCCTATAGCAACGAAAGTTAGATCAGAATTCACATTGACAATCTTAGATATGATTTCTAATTAACACGCGATCACTCAATTTTTTTTGTTTTCACTTTTTTAACGAGAATATAATCCATATGCAATGTAATGCTTCTAATCTAATATGAAATGATATGGCATGGTAACATGTCCTAAACTATATGAATGAGTAAAAATTTGTGATTTCTTAATGAACATGCAATAATTAAATATGCAATCTAAATTAACTAAAATGACCTAATTCTAATGACGTGCAATTTCTAATTAAATGAACCTAACAAAAATCACTAAATGACGTGCATTTCATGAACCTAATTCTATATGACGTGCACATGATATTTCTATTCTACTATAAAAAAAAAAAAAAAAAACATGCAATCTATCCTAAAAATTGAAACTAATTTATCCTAAGATTTTTTTTGTATTTTTCATGAAATTCGAAATTAAGAAAAATGCAAAAATTACCTAGCTAGATTAAAATTCTATCCAATTTAAATTGAGGATTAGGTCAAACTAAATCCTAATTTAAACTAAGATATTATCTTAACCTAGCAATTTTTAACCTAGGATGCAATATCTAAAAAATCAATCTAAACTTAAAATGAAACATGCAATTTTATTCTAATATGCCATGACATACAAAAAATGCCCTAATTCTACATGACATATGCATGATGATTTTTTTGTATTATTTTTTTTATAAAATTCGAAATTAAAATTGACAATTAATTAAATGTGCAATTAAAAAAAACTAACATCCTAAATGAATGCATTTTTTGGATTTTTATTCTTTTGAAAAATTCTAAATAGATAAATTTCCTGTCCTAAATATGCAAGATAACCCTAAAACAAGCAAAAAACCTAACCTAACTCCGATTTTTTGGATTTTTTTTTTTTATGAAACAAAATTGATCCAAATGACACGACAGCAAATCAGATCTAAATAAGATTGATATCCAAAAAATTGACGAACCATATCTCCCGCATGAGATCGGATTGGCCAATTTTAAAGGAAATCGCGAATCGAATCTCGAGCATACTAGTGATTTTTCATGAGATTGTATGCACATTATGAAATTAGGAAAATTTCCTAATTCACGAGAATGCAAAAAATTTCTTTTGGACATGATAATATCAACTGAACATTCAAACATGGTCGCAATCTACGAATTAGGCATAGGATATATGAAACTGAATTAATCAAGATTCTTACCTAATTTGCGATATTGCTTGGATTTTTTCTGAATTTGGACGGACAGTAGATCACGAGAATCACAATGAGGAATGACCGACGATGGCTCGTGGTGGCTGCTCATGACGTTGCTCCGCAAGGATGATTAGGATGATCACGTGTCTTTTGAACGCGGCGAAAGCAAGTTGCTGAACTTCATGCGGTATGCAATTACATGGGAGATTTAAAGTGGACAAACACGCTGGGAAACAAAGAGGCACCACAAAACGTGGTGTTCCACTAATATGAACCAAGACCAAAGGATTAGTCAACTCTTGTTGACTACGCTGGCTTTCACGATGATGCTCACGGATCAACGTGGATGGATTGTCAGAAGATCACGGCTTGACCAGGAGACAGAAGCGGCAATGGGAGGAACTCGGCACAGCTGGAGCTTCGACTGTTGAAGGGAACCGTGAACGCTTCGCAGAGGGAATCGGCAGGAGGATGTGTCGCAGGCGTAAGGGAAAAAAACCAGCCTTCTCGGCTTGGACGAGCGTGCTTCCTTTTCCCTTTGTAAAATCGTTCGTCTCTTTCTCTCTAGTTGAAGCCGTCTCTCCCAATTTTTGTGTGCGTTGTGCTGTGGCCGTATGTATCAATATGTGTGGCCCCCAAAACCCTAAGCGAACAAACTTATTTATAGGCCATCGATAGGGTTTTTAATTTTTCCAAACCGATATCCACGAAAATTCTTTTTTTTCAAACACAATATTCGTTTTGCCAAACGCAATATTTATTTTTCCACTTGCCCTATCCGAATTAATCATATCCCGGAAAATTTTCAAATTCTTATTTTCACGAGATAACATTTGATCATTAAAAAAAAAAATGGGCTTGGGCCAATTTGCTCGCTTCATGGGCTTAATCCGGCCTGCGTGGTTAAAGCTCAAAAGTACTAATTCGAACCCATCCGTCACCGGTCCAAATGCAAAACATGTAAATTTAAAATAAATGCACTTACATCTATATGCTATGCAATTAATATTTTTTTTTCGGGGATAAAATTAACCCATAATTTTCTATGCAATAAATAAATGATCAAATCGCAAAAATTTAGGTATCAACACTTACGAGCATCAATAGTAGAATCCCATGTTGGATCAGATAAAGCTAGCTGATCCCATAGAGCATGCATGAAAGAAAGAAATTCATTAATAGACTGACTTGTCTCTTGATGCAAGCGATGTAAGATCCCCAATCGTTGATATTGATGAGCAATGTCCAATGTGGAATAACGACTAGCAAGAAGATCCCAAGCTTCTTTTGTAGTATTTTGGCAATCGAATTGAAATTTGATAGACAGAATCGAAGTGTTTCGAAACCACGTGAGCATTTGGTGATTCTTGCTCTCCCACTCCCCCAAATGTTCGGCAAATGTATCATCATCATCTTCAATGGCCTGAATACGCACACGAATACTTCCAGTAACATAACGCCAAAGCTTACGTCCCCTTAGAAAACTTGAAATTTCTTGAACCCATAAGACATAGTTTGATCCATTCAGGATGGTCTAAATGGGTATTAAGACTTCTAATTTCTCTATGATATGCAATATACTAGTAAATTTAGTAGATTCTATAATTAATTTGAAGAAAACCAATACTTGCAGAGCTGATATGGAGAAAATATGCGGAAAATAGATTGAGAACATTGAAAAACCTCAAGAACCAATTGGGAAATAACAAGAACCGATCAGAATCGGGCCAAACCGATCAAAAAACCCCAAGAACTGGTCGGAATCTAGCTAAACCGATCAGAAAACATTGCGAACCGATCGGAGTCAAGCCGCACCGGTTAGAAAACCATAAGAATCGATAGGAATTTGGCCGAAATGATCGGAAAACACTGAGAACTAGTCGGAATTGGGCCGAATCGGTTAGAAAATCCTGAGAACCGGTCAGAATCGAGCCGAACCAGTCAAGTCGATGTTGGTCAGCAATGAAGAATGACGTGATGCTTACGTATAGATGACAGGGAGGATGACGTCACTGCTTGACAGATGTAGCGAATCACGTGCGAGGCCGGGGCGTGTGGATCTCACGTGCAGAAGGTACGGGCGGCCCATGAGGGCGCGTAGGCAGCTTTCCAGCAACGTTTGTTGCTGTTTTGGACTTACCGGAGAATGTAGAACTTGTTTGTGGTGGTTTTTTTGCTGAGAAGGTTTCATATTGACTTTAAAAGTCTCACTTACAACCGATGGCATCGGTGGACCAGTAATGCGGCGAAGCATGATGGCGAGTGTGGCTTCTCTCGGAGTTAGTTGGTGATGAATTTTTAGGGTCCGACTCATTTGGGATAGACGAACATGATGATGGTGTTAGATTTTCGAAACAAGTGATGAAACTTTCTTAGTAGCGATCAAGGACGACGGTTTGGTGATGGGTACCAGCGCAGCTATGATAATATTACTATTACACGGTAACCCCTTCCTCAAATAAAACCTAGCTCTCATACCATGATGGAATTATAATAGAATAAAGTGAAAAAGATAATTTCTATGTTTTTCGGTGTGTCTAATATTGATGATACAAGAGCCTATTTATAAGCTATTCTAAACAACTATCTAAAGTAATAAAATATTACAATATCAAATACAATCAAATAGAATCAATTAGGAAAGATAAATATCTCTAATAGAGGTTGAGCAACCGAGAGAGAGATGGAGAGAGTGAGAAGGTGAGCTAGAGAGATAGTGAGTTTGAAAGAGTGATCCACTGTCACTAGAGTTTGAGCTACGTAGGACTTTCCCCCCGAGCCCTTGTGCTCAGTTTATGGGTGGGCATCTGGTCAAACCTCACGGCTGACCAGTACGCGCGAGCTTCGGTCCCACCGGTCTTTTATTTATGCTCTTCTGTGTTCGGGTAAGCTTTTTGGGAGTCTAGGTCCGTGCTTGTGTCGTTGTTGAGTACTTAAGTAATTCATAGGCTCTTTGACTGTATCCAAGATTTTTGTTGCATGTATAGAGAGGAGAGGTTTAGATGCTTCTTGAAAATGGATATTTTAATAGTTTCCTTTCAAAGGTAAATAAAGCAGGTCGCATTATTCATTGTAGAGATGTATTGCCAATTTCATCGGCATCTCCTACTTCATAAGACGATATCTGTTGATAGCCGGCTACGGTACTTTGCAATCACCAAATGAAAAGATGGATTATTAGTTCAAAAAAAGTACAAAATGATGGATTGCAAAGACACAACAAACATGTCTAAATTTTGATTCCTATCCGAAGTTCTTGTTTTTACCAACCAAACATATCTTCAAGAGAACCAAAAAAAAAAGAAAAAAAAGGAGAAATGAAGGCTTTGTTTGTTTCCCGGAAAATATAGCGTTTTTGGAAAATATTTTCCAAAATCATTTTCCAGAAAATGTAGTTATTTTCCAATGTTCGAATGAAATCTGAAAATGAAATAGAAAATATTTTTCACTATTCGGTAGGGAAAATATTTTCCTCAATATACTCTTTTTCATTTATTTATTTTATTTTTAAAAATTGATTTTTCATATTTTAAAATCAATTTTTAATTATTTTATTTTTTAAAATTGATTATTCAATTTTTATTTTTCTTTTCTTTTTGCCTTTCTTTTCTTTGTTTTCCATCTTCTTCTCTCTTGGCCGGTCGCTGGCCACGGCGATGGCTTGTGACGGCCACAGGCGAGCCTCGAGCTCACCGACGAGCACAAGGCTCACCAATCCGGCGACACCCGAGTCCAACGAGGTCGAGGCTCCCCAAATTGGTGAGTGTGACCTTGTGGCCAACAAGCGGCGAGCCTGAGCTCACCAGAGGTAGGTGAGCCTCGTGCTCGCTGGCGAGCTCGAGACTCGCCTATGGCCAATCGCCAGCCATTGTTGTGGTCGGCAACTAGCCAAGAAAGAAGAAGTTGGGAAACAAAGAAAAGAAAAAGAAAATTAAAAAAATAATTTGAATTAAAAAGGAAAAAGAAAATTAAAAATAATTCGAATAAAAAAAGAAAAGTAGAAGAAGAAGGGAGAAAAGGAAGTAAGGATTTATAGAGGTGTAAGATATGAGAGATCAAGTGAAGAAAATGTTTTCCACTATTCAAAAGTGGAAAACATTTTCCTCTAATTTAGAAGACTTTTTTTTTTTTTCATGAAAAATGTTTTCCCCAAAGAATTCATTTTCCATTAAATGAACACCCGAAAATCCGAAAAATGTTTTCTTGGAAATTATTTTCTGTGAAACGAACGGAGTCTAATTGAGCTTTAATTTCCTTGGGCGTCTGCTTCCCTGCCCAGGCCGCTGGCTACCATGGCCAGCTCCACCGACATCCTACTGCTGATGCTAGATAAAATGAACCTGCACACCGGTGTCGCAGTGGGCGCACTAACCTTCCCATCAATCTCGTCGTCCTAGTGATAGTTTTAGAGGAGCCAAGGAGGTTGCAAGTGAACATGTGTCTGCTGGCGCCAGCGACGGTGAGGCCAGTGATGGTTGCGTCGAGCTCCACCAAGCCGGCGATGAACCGGGCGGACGCGTTTGGGTGGGCCTACATGAACTTACTGGCACAACACGGGTGAGCGATTCGCGTACTAGATTTGCCAATTTATGGGCGCGGCTTCGGCGGGCTAGGTGTCTAAGTTCTTGTTCCCGATCCAAAAAGGCCAAGGGGAAAACAAAACAAAGGGGTTTGTCTTTTTCCGTCAAAGCTCTTGTTACAGCATAATCATATTGGATGGACAAATCCCAAATTCCCAATTGCCATCATCATATTATGCTTTTCAATTTGAAATATTTTGGACAATATTACCCTCATTTTAGTCGCTATGATTAAATACGCTGGCGTAGACCTATCCTATTGATGAGTTTAAGGTCTTATTCAAAATTAAATTGAATGATTCATAGCACAAAGTTTACTCAGAGCTCTTTTTTTCAAAAGCCTGAACTCGTCTGAGATTCAATGCTCCAAGTTGCCTGAAATTTTGACGTCACGAGGATCGGGCCGAGCTCGAACCCGATCCATGTTGTGATCTGGACCAACCCGTTTTCCAACGAGAAATTCCGAGGCAAGACCACGTACGATGCGACAAAAATGAAGACAAGGGTGGCCACCTCAATGACGGCGAATCTTCTTCTTTATGTCGCTTCGCTTTGTGTATATCGACGGCCTCGTCCGCTCTCAGTGCCAAACAAGGTCCATATCAAATCTACCCTCTTCAGGTGAAGAAAATAAGGAAGAAGAAAAGAATGAGCAAAGCCTCCTGTCGGGTTCTCTTGCCCAATCATCTCAGCCTGCGTCTCTCTCTTTCTCTCTCCCCATCACATTTCAGCCAAAGAAGTCATATTTGAAGGACGAAGACGTATTTTGTGGGAAAAATGTAATTATATTACTTATTTTACTTGGTATATGTATACATTAGGGATGGGCATAATTCTAATTCGGGTGAACGGTTCTTATCTTGAAATTGAGAATCAACCACTAAGGATTGGTTTCAAAAAATTGAAACCCTGGTTCGGTTTCCAAGTGGATCCATAGAACCGATGGCACCAAGCTTCGTGCACTCACTACAGCATTTTCTGGCAAGTCAAAGTAAAACAAAAAACACAAAATTTCCCTATTCTTACTTTCAAGATTAGTAGAAAGATTATGCTCATATTAAAAGTTGAGAGTCGAAACCGTGAGTCAATAGACGCTGAGCTTAAGAGTCAAGGTTATAAGAGATAGAGAGACGACTAAGACGAGGTGAGAGTGAGACGAAATTAACATTTAGTTAATAAGTGTTGAGCTTCAAATAAGAGATTTTAAAATTTTCATTTTTTTTAAAAAAATTTTGGATGTAAAATTTTCTTTTACGGTCCGGTCCAGATGAGTGGTCAATTCCACATTAAAACTGAGAATCGGACTAGTATCCATTGATTTCAATTTCTAGTTCAGTTTTGATCTGTTTCCGATTCTTTTGGATATCTTCATACAATTATATGGTACAAAAAAGGAAGTAAAAGAAAGAATAAATCCGATTATAATTTCCTATTTTATCTCCGAATATCCCGACGTAATCAAGAATGAAATCAAATCTCAACAATGAAATCAAGGCCTCCTCCGACGACATCGCCACTCTTCTTTCGCTACTCGTCGACTCTTGTTTTGGGTTTTCTAGATCTTTCGCGAGAGCGTGGAACAGGAGGATTTGTGGGTTCTTGGGTTCCTGAATCGGGGTGGATCGTGTTGGTTGTGCGATTCGAGTCTGCCTGTGCATGTGCACGTGCTGATTGCTCGTTTCTTGCTTGTATAAGTCCCTTGCGGGTGGTGGTTGTGACAGCGATGGACGACGCTAACTGGAGGCCGCCGACGCCGCCGGGTGGTGTGGGGGATGGGGGCGCTGAAGCGGCGCTTGAGGGGGGCGACTGGAGGGCTCAGTTGCCGCCCGAATTGCGGGAGAGGACTGTCGACAAGATGTGAGTGCCCTCCTTCTTTCTTCGCTTGGGTTTCTTGACGTTTTTCCGTTTCGCGGGGAGAAGTGTGGAGTTTATGAGGGATCGTTGGTTAGGAGTGATTTTCAAGGGTATAGTATATGCTAAAGGAAGTAATGGGTTTTGCAAATATGGTCATGTTATTTGGTGGAGGCGCAACATGAATTCAATGGAATCTTTCACTGTAAGGGCGAGGAATGCATTTGCAAAAATACAATTAGCCGGAGTTTTTCGAAATGCAAATATCGTTTGGTAAAATTTGCATTGAGATACAACTTTAACCAAAATACCGTTTGGTAAAATTTACATTTGTAAATGAATTTTATTAAATTAAAAAAAAAAAATATTTGTACTTTTTTTTTTTTTTTAAGTCCGGCCATCGGACCGCCGGATATGGCGGCCGGATGGCCAGATCTAGCCCCGGATGATTGCCGGGCCCCGACCCTAGGTGGGCGACCTCGGGCGACGGCCGCCCGGCCCCGTCGCTTGAGGTCGCCCAACCTCCGACGGCCGCCTGGGTTGACTGATTCGGACCATCAGGCGACCCTCAGGCAGCGGTTCGCCGCTGGCATGCGCGACCCCATGGCCGGTGGCCGGCGGTCGTCGGCCTCCGTGCAGTGGTTTTCCTCGTGCAGTGGTTTTCCTCGCAAATGAACAGTAACCGGAATGCAATAATGCAAGTTCCCAAAGCACCTCCAGACCTACTTTGGACTAAGGGCCCTTAGAGTCCTTTGGAGATGTAATTGCATCTTGCCAAAGTCGTTTAAAAAATCGAACAAAACGCGTTTGCATTTAGCCAAAGGACTTTAGAGTCCCAAAGCCCATTCTCAAAGCTAAACTAAACAGGGCCTAAATCTTTTTCTCGTCGCATCGTCTGGTTTTAGTAAGTCTCAATGTGGGTTACTCTTGTTACAGTGCTTAGGTCCCATCGTAATTTGTATGTAATTCTTTCTTTTAAGTATATAGGTAGGGTCACGTGGCTTTTTGGCAGGAAATTAGTTACAGGATGATTTCCTGTTATGCTGGTAACTAAAGCTTACGTATCCGGAACCTGAGGATTTTTAAGCGTCTTATCGTTTGTGGGTTGAATTATTTTCTATTAATCTCAAATTTATTGGTCCGTATAAGCTGTTACTGGAAGAGGTACGTGGGCCATCAGGTGGTGGGGGTAAAGTCGTTGGTTCTTGTATATAAAGCTTTGCTTGGAAAATGGTTGTGTTGATTTAATGGGAGAAAACTAGACCCGGAGGAGGGTACTTGGTTATGAAGATACAGAGCGGATGACTAAATCTAGTCGAGAAGCACATGGACTTGGGCTTTGGAAGCACATGAGGCAAGGATGGGATGCTATCGAAAACAGACTTTCTATTAGAGTGGGAAATGGGAGTAACACATTGTTGTGGGATGACATATGCTGTGTTGAGGCACTGCTTTCAAACACTTATTCCCAGATGTGTATGCACTAGCAAACAAGAGAGCTGGGGGCGGCTGATTGTTGGAAGACTAACAATGTAGAAACAATGTGGGAGACTAATATCTTATGTAGTGCTCAAGATTAGGAGCACAAAGCTTTCTGGATTTTTTTGAGTTGTGGTATCGAGCGATGTTAGATGTAAGGACGATAGAGTACGGTGGAATTGGTCTAACTCTGGAACTTTTTCTGTCAAATCCCATTATTCTGATCTCCTTTCTACTCAGATGCTATTACAACAGAGCACACATTTCCCATGGACATCTATTTGGAAAGTCAAGGTCCCATTGAAGGTTTCGTTTTTCGCTTGGGAAGCTGCTTGGGGATGTAACGGTACTTTGGATAATGTTCAGAAGAGAAGAAAATGACGGCTAATAGGTGTTTTTTGTGCAAGACTGAAGAAGAGAGCGTGAATCTCTCAGTTTTACATTGTACCTGGACCAGAAAGATTTGGGCTGCAGTTTGTGCAATATTAGGAGTGAACGGTGTGACATGAACTTTGGGATTGGAGAGGAGGGACTTGCAGTTTGTGTGTTGGAAAGAAACAGATTACTAAGATGATTTTTCTCCTTTTTTTTTGGTCATTTGGAGAGAGAGGAACAAAAGGGCATTTCAAGGAGTTGAATCCTTGTAGGATTCTTTTAGGGATAATTCGTTGTACACTCTTCACTATTGGTAGCAGGAAAGTCCAATTTCATACGTCTAGTTTGTTGGAATTGTTAAAAACAGTCTTTTGTCCAATAATTTTGTTTATGGGCAGGTTCTACCTAAAGCTATTCTGTTAGGGATGGTACCCCAGTGGTGCCTTCTTAGTGAAATCTTATTTATTATTGAAGGAAAAAAAAAAAAATTCGGCGAGAAATTTATTGGCTCAAGTGCAAATCTCTCTTGATATGCAGAATGGATACTTGGAAGAGACACCTTCCTGTTTCTGGTCCAGAGGATTTGCAAGAACTCAAGAAAATTGCCATGAGGTTTGAGGAAAAAATTTACACTGCTGCAACAAGCCGGGTATTATATGATGCACATGCCTTTTTAATTATCTGGTATCAAGTATTTATGTGGATAGAGGATACATAAACAAACTGGATAGGGTTGTGCTTAAAATGAAGAGATGCGTTATTTTATCCGCATAATCTGTTGAGAATTTGTATCATTCGTGCATCTATACAGTAACTGAAAATGTTTAAATATTTACATTCAGCTTTGTGCCAGTGAAATTAGGTTTGCTCGATGCTGTAATATTGCGCTAAGGTTTAATATCTGCTCCATTTTTCTTTCTAATTTGATTTAGTTATGAAGTGATTTTTAGTGATTTCTGCTTCCTCTCCCTTTTAGTCCGATTATTTAGGGAAGATATCTCCGAAAATGGAGACAAAGTCTCAGAGTACCATACCTAATGCTTTGCCATCTAACTCTGCTGGGAGCAGCAGTAAGGACTCGGGTACGACTTAAGTTCCTGTTATTTGATACCATTGATGTAGGAGTTAGAATATCTGTTTTGTTATCCCTTATAGAGTATATTTTCATTTATGTATTTATACTATTTTTTGTTTTACATTGTTTTTGGGGGTCATTACAGCAGGAGTCTTAAAACTTTTTATGACAGAGGCACTTGAATCCTAAAACTTTTATTTTGTGCTCTTAAGCCCTAAGGCTTGTGACAGTCATGTACCTTAGCTCTTCTGCTAGCTATGTTGGCCCCATTAGGTTTTAGTGGATAGAAAACTAGGTGGCATTTTTTTTATATTAACAGCCACTTAGGATGAAAAGACAATTTAAAAAAGCCATATAGCATCTACTGTCCAACTTAAAATAGACAGATTTAATGGAACCACTCAACTGCATCGACATTGCAAGTTTAATGCTTAAATGCACAAAATGAAAGTATAAGACTTAAGCGCATTAGCGTAATAAATTTTAGGACCATGCTGCTTACGAGTTTTCGTTGTAGTAGCCTGAATTTAATTTCTTTTTTTCCAATCTTGCTCATTGGCAACCTTAAATGCACATTTATACTTTGCGTAGCAGCAGATTTGAATTTCTCTTTTACATTTTTAATATATTGATTAAAGAACTAAAAGATCTCGGTTTGTTTCATCAGTAGAATTAGATTTCCATTTGGGAAGAGCTAGTTTTTCAAAAAGTGGCAGCAAGACTGAAGTCTTACTAGAAAGGGCCAAATGCTTGCATCTTTTGCAACTTCCTACGCATGCTTGAAAAGACGATTCACCATTCTCCTTTATCTATTTATATATATATATTATTTTATTTATTTTTGTAGATTTCTAGATCGATTCAAGTACATGGACTTCACAAAGATTTTTATTCGATATTTGTTGAAAAGAAAATGAGTGGTCATTGTTTGCCTTTGTTCGCTTGTCCATTATCCATGCAGTATCCTTTGCTCAGAAATTTTCAAGTTAGAATACATAGTGCTCTAAAGGTCGTACTCGTGGCGCATCTATCTCTCATTCCTTGTCTCTTTGTGCTATTTGCAGTTAATGCTGCTATGCATGAATTGGTCGGTTTCTTGATTGACTAACTTAACTTGTATATATTGTATGTCATCTCAAGATATGCTGTTACAAATTCAAAGTCAGAGCCAACCAATTCCTAATTCCTTAGCTGTGAATCAGCCTCAAGCACATCAACAGTTATTGGTTCAGAATGTTCGGAATGATGTTCAATCTGGAGTTCAGGCTGCTGCCAGTCTATCGTCTACATTGCCATCTGTCTCTGGCTTGAACCTATCTTCCCTCCCTAATACTATCGGACAGAACAACAACATGCAAATATGGCAAGTTTTTCTCAGAACTCGCTTGTGAACTCAATGGGCCAAGGTATCAATAGTAACATGTCTGTAAATTCTCAGAGGGTAATTCAAGCTATGCAACGGATGGTTTCCCAAAAGCAACAATAACAGTCTCAGAATCCACAGCAGTATCTTTACCAGCAGCAGCTTACGAAGCAGAAGCTTCAGCCAGGAAATATCCTGCACTCGCTTGCGTCATCTCAATTCCAACAACAGCAGCAGCGACAGCAGCAACAGAATATGCTACAACTGACTAAGCTGCAGGCTCCTCAGCAGTCTGTCCTTCAAACATCTTCTGTCATGCACTCCATTCAATGCAACTGACCCCTCTAGCTGGTCTCCAACAAAATCAACAGTCTGCAGTTCCACAGTCCACACAGTCTATGCTTCAGCAACGTCAAGGTCAGTGGCAGCAGCAGCCTCAGCAGGCTGTTCATCAACAGCAAGCATCTTTGTTGCAGCACCCAATGTTGACTCCACAGCAGCACCAGCAGTATCAGCTTTCAAGTCAACAGCTGTTGCAGCAGAACCAGTTGGCCGCTCAACAAAATAACCTGGGTGATATACAGCAGCAGCAGCAGAGATTACTTAACCAGCAGAATAGTGTGCAAAACCTCCAGCAGTGGCAGCGGCAGCAGCAGCAGCAGCAGCTGATGCCACAGCAAAACAACCTCACAAATATTCATCCTCAGCAAATGGCAACTCAAATTAATGTTTCTGGGTTGAATCAGCAGCAGCCATTGGTTGCATCTCAATCTGGTAACTTTAGCATGCAGGCTGGTCAGCACCCAGTCCATGTGCTCCAACAGTCCAAAGTTCCTGTACAGCAACATATACAAGGTGGCACATCAAATTTACTAGCCTCTCAAGGACAACAATCACAAGCTCAGCCAATGCAGCAACAGTTGATGTCACAGATTCAACAGCAACCTGCACAATTGCAGCAGCAAGTGGGCCTACAACAACAGGCCAATCTATTGCAGCGGGTTATGCATCAGAGACTTCAAGCATCGGGATCATTGTTCAACAGCAGAATGTGATTGATCAGCTAAAGCAGTTGTACCTATCACACAGACCCCTTTCAGAGACATCGACAAGTAAGTCTCTCTGGCTACTGTCCTAGTTTTGTTTCTTTCTTGCCATGTTCCCTGGCAAACAAAATATTCTTAGATCTTAAATTATAGATGAAGAGTTATTCTTCTACTTTTGTAGTGTCTATTGATAGCTCTGCCCAGGCGGGGCATTCGGCCGGGGGTGACTGGCAAGAGGAGGCTTACCAAAAGGTTTTGTGCCACAGTTTTGTTTATGATTGAATTTTATGGAATGCATGTATTATGCGGGATACTTTTCATTTTTGTCTACGGGTTTTACTAGTTTGTTGGTGACTGATCTTTGTCGTTATATGGTTTAGTAGATTATAAAAGTACAAAAGCACAGATGAGAGTATTCATTCACAGTTTTATAAGGTCAAGCCAGGGAAAGGAATTCATTCACGTGAGATTTTGGATTGGAAATTGACTTAAAAGCAAATATAGCTGCGAGACAGAATTGGGTATTCGGCAACGAACTGTTGATAGGGTAATCTTATATCCAAAGTATCAGATAATGGGCAAGTTGTACAATGAACTAAAATTGGGGGATAGTAGTATAACCTTGCGCAGTAACTGGTATGACAATAACAACTGCTGAACAGGAGCCAATTCCATTGCTAGAAGTTTTAGAACATCATACATTATGGTGACCGAACTTTTTCTTGGAGAAATTTGAAAGCCCTTGAGTGGAATTTGTTTAGCCAATTCTTTACATAGAGTAGTATGGACAGGTTCTTTTGGTTTCTAAACCTAGGAATCCCTTCACCAAAGGTTAATTTCTAATTATGTAGTGACTCCAGGCCAGTCGGCATTAACATGTATCTAACAATTCTTGTTATGAAAAACTGCAATTTCTAGCCAAGCTTATATTTTGTGAGGATCAGGTATCGATAATGATGCTATTAATCTTGTTAAATTATGACTTGAGTTTGAGTATTTACAATTTGCGATTCTTGCACAAAAGAGGAAATATAAAATATATACGAATTTCCACACCTGGCGGAAATTATGTGAAATCCGAAACGCCGAAGCCCATGCACGTAAAGGAGGAAAGTTCTCTGCTGTGCGGCATGTGGATTGCGAATTGAAGGCAATCGGTTTGTGGGGCCCAGAGTCAATACTTTGACTCTGGGCACTCACGCACCACTTCTGTACGCGTGAAGAAACAAAAGAATGTGGTGGGCCCATTCTTTTCTTCACCCAGAGAAGCCGCCCAAAGGAAGTCCGCAAAGAGAAGAAGCCTGCACGTGGACGGTGGGCCCAGTCAACTCTTTGGGCGCACGATTTCGGAGTCCTCGGCACACACATACAAAGCAAAAAGCCGTAGGTTTTACTGTAGTACGTACGAGCGCGAGAAGCCTCATGTCGCCGAGAAGAAAGGAGCCGCGCGTAAGAAGGAGAGAAAAACCCTACGAAGCCGCACACGATCGTTGAAGCCGCTAGCCACGCAAAGCTTGAACGCGTGGTAATTTTGTGCCGTGAGTTTATACCCAAGTGAGTTGTTTATTTATAAACACTTTTGGGTTTGGGGTTAAATCTAGGTGTGGAAAACACTTGAGCGATTGAGCGATTGTAAACTTTGATTCTCCGATTTTAGTGGATTATTTGCTGCTGGCTCTCCCCGTGGACGTAGGTACCGATACTCGGATCGAACCACGTAAATTTCTAGTGTCTTTATTTTTCTCGTTTATTTTCTCTGGTGATTTCGCGTTGACGTAAATTGCAAGATCCTGGTAATTCCGCATATTATATCCCAATAATTGGTATCAGAGCATAGGGTTGGATTTCTTGATTGTGATTTGGGGCTTTTGCTTGTCTGATTATTATCTGGAAATTCTGTTATTGCAATTATGTCTGAGAGGAAATCTGAGATTGAGAAGTATGATGGGAGCAATAACTTAGTTTTATGGAGCATCAAGATGCGAGCTTTATTAACAACACAAGGTTTGGCCAAGGCACTGGATGGTGAAGATGAGTTGCCTATTATCATGAAAACCTCTGAAAGGGTAGAGTTGATAGAAAAAGTGAAGAGCATGATCCTGTTAAATTTGACGGATGAGGTCTTAATAGAGGTTGTTGAGGAGAAGGATGCCGCAGCATTATGGGCAAAACTTCAAGCACTCTATGTGAAGAAAGGTTTGAACAATCGCTTATACATGCTGAAGAAGATGTTTCAATTTAGATATACTGAAGGTACGTCTATCAGAACCCACCTAGGTGAATTTAATAAACTCATGTTGGATCTGAAGAACATCGGTAAGATACTTGATGATGAAGAACAGGGCATGATGTTGTTAGCCTCTTTACCAAAGTCATGGGAGCACTTTACTGATTCACTGTTGCAGGAGTGTACTACAATTACCTCAGAGGAGGTAAAGTCCGCCTTATTCTCTAAGGAGCGGCAGAGAAAGTTGTGAGATGACGGTCTGGCTAAAGGAGCAGCGCAAGCACTGACGATTCGAGGTAAAGTCCGCCTTATTCTCTAAGGAGCGGCAAAGAAAGTTGTGAGATGACGGTCTGGCTAAAGGAGCAGCGCAAGCACTGACGATTCGAGGTAGAGAACAACATCGAGAGCCTAGTAGCAATAGAGGTGAAAGCAGATCAAAATCACGCCATAGAAAGTCCAAGGGACGCGTGAAGTGCTTTGAGTGTCACGAGGAGGGGCACATCATGAGAGATTGTCCAAAGAGGAGGAATAAAGTTGATAGGCATAATGCCACAAACAATGTGGCAAACATTGCTGAGAGGAGCACTAGTGATGCAGAAGCTGTCTTATGTGTGACTGCTACTTCGTCAGGAGACGAATGGGTGCTAGATTCGGGGTATTCTTATCACATGACGCCCCATAAGAACTGGTTTACTACTTACCAGACTGCAGATGGTGGTAGGGTTCTTTTGGGGAATAATGCAGTCTGTAAGGCTGTGGGGATAGAGACAATTCAGATCCGGATGCACGATGGGGTGGTTTGCACATTAACAGATGTGAGGCATGTATCGGAGCTCAAGAAGAACCTTATTTCTCTGGGGACACTCGATGACATCGGGTGTAGGCACACCGCTGAAGGTGGAGTACTAAAAATCTCTCGAGGTGCCATGACAGTGATGAAGGGGAAGAAAGTAAATACTCTCTATCATCTACTGGGAGAGACCGTGACCGGAACCGCTGCAGTTTCATCAGGTGAGTCAGATTTTGACTTGACTCAATTATGTCATATGCGTTTGGGGCACATGAGTGAAGTAGGTATGACGATGTTGAGTGAAAAGGGGTTGTTGAAGGGTCAGAAGACAGGGAAGCTGGACTTATGTGAGCACTGCATCTATGGGAAGCAGCATCGTGTTAAGTTTACTACAACTATTCATTCGACCAAACGACCAGTTGAATATATTCACTCAGACGTCTGGGGCCCATCTTCGGTTCCTTCGAAAGGAGGTGCCCAATATATGCTGACATTTATCGATGATTATTTGAGGAAGGTATGGGTTTACTTTCTGAAGCACAAATATGATGTGTTTGATCGGTTCAAGAAATTTAAGGCATTGATTGAGAAGCGCCGATAAACAAGTCAAGTGCCCGAGAACCGATAATGGCATGGAGTTACGTGGTAAAGATTTTACCGCGTTCTGTGAGAAAAAAGGTATTGTGAGACACCGCACAGTACCTGGGACACCACAGCAGAATGGCGTGGCATAACGAAAGAACAGAACTTTGCTTGAGCGAGCTCGATGCATGCTTTCGCATGCAGGACTTGGCAAGGAATTTTGGGCTGAAGCAGTAAATATGGCATGTTACCTGGTAAATTGATCTCCATCGTCTGCTATCGAGTGGAAGACTCCTGAGGAAGTATGGTCGGAGAAACTTGTTGATTACTCCGGATTACGTATATTCGGATGTCCTGCGTATGCTCATGCGAGTGATGGTAAGCTTGAGCCGAGGTCGAAGAAGTGCATATTTCTAGGTTATGCACATGGGGTGAAAGGCTACCGGCTGTGGTGCACTGATCCCAGATCACCCGGTTTTCTAATCAGCAGAGATGTGATCTTCGATGAGACTGCAATGCTTCAACAGAGGAGTTCTGTGACACAACCAGCAAAGAAGACAGATCATGGTGTCATTAGTGAGGTGGAGCTTCAGGTAGAGACTCTGGAGACCTCGAAGGTAACAGAAGTTGAGAATGCAGATGAAGCCGCAATTCTTGAAGTCGGTGATAATGAACAACCAGCAAAGCCACAGCAGACTATAGCCGCAGATAGACAGAGAAGGCAAATTAAACCACCGGTACGTTATGGTTATACAGATATTGCTTATGCATTGACTGTAGGTGATGAGGTGGAGACATATGAGCTTTCGTCTTATTCTGAGGCGATGGCTAGTTCGGAGTCATCGCAGTGGCTAGGGGCTATAAGTGAAGAGATGGAATCACTTCATCGAAATCAGACATGAGAGCTGGTCAAAGTACCCAAGAGCCAAAAGATTGTTGGAAGTAAATGGGTCTTCAAACGGAAAGAGGGCATTCTCGGTGTTGAGGCAGCGAGGTATAAGGCGAGAATTGTGGCGAAGGGGTATACATAGCGTGAGGGCATTGACTACAATGAGGTGTTATCTCCTGTGGTAAGACATACTTCTATTCGTGTTTTACTTGTCTTAGTTGCTTCGCAGGATCTCGAGTTAGAGCAGCTAAATGTAAAAACTGCGTTTCTTCGTGGTGAATTGGAGGAGCAGATTTACATGAGGCAACCAGAGGGATTTGCTATTCCAGGTAAGGAAGATCATGTTTGCTTGTTAAAGAAATCTTTGCATGGGCTGAAACAATCTCCTAGACAGTGGTATAAACGTTTTGATACTTTCATGGCTAGTCAAGATTACTCAAAAAGTCATATGGATAGCTGTGTTTACTATAGGAGATTGGAGAATGGTTCTTTGATTTATCTACTTTTATATGTTGATGACATGCTAATAGCAGCTAAGAATATGTCTGATATTGATGTGCTGAAAAGGCAGTTAAATGCTGAATTTGAGATGAAAGATTTAGGTGCTGCAAAGAAAATATTGGGTATGGAGATTTTGCGTGACAGAGCTGCAGGAGTTTTACGTCTATCTCAAAAGAAATACATTGAGAAGATCGTGGCACGGTTTAATATGCAATCAGCAAAATCTATAAGTACACCTTTAGCGAAGCACTTTAAACTTTCAGATAAATTATCACCGCAGTCTGAGGAGGAGGAGGAGCATATGTCCCGTGTTCCTTATTCTAGTGCCGTGGGTAGTATTATGTATGCTATGGTGTGCACTAGGCCTGATATTTCACAAGCTGTGAGCGTGGTTAGTCGCTATATGAAGCACCCTGGTAAAGCTCATTAAGAAGCTGTGAAGTGGATTCTCAGATATTTGAAGGGGACAACAGACGTGGGTATAGTATACCGGAGGGACAGCAATGGCAGTGAGACCACTGGCTTTGTGGACTTGGATCACGTCGGTGACTTGGATGATTGCAGATTTTTAGCATGGTACGTGTTTACGCCAGCGGGTGGTGCAGTTAGTTGGAAAGCATCTTTACAGGATCACATTGCCTTGTCTTCGACTGAGGCAGAGTACATGGCACTAACCTTTGTAGCGAAAGAGGCGATATGGTTATAAAGTTTGCTCTCGGACTTTGGGTTAGAACAGAAAAGTGTGGATATACACTGTGATAACCAAGGTGCGATATATTTGGCATATAATCCAGTTTATCATGAGCGAACGAAGCATATCAACATCGGTACCACTTCATCCGAGATGTCTTAGCTAAGGGTATTGTTATTGTTAAAAAGATTGCTACAGCGAGATAACCCCTTGAGACATGATGACTAAGTCTTTCCTTTGGCCAAGCTCAAGCTCGCTGAGCTCTATTGGCGTCTGTGGAGAGTGAGCGCCCGTCGGGCGTTGGGAGAGCAAACAGCATGGATGATGAGCACTATAACTTGGTTTCAAACATCGAGCCAACGTGGAGAATTGTTAAATTATGACTCGAGTTTGAGTATTTACAATTTGCAATTCTTGCACAAAAGAGGAAATATAAAATATATACGAATTTCCACACCTGGCTGAAATTATGTGGAATCCGAAACGCCGAAGCCCATGCACGTAAAGGAGGAAAGTTCTCTGTTGTGCGGCCTGTGGATTGCGAATTGAAGGCAATCGGTTTGTGGGGCCCAGAGTCAATACTTTGACTATGGGCACTCACGCACCACTCCTGTACGCGTGAAGAAACAAAAGAATGTGGTGGGCCCATTCTTTTCTTCACCCAGAAGAAGCCGCCCAAAGGAAGTCCGCAAAGAGAAGAAGCACGCACGTGGACGGTGGGCCCGATCCAACTCTTTGGGCGCACGATTTCGGAGTCCTCGGCACACACATACAAAGCAAAAAGCCGTAGGTTTTACTGCAGTACGTACGAGCGCGAGAAGCCTCACGTCGCCGACAAGAAAGGAGCCGCGCGTAAGAAAGAGAGAAAAACCCTACGAAGCCGCACACGATCGTTGAAGCCGCTAGCCACGCGAAGCTTGAACGCGTGGTAATTTTGTGCCGTAAGTTTATACCCAAGTGAGTTATTTATTTATAAACACTTAGGGTTTGGGGTTAAATCTAGGTGTGGGAAACACTTGAGCGATTGAGCGATTGTAAACTTCGATTCTTCGATTTTAGTGGATTATTTGCTGCTGGCTCTCCCCGTGGACATAGGTACCGATACTCGGACCGAACCACGTAAATTTCTGGTGTCCTTATTTTTCTCGTTTATTTTTTCTAGTTATTTCGCGTTGACGTAAATTGCAAGATCTTGGTAATTCCGCATATTATATCCCAACAAATCTATAAGTGGAGCATGAGAAGCTGCCAAAGAGTGCTTTTGATGAGCTTTTCCGTTTTTTGCATGACATTATGAAGAGGGAAAAAGAGTAGTTTTGTGCGATGGAAAGGGAAGTCATTTAACTACTGAATTGTGTTTATTTAAGAATGTTTCTGCGTTGTGTTAAGATAGCCTCTTTTTTTTCATCATTTTATCAAGGAGTAGTAAAAGATAAAATCGTAGATATGTCTTAAATTGGAAAAGAAATTACCATAATTGTCTGTGTTAGTTAATTTCCTTTACCAGTTTTACTTGCTTTTTTTAATGTTATCCAAGTGGTGGTTGGCCTCCTAATGAAATAGCAGCTTATGCAAGTTGCTAATCTTTTTTTTAGAAGAGTGTCGCCTAATGTTAGTAGGTAAAGTTCTCACACAATCCTCTGTCAATTTCCAAGCATTACAAAGCACTTTAAAGCGTGTATGGAGGAATGCTCATGTCGACTTTGCTCAGTGAGAAGGTGGATTATATTTAGCGAAGTTCCGGTCAGAAAGTGAGAAACAACGAGTAGTGGAGGGGGGACCGTAGTTGTTTTCTAGAAATTTAGTCTGCTTCAAGCCATGGATTCCTCAAACACCATTACACTGCTATGACTTTACCCGCTATGCATTTTGGGTTCAAGTTATTAGTCTACCACTGGAATGGACTATGGAAAAGATGCTGAGAAAGGCAGTAGATCAGATTGGCGAGGTCCTAGAGGTAAGAGTAGACTTTAAAGAAGGCTCGGCTTTACGGGCAGGGCGGGTTA
This sequence comes from Eucalyptus sp. ANBG9806169, assembly GCA_014182395.1. NCBI lineage: Eukaryota > Viridiplantae > Streptophyta > Magnoliopsida > Myrtales > Myrtaceae > Eucalyptus > Eucalyptus sp. ANBG9806169. The sequence goes on from CM024582.1 coordinate 1,842,089, forward strand.
AAATAGAGATTCAACTACAGGACCCTTTAAAAACCGGCAAACTAGTGAGGATTGAAGGGAAGATGTTGTGGTTGGACTTTAGGTATGAACGATTGTCTCATTTCTGCTACTCTTGTGGTCGCATTGGCCATTATGCCATGTATTGTGAAGAATATCCCTTTGATGAAGCCAAAATGGATGGAAGAGAGAAGATGGCCTTTGGTCCTTGGCTACGAGCGGAGGTTCAACAATCTAGCCCATATTGGAATGCATTCTACAACCCTCTGACCACTTAGGAACAGCATGAGGAGACCATACCTGAGACACCTCCAGCTCTATTATCGGCTGCCCCTCCTTTGCCCACGAAGACAACCACTACCGAAGCCACCCTTGTCCCATTAGTACAACCTCAGCCCATCCCAAGCGAACCACAACAGCAACCGCAGCACCAATTTCCACAGCAAGGACACATTATCACGACGGCTTTAATCCCTGCACAAGCAAAACAGAAAGGTCCATTAAGCACTCTCATGGAACTCCCACAAAAGAAGAAAATGAAAGGTCCCCGTGTTAGTCCCAAGTTGACACCGGCAAAAAAACAGAAAAGATATGCCCCGTATGAAATGAAATATGTCACTCCTGATAACTTTGATGATACCTAGTTAATGGACACACCTGTGTTGGAAGCCTCTGAGGAGAACCGGTGGGCTTTGGTGGTTGGCCCCAAATAGCCATTGCCTCACAAATGAAGATGGTTTGCTGGAACTGTCAGGATTTAGGCACTCCCCTAATAGTTCAAGCTCTAAAGGCCTTGACGGCCAAAGAAAAGCCAGACTTTTTGTTCCTAATGGAGATGAAGAACCCTGAGATAGTGATTCAGTGTATGCAAAGACACTTACATTTTAGCAACTCTTTTATATGCAATCCCGATGGCCTAGCAGGAGGCCTTTTAGTTTTTTGGAATGACACAGTTTCACTAGACATCCAAAGCTCTACGGCGGATTATGTTGATATCATATGTCAGGACATAGAGGAAGATAAGATAATGCGGATCACATGTCTGCATGCCCCATACTCGTACCATGCTCGACGGATGCTATGGGATAAACTTCGCTTGATCGGCATATCAAACAGTCTCCCTTGGATTTGTGCAGGAGACTTTAATGAAATTCTTAACGCTTGGGAAAAAGTTGGCGGCCGACCCCCGGAGAGGTATCGACTACAATCTTTTCGAGATGTCCTTAATGACTGCGCCTTCATGGAGATTGAAAGTAAGGGATGCAAGTTCACGTGGTCCAATAATAGGGATGGTCCAGACCAAGTTAAAGAGCGGTTGGATCGTGTGATGTGCACAACGGAGTGGCGAATTCTATACCCTGAAGCCCAAGTCTTCGCGTTGCCGGCCCTAGGTTTTGATCATAGTCCACTTCTCTTATACACAGCCGCACCATATTCAAGAGGTCGACGACCTTTTGTGTTTGAGGCATATTGGAACCAAGATCCGAAGTGTCAGGGGGTGATAGCTAACACATGGAATGCTGTCCAGGTACGCAATACCAATATACTAAATAAGCTCCGAATTGTTTCTTATCAACTTTGAAAGTGGAGTAGGTCCAAATTCCAAAATGTTCAGTTAAAGGTGCCAGCACTACAACAACAGCTCCAATCGCTCATTAACAAGCCTTTCATCTCCATTAATGATAACGTAGAAGCTGCCCATATCCAAGGACAAATCAGAAACCTTTAGCAGCAGGAAGAACAATTTTGGGCCATGAGGTCTAGGGTGAACTGGCTAAAGTGGGGCGACAAGAATAGCAAATTTTTTCACGCCACTACGGTGCAACGGAGGCAACGTAATAGAATTGGGATGCTGAGGAACGAAAGTCTTATCTGGGTGAGAGATATCCCGATCCTAAAGGAGATGACGTATGATTTCTTCTGCCAGTTATATACTTTTGTGGGTTCCCATGACTACAAACCGATACTAGCTCAATGTCAATCAGTAGTAATTGAGGAGATGAATGCATAGTTAACTGCGATGGTCACAATGGAGGAGGTAAGAACGGAAACGTTTCAGTTGGGCGCGACAAAGGCTCCAGGTCTCGACGGTCTGAATGGATTATTTTATCAGACTCATTGGGACATCATCCAACACGATATATTTAGATTAGTTCAAGAGTTCTTTAGTTCGGGGGTTATGCTTGGCGAGCTTAACAAGACGGTACTCGTGCTGATTCCCAAGATCAACCACCCTGAAAGCCTGGATCAGTTTAGACCGATTAGCCTTTGTAATTATGCGTATAAGATCATTTCTAAGGTGCTGGCAAATCGTCTAAAACCTTGGCTAGGGGATCTCATCTCAGGAGAACAAGCTGCCTTCGTGAGTGGGCGTCAAATTCAGGACAACATGTTAATTGTCCAGGAGGTTATTCATCATTTTAAGACAAGGGTAAGGAAGTGTCATTTTAATGCAATGCTTAAAATGGATATGCAGAAGGCCTATGACAAAGTTGAATGGGATTTCCTGAAGGATTATCCACTTACTTTGGGGTTTCACCCTACTTGGGTTACCCTGGTGATGCAATGTATTACTACCACATCATTAAGTGTGCGCTTTAATGGGGGAACAATTGCGATATTTTAGGCCGTCAAGAGGTTTGCGTCAGGGAGACCTACTATCATCCTATATTTTTATATTGGTGGCGAACCTCCTATCCACCCTTATTCATCAAGCCATCGGTATGGGCCAACTCTGAGGAATTCAACTAAACAGGTTTTGCCATACTCTTTCCCATATTTTCTTTGCGGATGATTCAGTGTTCTTTCTCAAAGGAACCATTATGGAATGTCAGAATCTGGCTAACCTATTGAATCAGTACTGTCTAGCCACAGGTCAAGTTATCAATAGGAATAAGTTTGGAATGTTTTTTTCCAAAGTACTGCCCGTTGAGTCTTCAGCATAATCTAGCGGCAGAATTTAGGGTGCCAGTGTTGCAGAAATATGGGAAATATTTAGGCATGCCGTCTGATTGGGGATGATCCAGAAAGACATGTTTAGTTGGATACAAGGAAAGGTAAACTCTAAACTGGAGGGTTGGAAAGAGTTGCTACTGTCGAAGGGAGGAAAGGAAATCCTACTCAAGTCCGTTGTCCAGGCCATTCCACAATACGCTATGTCCATCTTCAAAATTCCTATTTCCCTATGTCATAGGATTGAACAGCAAATCTCCAATTTCTGGTGGAAAAACGACAAAAGAAAGGTTGGTGTTTATTGGGTAAACTGGGAGTTATAAAAAAACCAGCAAAGCGAAAGGTGGGTTAGGGTTTCGGGATCTATTAGCTTTTAATAAGGCGCTGCTCGGTAAACAGTATGGCGCCTACTGCAACAACCCCACTTGTTATGGTGTCGGCTATTCAAGGGTCTACTTCCAGAACAGAGAGTTTCAGTCCACTGAGTATGGAACGAGGCCATCTTGGGGCTAGCGGAGTATCCTTTTTGGCAGAGAAGCCGTCCTACCTAAAGTCCGATGGTCGGTGGGGAATAGGGAACACATTAAAATTAGAGAGCATAACTGGTTACCACGTGGCCCTATTGGTGGTCCAGCTACACGAGAGGAACCAGAGCTGGTGGCAAGTCTTATTGACCCAATCCAACATACCTGGAATGTTCCTCTCATATCATAAATATTTGATAACAGTATTATGACGGAAATGCTTGAAATCCCACTGAAACCATTACATGCCACTGATAAGTTAGTATAGACAGCCACTAAGGATGGACAATACACGGTTAAAAGCAATTATCAGACCCTTGTAAGCAGCACAGATGCACAGCGGCGCCAACATGCATCAACCTCATACCAACCTCCAAGCATACTTTGGAAGAAAATATGGACAATTAACACATCACAGAAGATCCGCATATTCCTATGGGCAGCATGTCAGAATGCTCTTCCTACCAGGGCTCAACTTTTTTCTAGGCATATCACACCTGACCCTATCTGCGAACTATGCAACCAGAACACTCTGGAAACGTTTGAACACTTATTCTTTTGTTCATGGACAACAGGGATCTGGAATCACTCGCAGATCAACATCCCAGTAGCTCCTCACACTATTCAGCGCCTCGATTCGTGGCTTGCAGCAAGAGCAATAGAGAAGAATCGCGTACCTGGCCTACAGACGATCGCCCATGTCCTATGGCAGATTTGGTGCTCGCGCAACAACTGCATTTTTTGCAGAATCCGTCCAAATTCGATAGGAGCTGTCGTTGATGCTTTAGCACAATCACGGATCCAGTCTCTGTCCTCTCAACATAATAAGAGATCAGGGGATTCCACAACAGGGAACTTCACCGATCGGCAATCACCATCTGTCTGGACACCTCCGCAACGGGGCTTCCTAAAATGCAATATAGATGCATCTCACTCCCCGGGCAGTCATCAAGGCACGATGGCCTGTATCAGCAGAAATCATCAGGGGCTTCTTATCGATGTGTATACGTGTGGAATCACAGCAACTTCAGCTTTTCAAGCCGAGGTTCAGGCACTTGCTCTGGCTCTTAAACGTCTATTGCATCAGGGCCTTAACAGGGAGAAGATCATCATAGAAAGCGACTGCTTGGTTCTGATAGACACCCTTCAAGCGAAACGACCATCGCCATGGGAAGAACGAGCGTTATTCGTAGAGCTCGACTCCTTGCTGTCTCTGTGCCCTAATTTGCGAATACAGCACTGCCGAAGAGAGGCGAATGGGGTTGTGGATTGGGCTGCTAAGGTCCATGGCCGCACTGATCTGGCCCACAACTGGAATCTATTTCCTCCTTTTATTTTGCAAAGTTTGGTTGCCGCAGAAGCTATAGCTTCAGGATGTAACACCAACTTCCTTTGTAATGCTGCCGTTACATAATGAAATACATATATTACTGACCAAAAAAAAAAAAGTTGCTAATCTTTTTATTCTTCGATGTTAGGTCTGAGATGAACGAGAACATGTGATGTCGGATGACACCAAATTTGAGCTAGATGGGGATTAGGCAGCGTTGGATCTAAGCTGACGATGCTCGCTAGTGTCAGATCTGGACTCAACAAGGCTGGGCGACTCCTGATTGGGCTAGACGAGACTCACCAACGTCGATCTGAACTTCTAATGACTAGATTTTTTTTTTTTTTTTTTTTTTTTTTTTTTTTTTTTTTTTTTTTTAAATTATGGCTTTGATACCATGTTGAAATTGATATAGAACAAAAGAAGAGAGCATACAAATTGATTAATGTTTACGGCTCCTCACGCTTCAATATTAATTAAATAACACTTAATGACCATAATAACCTTCTCAATATTAATGATCATAATAATCCTCACACTTTAACACGTAGTTTATGGTACTTTCAAAATATTTTTAGTGGAATATGGCGCAGACGGTGGATTTGCGGCTCAACTTGCATCACATAAATTCTGGGTGCATGAATAAATGGATTATGAAATGGATAAGAACGTATATATTTTCAGGTAATCTCTATAAATAAAATTCAAGAAATCACATAGAAAGTAAAATTTCAGAAAGAAATGAATAACAAAATAAGTGGGAGAGAGCTGCGCAAGGCACCTGATTTTCTGTGAGTATCGAGAGATCCTAATTGCAGTGTTCATGTTTGCTTTGCATGGACAAGTGCAATGCAGCAATATCAGTTTTAAGATAGGTTGATTTTCAATTTGTGGAATTTAGAAGTTGTAGAAGTTGCTCACTTAGTTTTGGAATTGGACTAACCAATCCAATCTGGTTCCCAAATGGATTTAGAAATCAGTGGTGATATCTTCTTTCTTCCCTATTCCTTGCAAGACTGCAAGTATTGTTGCATAGTCTAAACTCTCATTTTTTAGTGTTTTGGATCTTAGTCTAAACTCTCATTTTTTAGTGTTTTGGATCTTTAGTAAATTAAAATCCCTATGGAAAGTTGCTAAAGGTGTGATAAAATATGATTAAATATCATTGACCTATTGGGTGGTTTGGTCCAAATCATCGATTCCAAATTCCTGAACTGGCTAATTTAGTCCGGTTTCAATGCTCACCCTTTTTTACGTATTGGATTTGGCAATTTGCGGGTGCGATATAGGTGGGTTGGGTGTTCAAGCTCCTATTCCTAGTCTAGAAAGCTGACGAAGAGAAGACTCGCAAAGAAAGGAAAAGGAATATATATATATATATCATTCGTTAGAACGAGCATGCTTACGAAGATTTATCCTACCGATGAGTTTAGGGTATTATTTGAAATTAAATTGGACATTTTGGGACCTTCTTGGGGAAAAAAAAAATCCATTTGAGCCCTTTTTTGTCTGTCGGGCCCATTTTTGGATGAGAATGTGATGCGACAAAAATGAAGAGACAAAGGCTACGTTTGGTCGATCGAATAAAAACCGGATAAGATATGTTTTATCTTATCCTGTGTTTAATTATCTAGGATAGGATAAGGTTGGATATAGACGAGATATAAATCGATAAAAAAATTAAGAGGATGAGATAAGATCGGATAGAATTTCTTTTATCCGAAACATATTTTTCTTTCTCCACGTTCACCCACAGACTGACTCTCTGTTTCAAAGTATGTTTCCAAAGTATGGACGTTAAAACCTTCCCCTCAATAGTTCTCCGATTCTCATCGAAATTTTACGAAAGTCTTCTTACTCCGCCAAGGTAAGACCCTCGGTCTGCCAGCCATCGCCCGCCGGTCGCCCTCTCGATCGATTCCCCCACCGCATTTCTGCTTCACCTTCCATCTCCGATTTTCCATCAGCTGCTTCATCTTCGCTTCCCTTCAACCGACTCATCACCACCGCCACCGGCGGGGACGGCGCCGCCTTTGCTCCTCTCATCTGACCCTTCGACCAAGCCCGGACGGCGGCGGCGGCGGCGGCGGCGGCGGCGGCGGCGGTGCGAATCCCCTCCGTTGACCGGACCCGGATTCGGGTCTGAGCAGTCGCGGCTCAGGCTGAAGCAATACGACATTGGAGAGGGCAGAAGAAACTTTCATGGGTCTTGGTCCCAAACAGCTTCAGTTTTGCTTGAAGTGGCCATGGGACGTCCACCGGAACCCCACTGACCCCAAAGGCTGTAGCTTTGAAACTCCATGGTTGTTCAAGTCTTTGCAGAACGTGGGCTCTCTGGCTTCCAATCTCCTCGTCTCCGCCTTAAAACCCCCTCTTTCTCATGATCCATCTTCTCAATCCTTGCCCTTGATCGCTGGAAACAGTAAAGGCAAGGTCTTGAAGTCGCAAAACAAGGGCTTGAGCACTGAAGAGCAAGGGGAGGCGGAGCAGAGGGCTTTTACCTCTGCTTTGGCCAGTCGGAAAGAGGCCACTGTGATTGAGTTCTACTCGCCCAAGTGCAGGCTGTGTAGTTCTCTGCTCAAGTTTGTTCTGGAGGTGGAGGGGCGGAATTCGGATTGGCTCAACATTGTTATGGCCAATGCAGAGAATGAGATGTGGCTTCCTGAGGTGCTTTCATCTATCTTTCTCTTTCGAGTCTTTTAAGTTGTCATCTGGTATTACTGAGATTTGGGAATTTGAGGATTGTTTGTACAGTAGTTCTCTTTGAGGGATGGTTCTTTTGTATGTTGTGATGGAAGGTCTTTCAGCAACAGAAGAAACCCCACTGACCCCAAGTAATCCATCTTTGAATTGAATACGCAATTCCCGAAATTCTATTGAGTACGCTGTTCAAATATTTGAGGATATCCGACTCTAAATCCGTAGTTCACCAAACGATAGATTGGATAAGATATGAGGATATTCGACTTTAAATCCGCAGTTCACCAAACAGTTGATGGGATATGAAGAAATCCATGGATTTCTTATTCTATCTTATCCAGTCTTATCCCGTTTAGAAATCCGGACGACCAAACGCAGCCAAAGAGGCCAAATCAATGACGGCGTCTTCTTCAGCTGCTTCTCCTTCTTCTTCCTCCTCTTTCTTTTCACTTAGCTTTATGAATCGACGACCTCCTCAGTTGAAGAAAATAAGGGACCACGATAAACAAGCGCTCAATGGGGGTTTGCAAGCGGCCGATGGTGCGTTACGGGCATTCCAATCGTCGGTATTGATCTCTATCGTTTTTGCTATTTCAATCCAATCTTTCTTCCTCTGGATCTGTGGAGGTATAGGAGGTTTCTTTGTTTCCCTGTTGATTTGAGCTTTGGCCTGGTTTTTCCTCCGTTGGTGAATTTTTGTGGGGATGAGATTCTGGTCCTCTTCGCGAGATTTGGCTAAATTTCGGAACTTTATGTGGAGATATTCAGCTCTCTAGGTGTCTTCAAAGCTGGTTTTCTGTTTCGATTGTTTGTTCCTCTAGGTGTAGGACAGAGTTGTGGTGAGGTTTTCCTGATTGATTGAGGTTTCATCTTAGCTTTTTGCTCTATGACTGCACCTGCGGTTTGTATATTTATCTATTGATTGGCGCTATGGGGTCCGGTAGCTTAGATATGGGAGAAGTGGGGAGTTCATGAGGGATCTTTGCTTAGGAGCGATTTCCCAGGGTTTAGTATGTTAAAGGAAGTAATGGTTTTGCAATATGGTCCTGTTATTTGGTCGAGGTGCAACATGAATTCTGAAGAATCTTTTGCTGTAAATTCTGTTTGGTTGGATAGTTTAGGTTAGGTTTAGTATGTCTCGATGTGGGATTTAGCAGGTTAGGGGGGCAACTCTTGTTATTGTTATTTGGATGTAATTCTTTCTTCTTAAGTGTGGAGATAAGGTTTGGCAGGAAACCAATTGTAGGATGATTTCCCGTTATGCTGGTAACAAAAATTTATGTATCCGGAACCTGAGGATTTTTTAGCATCTTATTGCTTGTAGGTTGTATTATTTTCTATTAATCTCAAATTTATTGGTCCGTATCAGCTGTTGCCAGAAGAGGTACGTGGGCAATCAGGTGCTAATGGCCTATGGTGACTGGCGAGAGGAGGCTTACCAAAAGGTTTTGTGCCACTGTTTTGTTTTATTCATTGAATTTTATGGAATGCATGTATTATGTGTGATACTTCTCATATTTTTTCTACGGGTTTTAATAGTTTGTTGGTGACTGACCTTTCTTGCTAGACTTTACTTATATGGTTTAGTAGGATACAAAAATACAAAAGCACAGATGAGAGTATTAGTAGTTTTATAAGGTCAAGCCAGGGAAAGGAATTCATTCTCATGAGATATTGGTTTGGAAATTGACTTGATAGCAAATATAGCCGTGAGACAGCAATAGGTATTCGGTAGCAAACTGTCGATAGCATAATCTTTTGTCCAAAGTATCAGAATGTGGGGAATCTGCATAATGAACTATAATTTGGGGATAGTAATATGGCCTCGTGCACTAACCAGTATGACAATAAGAACTGCTGAACAGGAGCCAATTCCCATGCTAGAATTTGTAGAACATCTTACATTTTGGTGACAGGAATTTTTCTCAGAGAAATTTAAAAGCCCTTGAGTGAAATTTGGTTAGCCAATTCTTCACATAGTGTAGTATGGACAGGTGCTTATGGTTTCCTTGAGTGAAATTTGGTTAGCCAATTCTTCACATAGTGTAGTATGGACAGGTGCTTATGGTTTCCTTGAGTGAAATTTGGTTAGCCAATTCTTCACATAGTGTAGTATGGACAGGTGCTTATGGTTTCTAAACCTAGGAATTCCTCCACCAAAGGTGAATTTCTAATTATGTAGTGACTCCAGGCCAGTCACATTAACATGCATCTAACAATTCTTGTTATGAAAAAAAAAACAAAAAAAAAAAAAAAAAAACAATTCTTGTTATGAAAAACTGCAATGTCTAGCCAAGCTTATATTTTGTGAGGATCAGGTATCGATAATGCTGCTATTAATCTGTAAGTTAAGCATGAGAAGCTGCCAAAGAGTGCTTTCTGATCAGCATTCCCCTTTTTCTCACGACATTATGAAGAGGGAAAGAAGAGTAGTTTTGTCATTTGTGCAATGGAAAGAGTAGTCATTTAACTACCGAATCGTGTTTACTTAAGAATGTTTCCGCATTGTGTTAAGATTGCTGTTTTTCCTTTATCAAGGAGCAACAAAAGATAAAACCATTGACGTCTTAATGTAGAAAAGAAATTACATAATTTTGTCCATGTCTGTTAATTTCCTTTTCCAGTTTTACTTGCTTTTTTAAATGTTATCCAGTTTTACCCTAGACTTGCTTTTTTCAACATTTCTATCACACAATTTCAGCCAGTTTATTCTTGAGTGCATACCCCAGTACATTTCTCCTTGTTTCCACATATCTTAAATTTGCATTTTGTCCCTGTCATGATGCAAGCTCTGCTCATTTGCTAACTCCTAAAGCTCCCTATTCAAGCAATTGATTTGACTATTAGCAGTAGAGAACTTCTGCTGGCTCCACTTCTTTAGGGCCTCTATTAGTTTCTTCAGAAAGTGTTCATTTCGATGCCTGGAGTATTCCACACTGAACTTACTAGCTGACCACATTCATTATCTTAGAGCTAGCATGCTTCAAACTTCATTTCTCTCTCTTTTTGCAGGTTCCAGCTGAGAGTTAGCAAGATAGGACTGTGGTTGGAGCCTATAGCCAGTAATGCATATGCTTCCACTTCTGAGATTTCACTCTCCATTCTACATAGCATGGAGCTCTATCTAGTCTTTTTTTCACAAAGGCATCCCCAATCCTATTATTTGTCCATGTAAATGCGCATCCTTTGCATTCAAGATCCATTAGAGAGCATGCATTTATAATGTTTAATGTCTCGAAAAGCCACTAACCTATGGTGCTCCATATGTTTGCCTACTTTTTCTCAGTGATACAAAAATTCATTGAAGTCCAGTCTGCCACACCCCCCAACAAAAAATAAAAATCGAAGGAAGCTAGTTTTGGAGACTGATCATTGGAGCATGTACAAAGGTAATTCTCATCTGTTTTCCACTGTCTATACAATTGAGGTCAAACATTTCATTTGTGACTGATTCCATTATTAGCGCTACCCTGTCATTCTGTAAAACTGCCGACCCCCTGCTTTAATTCACCTCTGCACTGTTCTGGAATTGGATTCCTTTCAAGCTCATGCCACAGGTTCTTGATCAAAAATAATGACGGGCCTCTGGAGAGCCTCAATGCCAAGTCTAGGGTGTGCCCAACCCCTAACAATTCCAACATAAATTTTTTATGGGAACCTGGAACTCATGACCCCTTCCATAGGTAATCTATGCACTTGAATCCAGGACTCGTAATTTGTGTAATTGTAACCGTACTGCAAAGTGGTCAATGTCCATTGTTTAAGCACCAAAAGATTGCTAGAGAAAGACCAAGGCCTTGTTTCAAGAATTCTGTTCATTTCATTTTTAGACTTAAAGGTAAAGCTAAAGTTCTCGAGTCTACCCGATCAAAGGTAACGGAATCCACTTTCCATGCCCTTGTCATAGTGTTTTGGAAGGCATGGAGATTGATATTGGGGTTGTAGAACAATTGCCCAAAAAAAGTTAGACGACATTCTTACATTCTCTCGGTTAGGACCATACCATCTATCTTAGCCAGGCCTTTTTCTGACCACAAATTGCCTAGATTTCCACAGAGGATAGTAACTCAAGAATCTGAGGTTCCTAATTCTTCCATCGAAATTGCACGAGAGGCAGACAGCTTACTCCCTATGAGAAAAGTATAGAAGAAGCAGCTATTCCTGTATATTCATCCTCGGGATTGTATCCAATTATAGCATATTGGCAAAATGATGTCCAGAGATAATGCGGTGCTCAGAGAGGTTGATGGGGTAGTTGGGGGATTTTGGGTTGGGGCTTATGTAATGGGTTGATAATTGGGCGAGGATTAACCAGGGTTGTTCCTTTCGGCTGGTATGACGGTCATTGATTGCATGCCTTGCAGGGTGTGATGTTATCGAAGGGAGAGTGGGTTCTATCAAAAGCTGGTTTGGGTTAACTTGTGGAACAGTGAATATGGTTTATGGGAAGGTTGGGGATTTTTGGTAAAGGGTCAAAGTTGAAAAGGAAATGGAAGATTTGCATCTTCGTAGAGACAAGATGAAATGACTGCTGTATTCAGCGAAGAGCATTAGGGGTTTTTTGGGAAAACTACCACCATTAGGGTAGGATTTCCATCAAGAGAGGATATTCACGGATTCAAAGTCAATTCGGTAAAAATTTTGGTGGATAAGGTGCATAATGATAGATTGTAAAGGCATGGCGAACAGGTTTAAATTTACATTCCCATTTGAAGTTCTTATTTCTACAAGCCAAACATATGTTCAAGGGAACCAAAAACCGGAAATGAAAAATTTTCCCTTCCATTGAAAACAAAAACTAAAAACTTCATCATTAACCATAAGGCCCCTTAGAACTTCGATTTGGGTTTTTTGGTTCTTTTCTTTAATTTGTAGTTTTCATTTTGGGCTGAAAACTTGAACGTGGTCGTGCTTCATGCAGCAATTGGCAAGGCCACCGCATGGTCTTGATCTCGAACATCTATCTGTTGTGCAAAAGCCCACACTACTTGCCATATGATGTAGGCCCCATGCCATCTTTGATAAGAATTTTTCTCATGTTCAGTAGTAGTTGATCAACCACCAAAAAGCCCCACATTAATGGACAATCCTACATCACATTATACACAAAAAGAAGAAAAAAACGGAGTTCTTTCTAGGGGTGAGCGCGGTTCCGGGTTCTACCCGGAACCGAAGAATCGCACCTGAGGGTTCGGTTTGGGTCCCGGTTCTAAAGAGGCCAGTTCCGGTTCCTGATTCCCTTTTTCTGGGAATCGGCGGTTCTTGATTTTGGTTCCGATTCTCATAGGAATCGGAATCGGAACCGGAACCGAAATCGGAACTAGTTAGGGTTCCTAAAAACCCCCAAATCATTTTTGTTGTTTACCCTCGCCTCCTCTCCCATCGTTCTCTGCCTCTGCCTCTTAACTTTGCCCCCCCCCCTGATGTCGCTCACCCTCGACGTCGCCACCGGACGCCGCTCGCCCTCGATGCTGCCGCCGAACACCACTTGCCCTTGATGTTGCCGTCGGACGCCACTTGTCCCTCCGCTAGACGCCACTCGCCCCTCATTTGCCCCGCTCTTGCCTCCCTTGACGCCGTCACCCCCCGCTCGCCCAACCGTTGGACGGCACTCGCCCTCGACGTAGCTAGCGGCGAGCATCGGTCAAAGGTGAACCCTGGACCAACCCTAGACCGGCCCAATCCTGCTGGTCCTAATCCAGTTCCCAAGGAGATTGGGTCTGTCCTTAGTCCTAGAATTTCTGGACTAGCACTATGCGAGTTGATCCTCGATCCTGAGAGTTTCGGGTCGGTCCAACCTGGATCCACCCTGAATATATATATATCTAATATATTATTTATAATTTTTTATATAGAGAAAATCTTTAAATAAATTGTGTCAACAACATTAAGCAACTCTTTAGTGAGGAGTTCAAGTAATTTTACATTGTTATTTAATAACTTATATTTTTAATGTCTTTTACGGCGTCAATAATTATAATTTACAAATAAGGAAAATGTTTTTGTAAGGAGTCTCCACAGTGTCCAAAAAGGCATAAACAACTCCTTACGGCATCCTCCTCTAGTATTCATTTTCTTTTGTCTTATTTATCTTCTTAGTCTTCAATTTGCCAAAATCGAAAGAAACAACTTATCTGCTCGCCACTCAACACTCGCCTCGCTCGCTTTGGGTCACTCGTGCCGCTCGTCGCTCGATGCTCGCTTGGCTTGTTGCTCCTCGCTCGACATTCGATGCTCATTCTGTTTGACACTCACCCCACTTGACCCTCAGCACTTACCTTTCTTAGTTGACCTCGCTCATTATCAAACCCATTGGGTTGGTACGGTCCTCGGTTGTCTTTTAAATGAGTATAAAAAATGAAATAAAAAATTATTGGTTGGTTGTGGGTTAACCTTAAAACTGAACTAAACCTATTGGGTCAATCCGGTCTTCAATTGTTTTTTTAAGGAGTACAAAAAATGAAATAAAAATGGTCCCGAGTTGACCTTGGGACTGAACCGGACCGAACCCATTGGGTCGGTCCGGTCCTCGGTCCCAGGCTTAATGAGGTTGGTCTTCGATCCTAAAAATTGAGGATTAGTATTGTGCATGTTGGTCCTAGGGTTAGAGGGTGGATCAGCCCAACCCGGACCATGCTCACCCCTAGATGTAGCTGCTGGACACCGCTCGTCCCCCCGGTGGACGTCGCTCGTCGCTCGCCCAGTCGCTTCCGACGTCGCTTGCCGCTCGCCCAGTCGCCCTCGACGCTGCTTGCTGCTCCTTTCCCTATCAACATATCCCCATTGATTGATACCGAGGGTAGTTAGATTCATGTCGTTGATCATGGTGCTCTTTCTTCTGTCAAAGTAGATGTCACGCTCCGATCCTCGAGCGCGCGCCCATCCCTTCTTGGTCGATTAAAAGCGACGTCCCAGGATGCATCGCCGACCCATTCATTTTACTACACATGCGGAAGCAATTAATAAATTCCCAGACAACAATAAGATGGAATAGAAAAATAGAGCCGATTTTTCACAAAACATCTTTTTATAAACACACAGGTTTATACATAGAAGCCTACAAAAAGAATCGGCTTTCAACAAAAGAGAATTGTCCTATGACTAACTAGTCTGACAAGATCGCTAATCTTTGGGCTTCACCTTCTAAACTTCGAGCCTTGGGTCCTCCACCGCTGTCAATTAGGGACCTAAAAATGTTATCCCACCACGGGGTGAGATTACGTTTCAGCAAGTTCAACCTCCTAAGACCCGATTAGGAAGAAAATACGCCCTAAAGGCTACCTAGGCACAACCACGAGTCAGAGGACTTACCTTAGCCTTGATTTCCTTCCTGTAAATCAATACAATTTATAATTCATCGAATCAATTCACCACATCAAATCATTCATTCAGATCAAATCATCGATCAATCGACTCAGTCGATTCCATGTCAACATGATCATTCTACGGTTATCTCAATCAATACTATCTATGAGTCCGATTATAGTTCAGGACTACTCACTCTAAGCCAATAATAGATAGTATAGCTTGCCAGAAGCTGCTTCAAATATTGAGATAATATATTATATATATATGCCAGAAGCTGCCTCAATTTCTGATATAGTATATTATATATGTTCGTTAGAAGCTGCCAAATCCACTTATATGCTATTCTATATATGCTCACCAGAAGCTGCCAGCTATACTTTCATAGTATGTTGAAAATAATCATTTAATCAAATCACCATTTTTATCATTCCCGATAAAAATATTCGTGTGTAAGTACACGGTTGACCTTAGCCAAAATATAATAATTTCCTTTCCATAAATCCCACCATTTTATATAGCCCACCAAAATATTTTTGGCGTTGTAAATCGAAGCTCGGTTATTTTCCAATCAATTACTGAAATTAAATGAATTTAAGAATAAATTTCAAAAATACAATTCATGCACAATCAGCACAAATTAGGGCTCAATTAAATAAACAGATCACGCTATTGCAATCAGCTTAAAATTCCGGTCACTAGCTATCCCGACCTAATTTTTTGGAAAATAAATAAATAATTAATTAATTTTTCGAAAATTAATTATTAAATACTAAAAATTCACACTTAGGCCTGAAAAATCTAATTAAATACCGAAATAGGCCCGGAAAATTTTCGAATCACTCTAGATAAATTGTAGAGCTTGTCTAGGCCCTAATTGCACTAATTATCCACCTAACATGCATCGGTAATTAATTAAATTCACTAATCAAATATAACTAACCATCTAATCCTAGCTTAGTCTAAATTAATCAACCTTTAAACGTTATTAACTTACTAAGCGAGGATTAGTGAGTTAAACTCACTTGTTTTGTGATCCGATCGGCTTAAATCGTCGGGACGCAACGGGGCTCAATCCTCTCCGAAGCAGCGTCACCAACGGGGCACGGCTCAGGCCCGAAAATTGGCCCGCAAAGCCTCCAATTTTCTTCTCGGGCTCCTTGGCTAAAGGGGCTGATTTGAGCGGCTAATTTGGTGAAAAAAAAAAGACAGCAAGGGCTCGGCTTCAAACGGGCTGCTTCGGTGAAACAAAAAAAAAAACAGCAAAGGAGGAGATTCGTGGGGGACGCTCAGGTCTTTGTTCGAGCAAATGAAGTAGCAGGAAAATAAAAAAAGAAAAAAGAAAAAGAAATGGGATGATGGAGGGGAACGAACAAGAGAGAAGGAAAAAAAAGGGGTGGGGTGTGTCGGCAAGAGAAGATAAGTGAGAGAGAGAGAAGAATGAAAAGTCAAGGATGAGGAGATAATTGAGTGGACAAAAATGGAGGGGTTGTCGGTGGGGAGGGAATTCGCACGAGAGAGAGAGAGAGGGGGGACCAAAAGGGGGTGGGGGGATTAGGAAAATAAAAAGAAACTTAAAAGAAATCCTATAACCAAAATTTCTTGGTCTCACTTGCTCTTGTTTAGTCCATTTGGTCCCCAAAATCCCCATGCTAAAGCACTTGATCCTCACTTGCTTTCTCGCACCAAATTTCCCTGAACAACTAGTCTCGAGCAACGAAAATGGCAATTTCCTTCAATTCCGAATTTTATTTCATTTTTCTCAGAATCCGATTTTCTGAACAAATTCCTCCAATTGAGGTCCAATTTGTTGAGGAAAAATCCCATAAAATCCCTTTCACTAATTCAATTACACCAAATGCCAAAAGTCCCTTCAAATTGTCTAATCTGAATTTCCATTCGTTTTCAATCGTCCGAATCAATTTTCCATAAAAATCCCAAATTCTCTGAAAATTCCTCGAAAGATGATTCATATTTCTAAAATGACCTGTGATACGACAGAACTTTCATTTCGAAATCGGATTCAAATTCACAGTTAATTTCAATTCGGCGCGATTTTAGCGTGACATAGGTTACCGGTAGTTTTCATAAATTTTTAGTACAAATGACTCTTGGTCAATTTTCTTCGAGCCACAATGAATCCATTAGACACATTGGCGACTCTCGGTTGTCATGAAAATCTTGAGGTTTCGATTATGGACACATGGTACAAAACGATAGAAAAATCAATTTAGTGTCGATCGACGAGAATTTTGTAATTTAGTGAAATCACCCACGTGTAACCATATATCTCAATCAAACCGATATATCTCTGATTTCTAATCGATCTTTACTGTGCTGTAATGATCTCAGCAGATGAACACAGTCGAGTGGCCGATGCTTGGTCGAATTCTCAAGTCTATTGTATTAAAATTCCGTAATGGCCTTCCTAGATAATCTAGTTATCTTAAGAGTGATTAGCTCTAAGAACAGCCTTATAGGCGCGTTGACGAAATGCTTGATTAATTTAATTGAAAGCAGAAGTGAAAAATTCAGGATGTAACAGTAGAGGTCAGTGTGCGACAAATGGATCACTTAATGCTTCATAGTTTAGGAAGTGTCAATAGTTCAGGACTTCTTTTTTGTGAAATTTTGTCTAGTCTGGTCTGCATTTATGTTTAAGCTTCATCATAATGGAAGATACATTAATTTGCTTACTGCTATTCTCACGTGGCTTTGTTTTTCTATGAGAAAATTAGGAAGGATCAATCTGGTTATTTACTACGAAAGGGTTTGAGGGTTCCCGCCCTTTCATTGTCCAAGCAAACCACTCCGGTTTTTCTAAAGGTACGAGTTACTGCATAGACGACAGAGTCTTTTAATGTAATTGACATAATTAATTTCTAACCATCTCCCTTTATGTTAAACCTGAACTGCAGGTATCGAGGTTGGTGATGAGCTCGTTATTGATGGAGGCATGGCAAGTTTTGAAGTCATTGAAAAGATTGGGAATGATTTGAAGTGCAAGTGCACAGATTCTGGTTTGTTTCTACCTTGCGCAAAGTTAAGCTTTTGGAGAGATGAGAAGCCTGTTAAAAGGAATTACAAATTGCCTACTCCGTCAAGAAAGGTGGATTTCATAATCTTGGTTTCTTGTTTATATTCCTCAGACATTACTGCTTTCGGTAGTTCTTTAACGCTTTAAGTGTCTTGTTCTTGCTTCAATGTGGACATTCTACGTGGTGTTCATTCATTGCTGGGTCATTGAATTTTATAGTTGACCATAAGAAAACATGAGAAAAGGAGAAATCCTAGATCCACGTGCATTTCCATTTGTGCTAAAATTTGGAAGAAATAAGGGACAAAAGTTGGTTATGGCAAACCATTAATAGACCTAAACCTCGCAGCTTCATTTATAAAATCTTGCTGTGGCCCCTTATTTCCTTTCTTCTAAAGTAGGTGATTCATAATATTGTTAGTTGAAGAGTTATCCACAGGTTACACATACTATATTAGTATTTCTATTGCATGGGATGGGGCTGAAGACTTACCACATGCCCTCAGCACTTCATAGTAAAGTATTGATGCCGTTACCATCTAAATCATTGATACCTTCATATTGGATGGAAACATCGGTGAATAAGAACTGAGTAGTGAGCTTATTTTACAAGGATGGATACAAAAAGGGACTCATCTGCTAGGAAGTATATTACTGGAGATGCCCACTAATTAAACAATAGAGTACATATGTCGTAAATTCTAATATGATGCTCCTTGGTCCTCTCATTGTCATCAATTAATCTGATTGGTGTGCGTAGATGGAGAAATTGCACTGCAAGCCTACAATTGATGATTTCAAATACAAAAAATCCACGAATTCCTTTCAAGTTTGTTACTTCACCGCATTATATGGTTGATTTGCAGGATTGGGCTAACATACACTTTGGAATTAATGAAGGTGTAGACTTCATTGCAATGTCATTTGTAAATGATGTTGATGCTGTTCGCAACCTTAAGGATTGCATTTCCACCAAATCATCCAAGTAAGTTGAAGTGGTGCATGAAGTACGCAAGAAAGGAAGTCCTCTAGTTTCCTTTCATACTGTCATATGTAACCACTAGATATTGGAATCTAAAACATAAATTCTTTCTTTTGTACCAGATCAATTAGGGTAGTGGCAAAGATAAAGAGCCTAGAATCTCTTCAGAAATTGGGGGAGATTGTCAAAGCCTCCGATGGTATCATGATTGCTCGGGGCGATCTTGGTGTGGAAATCCCACCGGAGCAGATTCCGGCAGTCCAAGAGGAAATAACTTATGCCTGCAGGCAAATGAATAAGCTTGTGATTGTAGCTTCCTTGGCCATTAGAAAAAACCCATAAATTCTCTCGGGAATAGAACAATGAATGAAATAGTTAGCCGAATTGGCTAGGAATATTAATAGTTGCCTATTTCATCCTATGGTCTAATTCATTGATTAGGTGATTGAGCAATTGTGACGGCCCGAGCGGCGGTGCGCGGGGAGGAGGGATGGCGGTGCGTCCGCACCTCAGTCCTCGGACATGCGCAAGGAATGGTCCTTCTTTTGTCCCACATCGCTTAGGGGGGAGTCCTGGGCTAATTTATAAAGCTTGGGTCACTCTAATCTGTGTAACACGTTTTAAAGTCGTGAAGACTCAGTGTCCAAAGCGGATAATATTACACAGTGGGGCCAGGGTCATTACAAATGGTATCAGAGCCGACTCCCCACCGCGTGTGGGGCACAACGCCCCCAAACCTGTGACAGGTTTCAGGTTCCAAAAAATAAGGAATTTGTACTCGATAGACGGAACTTGTAAGGAATTAGGAACCGTTCATTAGAGAAGAGCAACATCACCATGCATGAGCATAGACGGAACTTGTAAGGAATCGGGAACCGTTCATTAGAGAAGAGCAACATCACCATGCATGAGCATAGACGGAACTTGTAAGGAATCGGGAACCGTTCATTAGAGAAGAGCAACATCACCATGCATGAGCAAAATTGGGATTTGCATTTTCTGCTACGTCTTTTGCTCTGTGAAACTATTCTTTCGTGTAAAAACAATGCAGCCATTGGTAACTATTATAATCGAAAGAAACTACTTGGTATCACAAAGGAATAAATACGCGAAGAGTTGCATTTCTATTGAGAAATCCAAAGGGAGGGCAGAGATTAGCAGAGATGCCATATCGAGCTAACCTCTTTAGGATCTAAACATTGCCGTTGGAGGAGTTGAGATTTTCTAGGAATGACTTAAACTCATAGAAAATAAAGCTTAGTAATTGCAACCATCAATGCATCCTTTTTCGAAATCGGTGAAAAAGAAAAAGCTCGACTACCCATTAAAAATTCACAAAAAAAAAAAAAAAAAAAAAAAAACTATCCATCCATCCAAGTGATTGTGTACAAATCTAAGGAAGACATTCCATTATTTCTATGCCGAATAGTAAAATATGTGAAACTTTTGAATCAGGTGGGTTGGCTACCATTCCGAATCAAAATACCATAAACGACCTCCTTTTTTTTTTATTATTAAAAATTTGAAGACATGGCATAATTTTTTTTTTTTTTGGTAAAAGACATGGCATAATTTTTGCAATGCTCATAACTCAAAGTTGGATAGTCACGATGGTAACCTGATTCGGAACGGTACCCAACCCACGTGATGGGGGGCCATGAAATATAGAAAAATTTTACATATTGCTAAATGAGAGAAATTGAATAAATTTTATGTATTTTTGAAAGAAAAATTTTACTACTCGAAATTGTGTGTGGGTGTGTGGTTTCTTTTTTATTTATCATTCTAAATTGCACATAGCGTAGAGATTGGTACTTGATTGATGAAATTAGAGATTTTGATGATGTTGGCAAAGTGTTAGTAGAGTCATAGATAAGCGCTATCATGGCCAAATGTGAGTTATAATTTTCTCGAAGCACTTCTTTTGAAGGATGATTTACTTTCTCCGTTCAAAATATATTTGGTCTTGTTTATCCCCTTATGCAAATTCTTTCCATTTCATATTATCCATGAGGATGCTCAATTGGAAGAACAATTGCTTCAACTAACCCATATGTTCTCTTCCGCAGATTCCCTAAGTTCAGCTATCTCAGTCCCTTAACAATTCTTTTCATGGTAAATCATTAATATGTTTTCGATCAACTGCTATTTTTTCTTCACAAGATTCCCCGGCCATCTTGGATTCCTTAATCAGATTTACATGTGAAACTTGACCAAATGCGGAATATTGATCAAATTCATTGTGTCTGGAAAAATCATGTTATGATTTTATGTTATTTTCATTCAAGCATGAGAATATAGCAATCGAGGTCCAAAATGAATGCGAAGTTAAAGTATGAGGCACTAGACCAAGGCAATGTACACAAGCCCTCCAAACAATCGCTGTGTAGATAGGTTTCCAGAGGGTTCACATGGCTCGATCCCAATCAGGGGAAAGATGATCAAGCCATGATGTAGACAAATCAAGGTGCATGCCCACTTGTCCTTGTTTTGCTTTTCCAACTTGTGTTTGTACTGCATCCCCACTAGGCACGGACCGAGCTTTCATGGACAGTGAGTGTCCCCTCATCCGCACAAATGCATTCCACATTTTTATGATGACTCCAAAGAGCAAATCTCACGAAGATTTCAATAATTTCAGCATTTAATCTCGTATCGTACTATTGCCTCATGGGTCACTTCTGAAAACAATCTTAATAAAATACAATAATTTTATCAATTTAATCTTAAATTTTTTGCATGAAACATCAATGTAGCCTTTGCAATTAATTTCTGTCGAGAATTATTAATGTGGCGGTCTAGTTGTCTTGGGTTGTCTTACATGGCATATTGTTAAGCTAGTGGTTTTCGTCAAAAATTGGTCACAAGAGTCGCAATGACTACATTGGATTATCGTATAAAAGATTTAAAATTAAATCGAAGAAATTGTTAAATTTAAAATTAATTGATATTTATATAATAAATTTAAGATTAATTGGATGATTTTTAGTAATTGATTTAAAATATGAAAAACTTTCACGACTATCACATCCATGGCATTTGGTACGATGCATGTGATCGTGCCTACCCATACGTGTCTTGTTCCCACTTACCTATCTTTGAGCCATGAGCATTGCAAAAATTATGCCATGGCTCAAATTTTTAATTGGAAAAAAAAAAAAAAAAAAGAGGTCATCAGTCGCTTGGCTGAAAAATCATCTGGACGTAACCTTGGAAGGGAATTCGTTCTGAACCTAGACATCATTTGTCATTCATTGTTGGGTACGGAAGCATAGTAGTGGCAACACAAGAAAATTGTAATGAATAACTTGGGTCCAGACATGCTTAACATAAGATATAGTATGAATAATACAAAAAAAAAAAAATTGTCACACAATTATCACACACATAATTTATGATTAGTGAGAGCTTACACTTACTATTACAATTGATTTTCTCATATGACACGCAAAAACACTTAGTGCGAAGTCTTATATTTCTTTCCCGCACAGATGAGCCAACTCTTTCTTTTTCTCCTCGGTTTGGAGCCTGCAAACTTCGAAAGAACCTTAGTTTTCATGGATGACTACGATAGCTCCTCGTCTTTATGTTCTTGCGAAAGCATGGACATCTCCTAAATAGCTCACCACTATTAACCCTTACTCGTGTTTGTACTCCATCCCTGCCAGGCACGGACCAAAAATCGAAGAAAAGTAAGTAAGAACATGAACGTCTGATAGTTATATCTATCATTTTTTGTCATTTGCCGAAGTTGATAAGTTAATTATAAGCAAATTTGTTGATGTGCTTGCCAAAAAAGAAAAGAAAAAAGAGAGCATAATTTCTTAGAGATATGATTTAAGCTTATAAAATGAAATATGTTTCATATATAGATCTAAAATAGATACGGTAGATCTATCCTATAGATAAATGTAAAAGTGGTTCTCAATAACACTTTCAATGGATAATTCAGAGGCGATACTCTCCATGAAGGATGTCTATCTTAACTCGTTTTTGAACAATTTTCATTTTACTTTTCCACTTTAATTGAACTAAATATTTTTCGGCTTTAATTCAATTAATTTCATTATTGCGATAATCTCTTATTCCAATGAAGATAAAGTATATTTCTTGAATAATTACTTCTTGTGATCACGGTAATATGATTATAGTGGCAATATAGCTATTATGTTCTTTTCTTTCATTTTTTTTTTTAATGGGGGCGGTTGTTAAGGGCAATAGGGACCACAAGAATTGCTTTTAGTCAATTAACAATCAATTTTTTTTGTCATAATTCGAACGCGTCTCTAGATCCCAGTATCAACACATGAAATATATGAAACGACAAACCTACTTCCTCTTCCTGCCTCGCCTCCTGCTTTCCCTTCTTCCTCTTTACCAGCGAGGCCGTAAATGTATGCAGAGATGGCTGAATAGTCATTTGATGCTCAAAGCATTTGGGCGAGAGAGAGGAGAGAGCGTGTAGGGGAGTGACGTTTGAGCCTACTTTAGACGTGTCATTATTTCAGATCCCTTCTTTTTTATTGTGCTGACTACATAAGAGGCACTCAATATTTTCTCCTGCACAGAGGTTTGTTCAGCCAAGCGTTGCGTAGTGAAAAGCGCCGCGCAATATAGGATGAACGCAAAGAAAGAAAGAGGACAATACAATGGCGCTCTCCTTAATTGCATGCAAAGGAGTTCTAAACATGATGAATCTTGCACCAGGAATTTTATATAGAATTGAGTTAATTTATTTATAAACACTTTAAATTTAGGCCTAATCTAGATGTGATTTAGCACTCAAGCGAACGTATGAGCGATTGTAACTCTGATCCTGCAATTATAATGGATTGTTCCTCGTTCAAATTTTTTAGATATCGAATTGATTTAGATTGAAAGAACCGATATTTCCTCGTTAATTTTATAACAGAATTTTTAATAATTGTTTCTGTTGAAGAGAAGAATTCAGGTAAATAATTTAATGTACAGATTTCTAGGCTCTTCCAAAGTAAATTTCTCCATCCTGTAAAGTGGAGGTGTCAATGGATCACGGGTTTTTATTATACCAGACCCGACCCAAAACATTAGTTGAGTACGCTCCCCTTTTTACCCGTTTAAAGTAGACTGTTAGGGTAGCTAATATTTTCTCCTAGAGAGAGACCGAACGATGCGTGTCCATCAGTGAATGATTTTCTGCACGGCCTACGTGGAGTATTTCACTCACCCAATATTTTCTCCTCTCTCACGCGCTCTGCTCTCCTCCATATATAGGCAAACTCCTCTACCCCTAAGCGTCTGAAAGGACTCATTTCGAATTCCCCATTTCCTCGAACTACAACGCAACTTACCACGTAAAAGATTACAAATCCAGACCACCATGTCGTCGGGAAAACACGTTGTCGTCATTCCCATCCCATTCAGCAGCCACGCTTGGGCCCTTGTCAACCTAGTCCTCAAGCTTGCCCCAGCCGCCCCGGATGTCCGCTTCTCTTTCTTGAACATAGCCAAGTCTAACAGCCTCATCTTCCCTTCGCCGTTGAGAGCCAAGCTACCTAGCAACGTCCGAGTCTATGAAGTCAGCGACGGCTTGCCAGACGGCCACTGCGGGCCGATGGAGCATTCGGTAGAACACGTGGAGTTATTCCTGAAAACGGCGCCTGAGAATTTTGGAGCGGCTGTTGATGCAGCGGAGCAAGATGTGAGGAAGAAGGTGAGTTGTTTTCTGACCGACGCTCTCGTGATTTTTGCAGGTGAAATGGCAGAGAAAATGCAGGTTCCCTGGGTAGCCCTCTGGGTCCCCGCTCCGTATTGTTTAGCGGCGCACTTGTACATTGACGTCATAAATGAGCTCCATCGTGAATCCTCCGGCGGTGGCACCTCCACTGACAACAACGACAATGACGACGACAAGAGCCTCGGAGTAATTCCGGGATTATCTATGATGCACATTTCAGATCTACCTAAGCAGCTAATCGATGATCAGGATACATCAAGGCTTGCGTGCATGCTGCGCGAGGTGGGGCGTGTGCTCCCACGTGGCGCCGCCGCTGTCATCATGAACTCTTACGCGGAAGTGAACCCAACACCTCTAATAGCGGACCTGAAATCCAAGTTCAAGATGCTCCTCCAAGTGGGGTGCCTCACGGTGTCATTCCCTCTGCTGCCGCTGCCGTCAAGCTCCACCTCTGACACTACCGGTTGCTTGACGTGGCTCGATGCTAGAGACCCTCGGTCTGTGGCGTACATATGCTTCGGGACGGTGGCAATGCCATCGCCAAGTGAGGTATCGGCTATTGGGGAAGCCTTAGAATCTACTAAGACCCCATTTCTATGGTCCATCAAGGAACGCGTGATGGCATTTTTGCCCGAGGGGCTCCAGGAGCGGACGAGCGCCTTCGGGAAATTTGTCCCATGGGCTCCACAGGCTCAGGTGCTGAGCCACCCGGCGTGTGGGGTCTATGTGACGCACTGCGGGTACAACTCGATGTTTGAGAGTGTGGTGGGCGGCGTGCCGATGGTATGCAAGCCATTCTGGGCAGACAACATGATGAATGGGAGGATGATAGAGGAAGTGTGGGGGATTGGAGTGAAAGTAAAAGGTGGGGCCATAACCAAGAGTGGGATGGAGAAGGCACTGGAGGTGGTGTTTAGGGGTGAGGATGGGAAGGAAATGAGGAAGAAGGCTGGTGAGTTGAGGGAGAGATTGGTGAAGGCTGCAAGGCCTGATGGGATTGCTGAGGCTGATTTCAAGGTCCTTGTGAAGCTCATCTCCACTTGATGAAGCGCATCGTGCACTAGGGCCAATTTGCAGCAGATTCTAATCGATCTACTGAGTGATGTGTCTCAAACTGCCATTGGTCGTGAAAGACCCTCTACTTGCTTAAGGTCTATTTAAGTCCGATGTAATGTTTAATAAATCAATCTCATGTACTTATGGTTAATGCTTTTGATGCTCTAGGTATGATATGAACTCTCCATTCTAATATTGGTATGGCCTTGAACAAGTTTTAATATAGGCTTTGCTAGCATAACAGTCTTTGGACTACTATGAGAATAACAACTTCTAATAAGTCACAAATACTTAAAGGAGTGGACCCAACGGAAATATATAATAATTTGTTATTTAGTTTCTCGTGATTATAAAAAGACTGTTATTCTTACAATAGATTAAAAGAATGTAGTCCAATCATTTCTCTTTTAATATCTTTTTGCTTCATTTATTTCTCCATCACTAATTGGAGGAAAACATGATCTTTTATCTCTTTGGTTTTTGTCATTGAATATAGCATATAAAGGGATTTATTCCAAAAATATCATACTTTGCTCGTAGCTAGGATATAGCTTGCCAAAATGCCAAACTCTTGAAGATCATAATTTGTAGATGAAAATGATAGGAGAGAGCCATAATATGATAGGACTCTGATGTGGTTGTGTGACAGGCAAGAGTTGTTTGGAGTGGTTATGACTAATGTGTGAGTGTATGGGAAGAGATGTCAATGGATTAATATGAATGTATGATAGATAACGATTAGAACCAAGGCATATAGGATGCACCCCCTGCCAAGGATCAAAATTGGGATTGACGAAGTTCACTATCAAGGCCAGTCTAGGTGCATGACTAAACTCACGTCACAATAACTATGATGAAATATTTATGGCGAGGGAATACATGATCAAGTAGCAACTATGTTCAGAACTTCCGATTGGGCGTTTTGATAATTTTGTAGGCTCAACAACAAATAGAAGTTTGAGAAATGAGAAAAAAAAAGAGAGTGAAATAACCATAAGCAATAACACTAAGTTGTGCCTTAATTGAGAATTTATTTCTTCAAGATATTTGAAAATGTGTAATGCTAAGACTTATAAGAGATTTGTGAAAAACATGTTTGTTGACACTTAAATTTTTTCCCAAAAATCATTTTTTTGAAAAAATGGGAGCTTATTTTTGCTCAAAAATATTCTCGTCAAATTATTGCATAAAGATTACCTAGGCATTTAGTATAGTTTTTAAATGCATTTATTTTCTTGATATAAAAAAAATAAAAAAAAAAAAAGATTAAAAAAGATTAAAAAAATTTAAAAAGAAGAAAAAGGTTGGAGCTGATGATCTAAATGTGACTAGCCAAGCCCAAGAGATCAAATTGTAATTAAAATGGCAAGTTGGGGCCAAAATGCAATTTTCAAAAGTTGAGGGACCAATTCGCAAATTTTGCAAAATTTCACCCGAGCCCTTAGATCATCATCTTGGCCTCCAATTGAGTTGAAATTGAACTTGGCTAGGTTGAATCCATCAAGTAGGGCCAAAAGCACCGAATTTGCATTGAATTGGGCATTATCGGGCAAGAAAATGGCTAACTTTAAGAGACTTTCTTGAAAAATTGGCTAGGGATAAGTGGCTGGAAGCACATGAAAATCACAGCAAAATCCGCACACTCAATGGTTGCAAAAGTTGAAAATTTGGCCAAGTTAGAAAGTTGTTGAAGTAGCTTTGTTGGTAAGCTTGGTAGGTGGACAAAAGACCGACCAAAAATCCCTTAATTCAGGGGATAAGATCACTAAAGCAAGCTCTTTTAGGGCATGAAAGGCAAGAGATAAGGGGGAGAAGGAAGAACTCACAATCGTTCCCCAAGGACATCCCTAAAAGCAACTCCAGAAAAGCAAAACGCAGAAATTCCAAATCGACCTTGTAGAGAAAAGTGAAATTTTCACAAACTTGCGGCCAAAATTGATTTCTAAGGCTGAAATTTTTCCGAGTGTTTGAAGCCTATTCGAGAGCCATATATGTTTGACTTGCTACTCCCCTTTGCACACGTTTTCTGTCTCCACGAGTTTGATGAATGTCCTATGGGAGTACAAATGATACTGAGGTTAGCTTGGATTGGTCTGTAAATCGCCGTGTGAACCATGAGACCATCTAAAACTTGAGCAAAAAACCAAGCCTATCAACATTGATTCATGGTTGGTCAGTGTGGACTTTGCTTGTGCACTTCTTGGAGAGGTCGTTTTGATGTGCTCGACTGATCATTCTCTATGATGTTTGTTACATTTAAAAGTCCATGCTACGTACTTTCACTCGGATCAAGTAATGTTTCCTTTAGATTTCATATGTGATGAGTGTTGGGGCTTGAATATGGGCATGCAACCTATTTGCTTGACTTGGGTTCAAACCCAGATATGCAAAATCAACCCAAACCTGTATATTTGAGACCGATTTCAACTTAGTTCTTATGTGTTTTAGGCTATGATTTTTATCTAATCTTGCTCTTTGCATGTGGTAATATAACCTTGATATTTTAGTTCCACATGAGATTGCTTATGGGTCGAGATTGCAAGCCACGAACATGGCTCAAGGAAGTTGCTTGGGCTAGTTTAATGCACACCAAGTGTTCGACGAAATGCCCAAACTAAGCTTCAATCTTGAAACGGTCGATTCGAGCTCAGTTCTTGGGATATTCATGTACTGGGCTCTTCCATATTAGTGTAAATCAAGCATAGATTGGTTTAGGGAATTATTTTCAAATAAAAAAATTAAAAAAAAATCGAAAAAATCCTAAAATTTCAAAAAATATATATAAAAATGATGGATGTTATCAAATTAAGGCAAAAATGACATCTAGGAGATTTTCCTAATTTTATAAGGTCATGTTTCCTAATTTAATGCTATATTGGTATTTTATAATCCTTTTTGTAAGTAATCCATGTTGTGTAGATTAAAATATTTTAGAGTAGTTTAATGCATTTAAAGTAATTTCATGCGCATTTAAATTCTCATTTTGTTCATGGGGGTCTTATCCCGGGTCATGATAACAAGGACATGTAATATTATTTGCTCGACTTGTATCGAGTTTTTCTTTTCCGCATTTATTTTCAAGTCATTTCAATTTCTTGGATGTTTACTTACCGCACCACTTTTCATAAATTTGAGTGTAAATTTATCTTCTAAATTAGGTTAGGATTAGTCTAGACATTAAGGCCTACAAAAACATTTGCATGGATGCTTAGTGGTTTCATGAGTATTGTAATTGGTAATCAAGATTTTGTGGCCATTTAAATAAACAACCTTCCAAGTTAGTGGTACCGCAAGGGCCACTAATAGAAATATTTGTGTAAATAAGTCACCGTTCCTCGAAATCTCTGTTGCGTAGGAATCGAGACAACACTCCCGTGTCTTGATTGGTTTCTAGCCGACCTCAATAGGCTAGTGGCGACTCCTAGAAATATATAGGTCGTTAAGAATTAAAATACAAAATCTAAGGTTGTGCGAGGTATGGGTTTGGGAGAGCCCACGCCTAATCCAAGGCCGTTGGTTCGCCTCCTTAGGCAAATACCCCTAAACCTCTTCCTTTTCCCTCGGACAGCAAAAGAGAGGTCACGATAATGTTCGTCTTAACCTTTGCACAAAAAACAAAAAAAGAAAAGACTTGGACCAACCTGATTGCTTGGGTTGTATGTCCTTTGGGTCTAGGGTTAGTTCAGGTCAAGCACACTCCGACAGTGTTTTGGATTAGGTATCATGGAAAACTAACCTGTTGACACATCTACTAACAGTCTTGTTGCTGTCCTTGCGCTCCCATTTGGTAGCCCCCCTTGGCCTCTCGCCAACCTCCTTCTTAAGCTGGCTAGGTCCACCCCCAACTTCCGCTTCTCTTTCTAAAACACAGCCAAGTTCAATGGCGTCATTTTCCCTCCGTTGTCGAGAGCCAGTCAACCCCATACATCCAAGTCTATGATGTAGTCAACGTCTTGCCAGATGGCCACCACGGGGCAATGGAGCATCCGAGAAAACCCACGGGGTTGTTCTTGAAAGTGTTGCTAGAGAGTTTTGGAAATGTCCTTGACGTCGTGGAGTGGGATGTGAGGAAGAAAGCGAGCTGTTTATTGACCAACTATTGTTTGATTTTTGCATGAGAAATGGTAGAGAAAATGAAGGTTCCTTGGGGACCTTTGTTGTAAAATTAATGAGAAACTTCTAGGATTTTGCAATTTAAATTAATATGAAAACACCAGAGATTTACGTGATCTAGTTTCAAGTGTTGGTACCTTTTCCCTAAGGAGAGTCAGTAGTAAATAATCTATCGGAGTTATAATCATTGATGCTTGAGTGATTTCCACATATAGATTAAGCTCAAACCTACAATAAACAATTTAAGTGGATGTAAAGCTCATGGCACGAAAAATCATTGTTTGGAAAGCACCTTCGTCTTTCACTGGGTGGCTCGAAGAAAGTGATGAATTACTATATGTTTTCCAAAGGACTCGCTCTTCTTCTCAGCTAAAAAAGGAACGGCCTAGTATCCTAAAAAACCTTTAACTTTAGCTCTTGTCCCGAGTATATCTTTTGGTTCATAAGAAACCTCTAACTTTAGAGTTTGCCACTATTCTAACTTAAAACTTTTTTTGTTTGTCTCATAAAAAATCTCCGACTTTAGGTTTAGTCCCCATTTTACCCTAAACTTTTTTTGCATTGTTAAAAAATCTTCAATTTTAGTTCTAATACCAATTCTACAATAACTAGTCTTACTTGATGAAGAATATAAATATTTCCATCACATATTGAAATTTTATTGTTCTTTGACAGGCATGAAGGAACATTAGTTAAAACAATTGTCGGAAAGTTAAGAGTGAGTTAAAAGGACTATTTTTGATAAATGTTCCCAAACAGTTGGTGGGAATTGATGATTGTGTGGAACATATTATGAATTTCATAGATGCAAAATTCGGTTCCCATTTTACCATAAACTTTGTTTATATCGTAAACAACCTTCAACTTTAATTCCAATACCAATTCTACCGTAAACTATTTTTTGCCTAAAAAATCCAACTTTTGGTCTAGTTTAAATTTCACTTAAAATTTTTTTTTTTTTGTCTTTTAAAATATCACGAACTTTTACTTAAGTCCTAAATCTGCTCTCCATTAACTCTTTGTCAAAATCAACCTTAATGATTTTTTGCTTGTCAATTTCTTATGCTTAGGGATGTTCCATCTCTCACAACAAAAAAATCTCATGCTCGAATAGCTTGTGCTAGGGAGTTTTCCATCTCTCATTTGTTAATGAGAAATTTTGGACAAAGAGTTAATAGTTAACATTTAAATTTTGCCCTTTTTATTTATGACTCAATCGCATGGAAAATTAGGAATTAATCTCTAAAAGAAAATAAAGTATAAAGTAAAGTAAATAATTTTTATCAAAATGCATCACGTTATCAAAATGCATCACGTTTTCATTAAATTGCATGGCATATAGACATAAGCAACATGTGCATTTCTAGTATTAAAATTAAAATAGAATTATTCTAAAAAATTATTTTTGAAAAAAAGCGAGACTAAGCTAGGGGTAGGCCGATCGAACCGTCTTTCTTTTGCCTTCTTCCTTTTTCCTGTTTGGGCCTAGCCCATTTTCCCCTTTGTCCTTGGCCCGATCCATGGACCTCTTCCCTCCTCCTTCTCCGTAATGCATTGCTTGCAATATGCAAAAAGGGGGAGAGGCGGTACAGAGGCTGTACATCAGCGATGATCGGGGCCATGTCAGCAAGATAGCTGGCGGTGGCAGAGGCCATGTGTGCCTACCACCCACACTTAAAAGGATAGAGGAGGAATTAATTTGGGAGCTTATTCTTGGCTTGGGATTGATAGAATTATAATAGAATAAAGTGGAAAAGAGAATTTCTATATATTTCTATGTGTCTAATACTGATGATACAAGAGCCTATTTATGACTGTTCTAGACAACCATCTAAAGTAATAAAATATTACAATATCAAGTAAAATAAATTAGAATCGATCGGAAAGATAAATATCTCTAATATCCCCCCTCAAACTCAAGGTGACATAGAAGAAGTCAACTGGAATTTAGAGAAAAGATCTTTAAAGCACCCAGGTGGATGTGCCTTAGTAAAAACATCAGCTGTCTGATTAGTTGATGAGGTGGGAACAAGACAAATAGTACCATGAAGCACATGAGAGCGTATCAAATGGTAATCTATTTCAATATATTTGGTATGCTCATGGAAAACATCATTATGAGTTATTTGGATGGCACTTCGGTTATCACAATGAATGACCGTTCCACCGTTATGACGAACTCCCATGTCTTCTAATAACGACTGTAACCATAATTAGTCCAAAGATGTATCGGCAAGAGCACGATATTCCGCTTCCGTACTTGATTGAGCGATAGTAGATTGTTTCTTACTTCACCAGGAAATAAGGGACTTCACTAAGAAGAAGCAATAGCTTGTAGTAGAATGACGATCAAGAGGATTACCAGCCCAATCAGCATTAAAATAAGATGTTAACTCTAAGGTTGAGTTAGCGGAAAAGTGAAGACCATAAAATAAGGTATCCTTGACGTAGTGAATAATTCAAAGAACGGGAGCAAAGTGAGTCGTCTGTAGTGCAGTCATTAATTGACTCACCATATGAATAACATAAGCGATGTCAGGGTGGGTAGTAGTGAGTTATACCAGACTGCCAACTAATTATCGATAAAGTGTAGGGTTTGAAAGAGGAGTCCCATCTTTTTCCTCAAATTTGGCATTATTCTCAATGGGAGTGTTAGCAGTCTTGCTATTAGTGAGTCCGGATCAAGAAATAAGATTAGTGGAATATTTTGCTTGAGAAAGATAATAGCCAGAGGAATTTAAAGCAACCTCTAATCCTAGAAAATAACTGAGCCTTTCAAGATCTTTCAATTCAAACTATTGACTCAAATACTGCTGTAGTTTTGTAATGCCATCGTGATCATCGCCAGTAATAATCATGTCATCTACATATAACAGTAGTAGAATACTCCAACGAGATGTTCGTTGAACGAATAGAGCATCATCATAGGGACTGGACCCAAATCCAAGGTATTCCATGATAGAACTGAACTTAGAATACCATGCATGAGGAGCCTATTTTAGTCCATATAATACTTGATGTAAATGACACACTTTACCAAGAGTATGAGTGTATCTAGGAGGTGGCTCCATGGACACTTCTTTAGTGAGATCTCTATTAAGAAATGCATTTTTGACATCCATTTGGAATAGAGGCCATTTATTAATAGCGGTGATAGCAAGGAGGCTACAAACAGAAGTAAGACGTGCAAGTGGAGCAAACGTTTCATCATAATCAATGCCATACTCCTAAGTAAAGCCTTTCACTATTAGTCTAGCTTTGTAGCATTCCACAATACCACTTGCCTTAGTTTTGATTTTGTACACTCATTTACAACCTATAGCCGACTTTTCAGGAGGCAAATCAACCAAATCCCAAGTATGAGATTTTTCTAATACTTTCAACCCACATCATTGCTTGTTGCCAAAGAGGATTAGTACGAGCTTCTTTATATGTGTGAGGCTCGTGAGAAGAGGCAATTGTAGAATAATAGTGAATCACAAAACCGAATAGAAAGTTGACTTTTACGGGTGGAATGACGAATAGAAGGAACATCTAATTGTTGTGAATCCACATATGGCATAAACATATTAGGAGCTGCCGAAGTGGGATTTTCAGAGATACCTACGTCAAGATTAGGTGAGGACAATACTAAAGAGGAAGATGCGAGAGTGTCATCTTTAGGAAATAGATCAATAGAAGGATTGGTAAAGAAGCGAATAGTTGGAACAATGGGAGAAGATGCAAAAGAACGTAAGGCTGAGAACATCTTATGTTCCTAGAAGGTAACATGATGGGACACAGGAAACCGATTTGGGATAGGGTCCCAACATCTATACCCTTTTATGTTCAATGCCATATCTGAGAAAGCAACAAAGACGAGCACGAGATTCTAACTCCGTGTGTTCATTTGGAAGAAGATGCACAAAACATGCACTACCAAATACTTGAAGTAGACTGTAATTAGGAACACTGTCATACAAGTGCTCGTATGGAGAAATGTTACCTATAATAGGTGACAAAACACCATTGATAGTGTATACAGTTGTATGACAGGCCTCCCTTCTCTGTTATGGACAAGATGCTAAGATTAAAAGAGTGCGTATAATATCTAAGATATGCCTGTGTTTACGCTCTACTCAACCATTTTGTTGGAAAGTTCCTGGATAAGAATGATGAATAATAGTACCGTTTTGAGAAAGAATTTTAAGGAACTCTCTATTCTATATTCCATGGCACTATCGGTATGAAAAACCTTGACATTTCAAGAAAATTGTTTTTTCATCATGGCAACTAAATTATTATAGATATGAGTAAGTTTAGATCGATTTTTTCATAAGATAAAGCCATGTATAACGTGAATAATCATCAACAAAAACCACAAAATAACGAGATCTACGATATGGTCCCCAAATATCCGAATGAATTAGATCAAAGGGAGCATAAGAGACCGATTCATTGAGATTGAACGGTAAAGCATGATGTTTTCTTAAGTGACAAGGTAGACAATCAAAAGTTTTATTGTCAATAGAGCGTAAATGACCACTTCAAAGCAAAGGACTTAATCAAGAAAAAGAAAGATGACCCAAACGAGAATGCCAAGTTTTAGATGGTATTATGGCAGCACAACTAGTGAAAGAGTTGGGAAACTTTAATAAAACAAGCTCAAACAACTGTCCCACTTTACACCCTATCCCAATTGTCTATCTTGTCCATGGATCTTGCACACGGCAACCATTTGATGAGAAATGAATGTCAAAACAAGCTCACATAGCAGACCCACAAATATCAAGTTTAATGAGAGTTTGTGAAACATAAATGTACTCAGTAAGGACAATTTGGGAGTTGAAACATTCCCTGTATGACCAACTATCATCTGAGAGCCATTAGCTATGTGAATAATAGATGTTTGTGAAGTGTATGATTTTGACTTGAATTAATTGGAATTGGAGGTCATGTGATTACAACACATAGAATCAAAGAACCATGAATCAGGAGTACTTGGAGTGACTAATAGAGCAGAATGGCTAGAAGTACCAGTTTTTTGGAGAATGGAATGAACTATGGATCGAAGATAATCTAATGATAGTGTGACAGAAAAACTGTTAGAATAATCTTCTATGGTGGATGGGCAGCATGCAGGCGGACCTCTAAAATGGGATCAGTTGTTTGTTTCTATAGGTTGCTTAGATTGTAGCTAATAATAGTTAAATGCACAATAATTGAGTCGACAATAGTGCTTACAGTAAGGCTTGCGCCAAGAGGATGAGCTAGAAGTGGGAAGCACTACATCAATGGGAATGGAGATTGGTGGAGTAGCATGTTGTGCCTTTAAAGTTGTAAGTCGAGTTTCCTTAGTTAACAATTTTGAGACAATTGGCTCAAGAGGAGGAAAAGGATCCCAATGCAAAAGTGAAGCTCGTATAGGTTCATATTCATCATTAAGAACCATCATAAATTGCAGAACTCACATACGATCATGATATTCAGCAAACTTACGAGCATCAATAGTAGAATCTCATGTTGGATCAGATAAAGCTAGCTGATCCCATAGAGCATGCATGGAAGAAAGAAATTCATTAGTAGACTAACTTGTCTCCTGATGCAAGCGATGTAAGATCCCCAATAGTTGATATTGATGAGCAATGTCTGATGTGGAATAACGACTAGCAAAAAGATCCCAGGCTTCTTTTGCAGTATTTTGGCAATCGAATTGAAATTTGATAGATGGAATCGAAGTGTTTCAAAACCACGTGAGCATTTGGTGA
Organism: Eucalyptus sp. ANBG9806169; assembly: GCA_014182395.1. Lineage (NCBI taxonomy): Eukaryota > Viridiplantae > Streptophyta > Magnoliopsida > Myrtales > Myrtaceae > Eucalyptus > Eucalyptus sp. ANBG9806169. The sequence continues at coordinate 1,877,548 of CM024582.1, forward strand.
TTCTTGCTCTCCCACTCCTCCAAATGTTCGGCAAATGTATCATCATCCTCTTCAATGGCATGAATATTCACATGAATACTTCCGGTAACATAACGCCAAAGCTTACGTCCCCTTAGAAAACTTGAAATTTCTTGAACCCATAAGACATAGTTTGATCCATTCAGGATGGTCTTAATGGGTATTAAGACTTCTAATTTCTCTATGATATGCAATATACTAGTAAATTTAGTAGATTCTATAATTAATTTGAAGAAAACCAATACTTGCAAAGCTGATATGGAGAAAATATGAGGAAAATAGATTGAGAACATCGAAAAACCTCAAGAACCGATTTGGAAATGCCAAGAACCGATCAGAATCGGGCCGAACCAATAAAAAAACCCCAAGAACCAGTCGGAATCTAGTTAAACCGATCAGAAAACATTGTGAACCGATCAGAGTCAAGCTGCACCAGTTAGAAAATCATAAGAATCGATAGGAATTTGGCCGAACTGATCGGAAAACACTGAGAACTAGTCGGAATTGGGCCGAACCAGTTAGAAAACCCTTGAGAACCGGTCGGAATCGAGCCGAACCAGTCAAGTCGATGTTGGTCAGCAATGAAGAATGACGTGATGCTTACGTATAGATGACATGGAGGATGACGTCACTGCTTGACAGATGTAGCGAATCACGTGCGAGGCCGGGGCGTGTGGATCTCACACGCAAAAGGTATGGGCGGCCCATGAGGGCACGTGGGCAGCTTTCCAACAACATTTGTTGCTGTTTAGGACTTACCGGAGAATGTAGAACTTGTTTGTGGTGGTTTTTTGCTGAAAAGGTTTCATATTGACTTTAAAAGTCTCACTTACAACCGATGGCATCGGTGGACCAGTAATGCGGCGAAGCGTGATGGTGAGTGTGGCTTCTCTCGGAGTTACTTCGTGAGGAATTTTCAGGGTCTGACTCATTTGGGATAGACGAACATGATGATGGTGTTAGATTTTCGAAACAAGTGACGAAACTTTCTCAGTAGCGATCAAGGACGATGGTTTGGTGATGGGTACCAGTGCAGCTATGACAATATTACTATTACTCGGTAACCCCTTCCTCAAATAAAACATGGCTCTCATACCATGATAGAATTATAATAGAATAAAGTGAAAAAGATAATTTCTATGTCTTTTAGTGTGTCTAATCCTATTTATAGGCTGTTCTAAACAACTATCTTAAGTAATAAAATATTACAATATCAAATAAAATTAAATAGAATCAATTAGGAAAGATAAATATCTCTAATAGAGGTTGAGCAATCAAGAGAGAGAGATGGAGAGAGTGAGCACTGAGAAGGTGAGCTAGAGAGATAGTGAGTTTGAAAGAGTGATCCACTGTCACTAGAGTCCGTCCATTGTTCGCCATCCACTATAGGGCCACATTTGAGCTACGTAGGACTTTCCCTCAAGCCCTTGTGCTCAGTTTATGGGTGAGCATCAAGTCAAAGCTCACGGCTGACCAGTACGCGCGAGCTTCGGTCTCGCTGGTCTTTTATTTATGCTCGTGTGTTCGGGTATGCTTTTTGGGAGTCTAGGTCCGTGCTTGGGTCCTTGTTGAGTACTCAAGTAATTCATAGGCTCTTTGACTGTATCCAAGATTTTTGTTGCATGTATAGAGAGGAGAGGTTTAGATGCTTCTTGAAAATGGATATTTTAATAGTTTTATTTCAAAGGTAAATAAAGCAAGTCGCATTACTCATGGTAGAGATGTATTGCCAATTTCATCAGCATCTCCTACTTGATAAGACGATTTTTCTTGATAGCCGGCTACAGTACTTTGTAATCACCAAATGAAAAGATGGATCATTAGTTCAAAGGAAGTACAAAATGATGGACTGCCAAGACACAACAAACATGTCTAAATTTTGATTCCTATCCGAAGTTCTTGTTTTTACCAACCAAACATATTTTCAAGAGAACCAAAAAAATAAAAAGGAGAAATGGAGGCTCCGTTTGTTTCGCGGAAAATATGGCGTTTCTGGAAAATATTTTCCAGGAAGTCATTTTCCACGAAAATATAGTTATTTTCCGATGTTCGAATGAAACCTGAAAATGAAATAGAAAATATTTTTCACTGTTCGGTAAGGAAAATATTTTCCTCAATATACTCTTTTTCATTTATTTATTTTATTTTTAAAAATTGATTTTTCATATTTTAAAATCAATTTTTAATTATTTTATTTTTAAGAATTGATTATTCAATTTTTAATTTTATTTTCTTTTTGCCTTTCTTTTCTTTGTTTTCCATCTTCTTCTTTCTTGGTCAGTCACTGGCCACGGCGATGGCTTGCGATCGGCCATAGGCGAGCCTCAAGCTCACCGACGAGCACAAGGCTCACCAATCTAGTGACACCCGAGTCCAGGCGAGGTCGAGGCTCACCAAATTGGCGAGCGCGAGCTTGTGGCCGACGAGCGGCAAGCCCGAGCTCGCCATAGGTAGGCGAGCCTTGTGCTTGCCGGCAAGCTCGAGACTCGCCTATGGCCAATCACCAACCGTCGTCATGGCCGGCAACTAGCCAAAAAAAAAAGAAGAAGTCTGGGAAACAAAGAAAAGAAAAAGAAAAAAAGAAAATTAAAAATAATTTGAATAAAAAAGAAAAGAAGAAGAATAAGGGAGAGGAGGAAGTGAGAATTTGTAAAGGTGTGAGATAGGAGAGATCAAGTGAGGAAAATGTTTTCCACTTTTTAAAAGTGGAAAATATTTTCCCCTAATTTAGAAGGCTTTTTTTTCCTTTCATGGAAAATGTTTTCTCCAAGGAATTAATATTCTGTCAAACGAATGCCTAAAATCCAAAAACGTTTTCCCGGAAATTATTTTCTACAAAACGAATGGAGCCTAAATTGAGCTTTAATTTCCTTGGGCGTCTGCTTCCCTGCCCAGGCCGCTGGCTACCATGGCCAGCTCCATCGACATCCTACTACCGACGCTAGATAAAATGAACCTGCACACCGGTGTCGCTGTGGGCGCACTAACCTTCCCATCAATCTCGTCGTCCTAGTGATAGTTTTAGAGGAGCCAAGGAGCTTGCAAGTGAACATGTGGCTGTTGGCGCCAGCGACGGTGAGGCTGGGGATGGTTGCGACGAGCTCCACCAAGCCAGCGATGAATCGGGCGGACGCGTTTGGGTAGGCCTACATGAACTTACTGGCACAACACGGGTGAGCAATTCGCGTACTAGATTTGCCAACTTATTGGGGCGGCTTCGGCGGGCTAGGCATCAAAGCTCTTGTTCCCAATCCAAAAAGGCCAAGGGGAAAACAAAACAAAGGGGTTTGCCTTTTTCCGTCAAAGCTCTTGTTAGAGCATAATCGTATTGGAGGGACAAATCCCAAATTCCCAATTGCCATCATCATATTATGCTTTTCAATTGAAATATTTTGGATAATATTACCCTCATTTTAATCGCCATAATTAAATACGCTGGCGTAGACCTATCCTATTGATGAGTTTAAGGTCTTATTCAAAATTAAATTGAATGATTCATAGCACAAAGTTTACTAAGAGCTCTTTTTTTTTTTTTTTTTCTTTTTTAATATATGAAGGAAATAGCTCCGTTTTAGGAAATTTTTCAAAAGCCTGAACTCATCTTAGATTCAATGCTCCAAGTTGCCTGAAATTTCGACGTCATGAGAATTGGGCCGAGCTCGAAACCGATCCATGTTGTGATCTGGACCGACCCGTTTTCGGACTAGAAATTCCGAGGCAAGACCACGTACGATGCGACAAAAATGAAGACAAGGGTGGCCACCTCAATGACGGCAAATCTTCTTCTTTATGTCGCTTCGCTTTGTGTATATCGACGGCCTCGTCGGCTCTCAGTGCCAAACAAGGTCCATATCAAATCTACCCTCTTCAGGTGAAGAAAATAAGGAAGAAGAAAAGAATGAGCAAAGCCTCCTGTCGCGTTCTCTTGCCCAATCATCTCAGCCTGCGTCTCTCTCTCTCCCCATCACATTTCAGCCAAAAAAGTTATATTTGAAGGACGAAGACGTATTTTGTAGGAAAAATGTAATTATATTACTTATTTTACTTGGTATATGTATACATTAGGGGATGAGCATAATTCTAATTCGGGTGAACGGTTCTTATCTTGAAATTGAGAATCAACCACTAAGGATTGGTTTCAAAAAATTGAAACCCTGGTTCGGTTTCCAAGTGGATCCATAGAACCGATGGCACCAAGCTTTGTGCACTCACTATAGCATTTTCTGGCAAGTCAAAGTAAAACAAAAAACACAAAATTTCCCTAATCTTACTTTCAAGATTAGTAGAAAGATTATGCTCATATTAAAAGTTGAGAGTCGAAATCGTGAGTCAATAGACGCTGAGCTTAAGAGTCGAGGTTATAAGAGATAGAGAGACGACTGAGACGAGGTGAGAGTGAGATGAAATTAACACTTAGGGCATGTTTGTTTTTACTTCTTTTTTCTGTTTTTAAACAAATTTTGTGTTTTTTTGTTCCAGGGAACAAAAAAATAGAAACGCGTTTGTTTGCGTTTTTGTTCCAAATCTATTTTTTTCCTAAACACTTTTGGAACAGAAATGTAAAAAAAAAACTTGTTTCTTGTTTCTGAACAAAAATTAGAAACACATTTTCTCTCTCCTCTCTTTTTTTTTTTTTTTTTTTTCTTTCTCTTTTTCTTTGGCCGGTCACCGGTTTCGGCCATGGCCGGCGACCGGCCAAAGAGGGCCGGCGACCTCGCCGGGCGTCGCCGGCCCCAGGGCGAGGTCGGGCTCGCCCAGATCCGGCGAGCCCGAGCTCGCCCGCCACCGGCGAGGCTCGGCCTCGCCGGGCCATCGCCAAGCAACGCCGGCTGGAGGTGGCCCGGCGAGGCCGAGCCTCGCCGGTGGCTGGGCGAGCCCGACCTCGCCGGGGCCGACGAGCCTCGCCGTGGCTGGGCGAGGCCGCCGGCCCTCGTCGGCCGGTCGCCGGCCATGGCCGAGTCGGCGACCGGCCAAAAGAAGAAAAAAAGAAAATATTAAAAAATTAAAAAATTAAAAAAAAGAATACAAATTTACCAAACGTGTTTCTGTTCATTTTTATTCCCGAAACAAGTTTACCAAACGCGTTTTTTTTTGTTCAAAAATTGTTCCCTAAACAAAACACTTTTTTATATTTCTCTGCCCTAGAACAATTTTTAAACGAAGTGTTACCAACGCACCCTTAGTTAATAAGTGTTGAGCTTCAAATAAGAGATTTTAAAATTTTCGTTTTTCTAAAATTTTTTTGGATGTAAAATTTTCTTTTACCGGTCCGGTCTAGATGAGTGGTCAATTCCACATTAAAACCAAGAATCGGACTAGTATCCATGGATTTAAATTTCTATTTCAGTTTTGATCTGTTTCCGATTCTTTCGGATATCTTCATACAATTATATGGTACAAAAAAGGAAGTAAAAGAAAGAATAAATCCGATTATAATTTCTATTTCATCTCCGAATATCCCGACGTAATCAAGAATGAAATCAAATCTCAACAATAAAATCAAGGCCTCCTCCGACGACATCGCCACTCTTCTTTCGCTACTCGTCGACTCTTGTTTTGGGTTTTCTAGATCTTTCGCGAGAGCGTGGAACAGGAGGATTTGTGGGTTCTTGGGTTCCTGAATCGGGGTGGATCGTGTTGGTTGTGCGATTCGAGTCTGCGTGTGCATGTGCATGTGCTGATTGCTCGTTTCTTGCTTGTATAAGTCCCTTGCGGGTGGTGGTTGTGGAGGTTCTTGAGGAGTGACAGCGATGGACGACGCTAACTGGAGGCCGCCGACGCCGCCGGGTGGTGTGGGGGATGGGGGCGCTGAAGCGGCGCTTGAGGGGGGCGACTGGAGGGCTCAGTTGCCGCCCGAATTGCGGGAGAGGATTGTCGACAAGATGTGAGTGCCCTCCTTTCTTCGCTTGGGTTTCTTGACGTTTTTCCGTTTCGCGGGGAGAAGTGTGGAGTTTATGAGGGATCGTTGGTTAGGAGTGATTTCCAAGGGTATAGTATATGCTAAAGGAAGTAATGGGTTTTGCAAATATGGTCATGTTATTTGGTGGAGGCGCAACATGAATTCAATGGAATCTTTCACTGTAAGGGCGAGGAATGCATTTGCAAAAATACAATTAGCCGGAGTTTTTCGAAATGCAAATATCGTTTGGTAAAATTTGCATTGAGATACAACTTTAATCAAAATACCATTTGGTAAAATTTACATTTGTAAATGAATTTTATTAAATTAAAAAAACAAAAAAATATTTGTACTTTTTTTTTTTTTTTTTTTAAGTCCGCCATCCGGCCGCCGGATCTCGGCGGCCGGATGGCCAATCTAGCCCCGATGGCCAGATCTGGCCCCCGATGATTGCCGGGCCCCGACCCTAGGTGGGCGACCTCGGGCGGCCGCCCGAGCCGCCGCTTGAGGTCGCCCAACCTCCGGCGCGCCCGGGGTTGCGTGATTCGGACCATCGGTCGCTTGGGTTGCGCGACAGGCGTCACCTAAGGTCCGGCGATGGTCGCCGGGGTCGAGCTACCCTCAGGCAGCGGCGATCCCATGGCCGGTGGCCGGCGGCCGGCGGTCGTCGGCCTCCGTGCGGTGGTTTTCCTCGCAAATGAACAGTAACCGGAATGCAAGAATGCAAGTTCCCAAAGCACCTCAGACCTACTTTGGACTAAGGGCCTTAGAGTCATTTGGAGAGGTAATTGCATCTTACAAAGTTGTTTAAAAAATCGAACAAAACGCGTTTGCATTTAGCCAAAGGACTTTAAAACCCAAAGCCCATTCTCAAAGCTGAACCAAACATGGCCTAAATCTTTTTCTCGTCGCATCGTCTGGTTTTAGTAAGTCTCAATGTGGGTAACTCTTGTTACAGTGCTTAGGTCCCATAGGTCCCATCGTAATTTGTATGTAATTCTTTCTTTTAAGTATATAGGTAGGGTCACGTGGCTTTTTGGCAGGAAATTAGTTACAGGATGATTTCCTGTTATGCTGGTAACTAAAGCTTACGTATCCGGAACCTGAGGATTTTTAAGCGTCTTATCGTTTGTGGGTTGAATTATTTTCTATTAATCTCAAATTTATTGGTCCGTATAAGCTGTTACTGGAAGAGGTACGTGGGCCATCAGGTGGTGGGGGTAAAGTCGTTGGTTCTTGTATATAAAGCTTTGCTTGGAAAATGGTTGTGTTGATTTAATGGGGAGAAAACTAGACCCGGAGGAGGGTACTTGGTTATGAAGATACAGAGCGGATGACTAAATCTAGTCGAGAAGCACATGGACTTGGGCTTTGGAAGCACATGAGGCAAGGATGGGATGCTATCGAAAACAGACTTTCTATTAGAGTGGGAAATGGGAGTAACACATTGTTGTGGGATGACATATGCTGTGTTGAGGCACTGCTTTCAAACACTTATTCCCAGATGTGTATGCACTAGCAAGAAACAAGAGAGCTGGGGGCGGCTGATTGTTGGAAGACTAACAATGTAGAAACAATGTGGGAGACTAATATCTTATGTAGTGCTCAAGATTAGGAGCACAAAGCTTTCTGGATTTTTTTGAGTTGTGGTATCGAGCGATGTTAGATGTAAGGACGATAGAGTACGGTGGAATTGGTCTAACTCTGGAACTTTTTCTGTCAAATCCCATTATTCTGATCTCCTTTCTACTCAGATGCTATTACAACAGAGCACACATTTCCCATGGACATCTATTTGGAAAGTCAAGGTCCCATTGAAGGTTTCGTTTTTCGCTTGGGAAGCTGCTTGGGGATGTAACGTTACTTTGGATAATGTTCAGAAGAGAGGAAAATAACGGCTAATAGGTGTTTTTTGTGCAAGACTGAAGAAGAGAGCGTGAATCTCTCAGTTTTACATTGTACCTGGACCAGAAAGATTTGGGCTGCAGTTTGTGCAATATTAGGAGTGAATGGTGTGACATGAACTTTGGGATTGGAGAGGAGGGACTTGCAGTTTGTGTGTTGGAAAGAAACAGATTACTAAGATGATTTTTCTCCTTTTTTTTTGGTCATTTGGAGAGAGAGGAACAAAAGGGCATTCAAGGAGTTGAATCCTTGTAGGATTCTTTTAGGGATAAATTCACCTATTTTCGCAATAATAGCTTGTTCCACAGCAGGATTGTACACTCTTCACTATTGGTAGCAGGAAAGTCCAATTTCATACGTCTAGTTTGTTGGAATTGTTAAAAACAGTCTTTTGTCCATAATTTTGTTTATGGGCAGGTTCTACCTAAAGCTATTCTGTTAGGGATGGTACCCCAGTGGTACCTTCTTAATGAAATCTTATTTATTATTGAAGGAAAAAAAAAAAATTCGGCGAGAAATTTATTGGCTCAAGTGCAAATCTCTCTTGATATGCAGAATGGATACTTGGAAGAGACACCTTCCTGTTTCTGGTCCAGAGGATTTGCAAGAACTCAAGAAAATTGCCATGAGGTTTGAGGAAAAAATTTACACTGCTGCAACAAGCCGGGTATTATATGATGCACATGCCTTTTTAATTATTTGGTATCAAGTATTTATGTGGATAGAGGATACATAAACAAACCTGGATAGGGTTGTGCTTAAAATGAAGAGATGCGTTATTTTATCCGCATGATCTGTTGAGAATTTGTATCATTCGTGCATCTATACAGTAACTGAAAATGTTTAAATATTTACATTCAGCTTTGTGCCAGTGAAATTAGGTTTGCTCAATGCTGTAATATTGCGCTAAGGTTTAATATCTGCTCCATTTTTCTTTCTAATTTGATTTAGTTATGAAGTGATTTTTAGTGATTTCTGCTTCCTCTCCCTTTTAGTCCGATTATTTAGGGAAGATATCTCCGAAAATGGAGACAAAGTCTCAAAGTACCATACCTAATGCTTTGCCATCTAACTCTGCTGGGAGCAGCAGTAAGGACTCGGGTACGACTTAAGTTCCTGTTATTTGATACCATTGATGTAGGAGTTAGAATATCTGTTTTGTTATCCCTTATAGAGTATATTTTCATTTATGTATTTATACTATTTTTTGTTTTACATTGTTTTTGGGGGTCATTACAACAGGAGTCTTAAAACTTTTTATGACAGAGGCACTTGAATCCTAAAACTTTTATTTTGTGCTCTTAAGCCCTAAGACTTGTGACAGTCATGTACTTTAGCTCTTCTGCTAGCTATGTTGGCCCCATTAGGTTTTAGTGGATAGAAAACTAGGTGGCATTTTTTTTTTTATATTAACGGCCACTTAGGATGAAAAGACAATTAAAAAAAGCCATATAGCATCTACTGTCCAACTTAAAATAGACAGATTTAATGGAACCACTCAACTGCATCGACATTGCAAGTTTAATGCTTAAATGCACAAAATGAAAGTATAAGACTTAAGCGCATTAGCGTAATAAATTTTAGGACCATGCTGCTTACGAGTTTTCGTTGTAGTAGCCTGAATTTAATTTCTTTTTTCCAATCTTGCTCATTGGCAACCTTAAATGCACATTTATACTTTGCGTAGCAGCAGATTTGAATTTCTCTTTTACATTTTTAATATATTGATTAAAGAACTAAAAGATCTCGGTTTGTTTCATCAGTAGAATTAGATTTCCATTTGGGAAGAGCTAGTTTTTCAAAAGTGGCAGCAAGACTGAAGTCTTACTAGAAAGGGCCAAATGCTTGCATCTTTTGCAACTTCCTACGCATGCTTGAAAAGACGATTCACCATTCTCCTTTATCTATTTATATATATATATTATTTTATTTTTTTTGTAGATTTCTAGATCAATTCAAGTACATGGACTTCACAAAGATTTTTATTCGATATTTGTTGAAAAGAAAATGAGTGGTCATTGTTTGCCTGTGTTCGCTTGTCCATTATCCATGCAGTATCCTTTGCTCAGAAATTTTCAAGTTAGAATACATAGTGCTCTAAAGGTCGTACTCGAGGCGCATCTATCTCTCATTCCTTGTCTCTTTGTGCCATTTGCAGTTAATGCTGCTATGCGTGAATTGGTCAGTTTCTTGGTTGACTAACTTAACTTGTATATATTGTATGTCATCTCAAGATATGCTGTCACAAATTCAAAGTCAGAGCCAACCAATTCCTAATTCCTTAGCTGTGAATCAGCCTCACGCACATCAACAGTTATTGGTTCAGAATGTTCAAAAGAATAATGTTCAATCTGGAGGTCAGGCTGCTGCCAGTCTATCGTCTACATTGCCATCTGTCTCTGGCTTGAAACAATCTTCCCTCCCTAGTACTATCGGACAAAACAACAACATGCAAAATATGGCAAGTTTTTCTCAGAACTTGCTCGCAAACTCAATGGGCCAAGGTCTCAATAGTAACATGTTTGTAAATTCTCAGAGGGTAATTCAAGCTATGCAAAGGATGGTTTCCCAACAGCAACAACAACAGTCTCAGAATCCACAGCAGTATCTTTACCAGCAGCAGCTTACGAAGCAGAAGCTTCAGCCAGGAAACAGCCTGCACTCGCTTGTGTCATCTCGATTCCAACAACAGCAGCAACAGAATATGCTACAACCGACTAAGCTGCAGGCTCCTCAGCAGTCTGTCCTTCAAACATCTTCGGTCATGCAGTTGCATTCAATGCAACCGACCCCTCTAGCTGGTCTCCAACAAAATCAACAGTCTTCAGTTCCACAGTCAACGCAGTCCATGCTTCAGCAACAGCAGGCTGTTCATCAACAGCAAGCATCTTTGTTGCAGCAGCCAATGTTGACTTCACAGAAGCACCAGCTTTCAAGTCAACAGCTGATGCAGCAGAACCAGTTGGCCGGTCAACAAAATAACCTGGGTGATATACAGCAGCAGCAGCAGAGATTACTTAACCAGCAGAATAGTGTGCAAAACCTCCAGCAGTGGCAGCGGCAGCAGCAGCAGCAGCAGCAGCTGATGCCACAGCAAAACAACCTCACAAATATTCATCCTCAGCAAATGGCAACTCAAATTAATGTTTCTGGGTTGAATCAGCAGCAGCCATTGGTTGCATCTCAATCTGGTAACTTTAGCATGCAGGCTGGTCAGCACCCAGTCCATGTGCTCCAACAGTCCAAAGTTCCTGTACAGCAACAAATACAAGGTGGCACATCAAATTTGCTAGCCTCTCAAGGACAACAATCACAAGCTCAGCCAATGCAGCAACAGTTGATGTCACAGATTCAACAGCAACCTGCACAATTGCAGCAGCAAGTGGGCCTGCAACAGCAGGCCAATATATTGCAGCGGGTTATGCATCAGAGACTTCAAGCATCGGGATCATTGGTTCAACAGCAGAATGTGATTGATCAACTAAAGCAGTTGTACCCATCACACAGACCCCTTTCAGAGACATTGACAAGTAAGTCTCTCTGGTTACTGTCCTACTTTTGTTTCTTTCTTGCCATGTTCCCTGGCAAACAAAATATTCTTAGATCTTAAATTATAGATGAAGAGTTATTCTTCAACTTTTGTAGCGTCTATTGATACCTCTGCCCAGGCGGGGCATTCGACTGAGGGTGACTGGCAAGAGGAGGCTTACCAAAGGTTTTGTGCCACAGTTTTGTTTATGATTGAATTTTATGGAATGCATGTATTATGCAGGATACTTTTCATTTTTGTCTACGGGTTTTACTAGTTTGTTGGTGATTGATCTTTGTCGTTATATGGTTTAGTAGATTATAAAAGTACAAAAGCACAGATGAGAGTATTCATTCACAGTTTTATAAGGTCAAGCCAGGGAAAGGAATTCATTCACATGAGATTTTGGTTTGGAAATTGACTTGAAAGCAAATATAGCTGCGAGACAGAATTGGGTATTCGGCAACGAACTGTTGATAAGGTAATCTTATATCCAAAGTATCAGATAATGGGCAAGTTGCATAATGAGCTAAAATTGGGGGATAGTAGTATAGCCTTGTGCAGTAACTGGTATGACAATAACAACTGCTGAACAGGAGCCAATTCCATTGCTAGAAGTTTTAGAACATCATACATTATGGTCACCAAACTTTTTCTCAGAGAAATTTGAAAGCCCTTAAAGCCCTTGAGTGGAATTTGTTTAGCCAATTCTTTACATAGAGTAGTATGGACAGGTTCTTTTGGTTTCTAAACCTTGGAATCCCTTCACCAAAGGTTAATTTCTAATTACGTAGTGACTCCAGGCCAGTCAGCATTAACATGTATCTAACAATTCCTGGTTATGAAAAACTGCAATGTGTAGCCAAGCTTATATTTTGTGAGGATCAGGTATCGATAATGATGCTATTAATCTGTAAGTTGAGCATGAGAAGCTGCCAAAGAGTGCTTTTGATGAGCTTTTCCGTTTTTTGCATGACATTATGAAGAGGGAAAAAGAGTAGTTTTGTGCAATGGAAAGGGAAGTCATTTAACTACTGAATTGTGTTTACTTAAGAATGTTTCTGCGTTGTGTTCAGAGAGCTTTTTTTTTCCCATCATTTTATCAAGGAGTAGTAAAAGATAAAATCGTAGATATGTCTTAAATTGGAAAAGAAACTACCATAATTTTGTCTGTGTTAGTTAATTTCCATTACCAGTTTTACTTGCTTTTTTCAATGTTATCCAGGTGGTAGTTGGCGTCCTGATGAAACAGCAGCTTATGCAAGTTGCTAATCTTTTTATTCTTCGTACTTGGCTTCTTGTATGAACGGTACTGATGCGGTCTAGTCTTATATAAGTTGAGATTTATTTAGATATCCACGTGAGTACTAACATGTGACTATCTGTTTCCAGTAATCTGAAAATGGTGAAGTCATTTTGTCCTCTCCTTCAGTCTTCTTCCTGCTCCTTAATTATAGTTGAAAATTTATAGATTGTATGATAATTAGCCATGGGGAAATACCGTCATTGGAACTTCCTTTCAGTTTTCTGCTGGTAATGTGTGTCTGTAGTTATTTTTCTCAATAAAGTATTGAAAGATATACATTATTTGATTTGTAGAATAAATTGACCCAGGAGTTTGGATTGATGAATATGCTACTTATTTTTGTTGCAGATTAAATCCATGAAGGAAGTATATTTATCTGAATTGAATGAGATGCACCAGAAAATCTCTATGAAGTTACAGCAGGTACGTAAAGAAAGTCTGTTATTGAGAACGTTCTGATTAAGCACTATTGAGAAAGTTATTGCTTGCACTATTGAGAAAGTCAGCTTAATTTTGATTCTTTTCTAATGATGTTGCATGGAGTAAACATGTCTTAACAAAGGCAGCCTTTGTAATTGATTTCTAAATCTATCATCCCGTTCGATGTCTTTCTTATCATGTGTTATTTTACATTACCGGCACGAGTCTCTTCCACAACTGCCAAAGTCAGACCAGCTTGAAAAACTGAAAGCTTTCAAAGGGACTATTTTGCAAATTAACAAAGCTGATATAGTGCCTACTTTCAAGGAGAAGCTGGTTCATTATGAGAAACAGCTAATAAACTTTATAAACGCAAGTAGGCCCAGGAAAGTAGCTATGCAGCAAGGGCAACTTCCCCCTCCTCATATGCACTCAATGCAGCAGCAGCAACCTCAAACTACTCTAGTGCAGTCACATGAGAATCAGATGAACCCTCAATTACAATCAATGAATTTACAAGGTTCTGTAGCATCAATGCAGCAGAACAATATGGGAAATTTGAATCATTATTCTATGTCTTTGTCTGGGGTTTCAAATGCACAGCAAACCATGATTAATTCACTACAGCCGAATTCCAATATGGACTCTGGAACAGTTAATGCCTTGAGTACTATGCAGGTGGTTGGTATGGGATCTATGCAGCAGAGTCCTGTTGCTCCACAACAGGTGAACATGAGCACCATGCAGCAACAGGGTGGGGTATACATGTTACAATCAAATGTCAACAAACATCAGTCTGATTCCAGTATGGTTCAATATCAGCATCTCAAACAGCAACAGGAACAACAGATGCTACCAACACAGCAGCTTAAGCAACAATATAAGCAACGTCAAATGCAGCAGCAACTCAAACAACAGCTTCTGCAGCAGCAGCTACGGCAGGATAAGCAGCAGCTTCCTTCGCAACTGCAGACTCATCAAAGGCGTTCCAACATCCAACTCCGGAATGCAGCTTGGGCTCTGCTGTTATTAGTAGTTGTCATCTACTATATTGAAGTTTTTCTACTCTCTTAGTGTAGAAATTGATAGAAGACAAAAGAGGAGAGCATACAAACTGATTAATGTTTGCCACTCCTCACACTTTTATTATTAGTTAAATAAGACTTAGGGTCGAATGATAAACATTCTGTTTCAGAAATCTATTTTTGGCTATTTCAGGGGTGTTTGATAACATTTATGTTAACATGAACAATTTCTATTCAGATATAGTTTTCCAAATAAGGGCTTGAAGTAAGGGTTTGAAGTGGGCATTGCTTTAAATAAAGGTCCGAAATGCCATTAATTTCTCAAATAAGAGTTTGAAGTGGACTTTATTTTAAATAAGGGCTTGAAGTGCATTTATCGGTTTCAAATAAGGGCCTGAATTTACTAAATGTGAAGGGTAATTTCGTCTTTTTAAAGTTTTTTTTTTTTTTTCATTCTTTTGTTTTGTTTTTTCCTTTTCAAAGAAACTAAAAAAACTAAAAAGAAGAAGAAGGAAAACACAGGCGAGAGGGTGGTGACCCTCTCCCAGATCTGGGCCCTCACTAAAGGTGGGAGAGGGTGGTGACCCTCTCCCAGATCTGGGCGAGGCTCACCTATTGTCGCGCAGGCTTGACAACCCTCGCCTAGCACCACTAGCAACCCTCACCCAGATCTGGGAGAGGGTTGTCATCCTCTCTTGCCTCTAGCGAGGGCTTGCCGACCTTCGCCTTTGGTCGGATAAGGTCGCCGGCCTTTCCCTAGGAGCCGATGACCCTACCGGCCTTCGCTGCCATCCTATCGACGATGGGGCGATGGCCTCCCGACCGTGTATTCTTTTTTTCTTTTTTTTTTTTTATAATTTTTATAATTTATATTCTAATTTAATTTAATTTAAACTGTGTTTGGATGAACATCCCCTGATCGGTTAGAATTTTTTGTCGGCCGACGATGCTAGGCCCTTATTTGAAACGGTTATAATCACTTCAGCATTTATTTGAAACACAATCCATTTTAAGTTTTTATTTGAAAAAATTAGGATACTTTGTGCTCTTATTTAGAATTTTCTTTTTTCTATTTCTATTTCCTAAATGAGTTTTTGAGTAGAAGAATATGTTTGGTAATTTCACAAAATTTTTATTTTCAAAAAAAAAAAAAAAAAAAGTAATGCATTTGGTATGACTCTAAAAAATTTATTTTCATTTAATTATCAAAATAGTAATGGAGACTTAACATTTCATGTTTGGATAAAATTGAACTTTTGTAATGATTTAATTGATTAAAATATTCTAAGATAGCCTAAGAAAATCCAACAAAATACTTAGTCAAAGATGCATAACTGAAAATGGCAGCAAGAGTCCCATTAGTTTATAACTCACAATATGGTGGTGACTCCAAGCAACATTTGTTTTTCTTCTTATAGCTAAAAAATCCATATTGTAAAGCCCTCAAAGCTTATTCAATTTTGAATCTAATTTTCATCAAAAGAATTTCACTTTTTCTTTTATGCTCAACTAATTCTAAACCGAAATTAACACTAAAATCTCATAAAACTACTCATAATCTAAATTCTTGAATTTTTTAATTTTTTAATTATTTTTTATTATGAAAAATGGGGACTTGGGTCAAGCCATGAAATCGGACCTTGTGTTGATTGTGTGAAGATGAGTATTAGGTTACGTTGAGCTTTTTTTTTTTTTTTTTTTAAATAATCTTATTTCTCTACAAAGAAGTAAGTTTATTTTATTTCTTGTTTTTGTTCCAAGTCTATTTCTTGGCTATTGATTTGTTTTGGAGAATAGAAAAATTAGTTGACGTTAATAAAAGGATTTTTTTAAAAAAAAAAATTGGAGAACAAAATAATAGAAAAATAGAGGAGTAGAAACATTACCAAATAGGGCCTTGTATTCTCTTGATAAGTCTCTATGCAAAAATACGCTTTTGATAACCACAAAATTTCTCAATGGTGGTGGGAGGAGACGGCAGACAACTGGTGAGCAGTGGTGGTTGGAGGCGGGCAATTGTCGACAGGTGGGCTATGGACATTTTTATTCTAAACTTATTTCTGGAATAAAATTCATTCCCAAAATAGAAAAAATGAAATTACGTTACCAAATAAATTTTTATTCTAAATCTGTTCCCGAGAATATAATCATCTCACACTTTAACACTCCCCCTCATATTGGAGCATAGATTTTAAGTATGCCTAACTTGTTACAAATACACTCAACCCTACAACTCCCTAAAGACTTGGTGAAAATATTGTCTATCTATTTATCAATCCTAACCTAACATGACTAGTAGGAAATAACTCTAGCCTAAAGCTTCTCACAGACAAAGTGACAATCAACTTTAATATGCTTGGTACGCTCATGGAATATAGGATTTGAAGCAATATGGATTACTGCCTGATTATCACACCACAATTCCATTAGTGTAAGATCTTTGAATCCAAGTTCCACTACTAACTCATGCATTCGGACCAACTCACAAGTAGCTTTAGCCATATCTCTATATTCTAATTCTGCACTAGATATAGCCACAACTTTTTGCTTCGTACTTTTCCAAGAGACTAGGTTTCCTCCTACAAAGGTGCAATAAACCAATATAGACCTCCTATTTGTTGGAGACCCAACCCAATCAACATTTGAAGATGCTTCCACCTTTTTGTGACCGTGATCACTATAGAATAGACCACAACTTGATGCTTTCTTCAAGTATCTCAAAATTTTGACTACAACATCCTAATGAGAGGTACGGGGGAAAAATAAACTAACACACAACACTCATAGGAAAGGAAATATCAAGTCAAGTGTCAGTCAAATAATTTAATTTTCCAACAAGTCTTCAATATCTTTCTAGATCATCTAACAACTCAACATCCTCTGCCATCGATTTCGAGCCAGCTTCCATTGGTGTATCTAGTAATTTAACTCCTAGCATACTTGGGCAGAAGAACAGCCCAAGTGCCATAACTTGGCACGGAGGGACACTTAAGTGCCATAACTTCAAAATGGTACACTTGAGTGCCGGTTTCGAACTTAAATGGGACACTTAAGTGCCACTCCGGCGAAAATCCGGCCAAATGGTGACGTGGCAACTTTCCGGCGAGTTTGGTCCAAAACGGCGTCGTTTTGCACGGCGACGTGGCGGAGAGTTGTCCAAAACGACGCCGTTTCACGTCCGATGTGTAAATAATTAATATAAAAATTAATTAAATTAAAATTAAAGATTAATTTTATTTAAAATATTAAAAAAATTTAAAAAAACTTTAAATTAAAAAATTAAATTAAAAACTTAAAAAACTTAATTTTTTTAAAAAAACATAAAATTTAAATAACTTAAAATTTAAAAAATTAAATTAAAAACTTTAAAAACTTAAAATTTAAAAAAAAAAAACTTAAAATTTAAAAACTCAAAATTTAAAAACTTAAAAATTAAAAAACTTAAAATTTAAAATTTAAAATTTAAAAAACTAAAATTTAAAAAAACTTAAAAATTAAAAAACTTAAAATTAAAAAACTTAAAATTAAAAAATTAAAATTAAAAAACTTAAAATTAAAAAAATTAAAATTAAAATACTTAAAATTAAAAAAATTAAAATTAAAAAAAACTTAAAATTTAAAAACCTTAAAATTAAAAAAAACAATTAAAATTGCCACCTCAGCCGTCCCCTTGGGCCCCCTTTTAAAAAAAAATTTAATTTTTATAAATTTTAAGTTTTTTTAAAATTTTAAGTTTTTTAAGTTTTTAATTTAATTTTTTTAATTTTAAGTTTTTTTAATTTTAAGTTTTTTAAAATTTTAGTTTTTAAATTTTAATTTTTAAATTTTAAGTTTTTGAAATTTTAAGTTTTTAAATTTTAAGTTTTTTAAATTTTAATTTTTTTTTAAATTTTAATTTTTAATATTAATTTTTTTAAAATATTAAATTTTTAGTTTTTTAATTTTAATTTTTTTAATTTTAAGTTTTTTAATTTTAATTTTTTTAATTTTAAGTTTTGAAATTTTAAGTTTTTAAAATATTAATTTTTTTAATATTAATTTTTTTAAAATATTAAAATTTTAAAATTTTAATTTTTTTAATTTTAAGTTTTTTAATTTTAAGTTTTTTAATTTTAAGTTTTTTTAAATTTTAGTTTTTAAATTTTAAATTTTAAATTTTAAGTTTTTAATTTTTAAGTTTTTAAATTTTGAGTTTTTAAATTTTAAGTTTTTTTTTTTTTTAAATTTTAAGTTTTTAAAGTTTTTAATTTAATTTTTTAAATTTTAAGTTATTTAAATTTTATGTTTTTTAAAAAAATTAAGTTTTTTAAGTTTTTAATTTAATTTTTTTAATTTAAAGTTTTTTTAAATTTTTTTAATATTTTAAATAAAATTAATCTTTAATTTTAATTTAATTAATTTTTATATTAATTATTTACACATCGGACGTGAAACGGCGTCGTTTTGGACAACTCTCCGCCACGTCGCCGTGCAAAACGACGCCGTTTTGGACCAAACTCGCCGGAAAGTTGTCACGTCGCCCATTTGGCCGGATTTTCGCGGAGTGGCACTTAAGTGTCCCATTTAAGTTCGAAACCCACTCAAGTGTACCATTTTGAAGTTATGGCACTTAAGTGTCCCTCCGTGCCAAGTTATGGCACTCCAGGTGTCCCAACCTCAGCATACTTGTCTCTTTAAGCAAATTCAAGACATACTTGTGTTTTGAGAAATGGATACTTTTTTTCGCTAGTGCCACTTTGAGACCCAAAAAATATTTAAGTAGTCCCATATCCTTTGTTTGAAATTGCTATTGTAAATACGATTTCAGCTTCATCAATCCATGTAGAATCATCTCCAATTATAAGAATATCATCCGTAAAATTTATAAGAAATATCTTACCAACTCCAGAAACACTCTAAAACATAAAATGATCTTCACTACATTTAAACAATCCAAACTAAAGCACCACCTCAGTAAATCTCCCAAACTAGGCTTTGGGAGAGAGTCTTAAACCATGCAAAGATAAGTGCAGTGCAGCAAAATTCTAAGAATGTTTTTGAGCTATTAGTCATGAGTTTATCGTGGTAAATTTCTCTACTTGAATAGAAAAGAAGGGGGAGAAGTGTTAAAAAAGTCATAAACATTTTGTATTTGTATCAATTTAGTTCTAAATCTTTTTTTGGTGCCAATTTAGTCCTAAACCTTTTTATTTTATGCCGATTCAGTCATTTCCGGTCAATTTGGGTTGGATTTTGTTGACTGGGTGTCGGCCGACTGACGTGGCCCGATTGGCGCTGACGTGGACAACTTTTAATAATATTTTTTTTGAATTTTCTTGTTCTTATTATTTTTCTTTTTCTTTTTTTTTCTCTCCTCTTTCCTTCGGCCGAGCCTCGTCGACCACCTTATCGGTTTGCTGGGTGGAGAGGCTCACCCTCCCCGCCTGACGGGAGGCCACCCTCGAGGCCTGGGTGGCCTTGAGTTGGCCTCGCGCTGGGCTGGCGAGGGTCAAGCCTCGCCCATGGCTGGCGAGGCTCGGCCCTTGCCGGATTTGGCAAGTGGCTGCCCTCGAGGCCTGGGCGGCCTTGAGCTGGCCTCATGCCAGGCGGGCGAGGGTCGAGCCTTGCCCATGGTCGGCGAGGCTCGACTTCGTTGAATCACGGCTTGGGCGGCATTGGCGAGGTTGAGCCTCGCCGCCCAGCGCAAGGCTGCCGTCGTGGTCATTGGTGAGGTGGTTGATGAGGCTTGCCAATGGCCGGCGAGGTCTGGCGAGGTCGACCTGGCCAGCCGTCCCCTCTGGCTAGTCGCTGAGGTCTAGCGACTGGCTCGAGGAAAATAAAAAAAGAAAAAAGAAATAAAATAAAAAGAAAAATTCAAAAATTCAAAAATATTAAAATATTATTAAAAGTTGTCCATTTACGTCAGCACCGATCGAGCCACGATCAACCGGCCGGCGTCCAGTCAGTAAAATCAGGCCAAAATTGGCCGGAAAGGACTGAATCGGCACAAAGTAAAAAAAGTTTAGAACTAAATTTGCACCAAAAAAAGGTTTATGATTAAATTGGCACAAATACAAAAGGTTTAGGACTTTTTTAACACTTCCCCCGAAAAGAAGGGGCAGGCAAAGCCCGAGGGCTGCATAAGAATATCGAATGTCGTTGTGTTACGAATGTTCTGAGAGATTTCACGGTTGGTTTAGTGCCCAGTAACTTCAGCTACAACTTTCACATGTCTTTTTTATCGTCTAAACAATTCATTTCTGATGGAGGATGGATGTTTTCAAGTGATAATTTGAGATATGAGATTCCAATTGCATCTACTTTGTTATTTCCAATGTTAATCGGGTGCTTGGTAAATCCGGTTGCATGAACTCTTTCGATTCATGTAGGGAGTTCCTAGCAAATGTATTCCAGTGGGCAGAAGTACACCCCAAATGCTAAAACTTGACACAGTGCCAAAATCGGAGCAAAATGGATTACTTAAGTGCCAATCCGGCCAAAATCCGACCAAAACGCTGACATGACAATTTTCCGGCGAAGTAAGTGCAAAACGGCGTCGTTTTGCACACTAACGTGGCTAAATAATATAAAAATGATGTCGTTTTTGTGCTGACATGGTAAAAAATAAATATAAAATTAATTAAATTTAATTTAAAACTAAATTTATTTAAAATATTTTAAAATAAAATGCAAATATTAAAAAAATTAAAAATTAAAAAAAATGAGGGGCGGCTGAGGCCCGAGTCCTTGTTGCCGCCGCCTCCCCGCCGCAGCCGGGAAGGGCCAATGATGAAGGGGGGAGGGTCGGCCGAGGTCGCCGAGTTCCTGGTGACGGCGAGAAGACGGCGGCGGCGAGGGCTCAGCCCTCAGCCGCCTCCCTTCCCTTTTATTATTATTATTATTATTATTATTATTATTATTATTATTATTATTATTATTTTATTATTATTTTTTATTATTATTATTATTATTATTTAAAATTTTTAAATTTTTTTAATATTTGTATTTATATTTTAAAATGTTTTAAATAAATTTAGTTTTAAATTTATATTAATTTTTTACCACGTCACCACAAAAACGACATTATTTTTGCATTGTCTAGCCATGTCAGCGTGCAAAACGATGCCATTTTGCATTTACTTTGCGAGAAAATCGCCATGTCAACATTTTGGCCGGATTTTCACCGGATTGGCACTTAAGTGATCCATTTTGCTCCGATTTTAACACCTAAGTATCACTTTCCTAAGTTTTGGACTTAAGTATCCCTCCGTGACACTCCAGGTGTCCGGCACTCCATTCCAGTGTAAGGATGGACATGACTCGAAGCTTGAAAGTCCAACGAGATTGAACAACAGTTTCAGTGGGTATTATGGCAGAAAGAAGTTTTATAGTTGTCATGTCCAAACCCAGATCTAGATCTTCTTGTTGCACAAGCACGCAGGATTCTTATTATTCTTTCTTTCTTTTTCTTATTTGTCTTTCTCCAGGGGAAGAAGTATCAAGGACGCTTTAAAGCTTTAAATTAACCAAGAAGTCCTTTTTGAATTTTCCGCCACCATAAGAATATATCATTCTAGATATTACTGTTTATGTTTTCAAAGTTAGGCAGTTCAATGTTTATTCAATAACTGTGTGATTAGAAATCTGACTTCTGCTTCTCTCTCTCTCTCTTTTCCCCCCTTTTGTAGGGTTTTAAATTTGACTTTTATTTAACGTGAATACCTATAATCTTTTCAAGCATATGAATATTGTACTTTTATTGTCATTATAGAA
The DNA here is from genome assembly GCA_014182395.1 of Eucalyptus sp. ANBG9806169. NCBI lineage: Eukaryota > Viridiplantae > Streptophyta > Magnoliopsida > Myrtales > Myrtaceae > Eucalyptus > Eucalyptus sp. ANBG9806169. The sequence goes on from CM024582.1 coordinate 1,899,402, forward strand.
ATTCTATTCTCAATTTCAAAATTCAGAATAGAAGGCTATCACAAAAAATACTTTTGCAAGGAAAAAAGAAGAAGGAATAATCGGTTTGAGGATGGGAATTCTTGAGTGGTCCAATTTCCGCCCTGGAACTGGGAACCAGACCACCTGGTTTTGGAATCGGGTGGTCTAGTGGAATTAGTCACATATGAAGCGAGCGTGAGATTTGAGTTGCTGTGTGCCTGCGTGAGTGACTGCAATGGGAGATCGATTAGGAATTTTTAGTGAACAATTACTTCTTAAGTAAATAGCTACGAACTTTCCCCAAAAACAACACAGCCACAACCTAAAAACCCTTGGAAGGAAGGGATACAGCGGGACCTGTATATATTCAAGAGAAAATAGGAATAAAAAAACTCGAATGAAAGCTGAATTTGGCTGGTTCAAGAAAATGGAAAGAAAACTCCATAGCAGACCTAGACCGACTTCTCACCCCAAATTGACCGGTTCGAAAACTCGAAGCTCAAAACTACGAGCACAGATCAAAGATGATATTCACTCCGCACTCAGCAATCATCAGGAGAGCAGATTACGCAGCTAACCGCAAAGGATCGGGCCGTACCTTGACCTTCAGTCCGTTCACGAGATGAAGCAAATGGAAGCGAGAAGAGAGATCTCTCTCTCAGCTAAAAGCTTTTCTAGCACTTTCTGACTACTTTTTGATGGAATTTTTACAGATTATTTAAAAATAATTTAAAATAATCGGTCCAACCCGAGTGGACACTTCCCCTCATAAAACCGGGAATCGGACTAGTGCCCCTAAGAACCGTCCAGAATCGGCTGATCTAATCCGGTATGAAAAGATTGGACTGAAGAATTTCTATTATAATTGGTATTTGATAATTTTTTCATATTGGGATATGACAACTATGTAAAGAACATTAACCATCAGCTACATCTCAAGCATGCACTTTGCACGTGTTGAAAAGATTAAGAAGATCCGATGAGAAATTATTTGAGTGATCGTTTTATTTTTATCTAAAAAAAGATGTACCAAGACTTCTTATTTTCTAAGAGTGAATAGAGAAGTGGGTTACATGAGCAATGAAAAATTCCTTTTTTTTTTTGGAAGAACATAGAGAACAACAAACACACAAACGAACCTTAGAGGACCTAGGAGCTTTGATCAGCAACCATAGAGTTCAGATCAACATGAAGGGAGGGACGTGAGCTCGACCGGCATCGGATCTTGGCCGGTCGATGTTAGGTCTGGGATGAACGAGAACATGCGATGCCGGATGACACCAAATTTGAGCTAGATGGGGATTAGGCAATTTTGGATCTAAGTTGACGATGCTTGCCAGTGTCAGATCTGGACTCAACAAGGCTGGGTGACTCTAGATTGGGCTGGACAACACTCGCCAATGTTAGATCTGAACTTGTAATGACTAGATTTTTATTTTTATTTTTATTTTTATTATGGCTTTGATACCACGTTGAAATTGATATAGAACAAAAGAAGAGAGCGTACAAATTGATTAATGTTTGCCGCTCCTCACACTTCAATATTAATTAAATAACACTATAATGACCATAATAACCTTCTCAGTATTAATGATCATAATAATCCTCTCACACTTTAACATGCAGTTTATGTTACTTTCAAAATATTTTTAGTCGAATATGGCACAGGCGGTGGATTTGCTGCTCAACTTGCATCACATAAATTCTGGGTGCATCAACAAATGGATTAGAAATGGATAAGAACGTATATTTTTCATGTAATCTCCGTAAATAAAATTCAAAAAATCATGTAGAAAGTAAAATTTCGGAAAAAAATGAATAACAGAATAAACAGGAAAAGAGCTGCGCAAGGCACCTGATTTTCTGTGAGTACTGAAAGATCCTAATTGTAGTGTTAATGTTTGCTTTGTGTGGACAAGTGCAAAGATGGGTCGATTTTCAATTTGTGGAATTTAGAAGTTGCTCACCAAATGGATTTAGAGATCGGTGGTGATATCTTTTTTCTTCCCTATTCCTTGCAAGACAAGTATTGTTGCATAGTCTAAGACTCTAAACTCTCATTTTTTAGTGTTTTGAATCTTTAATAAATTAAAATCCCGATGGAAAGATGCTAAAGGTATGATAAAATATGATTAAATATCATTGACCTACCAATAAGAAAAAAGTATATGTTCGGTTCGGTGGTTTGGTCCACACTTGGAACTGAGAATCAAACGAACAATCATCGATTCCAAATTCCTGAGCTGGCTGGTTTAGTCCGGTTCCAATGCTCACCCTTATTTTATGTAGTGGATTTGGCAATTTGCGGGTGTGATTTAGGTGGGTTGGGTGTTCGAGCTCCTATTCCTTGTCTAGAAGGCTGACGAAGAGAAGGCTCGCGAAGAAAGGAAAAAGAAAAAGAAAAAAACATACTTCATTCGTTAGAACGAGCATGCTTGCGAAGATTTGTCCTACCGATGAGTTTATTAGGGTATTATTTGAAATTAAATTGGACATTTTGGGACCTTCTCGGGGGGAAAAAAGATCCATTTGAGCCCTTTTTTTTCCTCCAAGCCCGTGACCCGGCCCGACCCGTATTCGGACGAGAAGGCGACGCGACAAAAACGAAGAGACAATAGAGGCCAACTCAAAGACGGCGTCTTCTTCATCAGCTGCTTCTCCTGCTTCTTCCTCCTCTTTCTTTTCTCTTAGCTTTATGAATCAAGGGCCTCCTCAGTTGAAGAAGATAAGGGACCGCGATAAACAAGCGCTCGATGGGGGTTGCCAAGCGCCCGATGGCGCGTCACGGGCGTTCCAATCTTCGGTATTGATCTCGATCGTTTTTGCTATTTCAATCCCATCTTTCTTCCTCTAGATCTGCGGAGGTATAGGAGGTTTTTTGTTTCCCTCTTGATTTGAGCTTTGGCCTGGTTTTTCCTCCGTTGGTGAATTTTTATGGGGATGAGATTCTGGTCCTCTTCGCGAGATTTGGCTAAATTTCGGAACTTTATGTGGAGATGTTCAGCTCTCTAGGTGTCTTCAAAGCTGGTTTTCTGTTTCGATTGTTTGTTCCTCTAGGTGTAGGGCAGAGTCGTGGTGAGGTTTTCCTGATTGATTGAGGTTTCATCTTAGCTTTTTGCTCTACGACTGCTCCTGCGGTTTTTATATTTATCTATTGATTGGCGGTATGGGGTCCGGTAGCATAGATCTGGGAGAAGTGTGGAGTTCATGAGGGATCTTTGCTTAGGAGCGATTTCCCAGGGTTTAGTGGTCCTGTTATTTGGTCGAGGTGCAACATGAATTCTGAAGAATCTTTTGCTGTAAATTCTGTTTGGTTGGTTAGTTTAGGTTAGGTTTAGTATGTCTCGATGTGGGATTTATTTAGCAGGTATGTAGGGGGGCGGCTCTTGTTATTGTTATTTGGATGTAATTCTTTCTTAAGTGTAGAGGTAAGGTTTGGCAGGAAACCAATTGCAGGATGATTTCCCGTTATGCTGGTAACAAAAATTTATGTATCCGGAACCTGAGGATTTTTTAGCATCTTATTGCTTGTAGGTTGTATTATTTTCTATTAGTCTCACATTTATTGGTCCGTATCAGCTGTTGCCGGAAGAGGTACGTGGGCGATCAGGTGCTAATGGCCTATGGTGACTGGCGAGAGGAGGCTTACCAAAAGGTTTTGTGCCGCTGTTTTGTTTTATTCATTGAATTTTATGGAATGCATGTATTATGTGTGATACTTCTCATATTTTTTTCTACGGGTTTTACTAGTTTGTTGGTGACTGATCTTTGTTGCTGGACTTTAGTTATATGGTTTAGTAGTTACAAAAGTACAAAAGCACAGATGAGAGTATTCCTTCACAGTTTGATAGGGTCAAGCCAAGGAAAGGAATTCATTCACATGAGATTTTGGTTTGGCAATTGACTTGCTGCGAGACAGAAATGGGTATTCGGCAACGAACTGTTGATAGCGTAATCTTATGTCCAACATATCAGATAATGGGCAAGTTGCATAATGAACCAAAATTTTGGGATAGTAGTATAGCCTTGTGCCATAACCGGTATGACAATGACGACTGCCGAGCAGGAGCCAATTCCATTGCTAGAAGTTGTAGAACATCATACATTTTGGTGACAGGAATTTTTCTCAGAGAAATTTGAAAGCCCTTGAGTGAAATTTGGTTAGCCAATTCTTTACATAGTGTAGCATGGACAGGTGCTTATGGTTTCTAAACCTAGGAATCCCTCCACCAAAGGTGAATTTCTAATTATGTAGTGACTCCAGGCCAGTCGCATTAACATGTATCTAACAATTCTTGTTATGAAAAACTGCAATGTATAGCCAAGCTTATATTTTGTAAGGATCAGGTATCGATAATGCTGCTATTAATCTGTAAGTTAAGCATGAGAAGCTGCCAAAGAGTGCTTTCTGATCAGCATTCCCCTTTTTCTCACGACATTATGAAGAGGGAAAAAAGAGTAGTTTTGTGCAATGGAAATAGTAGTCATTTAACTACCGAATCGTGTTTACTTGAGAATGTTTCCGCATTGTGTTAAGATTGCTGTTTTTCCTTTATCAAGGAGCAATAAAAGATAAAACCATTGGTGTCTTGATGTAGAAAAGAAATTGCCATAATTTTGTCCGTGTCAGTTAATCTCCTTTTCCTGTTTTACTTGCTTTTTTTTAATGTTATCCGGGTGGTGGTTGGCATTCTGATGAAACAGTAGCTTTATGCAAGTTGCTAATCTTTATTATTCTTCATACCTGGCTTATGCATAAATGACACTGATGTGATCTAGTCTGATATAAGAGTTGAGCTTTATTTAGATATTTATTGTGAGTACTAACGTGTGATTATCTGTTTCCAGTAATTTGAAAATGCTAAGTCATTTTGTCCTCTCTTTCATTCTTCTTCCTGTTCCTTATTTCTTGTTTCTTTGCTCTTGGAAGATGATTGTAGCTAAAAATGTATAGATCATATGATAATTAGCCTTGGAGAAATACTATCAGTGGAACTTACTGTAAGTTGTCTGCTGTTAATGTGAGTGTCTGCAGTTATTTTTCTCAATAAAGTATTGGAAGATATATGTTATTTGATTTGTAGAAGACAACGACCTGGAGGAGTTTGGATTGATCAATACACTACTTATTTTTGTTGCAGATGAAATCCATGAGGAGATCATTTATGCCTGAATTGAATGAGATGTACCAGAAAATCTCTGGGAGGTTACAGCTGGTATGTAAAGAAAGTCTGTTTTCCGACTAAGCATTGTTGAGAAAGTTATCGTTTAATTTTGATTCTTTCATAATTTTGTTACATGGAGTAAACATTTCTTAAGAAAGGCAGACTATATAATTGATTTTTAAATCTTTTAATGGTCTATCATCCTTTTTGATCTCTTTCTTATCATATGTTATTCTTATACATTCCCAGCATAAGTCTCTTCCGCAACAACCCAAGCCAGAGCAGCTTGAAAAATTGAAAGCTTTTAAAGCAATGTTGGAGCGCGTAATTGCTATTTTGCAAGTTAGAAAAGCTGATATAGTGCCTACTTTCAAGGAGAAGCTGGTTCATTACGAGAAACAAATTGAAAAGTTTCTCAACGCGAATAGGCCGAGGAATGTAGCTAGGCAGGAAGGGCAACTTCCCCGTCCTCATATGCACTCAGGTTGAAGCACTGGACACCGGAATGACAAACATGGAGCGTACTTTGTAAAATATGCAATATTATGTACTTGTTCAATTGCCTCCAAAACACAGAGTTTCATCTCCCGCTCCAGTTCCATCTCTAGCTCCTATTCCAGATCCCAACCCAAACAAACCATCCCCATCCTAATAACTTTCTATGTTTGCATTATTTCTCAAAGTTTGAACCGTTTTGTCGGTTGGTTTGTAATGCCTGTGGGTTGTTATTTGAACTTATTGTACTAACCTTCGTACTATGGTTTGCTTATAATATTATGCTTTATCTAGTATCTTTTTAATTGTTGACAAAAAAGAGAGAAGGTGGACCAGTAGAATTAAGATTGCAAACTTTACTACACTTTAACACTTTTTTTTGTAGGTTTTTTAAGACTCTAAGCATCGCAAATGCTAAGGGGATTAATTAAAATATTTCTTATCCATCATCTTTTAATTCAGAGCATTAGCTATAAGAGTTTCACTAAAATTCTTTCGATATAGATATTATTATAATTTGATTGCGCCTCATTTTAAAATTGACTTTATTTAAGAGCTATTTATATTTCACAATATTTTATCTTTTTTAAAGTTTTGCTCGTGCGAGTTTTGTTATCATAAAAAAGGGTGATGGCAATGTTGGGCGAGGGCCGGCCTTGCCAGATTTGATTTGGGCAAGGTCGAGACTCGCTTGGGTGGCCTCACTTGGCCTCGGCCTCACTTCACTCGGTTGAGTCTCGCTAGGGCGAGCAAGGCTAGTTGGCTAGCTATGGCCAGTGGCCGGTTGGCCACTAGAAAAGGAAAAGAAGAAAGCCAAAATGAAAGGAAAAAAAAAAAAAAAAAGGGAAAAATAGAAAAAATAATAATAATTCAAAAAATATTAAAATATTATTAAAAATTATCCACGTCAATGTTGGCCCACGTTAGCGTTTTAGGGCCAAAATTGATCATGCAATCTCAATCTACTATCAATTCTTTGCTTTCAGTATGTTGCGCTCATTGGGCGACGAAGGTCTTATTAGGCCATGTTCTGGTTCGAATAGGCTGATTTAATCGGTCCCTCTTCCATCTCTATCTTAAGATTTAAATTAAAAGGACTTGGGCCTCTCATTTTTTTTTTTTTTTTAAAGAAATGTAAACTATTGATGAATTTGTGTGAACTTATTGCCGAGTCGTACTAGTCGTTATTTCTTTTACAAATCATAAAACAAAGTTTTTTTTTAAAATTTAAATTTGAAATCTACTTATTATCAAGATACACGTGTGAATAGTGTTAGAAAGTCCAACATCGGATAAGTGGTGTGGGGTGGAGTGATTAATATATTTTAATTATCCGTGACTTATTTACTCACACTTTTTGAGTGAGGATAGATTCAATTGAATATGTTAATAGGTTCGGACTTTACTCCATCTTAGCAATTGATTTTCTTGGATCATTCAATAAGGTCTAGGTCTAGGTCTAACGAAATCAATTTCTCACTTTCTTTATGGGTTTCTAGGGATGGGTTGCGAAACTTACGACATACATACAATTGAGAACGTCGACCTTGGCTTCCGTGTAGGCTTGCTAAACTTCAATTTCATTCGCTTGACGCAATGATCTTTAATTTAATTTCAATTAATACACACTTATTGTAATCTAACCAATTTCCACAGGAAATGTTGACACACCTTCCCATCGCTAGTGAAAGTATGGCTACTAGCGATGGCGAGGGTGGGGCTAGTGGAGGTTGGAGCAATAAATTCGGCGAATGCATTTAGATGGGCGTACATGAACGACTAGCACAATAAGAGGGAATAGTTCATATTCGGGGTGAACAGTTTTAAAATAGGTCAATTCTAAGTCGATGGGATTCTGAAGTGGCTACTGGGTTTTGGAATCGGACTGATTCCCTAGTGGATTTAGGAATCGATGGTGATATATACCTTTTTCGTCCCTATTTCTTGCAAATCAAATGCGCCCTTCCTCAGGAAAAGAAAATAAGGAAGCGCAAGAACAGACAGCTCCACTCGCGTCCCTCCCTCCCTCTTCCCCCCCTTCGCATTTCTGCCAAAACAGGTGATCTTTCGCGCTTTTCATCGACTCTTGTTTTTGGGTTGTCTAGGGCTTTTTGGGAGGACGTGGGTGGAGGGGTCTGGTTCATTTGTGTTGGTTGTGCGACTCGAATCTGGGTTTGAGCGCGCGCGCGTGGGGTTGTGCGTGGGTTGGTGGGTGTGTGCTGATTGCTCGTTTCTTGCTTGTGTAAGGCCCTTGCGGGTGTTGGGTCGTTGAGAAGCGATCATGACGGATGACAATAACTGGATGCCGACGCCGCTGGGTGGTGTGGGAGGCGGGGGCGCTGAAGCTGCTCTCGACGGGGGCGATTGGAGGGCTCTATTGCCCCCCGAATCGCGGGAGAGGATCGTCCACAAGATGTGAGTGCCTCCTTCCTTCGCTTGGGTTTTTTGATATTTCATCGTTTCGCAGGGTGAAGTCTGGAGTTTATGAGGGATCTTTGCTTAGGAGCGATTTCCCAGGGTTTAGTTTGTCAAAGGAAGTAATGGTTTTGCCATATGGTCCTGTTATTTGGTAGAGGCGCAACATGAATTCTGAGGAATCTGTTACTATAAATTCTGTTTGGTTGGATAGTCTAGGTTACGTTTAGTATGTCTCAATGTTGGATTTAGCAAGTATGTAGGGGTGCAACTCTTGTTATTGTAATTTGGATGTAATTCTTTCTTAAGTGTGGAGGTAAGGTTTGGCAGGAAATCAGTTGCGGGATGATTTCCCGTTATGCTGGTAACAAAAATTTATGTATCCGCAACCTGAGGATTTTTAAGTGTCTTATTGCTTGTAGGTTGTATTATTGTCCATATACGCTGTTGCTGGAAGAGGTACGTGGGCAACAAGGTGCTGATAGTGGGTTGGGGGTAAAGTCGTTGGTTCTTGTATATAAAGCTTTGCTTGGGAAATGGTTGTGTTGATTTAATGGGGAGAAAACTAGACCTGGAGGAGGGTACTTGGTTTTGAAGATACAGAGTAGATGACTAAATCTAGTTGAGGAGCACATGGACTCGGGCTTTGGAAGCACATTAGGCAAGGATGGTTCCTTTCAAAAACAGACTTCCTGTTAGATTGGGGTATGGTAGGAATACTATGTTGTGGGATGACATATGCTGTGGAGACACTGCTTTCAAACACTTATGCCCGGATGTGCATGCACTAGCAAGAAACAAGAGAGCTAGGGCGGATGATTGTTGGAAGACTAACAATGGAGAAACAACGTGGGAGATTAATATCTTGCGTAGTGCTCAAGATTAGGAGCACAAAGCTTCTTGAATTTTTTTTGAGTTGTCATATCAAGCGAGGTTAGATTTGAGGATGATAGGCTATGCAGAATTGCCGTAACTTTGGAACTTTTTCTGTCAAATCCTATTATTCTGGTCTCTTTTCTACTGAGATTCTGTTACAACAGAGCACACTTTTCCCATGGACATCTATTTGGAAAGTCAAGGTCCCATTGAAGGCTTTGTTTTTTGCTTGAGACTGCTTGGGGATGTATTCTTACTTTGGATAATGTTCAGAAGAAAGAAAAATACGGGCTAATAGACGTTTTCTTAAGCAAGACTGAAGAAGAGAGCATGACTCACTCACTTTTACATGATACCTGGACCAGAAGATTCTGGGCTGCAGTTTTTGCAATATTAGGAGTGAACAGTGCGACAGGAACATTGTGCTTGGAGAGGGACTTTCTGTTTGTGGTTGGGAAAGAAACTGATTACTATTTCTCCTTTTTTTTTTTTTTTTTTGGGCTCATCTGGAGAGAGAGGAACGAAGGGCATTTCAAGGAGTTGAATTCTTGTGGGATTCTTTTAGGGATAATTGGTTTTACACTCTCCACTTTTGGTAGCAGGAAAGTCCAATTTCATACATCTAGTTTGTTGGATATGTTAAAAAAAGTCTTTTGTCAATGAATTTGTTTATTTGTGGCTTCTACCTGAAACCGTTCTGTTAGGGGTGGTACCCCTTTGGTACCTTCTTAATGAAATCTTATTTATCATTGAAGAAAAAAAATTATTGGCAAGAAGAATTTTGTCTCAAGTTCAAATCTCTTTTGATATGCAGAATGGAGACCTTGAAGAGACACCTTCCTGTTTCTGGTTCAGAGGGTTTGCAAGAACTCAAGAAAATTGCCGTGCGGTTTGAGGAAAAAATTTACACTGCTGCAATAAGCCAGGTATTATATGATTTCCATGCCTTTTGTGATTAATTGGTATGAAGTTTCTATGTGGATAGAGGATGCATAAACAAACTGGATAGGCTTGTGCTTAAAATTAAGAGAAGCGTTCTTTTATCCGCATAATCTGTTGAGAATTTTTATCATTCGTGCATGCATCCATATAGTAACTGGAACTGTTAACTATTTACATTTAGCCAGTTAAATATTTACATTTAGCTTTGTGCCAGGGTAAATTAGGTTTGCTCAGTGCTGTAATATTGTGCTAAGGTTTTATATCTGCTTCATTTTCTTTCTAATTTGATTTAGTGATGAAGTGATTTCTGCTTCCTTTCCCTTTCAGTCCGATTATTTGAGGAAGATATCTTTGAAGATGTTGACAATGGAGACGAAGTCTCAGAATACCATACCTAATGCTTTGCCATCGAACCCTGCTGGGAATAGCAGTGACTTGGGAAATTTGCATCCTAATTCTCTGTCTTCTTTGTCTGGGGATTCAAATGCACAGCAAACTATGATTAATTCACCACAGCCGAATTCCAATGTGGACTCTGGACAAGGTAATGCCTTTGAGCACAATGACGGTTGATATGGGATCTATGCAGCAGAATTCTGTTAGTGCTCCACAACAGGTGAACCTGGGCACCATGCAGCAACAGGGTGGGGCATACACTATCTAATGTTAACAACCATGAGTCTAATTCCAATATGCTTCAACATCAGCATCTCAAACACCAACAGGAACAACAGATGCAGTTGCTGGAGCAGGCTAAGCAGCAGCTTCCTTCACAACGGCAGACTCATTAAAGGCGTTTCAACATCCAACTCCGGAATGCCGTTTTGGGTTCTGCTGTTATTAGTAGTTGTCATCTATTATATCAAAGTTTTTTTTTTCTCTCATAGTGTAGAAATTGATATAGAACAAAAGATGGATGGTTGAAAATGGCAACGGTGGTTTATAACTCACAATATGAGGAGGGTAATAGTAAATCTTTGGGTGTTACAATAAACAGGTGCATAAACCTTTTGAGCTTTCTTAGCCACAAGCCACAATAAGTGCAAACGTTGCTTGGAGTTGCCACGAGGATTTTGTCGCCTAGCATTCTCTCTAAGAGAAAACGACATTCAAAAATCAAAATATTATAAGTTATGAGATCGCTTCTGTGCGATGATCCACAATAGCCTAACGGATGGAACCTTGCCAAAACAATTGAATTAATGGAAAATCATCTACTATGCCAAAAAAAAAAGGCATTGAAGACTTTTTCATCTCCTAGCGTAAAAAAATAATCATATTACCTTAAGTAGTAAATATTTTACGCTAGGGTTTTTCCCATAACATAACAAATAAAACCAAACAAAGATAGCTAGCATAGATAGGAGTCCATCTTCGGTAAGCATCGGAGTAGATCCCAAGACAAAGAACACCATACATTAAAGTACATCACTTCACGTCTATAGACATTAATTTCAATCTTCTAGAAAGAGTCGATAGACTCTTCTATTCTAGTCTCCCCGGTCACCGAAGGTGGCGGCTTGCACAAGGAGCTCTTTTGAAGAATGATTGATTGCCCTTCTCCGACCCTTATGGCTCAACCTAAGAGTAGACAACTAATGCATTCTACTATTGAACATGATTCTATGGTCGGTTTGCAACCCCTAGATGCCAAAGGCGTCCTTGGGGTGATCTCGTAATTCCTATTGGGTGGAGATGATGGGATTGGTTCATGGATTTTCTTTCCTTTTTCCGCATTTCACTTAAAGTGTGAAGGGAGATAGTGCATCAAGCTATTCGCAAGGGCCAACTTGATCATTTTTCCTAAGGATCCCAGATGAGGGAACCCTAAGAAACCCGTCAGCTGGAACTACCATTCATGTACGATCCATACTAGATCTAACCAATCGTCCATCCTACCTTCTCTACGTTCTTGACAGCCCATCTTTGTCTGAGTAGTCTTCCAGTGGCATGTTTCGATTCTCTTCCCCATTATTTAGAAAAAGTGAGCCATCGGTTCAGGTACAAGATATTATCATTATTGCTTGGATAATTAGACATCCAACCTGTAATTGCAACGACCCAATTGCAAGAGCAAAGCTCTACCAACTGAGCTATATCCCCTCGAGCCAAGTGGAGCATGCATGAAGGAGTCAGATGCTTCTTCTATTATTTTCTTGTCCTTGGCGTAGCTAGGCCATCATGGACTTGAACCAATTGGGAGAGAATCAATAGATTCCTTTTCCGGAGTGATTCACCCTTCTCGAACGCAGCATACAACTCTCCGTTATACTATGCTCTCCAAATGTGCTTGTTTCCATTAAAGCCCTAAAAGCTTATTCAATTTTGAATCTGATTTTCGTGAAAAGATTTTCATATTTTTTATACTTAATTAATTCTAAACTGCAATTAACACTAAAATCTAGTAAAACTACTCAAAATCTAAATTCTAATTTTTTTCCTAAATTCTTGAATTTTTTTTTTTTTATTTTGAAAATTGGAACTTGGATCGGGTAAGGAGATTAGGCCTTGTGTTGATTGTGTAAAGTGAGTATTAGGTTGTTTTTCTAAAATAACCTTATTTCTTTTTTGGTTCCGGGAAACAAGCAAGTTTTTTCTACTCATTTCTATTTGAGATCTATTTCATGGCTACTGATCTATGCAGGGAATAGAAAAATTAGCTTACCAAATGGACTTTTATTATTTTTTTTTTTTTTGGTTCCGGGGAATAAAATAACATAAAAATAGAGGAATAAAAATGTTACCAAACATAGCTTTTATTTTTGAGCAAAAATACGCATTTTATAACCATAAAATTTCTATTCTTAGAATAGAAATTTGTTTGATAATGACACAAAATTTCTTCCTCCCGAGTGGTGGCGAGAGGCAGGTGGGCAACGATGGCCGGAGGCGGGCAACTGACAATGAGCGGGGCGGTGGCGGGCAACTAGCAACAACTAATGACAAATGAGAAGAGTTTTTATTTCTTAATTTTGTTCTAGAAATAGAAAAGTACAAAATTTTCACTTCTCAATTTTTTCAAACCTATTTTTGGAGTAAAAGTTTGTTTTAGAAATAGAAAAATGAAATTGCATTATCAAACAAATAAACACAATTTCTATTTCAAACTTATTTCCGAGAATAGAAAGATAGAAAAACAAAGAAACAGAATAGTTATCATGTATATCGTGGATGATCATAATAACCTTCTCAATGTTAATAAACATAATAATCCTCTCACACATTAACATTCCCCCTCAAGCTCGAGCATAAATATTAAGCATGCCTAGCTTGTTACAAATATACTCAACTTTACTACTGCCTAAAGACTTAGTGAAAATATCAACCATCTGTTCATCAATCCTAACATGAATAATAGAAATAACTCCAACTTCAAGCTTCTCGCGGACAAAATGACAATCAACTTCAATATGCTTGGTACGCTCATGGAATATAGAATTTGAAGCAATATATGGATAATTGCCTAATAATCACACCACAATTCCATTAGTGTAGGATCATAAAATCCAAGTTCAACTAATACCTGACGCATTTGGACTAACTCACAAGTAACTTAGGCCATAGCTCCATGTTTTGATTCTGCAGCGGATGTAGCCACAATACTTTGCTCTGTACTCTTCTAAGACACTAGGTTTCCTCCTACAAAGTTGCAATAATCTGATGTAGACCTCCTATCTGTAGGAGACCTGGCTCAATCAGCATCGAAAGATGCTTCCACCCTTTTGTGACTGTGATCACTATAGAAAAGACCATGACTTGGAGCTTTCTTCACGTATTTCAAAATTTTGACTATAGCATCTCAATGAGAGATATGGGGGGAAACACAAACCGACTCAAAACACTCATATGAAAGGAAATATTAGGTTGAGTGACAATCTCATAATTTAATTTTCCAACAAGTCTTCGATACCTTTCAAGATCATCTAAAACTTGTCATCCTCTACCATTGATTTCGAGCCAGTTTCCATTGGTGCATCTAGTGTTTTAACTCCTAACATTGTCTTTATAAACAAATCCAAAACATACTTGCGATATGAGATGTGAATGCTTTTCTTCGCCTATGCCTCTTGGATGCCCAAAAAATATCTATGTTGTCCCAAATTCTTTGTTTGAAACAATTGTTGCAAATACAATTTCAGCTAATCAATCTATGTAAAATCATCTCAAGTTGTGACAATATCACCTACAAAAACTACAAGTAATATCTAACTAACTCCAGAAAAATTGTAAAACATAAAAAGATATCCACTACATTTAAATAGGAGCACCACCTTAGTAAACCTTCCACACCAAGCTATGGGAGACCGTTTCAAACCATATAAAGATGTCTTCAAATGGTAGACATCTCCATATACACCTTTTCATGTAAATCACCATGAAGAAGGGCATTTTTAACATCAAGCTAAAAAATAGGTCAAGAAGTAATAGTAGCTAAAGAAACTAAAAGGCAAACATAGGTCATCTTAGCCATTGGAGGAAAAGTATCACCATAATTGACCTCATAAACCTGTGCATAACCTTTAGAAATCAATCTAGCCTTGAGGCGAGCAAGAGAACCACAAATATTAACCTTGACAGTAAACACCCATCTACATCCAATAACAGTCTTCCTTGTAAGTAAAGGAATAAGAACCCAAGTCTGATTTTGGTCTAGTACCAATAGCTCCTCCTCCATAATTGTCCTCTAGCTTGGACTAAATAATTCTTCAGCAATAGTTTTAGGAATAGGATTATGAATGGCAACCTGACTAGTTTGAAAAGAGGTAAACAGACTAGAATGGGAGACAAATTGTGAAATAGGGTGCTAGGTACAACTACGAACTCCTTTGCGACGTGCATTAGGGATATCAAGGTTAGTATGTGGCAGGCTTATCTCAGGCTCAAAGGATGAAGGAGACAAAATATGCAAAGGTACATCTGCAGGGGACTCATATGCTAATGAGGACGTCTACTGTATACATGCTGGACTAGTAGAGGAATTGGTGGAGAATCCAACGTGGATTTCACAATAACATATGTAAAGAAATCATCATCCACTATAGAAGGCTCCATTCATTCATCAGAATAAACATTAGACTCTAAGAAGGAAACATCCGCAATGGTAAAATACTTATGCAAAGAAGGACAGTAACAGCGGTAACCTTTCTGCATACGAGAATATCCCACAAAATGCATTTAAGAGACCGAGGGCCTAGTTTGGAAAGCCTTGGATAATTGTCACGAATATGGCAGATATAACCAAATATACAAAGTGGTAGATGAAAAAAGGATTTAGAAGGAAAAAGAAGAGAGTGCGGAGTCGCACCCTTAAAAATAGAGACGTCGTGCAATTGATAAGATAACATGTAGTCATCATAGTGTCAGCCTAAAAGGATTTGTCTACCTTCATTTCAAACATCAATGATCGATTAACTTCGAATAGGAAGATTGATGATGGATGCCCTGTTGGGTCAAGATTTTTTTTTTTTTAAAAGATTACAATACCAAAAAAAAAAAATATTAGAAAAATATTTTTTGGCATTATCACTTTGAAGAATACAAACATGAATTGAAAATTGAGTATGTACTTCGTTAACAAGCCAAGTGGCTCTTGAATAATCATCTACAAAAGTAACGAAGTACTTTAGACCCAACTTAGAAAAAGTAGGACACGGACCCCATATATCAAAATGAACTAACACAGACAATTGAGAAGTCTATTTATTGACTCTCGGATTTGTCAAACTGACATGACTCACATTCAAGACTAGATAAAGAATGAAATTGGGATCTAACTTCTTTAAACTTTCCGATGAGAGGTGGGCCAAACAACAATGGATCTTATGTGGGGAAGCCGCAAAAGAAGCAACATTGGTATTATCATCAAATAAGTATAGCCCTCTGACATATGTCCTTTACTAATCATCTTCCTCGTCTTCAACACAGGAACCGAGATATAAAGTTACTGAACAATTGTATGTTTTGGTAAGATGACTGACATACATAAGATTAAATGGAAAACTTGGGAGATACATGACTAAAGATAAATAATAAATCATCAGCTAATATAATATTTAACATAGCCTCGACATAGCCTCGTGAAAGTTAGAAAAGATATTTGAAACTCTAGTCATATAATCGATAGAACCTGAATCGATAACCCAAAGGCGAGAGGTAAAAGACAAGCATGCTGTTGTATTACCTATCTTGGACAAGTGGAGGAGGACCATGAAACTAGCTTAGAAATCTAGAAATGATTGTACCTAGCAAATTCCTTCTTCGTCATTTTGATCACCTTTCTTGCTTTAGAGGGCTACATAGAGGTACTAGATTCTTTTGCATCGGCTCCATTAGCTGCATCTAGTTGAGGCGGCCTTTCATGAAGCTTATTGAATGTGTTCAAGTAAACCATAGTAATGACAAGTCCAGATAAATTTGATATTACCTCATGTGTCAATGTAAGTATTACTATATGAGGGTGGTTGGCCTCTACCAAAACCTCGGCCACCACTACGACCTCGACCACTACTATAATTTCCTTGGGCTGCCAACGTTGAGCTATCACCTGTGAAGAATGCATCCCTAGGTAGTTTACATGAGGCCTTCAAGACACGAGCAAACATCTCAGTGAATGTCCAAGTATTTGGGAACGGACTACATCATATTTTGGTCCTAGTCCTCCCAAAGACCCATAACAGCCAATTGCTCTCGTTGTTCCTGCATTTTCTTAACATTAGAGGTAATGGATAGCAGAGAATTAAGCTCCTCATATATCCATCTAAAATCAGCAAAATACTAGGTTAGTGACTGGCCCTTTCTATTAACCCCATACAATTCTTGGGATACTTTATAAATCCTTAAAGATTATTTTGCCTAGAATAAAGGAAATTCAAGTAGTCCCATAACTCCTTCATTGCGTAAATTTGTAACCAAATTTGCAACTTGGGATTCCATAGAGTTCAACATTTGATCAAGAATTTTGGCATCCATAGTTTCCCAATCTGTATAAGAGGTAGACCTATTACTTGTTAGATGATTCCGTTGCTCTCTCCCAGTCAATACTAACAACATGATTTTCCTCCATTGTTGAAATTCTAACTTCTTCTTTGTCAACTAGAGGATGCAGACACAACTTTGGCCACTGCACCTTTATTCTCTGCCATAAACCAATGTGTACAAAAATAACACAAGAATTCTCAACACAATAATCAAACTCATATTCCACCAACCATAATTAAATTCAAAAAACTATCGCGATTTGTTTCAAACAGTTCAAATCTCTACCACACTTCAATCGAATTCATCTGTATCATGAAAACATACAACAAAACTAAAGATTATGCCCAAACAAAAACCACCTTATCTAACATCACCTTCGAGGTGAACAGGGAAAAAGCCCCATCAAGCAAGTTGTTGCTACTTTTTTTTTTTTTAAAGAACAAAGAGAATAACAAATACACAAACGAACCCTAGAGGACCAAGGAACTTAGATTAGCGACCACAGAGTGCATATCAACTCGAAGGGAGGGACGTGAGCTCGACTGGCATAAGATCTTGGCTAGTCAATGTTACATCTAGGATGAACGAGAACACGCAATGCCAGATGACGCTAGATTTGAGCTAGACAAGATTAGGTAACGTCGGATCTAAGCCAACGATGCTCCCTTCTATCGAATCTAGACTCTAGACTCAACAAGGCTAGGTGGTTCCATATTAGGCTGGACGACACTTACCAATATCAGATCTGAACTTGCAATGGCTAGATTTTTTTTTAATGGCTTTGATATCATGTAGAAATTGATATAGAACAAAAGAAGAGAGCATACAAATTGATTAGTGTTTGCCAGTCCTCACACTTTAATATTAATTAAATAACACTTAATGATCATAATAACCTTCTTAGTATTAATGATCAAAATAACCCTCTCACATTTTAACACATAATTTATGTTACTTTGAAAATATTTTGAGTCGAATATGGTGCAGATAGTGGATCTGCTGCTCAACTCACATCACATAAATTTTGAGCTTAAAAGAGTAGGGAAAAGCTCAGTCAAAGAGTTGCGACTTTGCTTTAAATGTACGATAATCCATGCAGGTGCAAATTCTGGGTGCATGAATAAATGGATTATGAAATGGTTAGCAACGTATATTTTTATGTAATCTCCATAAATATAAATTCAAGAAATCACGTAGAAAGTAAAAGTTTGGAAAAAATTGAATAACAAAATAAACAGGAGAGAGCTGCACAAGGCACCCGATTTTCTGTGAATATCGGGAGACCCTAATTGTAGTGTTCATGTTTGCTTTTCGTCGACAAGTGCAGCAGTGCAAAATTCTAAGAAAGTTTTAGAGCTATTAGTCATGACCTTATCACCATAGATTTTGTTACTTCATTAGAAAAGAAGGTGCAGCAGTGCAAGATCCACGGATTCTACACTAAAATCTTCTTCTTTTTCTTCAATAAATAGGTGATTAGAAATTGGCTTCTGCTTGTTCTTCTTTTCCTTTTGTAGTGTTTTATATTTGACTTTCATTTCCAAATATATGAATGTGGTACTTTTATGGTCATTATAGAAATTCTTTTCTATTTTGAAATTTAGAACGGAAGGCTATAAGAAAAGGCTCTTGTAAGTCAAAAAAGCATGTCCTATATTTAATCCTATGGTTATTCATTATGATGAGATAGAACTGGAGAATTTCTGCCATAATTGATTTTTGAAAATCGTTTGATATTGGCTTATGAGAACAATTTAAAGAAAATTAAATAACGACAAGATCTCAAGCACGCTCTGTACGTGTACACTTATTTTCTCTCTCTCGATAAGATTAAGAAGATTTGATGAACAATTGTCCGAATGATTGTTTTATTTTCTAGAATTAAAAAGAGAAGTGGGTTCCATGGGTAATGAAAAATTGCTACTTTTTAAGAGTAAAGTGAATTGGGCCATAAGTGAAAAGTGGAACAAATTTTTTTTTTCATAATCTCGAGGAAGAACAATTATTATTGGCTTAATTTTAATATTCTAAGGATCACTATGGTCATTTCTAGATTAGACACTAAGTTTGAAAGTTGTCGCTACTTTCAAGTGATCATCCTAAAGTATCTATGACATTTAGATTATTATTATTTTTTTTATATTTTCTTAATTAATGTAGAATCCGCGGATTAATTGCTCAATTGAAGCATGAGCAGCTTCGGGCTTCAGTTAAGTAGCATTTAGAGAAACTTTAGTTGGAGCCAAAGATCGCCACCACATTATGCTCGAAAAGGATCAATGCTGGAGCTTAAATTCACAATTAGGACCATTAGTTAAGGAGAAATTTCGGAATAAATGTTGGAAATGAAGTCAATTTTTCAAAAAAGTATTGGTCTGGTTCGGGTGACCTCGAACCCGATCCATGCCCCGTGACCCGGCCCGACCCGTTTTCGGACGAGGAGGTCCGGGGCAAGACCTCGCACGAGTCAGGACGCGACCAAAAAAGGAGGGGACAGGTGGCCACCTCAGTGACGGCGAATCTTCTGCTGCTCTCCTCCTTCCTCCTTCCTCCTCTTTCTTTCGCATTTGCCTATAATATATATATATATTATATTATATCAACGACCTCGTCAGCTCTTCATACCAAAACAAAGTCCAAATCAAATCCACCTCCCCACAGGCGAAGAAAATAAGGAACCACAAGAGCAGACAAGCCAGCCTTGCTTTTTGGGTTCCTCTCCCCCAATCATCTCGACTTGCGTCCCTCCCCCTCTCTCCCCCGCTTCGCATTTCGGCCAAAAAAAAGTGATCTTTCGCGCTTTTCATCGGCTCTTTGTTTTTGGGTTTTCTAGGGCTCTTTGGGAGGACGTGGGTGGAGGGTTCTTTCTTGGGTTCCTGAATCGGAGCTGATTTTGTGTTGGTTGCGTTTGGGCGGGTGTGTGCTGATTGTGGGTTTTTGTTGCTTGTATAAGGCCCTCGCGAGTGTTGGGTTCGTTGTGGAGTGATACTGATGGATAACAATAACTGGAGGCCGACGCCGGCGGCCGGTGTGGGAGGCGGGGGCACTGAAGCTGCGCTCGAGGGGGGCGATTGGAGGGGTCAATTGCCGCCCGAATCGCGGGATAGGATCGTCAACAAGATGTGAGTGCCTCCTTCCTTCGCTTGGGTTTTATTTTTTTTTTAATGTCTCATCGTTTTGCAGGGAGAAGTGTGGAGTTCATGAGGGATCCTTGCTTAGGAGTGATTTCCGAGGGTTTAGTATGTTAAAGGAAGTAATGGTTTTGCAATATGGTCCTGTTATTTGGTCGAGGCCCGACGTGAATTCTGAGGAATCTTTCGCTGTAAATTCTTTTTGGTTGGATAGTTTAAGTTAGGTTTAGTATGTCTCAATGTGGGATTTAGCAGGTATGTAGGGGGGCCACTCTTGTTATTGTATTTTGGATGTAATTCTTTCTTAAGTGTAGAGGTAAGGTTTGGTAGGAAATCAGTTGCAGGATGATTTCCCGTTATGCTGGTAACAAAAATTCATGTATCCGGAACCTGAGGAATTTTAAGCGTCTCATTGCTTGTTGGTTGTATTATTTCGTATTAATCTCAGATTTATTGGTCTGTATAAGCTGTCACTGGAAGAGGTACGTGGGCAATAAGGTGCTAATGAGGGGTTGGGGTAAAGTCGTTGGTTCTTGTGTATGAAGCTTTGCTTGGGAAATGGTTGTGTTGATTTAATGGGGAGAAAACTAGAACTGGAGGAGGGTACTTGGTTTTGAAGATAGAGAGTAGATGACTAGATCTAGTTGAGGAACACATGGATTCGACATTGAGCAAGGATGGGATGCTTTCGAAAGCAGACTTTCTATTAGAGTTGGGGAATAGTAGGAGTACTATGTCATGGGATGACATATGCCGTGGAGGCACTGTGTTCAAACAGTTATTCCTGGATGGGTATGCGCTGGAAAGAAACAAGAGAGCTAGGGTGGATGATTGTTGGGAGAAACGACGTGGGAGATTAATACCTTGCGTAGTGCTCTAGATTAGAAGCACGAAGCTTCTTGAATTTTTTTGGGTTGTCTTATCAAGCGAGGTTAGATTTGAGGACGATAGGCTACGTGGAATTGCTGTGACTCTGGGAACTTTTTCTGTCAAATGCTATTGTTCTGATCTCCTTCTACTCAGATGCTATTACAACGGAGTACACTTTTCCCATGTACATCTATTTGGAAAGTCAAGGTCCCATCGAATGCTTGGGGATGTATTCTTACTTTGGATAATGCTCAGAGGAGAGGAAAATACAGGCTAACGGGTGTTTTTTGTGCAAAGACTGAAGAAGAGAGCGTGAATCACTCAATTTGACATTGTACCTGCACCAGAAAGATTCTGGGCTGCAGTTTTTGCAATATTGGGAGTGAACATTGCGACATGAAATTTGGGCTTGGAGAGGGGCTTTCAGTTTGTGGTTCGGAAAGCAAGTGATTACTATCTCCTTTTTTTTGGGCTCATTTGGAGAGAGAGAGGAACAAAAGGGCTTTTCAAGGAATTGAATACTTGTGGGATTCTTTTTAGTGATAATTGGTTGTACACTCCTCACTTTTGGTAGCAGGAAAGTCCAGTTTCATACGTCTAGTTTGTTGGAAATGTTAAAAAAAGTCTTTTGTCCATGAATTTGTTTATGGGTGGCTTCTACCTAAAGCCGTTCTGTTAGGGGTGCCACCCCTTTGGTACCTTCTTAATGAAATCTTATTTATCGTTGAGGAAAGAAAAAATTATTGGTAAGAAGAATTTTGTCTCAAGTGCAAATCTCTTTTGATATGCAGAATGGAGACCTTGAAGAGACACCTTCCTGTTTCTGGTCCAGAGGGTTTGCAAGAACTCAAGAAAATTGCCGTGCGGTTTGAGGAAAAAATTTACACTGCTGCAGTAAGCCAGGTATTATATGATGTCCATGCCTTTTGTGATTAATTGGTATGAAGTTTCTATGTGGATAGAGGATGCATAAACAAACTGGATAGGCTTGTGCTTAAAATTAAGAGAAGCGTTCTTTCATCTGCATAATTTGTTGAGAATTTTTGTCATTCGTGCATGCATCCATATAGTAACTGGAACTGTTAAATATTTACATTTAGCTTTGCCCCAGGGAAATTAGGTTTACTCATTGCTGTAATATTGTGCTAAGGTTTTATATATGCTTCATTTTCTTTCCAATTTGATTAAGTGATGAAGTGATTTCTGCTTCCTTTCCCTTTTAGTCCGATTATTTAAGGAAGATATCTTTGAAGATGCTGACAATGGAGACAAAGTCTCAGACTACCATACCTAATGCTTTGCCATCTAACCCTGCTGGGAATAGCAGTAAGGACCCGGGTACGACTTAAGTTCCTGTTATTTGGTATCATTAATGTAGGAATTAGAATTTTCGTTTTGTTATCCCCTCATATAGTGTATATTCATTTATGTAATTGTACTATTTTTTCGTATACATAGTTTTTGGGGGACATTACAACAGGAGTCTTGAAACTTGTAATGATAGAGGCATTTGAGTCCTAAAACTTTTATTTTGTGCACTTAAGTCCTAAGACTTGTGATAGTCATTTACTTTAGCTCTTCTGTGAGCTCTGTTGGCTCCATTAGGTTTTAGTGGACAGAAAATCTAGGTGGCCTTTTTTTATAATATTAACAGCCACTTTGGTTAAGAAAACCATAAAAGAAAGCCATGTGAAATCTTCCATCCGACTTAAAATTGACGGAGTTAATGGAATGACTAAAGTGCATCGACATTAACAAGTTTTATGCTTAAATGCACAAAATGAAAATTTAGGACTTAAGCGCATTAGCTTAACAAATTATAGGACTTGCCCTGTTGTTGCTTTTACTGGGCTTTACATAGTACACATGTATACTCCCTACAAGCCATGCTGCTTGTGGATTTTCATTGTAGTAACCTGAATTTAATAAATTTTTTCCAATCTTGCTCATTTGTAACCTCAAATGCACATTTATACCATGGGCAGTGGCACATTTGAATATCTCTTTTAAATTTGTAATATATTGATTAAAGAACTAAAAATCAGTTTGTTTCATCAGTAGAATTAGATTTGCATTTGTGAAGAGCAAGTTTTTCAAAGAGTGGCAGCAAGACTTAAGTTTAACTAGAAAGGGACAAATGCTTGCATCTTTTGTAACTTCCTCCTACTTTTTTGGCCTCAAATTTTATCTTTCTTCTTTGTTAAAGCGAGTCTCCTATGGCATCAGAAGATGTGTGCTTGAAAAGATGATTACCTTTGTCCTTTATTTATTTATTTTTGTAAATTTCAAGATCAATTCAAGTACGTAAATTTCACAAAGACTTTTATTTAGTACTTGTTGAAAAGAAAATGAGTGGTCATTGTTTGTCTGTGTTTGCATGTCCATTATCCATCCAGTATCACTTGCTCAGAAAATTTCAAGTTGGAATACATAATGGTCTAAGGTCGTACTTGTGGTGCATTTATCTCTCATTCATTGTCTCTTCGTGCTATTTGTAGTTAATGCTGCTGTACTGAATTGGTTGGTTTCTTGATTGACTAACATGACTTGTATATATTGTATGTCATCTCAAGTTATGCAGTCACAAATTCAAAATCAAAGCCAATCAATTCCTAATTCCTTAGCTGTGAATCAGCCTCCAGCACGTCAACAGTTATTGGTTCAGAATATTCAGAATAATGTTCCATCTGGAGTTCAGGCTTCGGCCAGTCTATCGTCTACATTGCCATCTGTCTCTGGCTTGAACCAATCTTCCATGCCGAATACTATTGGACAAAACAACAACATGCAAAATATGCCTAGTGTTTCTCAGAACTCACTGGGGAACTCAATGGGCCAAGGTCTCAATAGCAACATGTTTGTAAATTCTCGGCAACTTCAAGCTAGGCAACAACAGATGGTTTCCCAACAGCAGCAACAACAGTCTCAGAATTCACAGCAGTATATTTACCAGCAGCAGCAATACCAACAGCAGCTTTTGAAGCAGAAGCTCCCACATTCGCTCATGTCATCTCAATTCCAACAGCAGCAGCAGCAGCAGCAGCAGCAACAGAATATGCTACAGCCGACTCAGCTGCAGGCTTCTCAGCAGTCTGTCCTCCAAGCATCTTCTGTCATGCAGTCGCCATCACTGCAACCAGCTCCTCTAGCTGGTCTCCAACAAAATCAACAGTCTTCAGTTCCACAGTCAACACAGTCCATGCTTCAGCAACATCAAGGTCTGAGGCAACAGCAGTCTCAGCAGGCTGTTCATCAACAGCAAGCATCTTTGTCACAGCAGCCAATGTTGACTTCACAGCAGCAACAGCAGCATCAGCTTTCAAGTCAACAGATAATGCAGCAGAACCAGTTGGCCGGTCAACAAAATAACATGGGAGATATGCAGCAGCAGCAGCAGCAGAGATTGCTTAACCCACAGAATAATCTGCAAAACATCCAGCAACAGCAGCAGCAGCAGCAGCAGCAGCAGCAGCAGTTGATGCCTCAACAAAACAACCTCACAAATATTCATCCTCAGCAAATGGCTCCTCAAAGTAATGTTCCTGGGTTGAATCAGCAGCAACAAATGGTTGGGTCTCAATCTGGTAACTCTAGCATGCAGGTTGGTCAGCACCAAGTTCACGTGCTTCAACAGTCCAAAGTTCCTGTACAGCAACAAATACAAGGGGGCGCATCAAATGTGCTAGGCTCTCAAGGACAACAATCACAAGCTCAGCCAATGCAGCAACAGTTGATGTCACAGATTCAACAGCAACCTGCACAATTGCAGCAGCAGGTGGGCCTGCAACAACAGGCCAATTTATTGCAGCGAGATATGCATCAGAGACTTCAAGCATCTGGATCATTGGTTCAACAGCAGAATGTGATTGATCAGCAAAAGCAATTGTACCCATCACAAAGACCCCTGTCAGAGACATCGACAAGTAAGTCTCTCTGGTAACTGTCCTAGTTTTGGTTCTTTCTTCCTATGTTCTCTGGCAAACAAAATATTCTTAGATCTTAAATGATAGATGAAGAGTTATTCTTCTACTTTTGTAGTGTCTATCGATAGCTCTGCCCAAACGGGGCATTCGGCCGGGGGTGACTGGCAAGAGGAGGCTTACCAAAAGGTTTTGTGCCACTGTTTCGTTTTATTCATTAAATTTTATGGAATGCATGTATTATGTGTGATACTTCTCATATTTTTCTACAGGTTTTAATAGTTTGTTGGTGACTGACCTTTCTTGCTAGACTTTACATATATGGTTTAGTAGGATACAAATGTACAAAGGCACAGATAAGAGTATTAGTAGTTTTATGAGGTCTAGCCAGGGAAAGGAATTCATTCACATGAGATATTGGTTTGGATATTGACTTGATAGCAAATATAGCTGTGAGACAGAAATGGGGATTCGGCAACAGAATGTCAATAGCATAATCTTTTGTCCAAAGTATCAGAATGTGGGGAAGTTTCATAATGAACTATAATTTGGGGATTGTAATGTGGCCTCGTGCACTAACCAGTATGACAATAAGAACTGCTGAACAGGAGCCAATTCCCTTGCTAGAATTTGTAGAACATCATACCTTTTGGTGACAGGAATTTTTCTCAGAGAAATTTGAAAGCCCTTGAGTGAAATTTGGTTAGCCAATTCTTCACATAGTGTAGTATGGACAGGTGCTTATGGTTTCTAAACCTAGGAATTCCTCCACCAAAGGTGAATTTCTAATTATGGAGTGACTCCAGGCCAGTCGCATTAACATGCATCTAACAATTCTTGTTATAAAAAACTGCAATGTCTAGCCAAGCTTATATTTTGTGAGGATCAGGTATTGATAATGCTGCTATTAATCTGTAAGTTAAGCATGAGAAGCTGCCAAAGAGTGCTTTCTGATCGGCATTCCCCTTTTTCTCACGACATTATGAAGAGGGAAAAAAGAGTAGTTTTGTGCAATGGAAAGAGTATTCATTTAACTACCGAATCGTGTTTACTTGAGAATGTTTCCGCATTGTGTTAAGATTGCTGTTTTTCCTTTATCAAGGAGCGATAAAAGATAAAACCATTGATGTCTTGATGTAGAAAAGAAATTGCCATAATTTTGTCCGTGTCAGTTAATCTCCTTTTCCTGTTTTACTTGCCTTTTTTTAATGTTATCCGGGTGGTGGTTGGCATTCTGATGAAACAGTAGCTTTATGCAAGTTGCTAATCTTTATTATTCTTCATACCTGGCTTATGCATAAATGACACTGATGCGGTCTAGTCTGATATAAGAGTTGAGCTTTATTTAGATATTTATTGTGAGTACTAACATGTGATTATCTGTTTCCAGTAATTTGAAAATGCTAAGTCATTTTGTCCTCTCTTTCATTCTTCTTCCTGTTCCTTATTTCATGTTTCTTTGCTCTTGGAAGATGATTGTAGCTAAAAATGTATAGATCGTATGATAATTAGCCTTGGAGAAATACTATCAGTGGAACTTACCGTAAGTTGTCTGCTGTTAATGTGAGTGTCTGCAGTTATTTTTCTCAATAAAGTATTGGAAGATATATTTTATTTGATTTGTAGAAGACAACGACCTGGAGGAGTTTGGATTGATCAATACACTACTTATTTTTGTTGCAGATGAAATCCATGAGGGAAGCATATTTACCTGAATTGAATGAGATGTACCAGAAAATCTCTATGAAGTTACAGCAGGTATGTAAAAAGAGTCTGCTATTGGGAACGCTCCGAGAAAGTTATTGCTTAATTTTGATTCTTTCCTAATTTGTTACATGGAGTAAACATTTCTTAAGAAAGGCAGACTAATAATTGATTTTTAAATCTTTAAATGGTCTATCATCCTTTTTGATCTCTTTCTTATCATATGTTATTCTTATACATTGCAGCATGAGTCTCTTCCGCTACAGCCAAAGTCAGATCAGCTTGACAAATTGAAAGCTTTCAAAGTGATGTTGGAGCGTGTAATTTCTATTTTGCAAGTTAACAAAGCTGATATAGTGCCTTCTTTCAAGGAGAAGCTGGTTCATTATGAGAAACAGATTATAAACTTTATCAACACAAGTAGGCCCAGGAAAGTAGCTATGCAGCAAGGGCAACTTCCCCCTCCTCATATGCACTCAATGCAGCAGCAGCAGCAGCAGCAATCGCAACCTCAAATTACTCAAGTGCAGTCACATGATAATCAAATGAACCCGCAGTTACAATCAATGAATTTACAAGGTTCTGTAGCATCAATGCAGCAGAACAATATGGGAAATTTGCATCATAATTCCATGTCTTCTTTGTCTGGGGTTTCAAATGCCCAGCAAACCATGATTAGTTCACTACAGCCGAATTCCAATATGGACTCTGGACAAAATAATGCCTTGAATGCAATGCAGCAGGTTGGTATGGGAACTATGCAGCAGAATCCTGTTAGTGCTCCACAACAGGTGAACATGAGCACCATGCCGCAACAGGGTGGGGTAAACATGTTACAATCAAATGTTAACACCCATCAGTCTAATTCCAATATGCTTCAACATCAGCATATCAAACAGCAACAGGAACAACAGATGCTACAGACACAGCAGCAGTACAAGCAACAGTATCAGCAACGTCAAATGCAGCAACAAATCAAACAACAGCTTCTGCAGCAGCAGCAGCAGCAGCAGCAGCAGCAACAGCAGCATCAGCATCAGCTACAGCAGGCTAAGCAGCAGCTTCCTTCGCAACTGCAGACTCATCAAATACCACAACTTCATCAGATGAATGATGGAAGTGATATAAAGATAAGACCAGGCATGGGGGTGAAGCAAGGAGTCTTTCAGCAACATCACTCAGCGACACAGCGCTCCTCTTTTCCGCATCAACAGCTGAAATCAGGAGCTTCATATCCTACCTCTTCCCCTCAGCTTCTCCAGGCTGCATCCCCTCAAATTCCGCAGAACTCATCTCCACAGATTGATCAGCAGAATGCGCATTCTTCTCTAACTAAAGCTGGAACTCCTTTGCAATCTGCAAATTCACCTTTTGTTGTTCCATCTCCAGCTACTCCCTTGGCTCCATCGCCCATGCCAGGGGAGTCTGAGAAACCTATATCTGGCGTTTCCTCCCTTTCTAATGCTGGAAACATTGGAAATCAGCAACCGAGTGCTGCCCCAGCACCAGCCCCTTCCCTTGCCATTGGCACTCCTGGTATATCGGCTTCGCCCCTGCTCGCAGAGTTTGGTCCAGACGGTGCTCATGGTAATGCAGCTGCTGTTGTCTCCAGCAAGTCAACCGTGACTGAGCAGCCTATTGAACGACTAATTAAAGCGGTTAGTCAAGCAAGATTGTCATTCCTACCCTCACTATTAATTGGTGTTGTTCATTACCTCTGCGTGCATAAGATTTTAAACATTCGGGTGTGGTAATGCTGTTGTTATTCATTTCAGGCTAAATCAATGTCACCCCAAGCATTGAATGCTGCAGTCAATGACATTGGCTCAGTTGTTAGCATGGTTGATAGGATAGCAGGATCAGCTCCTGGAAATGGATCTAGGGCTGCTGTTGGTGAGGATCTAGTTGCTATGACTAAATGTCGCTTGCAAGCCAGAAATTTCATGACACAAGATGGGACATCTGGAAATAGGAAAATGAGGCGTCACACAAGTGCAATGCCTTTGAATGTTGTATCATCAGCTGGCAGTGTAAACGATAGTTTTAAGCAGTTCACAGGTGCCGAGTCTTCTGATTTGGAGTCAACTGCAACATCCAGTATCAAAAGGCCAAGGATTGAGGTATCCATCTCTCTCTCTCTCTCTCTCTCTCTCTCTCTCTCTCTCTCTCTCTCTCTATTGGGCCTTTTATCTGCGGTTTTGTATTTGAGTGCAGAAAGTTCTTGTGAGAATGAAATACCCATTTTGCTTCCATGCTTAACTTGGTTACCTGAATGGTTAATCTTTCTGCGGGTCTGTAGATGCCTTTAACTCAGCAGTATGCACAGTATTTGTTTGATCACACGAATTGTCGTAAGACAAGACAGTTTCACAAGAACTAGATCTGGACGGCAATACAAGGGTATCAGTAATATTTCTTGATGGCCAACGTGTCTAATTATGTTAGAGCATAGATTGGACCGGAGTAATTGCAGAATAGCCGTTGCCCAAGGCAAGAGCGAATGAATGGTCATTCTGGAGTCTTAAACAAAGATAAATATATTTGGCAGTATCCAAATGTCTTCTTTTAGAGTAGTTGCTTTTAATTATTGACATTCAAAATTTAGGATTGCAACATGCTTTTCAAGAAAAACTTGGTAGTTAAATTCGTATAACTTCATTTAGAAAGAGAAAGAACTTGGTACATATGAGCAAATAGTTAAATATAATATATATTATAATCGTTGGGGGTTCTCCACAACTAGAGGCTGCCTTGGCTATTTAGTGAAGAAACCCAAATGCCTCATGTTTGCGCAATTGTATCATGAACAAAATAAGCAAAAGTACGCAAGATATACTAATCTATATTGTTTTGACTTCAGAGTTATGCACAAATACAAGAGTTGTCTTGGGTAAAATCTTGAGAATGATATAACATTTAGAGCGATATCTTGTGCCTTCCCTACATTGCATGACCCATGATATTATTCATCCTTCTCCTTGTCCATTGAGTTGGTTTTTGGTTTTACTTCTCAAATTCAGTTATCAAAATTGATTGGACATGGATCTTTTTCTTTTCTTTTTCAGGCAAACCACGTCCTGTTGGAAGAAATAAGAGAAATAAATCAGCGTCTTATAGATACTGTGGTAAATATTAGTGATGAAGATGTTAATCCAAGTGCGACTGTTGCTGTCGCGGAGGGAGGGGAGGGAGTCATTGTCAAGTGCTCTTTCAATGCTGTTGCTCTGAGCCCAAACTTGAGGTCACAGTATGCTTCAGCACAAATGGTAGGCGTTGTACCCTATACAGTTCGACTTTATTATGAGAGAGATGCCATGTTGCTGACCTTTTATGTGCTATTTTTGTAATAGTCACCAATTCAGCCTTTACGGTTGCTTGTACCTACAAATTACCCCAATTGCTCCCCTGTGCTTTTGGACAAATTTCCTGTTGAAGTGAGGTACGGCAATGGGCATTTTTCTTTTCCTTTTACGCCCTGGGTAAAATCATTATTTAAGTATGGGAGGCATTTGAACATCACATACTCTATCTTAGAGAGCTCGCATCTGCTGTGACTTTTCAGTAAAGAATATGAAGATCTTTCCGTTAAGGCAAAGTCAAGGTTCAGCATATCCCTCCGAAGCCTTTCACAACCGATGTCACTTAGGGACATAGCAAGAACTTGGGATGATTGTGCCCGTGCGGTTATTTTGGAATATGCTCAGCAGAGAGGAGGAGGCAGCTTCAGCTCGAAGTATGGGACCTGGGAGAACTGTTTGAGCGCCGCATAATTCTTTTTGCCACCTGTGCCAATATTGAGGGAGAGCTGCTTTTGGAGTTCCTTACCAGAAAAAGTATCTTGCTGGTTGAGGTCGTTGTTGACATGAAGCTGTCTTAAGACGGATTCTATAGCTTGGAAGGTATGGAAAAAGAGCTTGCATTTCTGAATTTTTTCAGGCCATTGGGATGTTTGTGCTAGATCGAAACATCTGGCAGTCGGGAATATGTATATTATGCATGTCTTTTAAGCCAAAAGGATGGGTTTGTTGCTGCACGTATGTCTTGAACACTCACTGATGTGGTGTAATGTTTGTATTATACCGTTCTTCCTTTCTCACATATTTGCGATGTTAGTTTCAGATCCTTTCTTGTTAACCTGTAAGTTATCATTTTGCCGATCGGATGGGGTTCCTGGTTTCAAGATTACCCATGCTATCCATTAGAAGTTCAGTTCATTTCCAGTTTGTGTTCGTGTATTTGTTGGAGATATACATGGCTAAATAAGAATCTAGGGAAATTTTTTCTGTTCCTTCGCATTGGATGCATGTCCAATCTCACTCTTTGGAGCTAGAAATTGGTGGTCTGATCCCCCCTCATTTCTTTCCATGGTGTAGGGAGAGTTCAACAAATTGGAAAAGTTAGGCCCTGTTTGTTAACGTTCTTTATTTCTGTTTATAAACAAAATTTTTGTTTTTTTGTTCCAGGGAACAAAAAAAGAACAGTTTTTATTCCAAATCTATTTTTTTTTTCCTAAGAACACATTTGGAACAGAAACAAGAAAACAAGAAAAATGTGTTTCTTGTTTCTAGAACAGAATTTAAGAACAAATTTCTCTCCTCTCTTTTTCTTCTCTTTTTTTTCTTCTTTTCTTTTTCTTTTTCTTTTGGCCGGTCATTGGCCTCGGCCATGGCCAGCGATCGGCCGTCGAGGGCCGGCGACCTCGCCAGAGCGTCTCTGGCCCCCGGCAAGGCCGAGTGTCGCCAGCCCCTGGCGAGGCTCGGCCTCGCCTTGGGCGGGCGAGCTCGGGCTCGCCCGGATCCCAAGCAAGCCCGAGCTCGCCCGGCCAAGGCTAGGTCGAGCCTCGCCGGCGCGGGACAAGGCTGGGCGAGCTCGAGCTCGCCTAAATCCGGCGAGTTCAAGCTCACCCGGCCAAGGCGAGCCTCGATATGGCTGGGCAAGGCCGCCCGACCCTTGTCGGCCGATCGAGGCGCGGCGGCCAAAAGAAGAAAAAAAGAAAAAAGAAAAAGAAAGAAAAATATTAAAAAATTAAAAGAACACAAATTTATCAAAAAAACAAAAAAAGAACACAAATTTACTTGAATGTGTTTTTTTTTTCTTATTTTCAGTTTTAATTAATATTTAATTTAATTAATATTTAAATTGAAAATTTCTGTTCATTTTTATTCTCGGAACAAGTTTTTACCAAACGCGTTTTTTTGTTCAAAAATTGTTCCCCGAAACAGAAATATTTTTTTTCTATTTTTGTTCACTGAAACAATTTTTAAATATAAATGTTACCAAACTCGCCCTTACAGTTTGAAATTGTAAAGGTGGTGAAGTTTGTGAAATTGAAGTAGTACTTTTGACATCTCAACAGAATTTTAAAAAGGCACATACACGTGCACGTGCATTCACTTTCACAGGACTAGCGGTTGCGATAAGAAAATGTAAAACCTCTTTTGGGTCATGGCCCTTAAGACTGAAGTTGCCAACTTTCTAATGAAGTGCTCTGAGGAAGTTTTGGTAATTGTGGAGGGAAAGTTGGTTAATTTCATGGGTTAAATGACATTGTATTAGCTGGTGGTGAGCCACGTGTTGAGACTCCGTCGAAAGACCAAAAGCTGTGGAACTCTTTAACATGATGTTAGCAAGGCCCTATAATGTTTGTAGAGTTCCAAAAAATGGAGATGGGCCGGGGCTTCCCAATCTCTATTCCTGTTGAATATTGCCCTTAAAACACCTGATATGGGATACTTACTATGCTTTGGGAATTGTGTGCTTGCTATATTAATCCGTTAATGCGAGGAGTCAATGTAAAAGTGATGATATTCTTTAGGGTTAATACCTTAAAAAATCTTAAATTTGTACATTTATAATAAATTTATCTCAAATTAATTTTTTGAACACAAAAAAATCTCGAATTAATTTACTTGAACTAATTTTTTTATCACTAAAAATGTCAAAGTAGTATTCATGCGACAAATTACCATTTGTCAACTTCCGTTAAATTTACCAACTCGGACGACACATGGTGACGTGAGATGGTGACATGGTAAGTTCACGTAGAAATCCATAGGAGTAATATTACAAAAAAACCAAACTAATAAAGTCAATTTGTCTGGTACGGGGTTTTTCGTGATATTTACCTATGGATATTTATGTCGCTATGTGTCATCTAGATCAGCAAATTTAATAATAAATTTTGACGGAAACTTATGGAATGTAAATTTATCACAAGTGTATGGGTTTTAATAGTAAAAAAATTAGTCTACGATAATTTTATCATAATTGTACCAGTTATTAATCCAATCATTTATTGGGTACAAGGCTGAATACATGAGTTGAGGTTTTAGAGAGATTGCAGAAAAAAGAAAGGAATAAGATTTACGATGACACAGCTGATGAGCGAATTACCCACTTCATCAGCTTGCAAAGAGCAAACTGCCATTTGACAAAAGCTCTCATTTTTCTTTACACATTCTTCTTGTCCGAAAGATCATGGAAAGAATTTTCGACCGTGTCCGAAATATGCTGGTCCAGACCCACTTACGATCCGGAAGAGACTGGATTACTTTGTACAAGTCCGGTCGGACTGGACCTGACAACGAACCTGAGCGGGCTCGAGAAATACTGTAATGCTTGTCTTAAAGCCCACTCCATCTTCAATTTCTTCCAGCGCCGGCAAAAGCAGCAGGACGATCGAAACCCGTCCGAGGCGACAAGTTGGTAACATCAGCTCCCTGTAGGCTGTAGCTGACACGATCCAGAGGAGAAGATCTTGGGCAAACATGAAACCCGGCAAACTCCTTCGCCGTCCCCGTGACCTCAAACACCAATGCCTCGCCACTCTCCCTTCTACCGTCGACGCTCTCTTCTCCCTCCATTTCTCTTCATCTGCCTCGCAAAGCGCCTGCGACCAACCCCAACTCGCGATCACCCCGCAGACGCTGCTGGGTTCGGTCCAGTCTTCTCAGTGGCATTTCGTCGAACAGGTCTCGGACCGCCTCACTCCCTCCCTGATTTCGACCACCCTCTCGGCTCTCGAGAAAAGGCCCGAACTTGCTCTCGAGTTCGTGACCCGCGTCGACACCAGGTGCTTAGACACGAGGACCTCCTGCCTCGCGCTCGCCATCGTTTCGCGGCTCCCGGATCCGAAGCCCGCGCTGCAGCTCGTGAAGAGGATCATCGGCAGCGTCGATGCCACCTTAAAAGAGGTCTTCGATGAACTGGTGAGCTTGCGGGGTCAGTCGGGCACGAAAAGTAGCATTGTCTTTGATTTCTTGGTAAGGGCTTGTTGTGAATTGAAGATGGGTCATGAGGCGTTGGAGTGCTTTGACATGATGAAAGAGAAGGGCATCTTGCCAAAGACCGAGACTTGTAATAGCATGTTGAGTCTGTTATTGAAGTTGGACAGGAGAGAGACCGCTTGGGTTTTGTATGCTGAGATGTTTAAGTTGAGGATTAAATCGAGTGTCCACACTTACAACATAATGATCAATTTGTTGTGCAAGGAGGGAAAGTTGAAGAAGGCGAAGGAGTTTATTGGTTGGATGGATGGTTTGGGTATAAAGCCTAATGTTGTCACATACAACACGTTAGTACATGGGTATTGCTCGAAAGGGAGGGTTCAAGGCGCTCTAATGACTTTAAAGGCAATGAAAGCTAAAGGCATCGAACCGGATTCCTATACGTATGGACCAATCATTAATGGGATGTGTAAGGAGGGGAGACTTGAGGAGGCATCCAAATTTTTGGGTAAAATGTTGGAAGTTGGGTTAGTCCCCAGTGCTGTGGTTTATAATGCTTTGATCGATGGGTACTGCAACAAAGGGGATTTAGAGACGGCCTTGAGTTATAGAGATGAGATGTTTAGGAGGGGTATAAGGCCCACTATTTCGACATTTAACTTGCTTATTCATGCTATGTTAATGGAAGGAAACACTCTTGAAGTTGATAACATGATGAGAGAAATGGGTGAAAAAGGGATGGCTCCCGATGCCTTCACTTACAATATACTAATTAATGGGTATTGCCAGTGTGGCGATGCTAAAAAGGCCTTTGCTCTTCGTGACGAGATGTTGGTTAAAGGGATCCAGCCTACCCGAGTAACTTATACCTCACTTATTTATGTTCTGGGTAGACGGAACAGAATGAAGGAAGCAGATGATTTATTTGAGAAAATAATAGGTCAGGGTATTAGTCCAGATGTTGTGATGTTTAATGCAATGATCGATGGACACTGTACAAATGGGAGCATGGAGCGTGCATTTTCGCTTTTGGAGAAAATGGATCAATTTAAGATTAAGCCCGATGAAGTCACCTACAATACACTAATGCAGGGACTTTGCAAGGAGGGTAAAGTTGAAGAAGCACGTGAGCTTCTAGGTGTGATGAAAAGAAGAGGGATAAAGCCTGATCACATCAGTTACAACACTCTGATAAGTGGTTATAGCAGACGTGGCGACATGAATGATGCTTTTAGGACACGGGATGAGATGTTGAATGTTGGGTTCAATCCCACACGTCTCACATACAATGCCCTTATTCAAGGTTTATGCAAGAATAAGAAAGGAGATCATGCAGAAGAACTCCTCAAGGAAATGGTTAATAAAGGCATCACTCCAGATGATGCCACTTACATTTCACTGATCGAGGGAATAGGGGAAGTTCATAAACTGAAGGAAATGGTGACTCTTGAGTAATGAGCAAAAGAAATTATCCTATGTGGTGATAGCGAAGAGGTGTTTTCGAAAAAGTATGGTTGAGAGAAGTCTTTTCACCGCCAGATTTTGGGGAAAGGTAACTCGGCACATTTTTTTTTCAATCCATTTCTGTGAGTGTAAGCAACAGATCATATAGATATAGGTAAAAATCATGCACACGGGTCCAGAAAATAGTACTTGTCTCTCAGTTTATTCATTTTTATATTATGGTGATTCTCCAAAAAAATGTATTGAGTTGTTTGAAGAGTTCATACTGAATCATGTGGCTGATCTAATATGTATAAAATGTGATTAGGGGCTTCTGTTTTTTGTCTGAAATTTTAACTACGTCCATGGCGCAGAACCAACTGCTTCTAGGCACGACAGTACAGAATGGATGCTTCAATCATTGGCAGAGTGGAGCGGACATTTTGCAATTTCTGTTTTGCTTTCTGAAATTGTTTACTGTGCAAAGGGTTATG
The DNA here is from genome assembly GCA_014182395.1 of Eucalyptus sp. ANBG9806169. Lineage (NCBI taxonomy): Eukaryota > Viridiplantae > Streptophyta > Magnoliopsida > Myrtales > Myrtaceae > Eucalyptus > Eucalyptus sp. ANBG9806169. The sequence goes on from CM024582.1 coordinate 1,935,061, forward strand.
AAATTGTCATCTCAAGGGTGGAGTGCACTGCTTTGCTGCAACTGGTTTATCATATAGCTGATTTCTTCATCCTGCAAGTTGTGCATGCCATTCATTTTGGTAAGAATATATACCTGTGGTGAACCACGTACAAAAAAGATGGTATTTTTGTGCACCTTCATTGTCTGATTTTATTTATCATTGTTCTGTTTAGGGGACTAGGCTCTCGATGCTAATGTATTGATTAAGTAAATTCTTTAGTTGAACCCAAATGGACCCTTGCTGCTTTGGCGTCCATTTATTTTTTACTACATTCGATACATTTTTTGCTTGCTGCTTCTCTTTACATATATTCACTGCAATTATATTGATTTTCAGAAACATTATTCTTTCTAATTAGGTATAACTGATTGGACGTTGAATTTCTTTGCTAGTGGAAATTCCTCAATCAGTGAGGAATAGTCATGATGGGGTTTACAAGTGATTCACGGATGTAATTAAGGCAAAGAGGGTGAGATTTTGCTTGACTCAACAATTCGGGTCGTTCTGTCATTTTGTAGGACAGTCGCTTCCATTACATGATGTGGATCGCTAGGGGAAATAGCAATAGAGCTTTTGCAGACATGCGTAACACGTGTACTTATTATACGACATCTTACTTCAAACACTGGAGTACTAAGAGTAGAATTCGGAAGACGGGCCAGTGTATGGGAAATACTGCAACAAGTTATGCTATGGCATCTCATATAGCCAAACAGATTAGGTAATGGGTCGTTGAACTTAAGTAATATTACTTGTTGAATCCGCTTTGATCTGGTAACCCACTGTAAGAAAATAAACGGACACCGAGTGAAATCGATACATGATATTTCAGCTACTTCCCTCGCATACGATTTTAATTTTGGGTGCATTTGTGAACTATCATGTTCTTCTGGGCCCAAAATGTCTGGCAACTCTCGTGGATATTGCTTGCTTTACTTACATGGGTGGCAAACTTTTCGAAGAACTGCTAGGAGCACAATCTTGTCTCCAGGGTGAAGCACAAATTTCTGTAAACTGCATTTGATCGCATCCAAGCTAATCCCACGCGAGGCGTCTTCGACCACCAGTACCCTCTGAGCCTCCAACGACATCACTTTCTTCACGAGTCGAACGGACAGAAAAGAAGAGCTCTCAAAAAATCACTTCTTATCATTTATACCCCGTGGACCTGAACCGCCAAGACAGATGGAGTTAGGATGACAACATTCAGAAATGTGCAGACATAAACTATAGGTTGAATTTAGATCACTCATACTAAGCTTAGAGAATGTTTCATTGCTTAGTTGATTGGTGGCGTCAGGAGAGGAAGGAAGCTCGTTCTTATTCTAGGAATATTTGCCTTGACATTTGTCTTTTTGTCCATTCTACCAGATTTTAGGGGTGTGGATGGGCCTTAGTACCAAAAGGAACTAAGCAGACGAATATAGGGAAGGCCGATGAACATAGTGATTGGTGTGCTTCTTTTTGTCATTTTCAGGTATTTCGGCTGAACAGCGATGAACCCGAAAACATGCTTCGGTTTTGTAAAGGCGTTGCTCATCATCTGACAGCTGAAAGGGGGATTAATTTGACAATTGCAAGTGCCCTTTCTTAGATAAGTTAAACATGAGCGGGACAACTTATCCCAAAACGCGCGCGCGCGAGTGGCATACTCGTTTTCGTAGCTTTCTCAGCCGTGAGACAATTGCTTTCCAGCTTTGCCTAGTTAACAAATAGTTGGTGAAAATACATCTTTACCAATTCTGAATATCAGAGACAACTGTCAAAATTTGACAAATTATGCTAAGCTTCTCTTCTCCTAATGTGTGATATCACCTCACCATTAATATTTTAATTTGCATTCGACGTTCACTTGAGCATCATTTTTCCATTACTTGAGTGACATGAATTTTTTTCTAACACTCGAGTGCTATGACTTCTAAAAATACGTTTATTTGAGTGCCGCAATTTCCCAAAAACGTTCGCTTGAATGTCATTGCTGCGATCGAACATTTGAGCGCCATAAGTTTTGGAAAGGATCACCATAAGTGACATACCGCATCAAATTTCCAACACTTGTGATGAACTTTTTAAAAAAGTTATGACACTCAAGTGAACTTTAATTTAAAAATTATGGTAATCAAATGATCCAAAATATGTATATATAGCACACATGTAAACTTTCTTAAAATCGTAGCACTCAAGTGATTGAATAATAAAGTTATGGCACTCAAGAAGTACCTTTGCTTCATGCTGAGCTTTCATAGGAGACAAATTTAACTACTAACAGTAATAGTTCACGGTATATCTATTTAGATCCAGGCAATAAGTAAGAGGCATACGTTATTTGACCAAAATTCACATTCTTTTAGTTTCGCTATGCTATAAATGTAAGTCGCAATGTCCAGGATGATCACATATGATGAATACAACGATGTTATGGAGGTTTCCAAGCAATGCCAGTCTATGAAGGTCCAGTATGATTCATTGCTGATGTAAATGATATTTTTCTTCATCGTTTACTTCAGTAGTTGTAAGTAGAGAAGTTTTCTGTTGAAGTGAAAGATCCATTTGATAGATACCTGGAAAGCACACGCTAAGGATGTACTCTGAGTGTTAAGTAACCGTGCCATGTCTTAATGGCGTTAGTCTATCTGAGTTCTTGGTCACGAGCTGATATCCATCCTTCCTTCTTGTATACGAAGATCAGAATGAAGAATTCTTGATTTTTCTATCTTCTACAACGTGAGGTTCAACGTTTTCCCTTGTTCAACTGTTAATATTTCAGCAACTGTGGGAATGCTACAACATTATTCAAGAAAATATTCCATCCTAGACGAGATGTGCCCCTATTTGGTTCTGTTAATTAAGTGGCTAATGCATGTCTTTTGTTCGTCTAATTTCAGATTGAGCTCGACATAGATGTCCGTGAAGAAGCCTCCCCAAAGGAAGTTGTCCTAACAACTGCTATGACTTTTAAGCCATCGTGGGTGATACTGGACGGGTTAGTCGAACCTTTTGGTCATGAGACCATTTCATTATATATTGAGTGCTGTTAGTGTTTCTACTGTTAGACTGCATCTTGTATCTATATCTTAGGTTGCAACTTAAATGACACTATAGGGTCTAAAACTCGCCAAATAAAGTGACAGGCCAAAATATTATGCGAACAAAATGAAATACGAAAAGATAGATAAATGCAGGAGATTTGATCCTTATTGATGAACCAATCAGAAAAGAGATGATGCATCTATCCTTACTCGACTGTCCACGGTTTTAAGGTAATAAGAGCGAATAGGGAACACTTTGATTATCTATACTTCTGGATTGACAGTAAGAGCAAAAAACATATACAGTGTGCGAGGTTAAGAAAGTACTGTAGTAAAAGATGACTAGAATGATTATATGGTAACAATTTATTCAAGGATATTTGTCTAGGGACATAATTTCATAAAGTTTATTACCTTTCGAGAGAGGGTTTCACAAATACGATGGAGGATATAAAGATATCCAACGTGAGGACGCTAGGAGTTTGTATATTGTAATTCTAAAGTATCCTTGTTGCAGGAAAATGAGAAAAGACACGGACTATCTCATTGCAAGACTCTCATGCGGTGTTTCGATAGTGAAACGAAACAATACCTTGGAAAAGTTGAGAAAGCCAAAACCTCAAAATCTTCAGGAACAACACATCCCTGTTTCAAGTGAATTGATAGGAGGAGATGAATTTAAACAGCCAAAAACACAGAGTCCTCAGAAACAACAAATAGATGACTCAAGTGGTTTGGCAGGAGGAGTTGAACAGGAGCCAGAGATCAGAAATTACATTTGTTCAATCTGCAATAACAGACGTCCAAAAAGCGGATGGAAGAGAGAGTTCACTTACGCAGAGCTTCATGCTGCTACTGACGGATTTTCTGCTAATAACTGCCAATCAGAAAATGGGTTTGGAGTAGTCTTCAGGGGAGAGCTAAATGGACTGAAGATTACTGTTAAGCAGCAGAAAAATGCGAGTTTTCAGGGAGATGATAAAAAATTCCAATCCATAGTTCATATGCTCAGTGAAGTTAGACACGAACACGTGGTCACCTTATTGGGTTCCTGTTCAGACGGAAACCATAGGTTTCTTGTTTATGAATATGTCTGCAACGGTTCGTTGGACCAACATCTATCGAGTAAAAACCACAGTTAAGAGCACATAACCGTCAACGTCTCAAAATAAGTCTGCATGTTGGAAATTTGCCTCATGTATAAATTCAGAGCATGAACCTAGTCAATAAGATATTTGGTTTAACTAATGCAGGAAATCCTGGTATACTGCTCACGTGGGATCAAAGGATAAAAATTGCGATGGGAGCTGCCAAGGGCTTAAAGTATCTGCACGACAACAACATTGTCCACCGAAATTTGAGATCCGGCAATGTCCTCTTAACTCATGATTACGAATCTCTGGTGAGAGTTTCAATGCCTTGACCTTTTTAGAGCAGATCTGAGCCAAATAGCAAAGATTCGAAAGACGTTTTTTTTTTTTTCCAAACGCAATTTTGGAAACCCAATGACTCAATCATATTTTTCGAGATCTACCATACAATATGGGGTCAAAAAAATTTTGATTTAATATGCTTGGTCATGATTCTAAATGAAAGCTGGGGACTTAGTTTTAGGGATAAACAAGATAATCACTCAGTTGTTTTGTGACCCCTTCGTAAAGCTTTTTATAGCGAAGGGAATGCAAACCCATTCACAAAATAGGTATATTTTATCTATTGGCTTTTGAAAATGCTAGTCGTTAGCGCACTAAGGTCTTTGACGTGTAAACGTAAGCAAATGGAAAACTCATTTCTGTTTAAATCAATACCTGAAAGAGGAAGAACAGAACAATTTTCGAAAGGTTTATACTTTTTATGGACAAACTGTAACGACCTAGTTCGACGAGGGTGGGGAGTGGTCGCCGATGCCAAAGAGGGCTTGGACAAAGAGTGGCTCCTCGCAGGCTTCTAGGATGGCAAAAGAAGTAGGAATGAACTGAATTGTTCCCGAATGAGGGGAGAGCGATGTTGGAATAAATATGCAAAAACTGAAATTAACTCATAGAGGCACCTTTTGACATAATAGTAAGCTTTGTTTTGGAACTTGAAAGTTAAGTGAGCCCAAGCTAGAGCACTACCAGTATAGGTGACCTCTTGAGAAAGTGCCTACTGGCCCTCCGAAGGATAAAACTGTGAGGCTCAGAAAGCGGACAATATCTCGAGTGAGTTAATTTAGGGATATCACAGAAATAACCTACGATAAGAAACTAGTAGGTCAAGCGAAGTGAAGACTACGCACTCATGATTAAATCCTGATCTGATCACTTTATATGTGACATCATAAATCACATGCTATGCTGTACTGCTTATGTATCAGCTTGGAGATTTTGGCCTTGAAATGACTCTAAATGAGGACTCTGATCTCCCATCTGAGACGAGAATTGCAACTATACCATACTTGGCTCCAGAATACGCAAATTCTGGTGAAGTGTCTCAAAAGACCGACTGTTATTCCTTTGGTGTCATACTATTACAGCTGATAACAGGATTGAGGAGCACAGATCCATCATTTGGAAAGCATAGCATTGTAGGATGGGTAAATGTCTCAATGCTTCATACCTAGTCTGCTTGCATGTGTGATTCTATTGATCTAGCAAAGCAAGACAAAATTAATGAAAAGTGATTCCAGTTCATTTTACATGTAACAATGTAAGTAGAATATTACTGTTGAATAAGATATGTTGCGTGCTTCACTCTCTGAACGAGTGCTTTAGTTTTGAGTCTGAAAACTCTAGTACTGACATTGTTCTGCTCGAAATGTTACAGGCAAAGCCATTGCTAAGAGAAAAAAACTACCCAGAATTGATTAAACACAGCCTAACCAACTCTTTCGATGTCAACCAACTAACTTGGGTGATTCGAGTGGCGGTTAAGTGCCTAATGAAGGACCCCAACAGGAGAATATCTATGGACCAGGTCAGAGTCACAAGTCATAAGTTTCATTAATATATGCTATTGACTGTGCACAGATGCATTTCTCCTCTCCTTTTTCATGTGTCTTCCATGATTGAAGTGCAAAAACACTGTTTAATAGTTCATTGATAAAGAATCTGATATCACACTGGGCATGGTTCTCTGTCTTGTTATCAGAATAAAGAAAATTCATTTAGTTTTTCTCATCCTCCTCTATGAAGAATCATACAATCCTTACGATCAGTTGTGAAGCACCTCTATTAATGTAGTTAGAGCATCTCTATCATCTTGTTTTTATCGAAATGTTCTTGACGAACAGCTCTGCATTCCACTTCTAAACCTCTGATTTTTTATATTTGCATAGTGAATAGTGAAACTAATATGCATCAGGTGACTGTTCTCATCAGGCCACTACTTTTGCATTAGCACAAACAACATGTTCACATGTCACCTAGAGTTTTAATATCTTCACAGCCTTCCACTGGTTCAAATTTTCTTCTACCCAGGTATAGGCAGTCTGATTGTTATTTGACTTTCAACGCAGGTACTTCATGCATTAACTTACATGGTAGAAGGAAAAACTCTTCCGGTTATTAGGGACCAACCACGACCGGAATCAATTGGCGACACCAACTCTTCCACTGGTTCATTTTACAACTATGAAAGGTCCATGCAACGACCATCATCTCCAGGTGGAATGGATGATCTGACGACAGGATTGGTACCATCAATTACTGCAAAAGAATACTACATGACAACAATTGCCATATAGTTGTAGCGTAGAGATTCTCAGTTGTCGAGATACTCACAATAAAAGTACATCCTTCCCAGAAATCGTTTTTGTGATACATTGCTTTCCAAAGATCAGCTCCAATGAGGTTTTCCACATCCACACATAAAAGCAGTCATCCTTGACAAAAACAAACTCTGTACAACAAACAATGATGAACTGATTTGAACAAAAGGACATTTTGACCATTTTCTTAGCTGAATTAATGTGGTGAATACTATGTCTCTTCTGTCATGGGTGTTTTACTTGCATGAAACAAAGAAACATTCTTAAGAGGTTTGGTTCTATGAGAGGAACTTATCCCGCCATGCTGAGGTCTGTTTTTTAGCAAATAGGCTAAAGGAACAAGAATTTAAGCTTAGGAAGTAACAGCACAATGTGAAGCCGAATTAGTGGTGTCCTCCAACGAAGCAATCCTTGGAACACAATTGGATATCCAACTCCAAATTCCAATGATCCAAAGACTCTTGTTTGGATTTCCTAATCTTGATTAAAACCCTTGCAACACCATTTATGATTTTTCGGAGATCTTGAATTCTGGCCATGGTTTGTTTCACCATAGTATACAAACAAGTTGGTGTTACTTCGTGATGATTCCTAGTAACTTCCAACTCATCACTTTCACCAACACATTTCTTCAGTGGGTTAAAGGATGAAGGTGGATGCGTGTTACCGTGTCTGGAGCAAAGCAGGAAATCAATGGTGAAGAAGTTAACCAAAAGAAAGAAAGAACAGTAGAAGGATGACAGCATAACTATAAGTTGGGGCATTCAAACGAACCACTGCATTTCTGAAGGAGCTGCCAGAGGTTCAAAGTATCTAAATGAAAATAACATTTTGGCAAGAATATCTTGTTTGCCTGCTATGGAATGTGTACAAATTGGATCTTATATTATGTAGCTTATTTTAATCTAGTTTTTTAGCAAATAATAGATTGAGATCGAACACCAGTACTTTTCTTGAATCAACTTGGCTCTGAAGCAAATCAGCATGTCTCCATATTGCTTAGGCATCTACGTAGTCGTTAGTGCATTCGACCCACTACTTTTGCTTCTTATTATACTCACGAAATATTTACAGGAATTTGATTATTTTCAGCAGTACCATTGCTTCTAAGTAGGTGTACCGATCGGATTCCTGAATTTCTAAGCCGTTTTAATTTCTAGAGGCGAACACATAAACTACGTAGTTGAATCTGAGAAGTACTGCTTATTAGGATGCACATGTGAATTGTGTTAGAGAAATACTCACATTGGAGAATTGGTGTGATATAGAGCAATTAATATGTCTTAGTTGGCTTAATCTTTTGAGTGAAGGTGGGTTCAACTGGATGTGTTGTCAGGCTTGGACTTAGGCTCTCCCTTGGAGATCTTTACCTGCTGCACACTCTCAACACCATTCTTGGGAATTTTTTTTTCCTCAATTCTCCTTTCTATTGTTCAGGTATTTCTCTTTGTTAAATATGTGACCTTTGGACGAGCTCAGGGGTCGTCCAATTTCCAGGAGAATTTTTATGGGCATACGGCAGCACTTCTTCCTTACTAAACATGCCATCTTTCTTCTTGCTATAACTGGAGCTGCAAAACAGGCAGATGGTGATAACGAGGTCCACTTGAAGTCCATACAAGAATAAATTGTCGAATCATCTTGTTAAGATGAGAAGCTCTGCCTTACCAGATAAGTTGGATAATGATCCTTGTTACTCCCCCAAAAAACTTTTTCAAGGTGTTTGCATATTGGACCGATGAGAGGTCGTCAAATAACTGTACGCTGTTCTTGAGAATCTTGTTTTGCAGAAGTGATCATAGATGAGCAGTTTAACCTCTCCTTTTTTTTTCTTTTTTGTTTTCCTTTTTTGGCCGTAGAAAAGTCTAACCTATTCATATCGCATGAAGACTTAACTTCAACTTTGCCACTCTCCCCCATAGTACATATATAAAGCTCCGTTGGATATGACCTAGGATTTTATTTTATCATCAATCCAATCGTTATTCACATCTTTTTCTTTTTCAGTGAAAAACTATGAATTTATCTTAGTTAAGAGTTCGCAGGCCAGGCTATGGAAAAGGAGCTGTTATTGTCCATGCCGAAGTGGTCGCTTCAGCCAGATCAACGGGATCCCAGTCTTGATTTCTTAGGTTGAGGTAATAATTTCATATTGATCTCAACCAACTCATATGCTCCCATTATTAATAGTATTCCAGCGAAAACTATGATGAAACCTAAAATATCACCAATATTTGTTGTCCATCCTCTTAATCAGTTTCAGAACAAGTTAATTTTGTGTCCTTGGTCACCGAGAGTCCCTGGTCATGGTCAGATTATTTGAGAGGAACAATAGCACTTTCACTTGTTTAAATTTATTTCCATGTTCAGATAATGAGCCATAGCTTTACATAAGCAAAGCATATTCTATGGTTTATCCCTGTTCCATTGAAGCACATGATACAGAAAAGGACACACCAATCACTATGTAGAGTCAGCAGTTTAACTCATTCCCTATTTAGTTCATTCGGCTGTTAACGACATTCCCAGAAACGACGAGGTTAAGGATGAAGTGAACAAAAAGACATACTTCTCAAGGAAATGATTTCTCTTAAAAGACAAATAATCCTCCTATATTGAGGCCATCAATCAATGAAAAAGTCATCCTAAGCATTGGAAGTACCTGATATGGAAACAAGTGCAATTATTTCTTATAATCACGACAAACATATTCTGACATGCAAGTTGCAATATACACATCTATTCACAGATGTTCGGACATTGGGCAATGTGGATTCACCAAGGTCAACTTGCTTTGGCTGGTTAAAGCTCATGCCATATTCAACATAAGGATTGAGTTTTGAGAGCTTTTCCCACCTGCCATGCTCTCTAGCTTCAAGGCTTTGACTTGATAAGAAATCATGTCTGCAGAAGGTCAAAGGGTATTGGTGGTTGAAGACACTTCACCAGGAATTAGCCTGAACACGATCATAAACATTTTACAAGGATCTATGCTTTCCCCTGGAAACAAGCTTATGCTCTTGGCAGTTCTCCACGAAGTTAGCCACCCTAGTAAGTAAGCTAGGAAGCTGCATAAAACTCTTGAAGCACGGTCATGAGTAAATGCATCCACATCTCAGAAACTCATAAGAAAAAAAATAAAATAATAGAAATATTGCTACATTGATCTTGCTCACCTTTTTCTATGAACTCCACAGTTTTCACCTCATCCCTTTTTCTTTAGTGGGTTACAGGATCAAGATGGGTTCAGGATCATGGCTTGGAGCAAGCCAGAAAATTGTCAGGGAAGAAGTTGCACAGAAGCGAGAAGAGTACATCAAGGATGTATTGTAACTAGGTCAATTTTCTGTTGAAAGTGGAACATCCAATTGAGCAGGTACATGGAAAGGGACATTGTGAACATGTGGTGAAAAGTTTTCGGCTGTCCAATCTCTGATTATCAAATAGCCATTCTATGTTTGACAACTGCAGTCACTCTAAAATGTAACTGTACAACGTGGATATCAACCTAGGATGCACAAAAGTTATTGATCTAACCAGTAAACAGAACTGTGTTTATATTACAAGTATGCCGTGCATCCTTCTCTTCTAACATGAGGATACAGCCTGGTTTAGCTGCTAAAATTCAAGCGCAGTTCCACAATGCACGCAAGTGCACAACTATATGCTGCAAAACTTTCTATTATAGGAGTAATGTGCCCCAATTTGATTCTGTTAGTTAAATGGCTCTTTGTTTGTCAAATTGCAGATTAAGCTGGATATAGATGTCCAAGGAGGAGATTCTCCAAAAGAAGTCCGAAAAGCTGCTATAACTTTTAGGGCAACATGGATAATACTCGACAGGTTAGTCAAACTTTTTGGTCACGAGACCAACGCAAGATACTTCGAGTATTTATTGGTGCTTCTAGTGCTCGACATGTTAGTCAAAATTTTTAGTCACGAGACCAACACAGGATATTTTGAGTATTGATTGGTGCTTCTACCGCTAGAGTTAATCTTACTATTTATACCTTCTATTACACTATGTAGTCTACAACTTACCAGCAAATTTGCAGACCAAGATACTAGTGACAAGAGGAACATGGCAGATACATATCTCACTGTTAAATAAAGCGGAAAAGAGATTTTACATCATCTTAACTATCCACACCTCTAAGGTAATAGGAGCTAAATGGAATAAATTGATTAACTATAATCACGTGTTAAGCTAACAAAGTCCTTCACGGATTTTGATTGTGCGATAGATTTACTATTGCATTACAGGATGACTTTAACGGTGATTTTGAAATAAATAGCTACAAAGGCCAGGCTAAATGACATGTTTTCAGAACTCGATCGCCGTTTTTGAGCTGGTAATCTATCAAATAGACTCGAAAGATACTAAAATTTCCCTACATGTGCACACCCTAGTTCTTATTTTTTTGAACATTCTGAAAAAACCCTTGCAACAGGAAAATGAAAAAAGACGAGGATTATCTCATGCAAAGACTCTCGTGTGGAATTTCAATAGTGAAATGCGATCACACCATTGAGGAGCTGAGACAGCTAAGAGCACGAAATTTGCCAATGCAACAAATATGCAACTCTAGCAAGTTGACAGGAAGTGATGAACCAGATTCGATGAGCAGGCACTACATTTGTTCCATTTGCCACAACAGACGTCCAAAGATGGGATGGAAGAGAGACTTCACTTTTGAGGAGCTTAAGGCTATTACCGAGGGTTTTTCTCAGAAAATGGCTTTGCACTTCGGAGTAGCCTACAGGGGAGAGCTTAATGGACTGAAAATTACCGTTAAGCAGCACAAAAATGCACGCTACCAGGGTAGTGAAAAGGGATTCCAATCTGAAGTTGATATGCTCAGTGAAGTGAGACATGAAAATCTGGCCATGCTGTTAGGTTCATGTTCAGAAGGAAATTGCAGGCTGCTTGTGTATGAATATGTCTGCAATGGTTCGCTGGACAATCATCTGTCTAGTAGGTTAATACCGCATACCTTTTTGACGTCATGCACAACTATGACATCCGTGCATATGTTAGAATGGAGTGCCTAATCAATACGATGTATGTCTTAATAATGCAGGAAATCCCAGTAGACTTCTCAGGTGGGATCAAAAGATGAAAATCGCCTTAGGAGCTGCTAAAGGCTTAAAATATCTGCATGAAAACAACATCAACCACCGAAATTTGAGGCCTGACAACATCCTCTTAACTCATGACTGGTAAGAGCGCCTCATAATTTCCGCAGCGACTCTTGTGATTGCAACAGAACTTGCTAAATAATTGGCTTGTGGATGAAACAACTGACTTTTTGCTCCAAAATTGATGCAGCATATGTTGCCTATAGTCAAAGCATAATACCAATTTGAGATTTCATTCACTTTTATATTTCAATATAAGTGAATGTATAATTCAGACTCCTTATCACAAGTTTAGTAAACACTGTGTATAGCCATGTTCGGAAAACTGAGAGAAGATATATACCCCAAAAAAATTCATTTCATCCTGTGGCAGCAAATAATTAATGAAAAAGAGGTTCTAGTTTTATTAACTCTAGCAGGGGAATATTTTAGTAGTGTTGTGACTAGTGCAAAGCCAATCAAAAGAAGTAGAGTCACTCGTTCCATGAAGTGATTCCAACTTGACCACCAAAGCAATTTACAACATCAAATCATATGAGAGGCTGCATCACTTGTGTATCAGATAGGAGATTTTGGCCTGGAAATGATTATGTATGAAGACTCTGATTTCTCTTCTGAGATGAGGATTGGGACTATGCCATACTTGGCTCCAGAATATGCAGATTCCGGGGAAGTGTCTCCAAAGAGTGACTGTTATTCTTTTGGGGTCATACTTCTACATCTGATCACAGCACTAAGGAGTACAGACCCATTGTTTGGAGAGCAAAGTACCGTAAAATGAGTAACTGCCTCAATGCTTCTTATGCAGCCTCTGCCTGTATGCACAACTTCTACTGATCAAACTAAGCGCGAAACATTTGGCAAAAAATGCACGTCATTTGAATCTTTCACCTTGTTAGCAGCTAATGAAGAGTAGAAAAAGGAATCCAGATGAGATGCCCTGCATGATTCATCCTGTGAAAAATTGATTTATCGACAACACTGCAAGGAACTCAGCCTAAGGACGGAAGACCATAGCGCACTTATTTGATTGCCTTTCTTCCTTTTTGAGAGCTCGATGTTTTGCAGGCAAAACCGTTGCGAAGAGGAAAAAAGTACCCAGAATTGATTGAGCACGGCATGGCTGACTCATATGATGACGACCAACTCCGTGGGCTGATTCGTGTGGCAGATAAGTGCCTGATCAAGAATCCTTGCAAGAGATGGTCCATGGACCAGGTCAGTGTGGCTAAGTTTTCTCATCTTCTGTATAATCGCTGCTTGGAAATTGGTTTACTCCACATTGAGTATGATAAACAGTTGTCCCACAGGCACTCTTCAGCATTTCCCATTTTCGCTGTTTTCAAGTTCCCATACAAAGAGACTAGTAATATGCACCGTCGTGTCCATTTAATTACTGAGAAGAATGTGGAGATCCATGCTCTTGTGGCATGATACGCATGGAATCATAGAGATTCACAAGCTTCCTGCTGGGTGGGCGGGCTTTTATTTTCCGCCGTCTTCTACTTGTCAGGAATGTCTTCTATGATTGATAGGCAACTCATTTTCTCTATGCAGTTTAAGTTTCCGGCACATTTTTTTCACAAAAAATTCAAAATTGAAATATTCTTTTAAAAAATGATTGCATTTATTACTTACAAAAATGAATGAATGAAAAATCATCGCCAACTAGAATAGTTGGTCATAAATTGTCGTCAATAATAAAAGTAATTTCTATCTCTCGGTTCACTTTTGGAGCCTTATGTAAGAAGAAAAGGAATAATATCATTTTCTGTGATCGGACTCTCTGTTTGCCGGCTATGAAGAAACGCCTTGACAAGGTTGTTAGGGATAAGGCATTGACCTTCCATCACGTGCCGGATACCCCTGCCAATAGAAGATTGCAGCAGAACTAGAGCCTCAGCCCATCTATTTTCTCAGACTGAGTTGTGCCTTGTTTTTGCTTTGTTTTCCTTTGCCAAGGGTGATTCCCTCCCTTTTGTTTCCTTTTGGGTTACCATCACACCCTTGCACTCCTGTTGACAATTCCTATTGTCAACTTGGGAGCAAGGCCCTTCTATTGATGTCGGGTCTCCTTTTTTTGTATATTCCATTTTGGGTAAAAGTTAATAGATACATTACCTTTACCAAAAAAAATCTTGAGTTTTCAGTGAAAAACGCACCCTAAAACTCCATTTATTTCACGGAAAATGTTTTCCAAGAAGTCATTTTTCAAGAAAATGACAATATTTTTCGATATTTGGTTGAAATTTGAAAAAAAAACTAGAAAATATTTTCCGTCATTCGGTATAGAAAATCTAATTTGATTTTGCTCGGTAAAATTACCAAAAATATTTGAATTTTTAATTTTTTTCCTTTTTTCCTTTTTCCTTCTTACTTGGCCAGCCACTAGCCATGGCAACAGTCAGCAACTGGTCATAGGTGAGGGACAAGCTCGCTCAAAGCAGGTGAGGCTTGAGTTCGATAGCACAGAGGAGACCATGATTCATCTGAGTGAGAGAAAGATGAGAGAAAATAATTTCCTCTTTTTGAAAAGAAGAAATTATTTTCCCCACTTTTTGAAGATTTTTTTTTCATTGATAGAAAATAGGAAAAAGTCCACAAAAAACCCCAAACTTTGCCCAAAGTGACAAATTTGCCCCAAACTTTTTTTGTGACATGAAAAACCCCAAACTTTTCAAACCGTGACACATTTACCCCATCAAGGGCATTTTTGTCTTATTTTTTTCTGTTTTTCCTTTTTCTTTTTTTTTTTCTTTTTTTCTTCTTCTTCCCTCCGCCGGCGTTGGGCAAGGGCTACCCTCAGCTGGGTCAGGCGAGGGCCTAGCGAGGGATGCCTGAGTTCGGTGAGGGCAGCCCTCGCCTACGTCGGGCGAGGACGACCCTCACCTGCGTCGGGTGAGGAGTGCCCTGGCCGGCGTCGGGCGAGGGCCTCCCTTGCCAGATCTGGGCAAGGGGTGCCCTCACCCGACCCAACCGAGGGCCGCCCTCGCCACCCTCACTCGACACCGACGAGGCAGCCCTCGCTAGACGCCGGTGGAGGGAAGAGAGAAGGAAAAAAAAAAAAAAAAGTAAAAAGACTAAAATGCCCTATAACTTAGGGTAAATGTGTCACACGACAGAAGTTCATTTTTTGTGTCACAAAAAAAAGTTTGGGATAAATGTGTCATGGTTGGCAAAGTTCAGAGTTTTTCACGTCATAAAAAAAAGTTTGGGATAAATCTGTCACTTTAGGCAAAGTTTAGGATTTTTCGTGGTTTTTTTCTCTAGAAAATATTTGTCTTGGCTTGTTTATTTTTTGCAAAACAAATGCTGAAAAATTCAAAAAAAAAAATTGAAAGTTATTTTTCGCAAAACAAACAATGCCGCCTTAATAAAAGCCAGAGTTACTAACCAATGAAATTAATTACAGGTGGTTGACGTATTGAGTCACATGGTAGACGGCAAAAACACCGTTCCTCTTATCAGTTCATCCTCCTCCTCCTCCTCCTCGGGGGTTTCTCTCTGATGACAAATTCTTCGCTCCACAAACATCGGCAATACATCTTTGTGCGTGACATACACGAGATGGCTGGAAGGAAATTTAAGCCTTTAATCACCCTGGAAGTTGGTTGTTCAAGGACATATGGAACGTCTTGATCTTTCGAAGAAAATAGAGCTGTAATAATTGTTATTGTTGGATCCAACAATAACCAACTTTTGGGTTTTTATAATCGACAAGTATCAGACTTAGTTTTTTTTTTTTGGTCGGTCCTATTATATTCCTACTCTAACTCTCACTCTCAGACTTAGTTGAGAAGAGTAGAATTTGGCCAACAATGAACAGAACAATCCACAACTTGAAATGAATTGACAATTTGCTAAGGAAATCATCGATGGCATCAGTAATTAAGAGATTATTTATCAAGACTTGAGAAGTTGATTGGCAAAGTCATGGATCAATTATTGACGAGATCCTTTATCAAGACTTGCGAAATTGATTGGCAAAGTCATGGACAACACGCAATTTACACGGAAACGTAACTGCTGGGTAGTTATGTTTTGTTGCTTAACTTCTTTTGAAATATGTTCTAGATAACAAGAATCAATGGATAACACAACTTCTTGTAATTGCTATTAGAAGTTATTGTTATTTGAATTCCAAAATTGTAGCCGTTGGATGTAACCGTCAAATGTGGGTTATTCACATTGTACTCTTTGTAATTGATGGAGGCTAACAATATCATCTAGATGAAGCCAAAAAGGTGATTTTAAAGATTTTGGCAAAGAATTGCGAAATTAAGGGGGCGTTTGGCAACGATTTTGTTTTCGAGAACAAATTCTAATCAGAAATGATTATTTTTTATTCTGTTCCCGGGAACTGATTCTAAGTTAAAGAACACGTTTGGTAACTGTCCAAAATTTCTGATTCTTGAATAGAATTGCATTTGGTACTATGCTCATTGATTCTGTTCCAAATCAATTTCTTTTAATTTTTAAATAATTTTTTTACTTTTTCCTCTTTTTTTTTTTTTTTTTTACTTTTTTTACTTTTTTTACTTTTTTTCTTTTTTTCTTTTCCTTTTTCTCCTATTCTTCTTCTTCTTCTTCGGCCGGTCGCCGGACCGGGGACCGGCCGGACGGGGGTTGGTGACCTCAGCATCGCCGGCCCTTGGCGAGGCCAACCCTCGTCGGCCGAGCCTCGCCGGCAGCTAGGCGAGCCTAGTTGCCCAGCCTCGCCGGTGGCTGGGCTTGCCTCTGGCGAGCTCGCCGGACCGGTGGGTGGCGGCAGGCAACAGCAAACAACGGAGGACGGCGGCGGCAACGGCGGATGGCGGCGAGCGGCGGCGGACGACGGAGGACAGCGGCGGGCGGCGGCGGGCGGTGGTGGACGGCGGTCGCGGGATGGCGGAATGGAAAAAGAAGAATAATTGGTTTTGATTCTCAAATTTGTTCCTGAAACAAGAATCAACTTTTTTTATATTCTTAACTCCACTCCAAATCTGTTTCCGGGAACAAAAATTTTACCAAACGCGATTATGTTCCCAAACTACTCCCGAGAACAAAGAATCAAAATTTGGCCTTGTTTGGATGATTACCAAACAGGGCCTAAAAGTGCCAAAAGGGTGACCGAGTGAACTAGAGTTTGAATATGACTGGGTTTGTGATAATAATTAGCAATGCAGTGATCTTCTAAGAAATAGTAAGTAAATATAAGCAAGAGATAAAAAACTTTGCACACGAGCTTATAGTGGTTCAACTTAGTATAAGTTTGCATCTACCCTCTCATGCTAACATCATATTGACTTGATACCATTATAATCACTCAGAAGTCACAGTCATATGTGCTTGCTAATATTCAAGCACTTCTCCACAAAGTAGGTGATGCTACTATTCAAGCTGATAAGTCTCTTTATCTCACACTTAAGCACACACTTATAATACTATTAATACCTCTCAAGACATTACAATAATATACTCTTAGAAGACGATTCAAAGTATGCGAAGTTCTCTCGAATTTTGGAATACTATACTCTTGATCTATTTTGCTCTTTGGTGCCTTGGTCTCCTTTTATACTCCTCAGTATCCGACCTTCTCATGGGATAATCTTTGAGGACTAGTCTTCACTCCACCCGTTGGACAATTGTTGGAGAAGATTAGGTAGCCACTGAGGTTTAACAATAAGAGATCTTGTTGATTTGTTTGCTCATACAAACAAATCTCAGTTTCCAAAAATAGAGTTCTTCAACTATAGAAAGAATTAAGTTTTCAGAATGATTGCCAATCAATCAAGATATCTTGCCTTATGTCACAAAGATAATCCAAGGATAGAAGGTCAATCAACATCTTCTTAATTGGGAATTCATGCCAAATCACTAGCCCTTGAGAATGAGATTGAAAATCTAAAAATGATAGTTTTGGGGTTCAAGATAAGGTTTTGACCAGGAAAAAAGTTCAAGATAAGGTTGTCATTGCAGGTAGAATATGTGTTGTGATAATATTTAGCTATGGCATAAGTCGGATAATACTGAGCGTCTACTAATATCCAAGTGTAAGTCCTGCTAATATTCAAGCAATTGTCTTGCTAATATCTAGCATTCACCTTGGAAATATCCACGCAATAACTTAGCTAATGTCCACATTTCTCTTGCTAATATCCAGCATTTGCCTTGATAATATTCACGAGATGAACTTGAATTTTGGCTTTAACATGTTGTAGAAGTCTTTCAAAACCATTAGTAATTTTCTTGCTAAATGAGGAAAAAGGTGAATTGTTGGTGCCCGAATAAAGAAATACTGTTCCTGGAGCTTGATTGGAACCACCGCATTTTATAGTACTGGATGTTTACATGGTATACATATTCTTGATGCTTGAATTTTCAACATATTTCAGTTGGATTGATGAGATCCAATGCACTTCTTTTTTCTTTTCTTTTTTCCGCTTTTGGAGAATGAGCAGTATGTTTGCCATTATACAATGATAAACTAACAGATATCATATTCATTCATGTGGATTGTGCTTCTGTGATGTTTTGAGATGAGGTGCGTCATTGCAAAGGTTGCTTGAGAGAGGGCAAGAGGCGCTCGCTCATGGCTCAATGAGGTGGTTGGCCCTTGTCGAGGCCTAAAGAAGACACGGTAGCTACATCCTTTCTTCGTGCTGAGGAAATTTTCCAAATTGATTTTGAAGATTGACAAAACTTATCTGAAATAAAGACTTTGATTTTGATGATAAGTATTTTTAAGTAGAAGATCAGACGATATCAATCAAAATTAAAGTCGTGGCTTAATTATTTCTTTCATTATGTGTTCTATCAAACGGCTAAGAATGAGACAAATCCTCATGCAACGGCGAGTGTCGATTGATTGGATTTCCTGCCTTATATATAAGGAGTTTTAAAGGAAAGTTTTCCAAAATGCCTCTCGGAGATTTGACTTTCCAGAATGATATACTTGAGGCGAAGCATTCAATCCAAGTTGAAGTACTTGACTTATGGAAACTCCAATTGCTATATAGGCGGCAAAATCTACTGGAGGCTTTAGTCTCGTCATCCTTGAAGCGATCAGATCTTCTAACCAAGATCTAGGCCAATGGGTAAATTGGCTGGATAATCCTCTAAGGGATATGTCCAATGGTTAGCTTGGACAAGGAGGAGTATAAAGGAGGTCTTGAAGCTTAAAGGAAAAATATAACACGAGAGATTCAAAGCTTATAATTCCAAAGTCTGAAAAGTGTTTTCCAATCAAATACTTTTGCCTCTGTGAGCATCATTGTGTAATCATTTTGGAGGTTAAGTGTGTGTGAGATGTTTTTCACATGAGCTTAATTATTATTGCTCGATCTTGTAACCTTTTATTGGTTCTTGATAATAGAATCCAACCGATCGACTATCAATACGGAAGAGTGGACGTAGGCTTATAAAAACTAAACCACTATAATCTTTTATGTGTAATTCTCTATCCCTTACTCTCTTTAATTATTGTGATAGAATTGCACACTAGTTAAATCTGACCACTTTAATTTTTGTCACCAGAAGTTGTTTTCGTGCGATATTTTTTAAATTTTTTTCATTTTCGCACAATTACCTATTCACCCCCTCTAAATGATAGATCTAGCCATAATAATTGGTATTAGAGCATGGTTACTCTTTATTAAAATGTTTTATTACTTTTGAGTTAATGATCTTTCTATGGTTAGTAATATTGCACCAGGACTAATGGAAGAACAGAGTGATACAAGGCCTCCATATTTCGATGGAAAAGATTACAACATCTGTAAGAATAAGATGAAAGCGTTCATCAGATCTAAGGATCCCTTGGAGTGGGATGTTGTTTTGAAAGGCATAAGACCTTAAACTTCTTCATCCAAAGAAGAAGGCAAAAAACCAGAAGTCTCAACCTTATATGATGCGCATCAAAAAAAGAGAAGCATTAGATGCTAAAGTAGTTTATTCATTATATTGTGGATTATCTCCTTCTGAATATAATTGAATTTCCTTATGTGAATCAACAAAAATAATTTGGGATAGGTTGCAAGTGACGTACAAAGGAACTAATCGGGTTAAGGAGACGAAGATAGACATTCTTCTCTAGCAATATGAAGCCTTCAAGATGAAATTTGAAGAATCTATAACTAATATGTTCAACAGATTTACTGACATTGTCAATGAGCTAACGTATCAAGGGCAACCTATATCAGATCCTATGAAAGTGAACAAAATTCTTCAAGAACTATCAAAAGAATGGAATAACATTAAGACATCCATTCGAGAAACTCAAAGGATATCACTTCTTTTCGTGGATGAACTCATGTGAACACTCCAATCCTATGAAGAAGAACGACTAAATGAGGAAGATCCCGAAGGTAAGAAGTTGATCGCCTCAAAGCCTGATATTGATTATGATGTTTTAGATTCTGAAGATGAAGAAGATGACGATGAGGAGATGAAGTTGCTAATCAAAAGATTTCAACACCTTACGAGAAAGAGAAGAAACTCCAAAGGGAAGAAGCCAAAGAAATCCGGAGAAATACATTTTTATAATAGAAATGACAATGAAGATAATGACGTAATATGTTTTGAGTGCAGGAAAAAATGTCACATAAAACCCACTTGTCCTTTATTCAAGAAAAGGAAGGGAAAATTTGAAAAGAAGAAGAAAACTCTAAACGCTGAGACGTAGAGTGACACAAGTCTGAATCTAACAATGATGAGTAAGGAAATCTATGCTTAATGGAGACATTGAATCTATTCTACATGATGATGATCTTTTTGAAGAGTTATGCACGGAAAAGCATTGATGAAGATCTCCGAGTTGAAAAAGGATGTCTCTAAATTGAGACAACGAACTATTACGTATGAAAAAAGGATTATTGAGTTGGAAAAGGAGAATTTCTCTGTTAAGGAAGAGAAAGAAATTTTGCAAAAAGAAGTTGATTCCTATAAGGAAGAAATTTCAAAAGTTCGCAAGAAATTTTCTCTCGGCTTGAAGACATGAGAGCATATCCTCTCTATACAAATGCCATACTACAACAAATCTGGCCTCAGCTTAAAAAATGCAAGTGAGATCAAGCATGACTTTCCAAAAGTCAAGGAAAGATTAAAGCGAAGACTACCAATCTAGTATTATCGAAATCATTATGTTAAGCAATTTGTCAAGCCTATTGGATCTCAATATTACAATTGCTTGAATTGTAGTGATCCTAATCACTTTAAGCAAGAATGTCCATTTGATTGGAGGAAATCCAAGTCAATCAATTGGATATTTGATGCTTCCTCTAACTAGATTGGACCTAAACTCATTTGGTACCAAAAAATAGAGGGAGAAGTATACTATTGGTGCCATAAGTTGTGCACGGCGCTCACTTTGGTGCCAAAAGTTTCAGTCGGATCACTTAAGTGCCAAAAATTTTGAAAAACGCTCACTTTGGTGCCAACTCCGATCTGGTTAGCCGGAAATCCAACGTGGCATTTTTTTATTAATATTTGAAGCCGACGTGGATCGTCGGAGAATACAATCAGCATGTAAACAACAAAATGACGCCGTTTAGCGTCTTTTCCCCCAAATAAGAAACCCTAAATCCCTAAATTTGAGTAGAATCGGAAATTGAAAACCCTAAATCCCCAATTCGATCAATTCGAGTGCATACTTCGATTTTCTCTTAAAGTTATCAATTCGCTCTTGCGAATGGAGGGCAGAAGCTTCAGCAGCGGCTCACATTCCTATAAAATAAAAATAAAAAGCGAATTAGATGGTGAGTATTATTGTTATTGTGGGTTACCGAGTCCGAGAAGAACATCTTGGACTCGGTTGAATCCCGGGAGAAGATTCCATGGGTGCGGCAGATATAGAGAAGGCTCGAAGTGCAAATATTTCAAATGGGTTGATAGGAAATTCTCTGATCGAGCGACAAAAGTGATCCTTGAGTTACTTGAAGGCCGAAATCAACCTCCACCTGCATTAATGGACGAGTTGGAGGATGTCGACTCAATGCAAGCTCAAATGAAAGGTTTAACATCTCTGGTCGACCATTTAAAGAGGGAGGTTTCAAGGTTGAAAATTGAAAGAAAATTTTATCGAGCGTTGATTGTGTTTTTATTCTCTTAGGTAGTTTATTCAAATGTGAAGTGAGTAATGAGAAGAAGTTTGTATGTCTACCATAGTCGAAGTTTGTATGTCTACCATTTTTGTATGAAGTAGAAGGTTTTGTTATAATCCATGGTAAAAATGCAAGATTGGAGTTGGAATGCATTAATTGTGAGCACTTCAAAAATGCAATGTTTGCTTGCTGCATTTTTTATTTGCCCTCTTGATTTGCTTGTTTGAATGGTTTGCTACAACTGCAAACCATGGCGAAATAGAAGGTTGGAGTTGGAATGCATTAGTTCTAAGCACTTTTTATTGTTTAGTTGTGTATTTGCAATGTTTGTTTTGGTTAGTTTTTACTTCAAATAGAATGGTTGCTGCATTTTTATTGTTGTAATGGTTTGCTAGTTTGCTGCAACTGCAAACCATGGCAAAATTAACGACTGACCATTTCAATGCCAAAAGTTATAAATAGTGATCGCTTGAGTGCCAAGTTTTTATAAAAGTGATCACTTATGTTGCACAAACTGTAAATAGTTATCGCTTGAGTGCTAATTTTAAACTTGCACCAGTCGTGGTGCATCTTGCATCTTGTTCTTGCACCAATTGGGTTGCTAGTGCATCTTCTTGCAACACAACAGCCTTGCAACAAGATGCACCAGCACCTAAAACTACATCTTGTTCTAGCACATACAACCATAACCCCACAAATAGCATCAACGCATCAACAACTTCAACTAGCAACACTATATGCACACATCTAAATCTTAAAAAAAAAAAATAGCAACCTCATAAAAATATTGCACCAACAGCAAAAAAATATATAGCATAACAGATAACTATCTTGCTAGCTATTAGCCGAAACTAAGCCAAGAGAAAATAACAGAAACAACTCTTGTCATTGACATTGATTGATTGTTTACAAAAGAAAAGAAAAACATGAACTTCACTCCCCAATCACTGAAGGTTCAGCACCCTCTTAAAAAAAAACCAATGGCAATATGGAGGCAGCAACTACCATTAGTGATATAATATACAGCACCCTCCTAAAAAAAGAAAACATAAAAAGAGAGACAATGTCCAGCACCACATAAAAAGAGACCATGTCCAGCACCCTCCCATCAGTCAATATGGACAACACCATGATCTCCTTTTCGTCTTGGAGCTTTGAATTGATTCATAATCCGAGCACTCTTTCAACTGGATGTGCAGGTTCTGCCACCTCATTTTCCTTGTTTTTGACGGTGGCTATTCTTGTTCTAGCACGTGTCATGTGTTGGTCCATATCATCACTATCGCGCCCAATCGTTGGTTGAGATGGAACTAGTGCTGGGTTCTGTTTGGATTGCTGTTTTGCAGCTATACCCACTATCTTCTTATTTGGAGCACTCTACTTTGGCTGCACCCTTGATTCTTGAGTTGGGCCACCTTGAGAGAGAAGTACCTCCGAAGTTCTCCCAGGCTACAAGAACATAGCAATATTGTCAACCAAATGAATTGAAGTACAACAAATTAAATGCATGAGGCCTACAAATCTTACATTCAAAATAGTCATTCCAGTTCGTTCATCTGTGTAAATCCCATAACCATATTGCCTTAATCTTTTTCCAATAGCCCCTCTTGTTCGTTGTGGTGCATCATTTTCAGCAGCATCAGATGGGGGAGCAGCCTCTGCAACTTGTGCAGTTGCTCGTCTTCTCACTTAAGAAACACATAACAAATTTAAAATTCAGCTCATAAAAGACAAACACAGCGATGTACAACTTACAGGAACTTTTTTTCTTCTCGTTTGCTCAACAGTGGACTCAGTTGTTGTTGTTGCTGTCCTGCTTATTCGAGTCCCTGTCCCTGCACTTAAGCCTATAATAGGGCCTTTTTCTAGCCCTTTAGAAGGCCTTACAACAATGTACTATATCAGGATCATGACCAACTACAATGAATAATTAGACATCTACTCATTTTCATGGTGGAAACAAATGGAGAAAACTTATCAAATTACAAGTGCATGATAGAGGAAAAGCACAAGAGAAGCCAGTACACATGGTCAACTATCAAACTCTATCGAATAGGAAATGTAAAGTTACTGAGGTAAAGATGATACTTACCTTACAATAGGGCTTTTTGTTTGCCATTCAGTAAGCATTACTGCAGGGCCTTCTGTCCTACCTTCACTAGGCCCAACAAGAAGCTCTTTAGCAGGGTCTTCTGTCCTACCTTCAGCCATTACATCTTGTTGTTGATGCTGCCTTTTCAGCTCACAACCTTTCTTATCGTGCCATTCCTTGCGGCAATAGGAGCATTTCATCTTTGAGCCAGTCCTACTCATCCTCTGACTTGATGCCTCTTCCTGCTGCATTCTTCTTTTCTTTTTTGGCCTTCCAATTTGCTTCTTCAGCGGCAAAGGTAGAGGGCTTTCATGATTTGTTGGCTCTCAATATTTGCTGCTTCTAATAGGCTGCATCATGAATTGGTACGAAGCAAGGTATGAGCTTTTTTTGTACCAATCATTTAGGTAATCATCTGGGTTTTCTTGCTTCATCTGAATAGCACAAATGGCATGGACATAGGGAATTACATTCAGTTGCCAAGCTCAGCATGAACACTTTCTTCTATCTAGGTTGACAACATACTTATCCTGATTTGGAATAATCTCATATCTATTATCTCCATTCCAAACTGGATGACAGAACCTACTAGTAGCAATGTTTGTATCCAATCTCTTCACAATCCTAGGGCCACAGTCTCTAGTCCATTTCATAGCCTCATATCTTTGCCTATGCAGTCTAGTCATAACCATAACTCGAATATCATCAAGCATGCTGATGATTGGTTTGTACCTGGCCTCTAAAATTCTGCCATTGAAAGCTTCACTGAGGTTGTTATCAATGATATCGCATTTGAACTCTTCGCTGAAGAAGGCTCAACACTAGTGCTTAGCTTCTGTCTGGAAGAGTGCATCAAAACCTTCCTTTGTCAGCTACAACAATCCTTATTTGGCTAATCTGAAATCAGCCATGTTGGTACTCTTTGCTCTCTACCAAAACTGCTTCTACAGCCTATCTCCTTTGAAGTTCCTTAACTAGTTTGCATATATGTGTCTCGCGCACATTCTATGCTCAGCATGTGGCATCAACTCAGCCAATGTAGGAATAAGTCCCTACAAAAATTCAAACCAATAAATACAAGTCAAGAAAAAGATGTAAATGATTAATATTAAAATGGAGTGAATTAATTGACAATGAAATTACCTTATGTTGGTCGCTCATGAATGCCCTTCCCCCCATCAGTTATCTCAAGGTCAGCCATTAAATTTTTGAGAAACCAGGACCAAATATCGTTGTTCTCTATCTTCACCATTGCCCAAGCTATCGGAAACATTTGATTATTTGCATCTCTCCCCACAGCAACCAACAACTCCCCCTTGCACAAACCCTTTAGAAAGCATCCATCTAATCATATAACTCTTCTACAACCAGCCAAGAAGCCCCGTTTGCATGCATCAAAACAGACATAAAATCTATCAAATCTAGGCTCAAAATCAAGGAGTGGCCTCTCCACAACCTCTACATACACCCTACTAAATGGGTTTTGAAACATGCATTCGCTAGCATAGTCCCATACCTGCGCATATTCTTCCTTTTACCCACCCATCAATATTTTCATCACCCTCATCTTAGCTCTTTTGCATTGATTCCTTGACACATTAACCCATACTTGCTCCTTACTAACTGTTAAAATTGAGGACTCTTGATCTCGGGTATTGCTTTAATAGTGTTGAAAAAATGCTTTGATAACCACACACTTGTTACCCTTTTATTATTAAAGATAATTTGACAAGTATGCTCCTCCTGCAAGGACCTAATCTGAAATGACCCATTCTTACTCAGCTCGCCATAGAGCTTTCATGGACAATTGGGTTGTGAGGACTTAGCTCTCACAAATTCCTTTGTGTTTCTAATGAATTGAACACTTCTCTGTTCACCAATGGAGTTCTTCACAACAGCTTCCTTGAACTGTTTCGCATCGTCAAATTTCATGCCCACAGACAAAATAGGTTTATCAACAGTCGAATCATAGCAAGGGTACTTACTTTTTCTTCGACGAGCAGGTTCTTCATCATCATTATTAAGCTCATTCTCCAAACCAGCAACTTCATCGCCGCAGCTTTCTTCATCTTCACTTCTATTACCTTCAGTTGGAACTCCATCCCCATTTACTGGCTCGGGCCTCTTTGCTAAAGGTGCAAGTTTTTTTCTCAAAAATTCCCTTTGCTTTTGTCTTGATTGTGCGAGTTCATCATCATCTTCATCACTTGGGAAATTTACTGAAACAAAATATTCATCTTCCGATTCACTGGATAAAGCAATTTCCCATCCTAATCCAATGAAGTATTCATCGCCCACATCTTCACCCAAATCTTCACCTAAGCTTTCAGGACATCTCATTGTTTGTTCATCTCTATCAATGTGAGTTATCTCCCTTTCATCTCTTTCATCCCCGACCTGATTACTCGCTTGAATAGGATCCCTCACTTCTCCTCTTTCAGTGGCGGTCTGCTCATCCCCATCCTCATCCTCATCCTCACCATCCTCATCATCGTCCCCATCCTCACCATCACTATAATACTCAACATATACCTTAACTTATCCGCTGTGAAGATAATGGTAAATGATATCCTTAATATCATTATCGTCATTAAAAAATCTCAAGCTATCCTTCAATTCCTTCCTAGGAACACAGTAATGTAGTTTTTGTACTTTGCATCGTAAAAAATACACCAAATCCCTCAGAAAATCAAGATATGATGGCTTCCGAACATTGATATAGATAGTTACTTCATTTCCACCAGTATATTGCCAATCATCGGCACCAATAAGAAACTCTCCACCATAGCAAACAATGATGCCTACCTGATTCGCGTCCATGTCGATGCTGCACCCAATGAAAAAAAAAACAAATGTCATTACTTGTTGGAACCACATGACAGAATCAGCAACTTCACATGGAGGTCCTTGTCGTTTTGTTGTGAATAAACAAATGCAACTAATCTCCCCAATTCGGTGCTTTTACAGAAACAAAAACAAAAGAAACCGAATTGAATAAACAAAGTGAGGTCCCACCACCCATTTTTCAATTCAATCACATTCGGTCCCCCTGTTTCCCCCACAGAAGTAGTCCAATTAATTAAATAAATTCGATCCCACCACTGTTCCCCCCCGAGTCGAGCCCCCATTTTCCCCTCCGCGCCCTATTTTTCTATTCGGTTCCCACAAAAGAAAGCGAACGAACGACAAAACCCTCAAATTTTCTATTTGGTCCCCACCACTTTCCCCAACACTTTCCCCCTGAGCCGAGCCCTCAAATTCAGTCCCCACCACTTTCCCTAACACTTTCCCCTTGAGCCGAGCCCTCAATTTGCCCTCCACGCCTTAACTTGCCCGTAGCAACCCTAATTTTTCACTAAATTGAACCACGTAGAGAACATGAAAAATCTGAGTGAGCGAGAGTTGAGGATGCAGCCAGTGAATGAACGTGAACGATGGCGTAACTACAGCGATGGCCGAGCGACGGTGGGCGAGTGAACGATAGTGGGTCGGCGAGCTACGGCCGACGGCGTCAAGCGAGAATCCAATACGAACACTGTTTTTGGCCCACGTCGTCTTTGACCGTAGTCAATCCACTATACAACGATCGTTTTGTAGGTAATCCACGTGGAATGGTAAAACAACGTCATTTCTTACAAAGAAAAGGAAACGGCGTCGTTTTATGCCATCCGCCGTGGACAATAATAAGAGTTGTCGAATTTTTTTTTTAAATATAAATGCCACATAATCATTTTGGCCGGAATTTCTCGCCGATAGCACCAAAGTGATCGTTTTTTCTCTAATTTGGCACTTAAGTGATCCGGCGGAAACTTTTGATACCAAAGTGATCGTTTTTTCTCTGATTTGGCACTTAAGTGATCCGGCGGAAACTTTTGATACCAAAGTGAGCGCCGTACACAACTTATGGCACCAAGAGTATACTTCTCCCAAAAATAGATGAATTGCTCTTCTTGCAGGGAATAAAGGGGAGAAGTACACTATCAGTGCCATAAGTTGTGTCCGGTGCTCACTTTGGTACCAAAAGTTTCAGTTGAATCACTTAAGTGCCAAAAATTTTGAAAAACACTCATTTCAGTGCCAACGCCATTCTAGTTGGCCGGAAATCCACGTGACAGTTTTTTATTAATATTTGAAGTCGACGTGGATCGTCGGAGAGTACAATCAGCATGCAAACAACAAAACAACGTCGTTTAACGTCTTTTCCCCCAAATAAAAAACCCTAAATCCCCAAATTCGAGCAAAATCGAAAATTGAAAACCCTAAATCCCCAATTCAACAAATTCGAGTGTATACTTCGATTTTCTCCCAAAGTTATCAGCTCGCTCTTGCAAATGGAGGGCAGAAGCTTCAATAGCTGCTCACATTCCTATAAAAAAAAAAAAGCGAATTAGATGGTGAGTGCTACTGTTATTGTGGGTTACCGAGTCCGAGAAGAATATCTTGAACCCGGTTGAATCCCGGGAGAAGATTCCATGGGTGCGGCAGATATAGAGAAGGCTCGAAGTGCAAAATTTCAAATGGGTTAATAGAAAATCCTCTGATCGAGCGACAGAGGTGATTCTAGAGTTACTTGAAAGCCGAAATCAACCTCCACCTACATTAATGGACGAGTTGGAGGATATCGACTCAATGCAAGCTCAAATGAAGGGTTTAACATCTCCGGTCGACCATTTGAAGATGGAGGTTTCAAGGCTAAAAATTGAAAGAAACTTTTATTGAGCGTTGATTGTGTTCTTATTCTCTTGGGTAGTTTATTCAAATGTAAAGTGAGTAATGAGAAGAAGTTTGTATATCTACCATAGTCGAAGACGTGGAATATGCACTTGTGTTGGATTATTTATAAGTAAAATGTGTTTTTAGTTTGCTGCAATTTTTTAATAAAGCATAAGGTTTTGTTGTAATCTATGATAGAAATGCAAGGTTGGAGTTGGAATGTATTAGTTGTGAGCACTTAAAAGTTTTATTGTTTAGTTGTATATTGTCAATGTTTGTTTTGGTTAGTTTTTACTTCAGATATAATGGCTTGCTTGCTGCATTTTTTATTTGGTAATGGTTTGCTGGTTTGCTGCAACTACAAACCATGGCGAAATGGAAGGTTGGAGTTGGAATACATTAGTTCTGAGCACTTAAAAGTTTTATTATTTAGTCGTGTATTGTCAATATTTGTTTTGGTTAGTTTTTGCTTCAAATAAAATGGTTGCTACATTTTTATAGTTGTAATGGTTTGCTGGTTTGCTGCAACTGCAAACCATGGCGAAATTAAAAGATGGTGGCAAATTCACAATTGACCATTTCAGTGCCAAAAATTGTAAATAGTGATCACTTGAGTGCCAAGTTTGTATAAAAGTGATCATTTAAGTGACAATCGCAATTACAAAGTGATCACTTCTGTTGCACAAGTTATAAATAGTGATCGCTTGAGTGCCAAGTTTCAAACTTGCACCAGTTGTGGTGCATCTTGCATCTTGTTGCACTAGCGCATCTTGTTCTTGCACCAGTTAGGTTGTTGGTGCATCTTCTTGCACTAGCTCATACAAGTGTTGATGCAACAAGATGCACCAGCACCCAAAATTGCATCTTGTTCTTGCACCAGCACATACAACCATAACCCCACAAATAGCATCCATAACTTCAACCAGCAACACTATATGCATACATCTAAATCTAAAAATACTATCAACCTCATGGGAACATTGCACCAACAGCAAAAAAATATACAACATGATTGATAACTGTCTTGCTAGCATTACTAGCCGAAACCAAGCCAAGATAAAATAATAGAAACAGCTATTGTCATTGACATTAATTGATTGTTTACAAAAGAAAAGAAAAACATGTCTAACTTCACTCCCCAATCACTAAAGGTTCAGCACCCTCTTAAAAAAAAAAAACAATGGCAATATGCAAGCAGCAACTACCATCAATGATATAATATCCAACACCCTCCTAAAAAAAGAAAACATAAAAAGAGAGATCATGTCCAGCACCGCATAATAAAAAAAAAAAAGACCATGTCCAGCACCCTCCCATCAATCAATATGGACAACACCCCCATCTCCTTTTCGTCTTGGAACTTTGAATTAATTCATAATTCGAGCACTCTTCGAACTGGATGTGCAGGTTCTTTAACTAGGCTTTCTGTCACCTCATTTTCCTTGTTCTTGACAGCGGCTATTTTTGTTCTAACAAGTGTCATGTGTTGGTCCATATCATCGCTATTGCTCACAATCGTTGGTTGAGATGGAACTGATGCTAAGTTCTTTTTGGATGGCTGTTTTGCAGCTATACCCGATGTCTTCTTCTTTGGAACACTCTTCTTTGGCTACGCCCTTGATTCTTGAGTTGGCCCACCTTGAAAGAAAAGTACCTCCGAAGTTCTCCCAAGCTACAAGAATATAGCGATATTGTCAACCAAATGAATTGAAGTACAACAAATTAAATGCATGAGGCCTACAAATCTTACATTCAAAATAGTCATTCCAATACGTTCATCTGTGTAAATCTCATAACCATTTTGCCTTAATCTTTTTCCAAGAGCCCATCTTGTTCGTTGTGGTGCATCATTTTCAGCAGCAACTGGGAGAGCAACCTCTGCAACTTGTGTAGTTGCTCGTCTTCTCACCTGAGAAACACATAACAAATTTAAATTTCAGCCCATAAAAGACAAGCACAACGATGTACAACTTACAGGATATTTTTTTCTCGTTTACTCAACAGTGGACTCAGTTGTTGTCGTTGATGTCCTACCCATTGCAGTCCCTATTCCTGCACTTGAGCCTACAACAGGGCCTATTTCTAGCCCTTTAGTAGGCCTTACAACAATGTACTGCATCAGGATTATGACAAACTACAATGATTTGAATGATTAGACATCTACTCATTTTCATTGTGGGAAACAAATGGAGAAAACTTCTCAAATTACAAGTGCATGACAGAGGAAAAGCACAAGAGAAGTCAGTATACCTAGTCAACCATTAAACTCTATCGAATATGAACTGAAAGGTTACTGAGGCAAAGAGGATACTTACCTTACAGCAGGGCTTTATGTTTGCCCTTCAGTAGGCATTACAGCAAGGCCTTATGTCCTCCCTTCAATAGGCCTAAGAAGAAACTCTTCAGTAGGTCATGTCCCTAGCATTAAATCAGCTTGCTATTGATGCTGCTTTTTCAGCTCACAATCTTTCTTATTGTGCCCTGCCTTGCGGCAATAGGAGCATTTCATCTTTGCCCCAGTCCTACTCATCATCTGACTTGATGCCTCTTCCTGCTGCATTCTTCGTCTCCTCCTTGGCATTTCTATTTGCTTCTTCAATGGCAAAGGTATAGGGCTTTCATGATTTGTTGGATCCCAAAATTTGCTGCTTCTGATAGGCTGCATCATGAATTGGTATCAAGTAAGGTATGAGTTTTTTTTGTACCAATCATCTAGGTAATCATTTGGATTTTATTGCTTCATATGAATAGCACAAATGGCATGGACATAGGGAATTCCATTCAGTTGTCAGGCTCGGCATGAGCACTTTCTTCTATCTAGGTTGACAACATACTTATCCTGATTTTGAATAATCTCATATCTATTATCTCCATTCCAAACTGGATGGCAGAACCTACTAGCAGCAATGTTTGTATCCAATCTCTTCACAATCCTAGGGCCACAGTCTCTAGTCCAGTTCGTAGCCTCATATCTTTGCCTATGCAGTCTAGTCAAAACCATAACTCGAATATCATCAAGCATGCTAATGATTGGTTTGTACCTGGCCTCTAAAATTCTGTCATTGAAAGCTTCACTGAGGTTGTTATCAATGATATCGCATTTGAACTTTTCGCTGAAGAAGGCTCGACACTAGTGCTTAGCTTCTGTCTGGAAGAGTGCATCAAAACATTCCTTTGTTAGCTACAACAATCTTTATTTGGCTAATCTGAAATCAGCCATGTTGGTACTCTTTGCTCTCTACCAGAACTGCTTCTACAGCCTATCTCCTTTGAAGTTCCTTGACCAGTTTGCATATATGTGCCTCGCGCACATTCTATGCTCAGCATGTGGCATCAACTCAGCCAATGCAGGAATAAGTCCCTACAAAAATTTAAACCAATAAATACAAGTCAAGAAAAATATGCAAGTGATTAATATTAAAATGGAGTGAATTAATTGACAATGAAATTACCTTCTGTTAGTCGCTTATGAATGCCCATCCTCCCCCCATCAGTTATCTCAAGGTCAGCCATTAAATTTTTGAGGAACCAAGACCGAACATCCTTGTTCTCTATCTTCACCACCGCCCAAGCTATCGGAAATATTTGATTATTGGCATCTCTCCCCACAGAAGCCAACAACTCCCCCTTGCATAAACCCTTTAGAAAGCATCCATCCAATCCTATAACTCTTCTACAACCAGCCAAGAAGCCCCGTTTGCATGAATTAAAATAGACATAAAATCTATCAAATCTAGACCCAAGATCAGGGAGTGGCCTCTCCACAACCTCTACATATACCCTACTAGATGAGTTTTGAAACATGCATTCGCCAGCATAATCCCATACCTGCGCATATTATTCCTTATACCCACCCATCAATATTTTCATCACCCTCAGGGAGTGGCCTCTCCTTCACTAACTGTTGAAATTTAGGACTATTGATCTCGAGCATTACCTTGATGGTATTGAAAAAATACTTCAATAACCACACACTTGTTACCCTTTTATTGTTAAAGATAATTGAACAAATATGCTCCTCCTAAAATGACCTAATCTGGAATGACCCATTCTTACTCAGCGCGCCGTAGAACTTCCATGGACAATTGGGTTGTGAGCACTTAGCTCTCACAAATTCCTTTGTGTTCCTAATGAATTGAACGCTCTTTTGTTCACCAATGGAATTCTTCACAACAACTTCCTTGAACTGTCTGGTATCGTCAAATTTCATGTCTACAGACAAAACAAGTTTATTAACAATCGGATCATAGCAATGGTACTTACTTTTTCTTCGACGAGCAGCTTCTTCATCATCATTGTCAAGCTCATTCTCCGAACCAGCAACTTCATCGCCGTAGCTTTCTTCATCTTCACTTCTATTACCTTCAGCTGAAGCTCCATCCCTATTTACTGGCTCTGGCCTCTTTGCTGAAGCTGCAACTTTTTTTCTAAGAAATTCCCTTTGCTTTTGTCTTGACTATGCGAGTTCATCATCATCTTCGTCACTTGGGAAACTTACTGAAGCCAAATATTCATCTTCCGATTCAATGGAGATAGCAATTTCCCATTCTAATCCAATGAAGTCTTCATTGTCCACATCTTCATCCAAATCTTCACTCAAGATTTCAGGACATCTCCCTGTTTGTTCATCTCTATCTAACCTAAACTCATCTCCGACCTAATTACTCGCTTGAATAAGATCCCTCACTTCTCCTCTTTCAATTGTGTTTACATCCCCATCCTCATCCTCATCCTCATCCTCACCATCCTCATCCTCATCCTCACCATCACTATAATATTCAATATATACCATAGCTTCTTCGCCATGAAGATAATAGTAAATGATATCCTTAATACCATTATCGTCATTAAAAAATCTCAAGCAATCTTTCAATTCCTTCCCAGGAACATAGTAATGTAGTTTTTATACTTTGCATCGTAAAAAATACACCAAATCCCTCAAAAAAATCAATATATGATGGCTTCCGAACATTGACATAAATAGTACCTTCATTTCCACCAGTATATTCCCAATCCTCAATGCTAATAACAAACTCTCCACCATAGCAAACAATGACGCCTACCTGATTTGCGTCCATGTCAATGCTGCACCCAATGCAAAAAAAAAAAAAAAAAAAAAAAAAAAAAAGTCATTACTTTTTAGGATCACATGACAGAATCAGCAACTTCACATGCAGGTCATTGTCGTTTTGTTGTCAAGAAACAAATGCGACCAATCTCCCCAATTCGGTGCCTTTATAGAAACAAAAGAAATCGAATTGAATAAACAAAGTGAGGTCCCCACCACCCATTTTTCAATTCAATCACATTCGATCGCCCACGGAAGCAATCCAATTAATTAAACAAAGTAAGGTCCCACCATTGTTTCCCTCCAAGTCGAGCCCCATTTTCCCCTCCGCGCCTTATTTTTCTATTCAGTCTCCACAAAAGAAAGCGAACGAATGACGGTGTTAGGACTAGAAATAGCACCTAGAGGGGGGTGAATAGGTGTTTGAAGCGATTTCAACAATTCAAATCGAATGAGAGATTTAAAATCAACTATCGCAGCAAATGAAAACAGTTAACAATAAAAAGATTAGGGATAGAGAATCAAGACTCTTGATTTATAGTGGTTCGGCTTAGATCAAGCCTACGTCCACTCTCCGCACGACAGCCCTTCAGCCGGATTTCACTAAGAATCAATAAGAGTGATTACATAGTCTCACGCTCTTGAGTCCACAAAGTGTAGATTACTCTACTACACTTCCTCAAGGTCTACAATATGATCTCTCTTTTGATTACACGTGATGCTCAAAGAATGATATCGCAAAATAGAAAAGGAGATTCAGACTTTGGAATTCTTCTATTCGCACCCTTCAACAACTAGAGCATCTCTCTTATATACTTCTTCACGCTTTCAATACCATTGGCACCTTCCAAAGAAGTTCTTCCAATCAACCCGTTGGACAGAATCAATTAGAGAGATCTCGAGCTCTTTAAGGTAAGTGTTGATAGCCCATCAATCCCGCCGCCCATACAATCGGGATCTCGGTTTCCATAAGTAGATCCTTCCAAATATAAGTTGCGAAGTCGTCAAAGAATCCAAGCATATTCCATATAAAACTTAGATCGTTTAGTGCTGAATCCGGTAGAAAGATATCCATTAGTCGTTAGAATAAAGATCGTATAAGATCGGAATAAACGTCGTCCTGAAAACTGTCCATGTGAGTAGACTTTGAAATATAAGTCTTGAGTCTTGAGTCTTGCTAGCTTCAGACTTTAATCTTCAGACTTTGATCTTCGGACTTTGTCAAAAGAATCTGTAAGTCTTCGACTAGACCGATAAACCTGTTTTGTCAACTTCAAAATACTTTAAGGGATTTCATCCAACAATCTCCCCCTTTTTTATGGTGACAAAACTTTCCTGCAGATTTGAATATTATCGCCCTACAATACAACTTTTAAGCAAGCATATAAAAGATTAAATAAGATAGTAGAAGTTATCCCGTATTACGTATATCCTGTACATAGACTTTCCCCGTACACGATCTGCATTCACCGAAACCTCATTAGTCATAAACAGATAGTACTATCTAATTTATAAAGCTTAAGGTATTGCCATGGAGAGCACACATTCAAAAACTGCATACATTTAAAAACTCAAGTCAAAGTCAAGCAATCAAAAGATAAAAATATAGGATTTGGTTTGGTTTGAAAAAGTTCAAAAATCTGCAAAGTCTTCTCCCCCTTTTTGTCAGCATAAAAAAAAATCAAGGAGCTCGAGGAATGCGAACAAGTTGAAAGTCTCCTATAGACTTGACAGTGTCTTCCAACTTCCTCAAATCTTCCTATACTTGGGTGAGAGTGGTCCCCTTTGCAGTATCTTGAATCTGACGCTGAACATCTTTAAGCTGATCATGCAAAGTGATGAACATTGCATGATTTTCATTCTGCAAAGTCTGAAATTCATAACCCATGGCATAAATTTGACCTTTAAGTTCCAAGATGATCTCAAGCAGCCTTTGAAAATTTCCAGAGTTGTCAGTCTGAGTGCTTGTTTCAGCTCGGTCTGAAGGTGGAGTCAAGCTAGTATGAATGTCAGCAGGAGGTTCAGTGTGTGTAGATGATGCCTCTCCTTCAGAAACCGTGCAAAGGCATGAATATCCTCAGCATCAGGAGGTGATCGACTAACACCTGTTTGAGCATCCTCTTCTCTAAAAGTCAGCCGAAGAGGTGTGTGTTCTCTTTCTTTATCTCCCCCTGTCTCCATGTCTTCTGGTGGAGAATGTTAGAACTAGTATTGGCACCTAGAGGGGGGTGAATAGGTGTTTATTGCAATTTTAACAATTCAAATCAAATAAGATGTGAATAATTTAAAGTCAACGATTGCAGCAAATGAAAGCAAATAACAAAGTAAAGGATTAAGGATAGAGAATCAAGACTCCGGATTTATAGTGGTTCGGCTTAGATCAAGCCTACGTCCACTCTCCGCACGGACACCCCTTCAGCCGGGATTTCACTAAGAATCAATAAGAGTGATTACAATCTCACGCTCTTGAGTCCACAAGTGTAGATTACTCTACTACACTTCCTCAAGATCTACAATATGATCTCTCTTTGATTACATGTAATGCTCAAAGAATGATATCGCAAAGTGATAGAGGAGATTTCAGACTTTGGAATTTTTCTATCCGCACACTTAAACAACTAGAGCATCTCTCTTATATACTCCTTCATGCCTTCAATACCGTTGGCACCTTCCAAAGAAGTTCTTCCAATCAACCCGTTGGACAAAATCAATTAGAGAGATCTCGAGCTCTTTAAGGTAAGTGTTGATAGCCCATCAATCCCGCCGCCCATACAATCGGGATCTCGGTTTCCATAAGTAGATCCTTCCAAATATAAGTTGCGAAGTCGTTAAGGAATCTAAACATATTCCATATAAAACTTAGATCGTTTAGTGCTGAATCCGGAGAAAGATATCCATCGACGTTAGAATATAGATCGTATAAGATCGAATAAACGTCGTCCCGGAAACTGTCCTTGTGAGTAGACTTTAAAATATAAGTCTTGAGTCTTGCTAGCTTCGTACTTTAGTCTTCGGACTTTGTCAATAGAATCTGTAAGTCTTCGACTTTGATCTTCGACTTTGATCTTCGACTTTGATCTTCGTACTTCGTAAGTCTTTAGACTAGACCGATAAACTCGTTTGTCAACTTCAAAATACTTTAAGGGATTTCATCCAACAATCTCCCCCTTTTGATGGTGACAAAACTTTCCCCGCAGATTTGAATATTATCGCCCGCAATACAACTTTTAAGCAAGTATCATAAAAGATTTAAATAAGATAGTAGAAGTTATCCCGCATACGTATATCCCGTACTCGGACTTTCCCCGTACATAGATCCGCATTCACGAAACCTCATTAGTCATAAACAAACAAGACTATCAAATTTACGAAGCTTAAAGTATTGCCATAGAGAATACTTTCCAAAAAAAAAACTCGCAAGTTTAAGTCAAAGTCAAGATAGCAAGCAATAATAGAAAAAGATTGGGTTTGGATATTGGGTTTGGATCAAAAATCATCAAAAATCTGCAAGGTCTTCTCCCCCTTTTTGTCAGCATAAAAAAATCAAGGAGCTCGGGGAATGCGAACAAGTTGAAAGTCTTCCATCGACTTTACAAAGGTCTTCCAGCTTCCTCAAGTCTGCCTCGTACTTGGGTGAGTGTAGTGCCCTTTGCGCTTTCTTGAATCTGCGCCGAACATCTTTAATCCGATCATGCAAAGTGATGAACATTGCATGATTTTCATTCTGCAAGGTCTGAAATTCATATCCCATTGCATAAATTTGACCTTTTAGATCCAAGATAATATCAAGCAGCCTTCGAAAATCTCCAGAGTTGTCGGTCCCGAGTGCTTGTTTCAGCTCTCGTCCGACGGTGGAGTCAAGCCGTAGGAATATCGAAGGAGGTTCATTGTGTGGAGATGATGCCTCTCCTTCAGAAACTTTGCAGCATGAATATCCTCAAAGCATCGGGAGGTGATCGGCTAACACCTATTTGATCATCCTCTTCTCTCGAAAGTCACCGAAGAGGTGTGTGTTCGCTTTCTTTATCTCCCCGTCTCCATGTCTTCCGGTGGAGAAAAGAATTCTTCTTTTTGAGGCGATTCCTCGGTGACGGGATGTTGGAAATCCTCCTTTTCTGCTGGAGAATTTGTTCTTTCAGTTCATCTCGCTTTCTCTTCTTTCTTTCTTCCTTTTCCTCTCCCTCTTCCTTTCTTTCTTCCTCTCGTCTTCTCTTCCTCTTTCTTCTCTTTTCTTTCTCTTCCTCTTTCTCTTCCTCTTTCTCTTCCTCCTCTTCATCTTTCTTCTCTTCCTTCTCTTCTTCGTTCTTCTCTTCCTCTCGCAACTTTATGTTCGGAACAGTTGGAATAGATGCAGCAAATTGAGAGATTAGAGTAGAGATAGGAATCGAATCCTCATCATCTTCATCCTCCGTGATGATTGCCCTTCGCTTCTTGGTGGAACTAGCCACAGCTTCTTTTCCTTTCCTTTTAGCCGCCGATGAGTCCGGTTTGAGCTTGGAAGGAGTCTTTTCCTTGAACTTTTCCAGCTTCTTACTAAGTTCCTTCAAACGCATCTTGGTAATCATCCCCAAACCGATGACCATTTTATCAATGGTCTTCACCGTGAAAATGTGAGGAGGTTGAATGTGTAGATGTTTGAAGAGACGAGTGATAAGAGCAGCATAAGGAAGCTTTCCTTTATCCTTAACCATGCATCTATACATGTGAAAGATGATGGTATGTGGTAAAGAGAAGTTCACACCTATCTTGATGGCAAACATCAACTTCGCTTCGTAAATTGAAACATCTGTCTTAGACGTCGATTTGGGTCTTAGACGGCTTGATTACAATTTTATGCAGCAAAGTGTTTGTTGCATTCATTCGAATAAGACAGCCTTCCTTCCTTGCACGCAATTCGTCCTTTGCTAGCTCAAGCGTAGCGAACTTACAGACACACCAATTGGTTGAAAAGCTCTTCTTTCCACACCAAGCACATCGACGAATATCACAATCAATGACATACTCCTTATCTCTCACACTTTGAAGGTAAAACTGTTTTGCGTCAATGAAGCCGATATTGAGTAGAAATAGGCAAATCAATTCAGGATGTGCAAAGTGTCACGATGCGGCACTGATAGAGTTGGAGCTTTTCGAATTTCTCTCGCGTACCTATACTCAACAAATCCAAAAAGTCAAAATCAACAGCTTCTTGGGTTCATCACCCCACGCTTCAGCCAGCTTTTCATATTTCTTCCCGTGTCCGTCCGAACGGAACAATTCATTCTTCTTCCCTCTTAGGCTCGCAGCCACACCCATCCATGGTTTAAAATGCATGAACATCTTCTCATCATCATCCTTGCCCTCGGTGATTCATGCTACTAAACCTAGGGTCACTGAAATTTGCAAACGCTCTTGCACTGCCCTCGTGCACAACTCCGCACCTTTCCATCACAAAGTAAGAAAATGCGTCTCGTTTCTATACCCTTCTCTTTCGTAAACTCATCCACAAAAGTCATAGCACCCTTCCTTTAATGCAATAGAGTTTATAAACAAAGGCAGGTTTTAGAGTTCTTACTTGGTTCGATGTCTTCATAAACCATTTCATCTTGAGGTCTAGTTGGTGATGACCGCTTTTGAGATCCTCGGGAATGTCGCTTTCCTCGTGAGATCAAAATGCGTAGGCCCCTCACCAGAGCCTTGTGGTCCCTTGTTTGCAATTCCGGAAGATTTCCTCGATACGACATTGTGCTTTTCTTTGGAAAGACTTTCTCACTTGTTTCGCAAGAAAGTTGAGAACTTTGAAACAATGAAGTTTGGGAGGAAAAAAAATTGCAGAGAGCAAAGAAAAGCTTTTGATCTAGGGTTTCGAGTAAAGTGAAAACGAAGGAGAAGAGATGTATAAAAGATAAAAGGCACGGGGAAAACGAAGCGTCGTATATTTTGGAAATTTTGAATTTTCCTTTTTGAAAAATAACGCCTTAATAAAAACGATAACCACTTCTAACCAATTTAAAATTAGACAGATTATCTTACCTTATCAATTAGACAGCTTTAAGTAAAGAAACTTACAGACGTGTCGATTCATATTCTCGATCCTTTGAGTCTGATGCTCTGTCAGACTTTAGTTACTGAGTCTGAACTCTAGTATTCTTCAAGAGATAATATATTGAGTCTTGAGCGAATAGACTCAAACAAGCTTTTCTCAAGAGGCTTTGTAAAAATGTCTGCCAGTTGATTCTTTGAGTCTATGAATTGTATCAAGACTTCTTTGTTCTGAACATGATCTCTTATAAAGTGATGTCGGATCTCAATATGTTTTGCTCTTGAATGTAGAATGGGATTCTTTGTAAGATTGATTGCACCGGTGTTGTCACACCTAATTTCTGTGCAAGAGTCTTCAATGCCAAAGTCTTGCAAATTGTTGTTTTATCCACAAGATTTGAGAACAAAGAACTTCCAAGAGCAACGTATTCGTCGTCGTCAAACAGAAAGAGCCACAAGATTGTTTCCTCGAGAACCAGGATACTGTCCTGTTTCCTAGTAGTTGACAAGTACCTGAAGTGCTTTTTCTTTCAACTCTACAACCCGCAAGATCTCAAGGTCTCGAATAGCCAAGAAGTGTAAAGTCTCCTTCTTTGGGATACCAAAGACCGATCTTAGCAAAAGAGTAGCAACATATTTAATAATACGTTTAACAGCGCTTAAGTGAGATTCTCTGGGATCGTATTGAAATCTAGCACATATGCAAACACTAAATAATATGTCGTCCGGATGCGTAAGATAAAGAAGTGAGCCAATGATACTCCCGTATAATTTTTGATCAATTTTCTTCCCGCTTCATCTTTGTCTATCTTCAAGGAACTTGACATTGGTATGTCGGTCTTCTTGCAATTTTCCAGACCGAACTTTTTAACAAGTTCTTTTGCATATTTCTCTTGATGAATGAATATACCCTCCTTTAGTTGTTTGACTTGTAGACCAAGGAAAAAGGATAGTTCACCCATCATGCTCATCTCGAATTCATCCCGCATAGACTTAGAAAATTTCTTGCACAAGGTCTCATTAGATGATCCAAATATGATGTCATCTACATAAATCAACGAGTAGAAAACTTTTACCTTCCTTTTTAATGAACAGAGTAGTGTCTACA
Organism: Eucalyptus sp. ANBG9806169; assembly: GCA_014182395.1. Taxonomy (NCBI): domain Eukaryota; kingdom Viridiplantae; phylum Streptophyta; class Magnoliopsida; order Myrtales; family Myrtaceae; genus Eucalyptus; species Eucalyptus sp. ANBG9806169. The sequence goes on from CM024582.1 coordinate 1,976,079, forward strand.
TTACCTTTAGAAAAGCCACTATGAATTAAAAAATTGCTTAGCCTTTCATACCACGCTCGAGGAGCTTGTTTTAGTCCATATAAAGCTTTCTTCGGTCTGAATACGTAGTCCGGTTTCTTTGAATCTTCAAAACCAGGAGGTTGTTCTACGTAGACCTCTTCTTGAATAATTCCATTCAGAATGCACTTTTGACATCCATTTGAAACAACCTGAAATTCTTATAGCAAGCAAAAGCAAGTAATAATCTGATTGCTTCTAACCTTGCTACCGGAGCGTAAGTCTCATCGTAGTCAATCCCTTCTTCTTGCGTGTATCCTTTAGCTACGAGTCTTGCTTTGTTTCTCGTTACTTTGCCTTTTTCATTAACTTTGTTTCGAAAACCCATTTAGCTCCAATAACGATTTACCTTTTGGTTTGGGAGTTAATTCCCATACGTCATTAATACTTGAATTGTCTGAGTTCTTCTTGCATTGCTTCAATCCAAATTTTCATCGCCTAAGGCTTCTTCGATATTTTTGGGTTCTATTTCGAAATAAGAGCAAATGTAAAGACTAGACTCTTCTCGCCTTTTGGATCTTGTTCGAATTCCCTCATTAATATTTCCAATAATGAGTTCTTCAGATGACTAGACTTGTGCTTCCAAGCACGTTCGTCCCGATAGATTGTTGATCTTCTTCTAGAGTAGATTCTTCATCGGTAGCTTGTTGGACTCGATCTTGAATTAGCAACCGCTTGAGGTTAGCTTTAACAGCTTTCGAGCAGTTTCGAATCTTCGATCATCTGCTGAACTTGTGGAGAGTCTTGAAATTTTACATTCATTGATTCTTCCACTGTCGAGTCTTTTTGTTGAACACTCTAAAGGCTTTGCTTGTTGTAGAGTATCCAAGAAAGAATCCTTCATCTGATTTTTCTTCAAACTTACCAACACGATCATTAGCATTTTTTAGAATAAAACATTTGCAACCAAATATTTGAAAATAAGAAACTATTGGTTTCTTCCTTTAAAATTTCATAAGGAGTTTTCTCAAGAATTGGTCTTAAAAACACTCGGTTTATAATATAGCAAGCAGGTTGAAACAGCTTTGCCCAAAACCTTGAAGAAACTTGATTTCCAATTAAAAGAGTTCTTGCCATTTCTTGTAAAGATCTATTCTTCCTTTCCACAACCCCATTCTGTTCGGTGTATATGGAGAAGAGAATTTATGTTGAAAACCAAATTCATCACACAAGTTAGCAAATTCTTGATTTTCAAACTCACCTCCATGGTCTGTACGAATGCTTGTAATAGTATGACCTTTCTCATTCTGCACCTTTTTAGCAAATTTTGAAAAAGAGAGAAAGTCTCTCGACTTACTTGAAAGAAAGTAGACCCAAGTAAATCGTGAATAGTCATCCACTATTACCGCATTTGAACCTTTTACCACCAATGCTTTTCGTTCGGTAGGTCCAAACAAATCCATATGCAAAAGCTGCAATACATGATTAGTGGAAACTTTATTTATAGATTTGTAAGAATTTCTAACTCGTTTACCCAAGTACACATGGTGTACATAGATCAGATTTTGAATAATTCAAAGTAGGCAATCCTCGAACAAGTTTCTTTGTAAAGATCTTGTTGATTTGCTTCATGTTGATATGGCCTAGCTTTTTGTGCCATAGATTTGCTTCATCTTGTACCGATATTAAGCATTGTGATCTTTCTTGATTCACATCCGTAAGATAGATATTTCCATGTCTTCGACCAGTGAAAGATTGAGTAAGGTCTTTACTGATTCCAGAGCACGTTTCTTCCCGAAAGTTGATCTTGAAAAACTGAATCACACAACCGACTTATGCTAAGCAAGTTGTAATTTAATCCTTCAACTAATGAAACATTATTGATTGACAAGCTCCCAATCTTCACCGTTCGACCGCAATCTTCCCTCTATTGTTACCACCAAAGGAAACTTTTCCTCCGTCTATCTCGGATAAGTTTTATGAAGCAGCTTGAATCTCCCGTCATATGTCTTGAGCAGCCACTATCAAGATACCATTTTATCTTCTTTTTTGATAGTAACCTGCAATTAACAAAAATTCAAGCTCTTTTTGGTACCCATACCATCTTGGGTCCAAGTGTTAGTACAATAGACAGTCTTAGCCCAACTCCTTTTAACAGTCTCCAAACTAAAGGACATTCTTTCTCGAAGTGTTCTGAGCTTTTACACTTGGAACAACTTAAAGCACTTCTACCAATGTTTTACAAAGACTTTCTGAAAATGATTTTTGTAAAATTCTAGCTGGTCTTTGTTTAATTCTTTCTTTTACCTTCGGAAAATCAATTAGTGGAATAGTTTCGTAAGTCATACCAAGACCCAACTTGTCAAAATATGGTCTTTGTATCGAAAGAATCTTGTCCAGTTTTTCAGAACCATTTGAAAATCTTTTTGATATGTTAGTCATATCATTTTTCAAAAGATTATTTTCATTTAAAATATTGTCTGAGTTTTCTTTTGCAACAACAACATCTTTTTCAAGTTTTTCAACCTTTCTTTCATAAGTTTATCCTTATGTTTCAAAGTAGAATTTTCCCTTTTAATTCGGAGATCCTCTTAAGAGAGGTTTTCGGACTAAGACACAATTCATCAATGTATTTAGAAACTTTAACAGAATTTTCAAGTTACTTACCTCGAATTCACTGTCGAGTCCGAATCAAGGTCCGAGTCCGAGTCCGATCGTGCCATTAAACGGATATTGGCATAATCATTGTCACTATCTTCACATTCGCATCACTCCAAGTCTCCGCCTTGAGTGCTTTCCCCCGTTTTTCTCGAGACTTCCCTTTTCTCTTCTTTAACAGAGGACAGCTTAGGTCTAATGTGTCCCTTTTCTTGCATTCAAAGCAAGTCACTTTTTATTCGTGTCATCTTCCCTCTTTAGTTGTTTGACTTGTAGACCAAGGAAAAGGATAGTTCTCATGCTCATCTCGAATTCATCCTGCATAGACTTAGAAAATTTCTTGCACAAGGTCTCATTAGATGATCCAAATATGATGTCATCTTACATAACCAACGAGTAGAAACTTTTACCTTCCTTTAATGAACAGTTGGAATTACCTTTAGAAAAGCCACTGTTGTTTTATAAGTCTGCTTGAATCAACCTCTCCTCTTCAACCTCTTCGTAAGTCTCATCAAGGATCCTTTAGCTACGAGTCTTGCTTTGTTTCTTCTTTGCTTCTTGGTAGAACTTTGGTTTGGGAGTTAATTCCTATACGTCATTAATACCGGTTCTTTCCCTTTCCTTTTTCGATATTTTTAAGTTCTATTTCAGAAATAAGAGCAATGAAGACTAGACTGCCTCTTTTGATCTGTTCGAATTCCCCATTAATATTTCCAATAATGAGTTCTTCAGATGACTTAATCGGTTTAGATTGTTGATCTTTTCTTAGAGTAGATTCGCAGCTTGTTGGACTCTTGAATTAGCAACCGTTGAGGTTGGGCTTGCCGCCCTCGAGCGCCTCGAATCTTCGCCCACCCCGAACTTGTGAGGAGAGTCTTGAAATGCAAGTAGTATCTCTGACTTTCCACCGTTCTCTCTTTCTTCCAAGAAAGAATGTCTTCTCTTTAGCCTCTATTTGAAAATAAGAAACTATTGGTTTCTTCTTTAAAAATTTCATAAGGAGTTTTCTTTGGTCTTAAAAACACTTTTATAATATAGCAAGCTCTTTCCGCCCCAAAACCTTGAAGAAACTTGATTTCCAATTAAAAGAGTTCTTTTAAAGATCGATATGGAGAAGAGAATTTATGTTGAAAACTTGATCCTTTCTTCTTGGTGAACCTTTCTTTCATAAGTTTATCCTTATGTTTCAAAGTAGAATTTTCTTTCCTTTTAATTTAGGAATAGATGACAAATTCATCAATGAAAAACTTTAGATGTTGTATATCCTCCTTTTCTGCTGGAGAATCTGTTCTTTTTGGTTCATTTGCTTGTTCTTTTTTTCCTTCTTCCTCTTCCTCTCTTTCTTCCTCTCTTTCTTCCTCTGTCTTCTCTTCCTCTTTCTTCTCTTCCTTCTCTTCCTCTTTCTCTTTCTTTTTACGCAACTTGATGTTCGAACAATGTTGGAATAGATGCAGCAAATTGAGAAATAAGAGTAGAGATGGGAATTGCATCCTCATCATCTTCATCTTCCAGATGACTGCCCTTCTCTTCTTGGTAGAACTAGCCACGTGTTCTTTCCCTTTCCTTTTGGCCGCCGATGAGTCCGTCCGAGCTTAATCGGAGTCTTTTCCTTGAATTGCTCCAGCTTCTTGCTAAGCTTTTTAGACGCATCTTGGTAATCATCCTCAGCCCGATGACCATTTTATCAATAGTCTTCACCGTGAGAATATGAGGAGGTTGAATGTTGAGATGTTTGAGGAGACGAGTAATGAGAGCAAGATAAGGAAGCTTTCCTTTGTCCTTAACCATGCATCTATACATGTGAAAGATGATGGTATGTGGCAAAGAGAAGTTCACACATATCTTGATGGCAAACATCAACTTAGCTTCAGAAATTGATACATCTGTCTTAGATGTCGATTTGGGTCTTAGACAGTTGATTACAATCTTGTGCAAAGAAAGTATTTGTTGCATTCATTCTGAATAAGATAGTCTTCCTTCTGCAATTCTATCCTTTGCTAGTTCAAGCGTAGCATGGCTTACAGACACGCCGATTGGTTGGAAAGCCCCTCTTTCCACACCAAGCACATCAGCCCAAATGTCATTATCAATGACATACTCCTTATCTCTCACACCGAAGGTAAAGCCGTTTGCATCAATGAAACCGATATTGGAGTAGAAATAGGCCGTCAATTCAGAATGTGCCGTGTCACGCGTCCGTGTGTAGAACCGATAAAGTTTGAGCTTTTCGAATTTCTCTCGCAGATGTATGCTCAACAAGTCCAGAAAATCGAAATCCACGGTTCGTGGGTTCATCACCCCACGCTTCAAAGAATTTTTCATATCTCTTCCCGTGTCCGTCCGAGCGGAACAATTCATCCTTCTTCCCTCGTAGGCTCGCAGCCACACCCATCCATGGTTTGAAGTGTATGAACATCTTTTCATCATCGTCCTTTCCCTCGCCGATTCATACTACTAAACCTAGGGTCACTCGGGAAATTTGCAAATGCTCTTGCAAAATGTTCCCTCGGCACAATTCCGAGACCTTTCCATAACAAGAAGAAAGTGCGTCTCGTTTCTATAACCCTTCTCTTTCGTAAACTCATCCACAAAAGTCATGGCGAACATTCCTTTAACGCAGAGTAAAGCTTGTAAACAAAGGCGGGCTTTAGAGTTCTTACTTGTTCGATATCTTCATAAATCGTTTCTGCATCTTGAGGGCCCTGTTCTTGAGGTCTTGTAGGGGATGACCGATGTTGAGAAGTTTGCTTAGTATGAATGTCGCTTTCCTCAGTGAGATCAAAGTGCGTAGGTCCCTCACCAGATCCCAGTGGTCCCCTGTTTGCTATTCTGGAAGACTTCCTCTGATACGACATTGTGCGTTTCTTTGGAGAGACTTTCTCACTTGTGTCGCAAGAAAGTTGAGAACTTTGAAACAAAGAAGTTTTGGAGAGAAAAATTGCAGAGCAAAGTGAAAACTTTTGATCTAGGGTTTTTGAGTAAAGTGAAAACGAAGGAGAAGAGATGTATAAGTATAACAGGTACGGGGGATAACCAAGCGTCGTATCTTTTGAAAATCTTGATTTTTCCTTTTTGAAAAATAACTGCCTTAATAAAACGAAAACCATTTTCTTTAAAAATAACCGACTTAAAATAGACAGATAATCTTACCTTATCAATAAGACAGTTTAAGTAAATGAACTTACAGTCGTGTCGATTCATATTCTCGCCTTTTGACCTTTGAGTCGATTCTCCGTCGACTTTAGTTTCGAGTCCGAACTTCGCATTCTTCAAGAGATAAAATATTGAGTCTTGAGCGAATAGACTCAAACAAGCTTTTCTCAAGTGGCTTTGTGAAGATATCTCGCGTTGATTCTTTGAGTCTATGAATTGTATCAAGACGTCTTTGTTCTGAACATGATCTCTTATAAAGTGATGTCGAATTTCAATATGTTTTGCTCTTGAATGTAGGATAGGATTCTTTGTAAAATTGATAGCACCGGTGTTGTCACATCTAATTTCGTGCAAGAGTCTTCAATGCCAAAGTCTTGCGCTGTTGTTTTATCCACAATATTTGAGAACAAAGAACTTCCAAGAGCAACGTATTCGCTTCAGCTGTTGAAAGAGCCACAAGACTTTGTTTTCTTGAAAACCAGATACCGCCCGTTTCCAAGCAATTGACACGTACCGAAGTGCTTTTTCTTTCAACTCTACAACCCGCAAGATCTCGCGTCTCGAATAGCCAAGAAGTGTAAAGTCTCCTTCTTTGGGATACCAAAGACCGATCTTAGCAAAGAGTAGCAACATATTTAATAATACGTTTAACAGCACTTAAGTGAGATTCTCTAGGATCGATTGAAACCTAGCACATATGCAAACACTAAATAATATGTCGTCCGGATGCGGTAAGATAAAGAAGTGATCCAATGATACTCCTGTATAGTTTTTGATCGACTTTCTTCCCTGCTTCGTCTTTGTCTATCTTCAAGGAACTTGACATTGGTATGTTAGTCTTCTTGCAGTTTTCCAGACCGAACTTCTTAACAAGTTCTTTTGCATATTTCTCTTGATGAATAAATATCCCTTCCTTTAGTTGTTTCACTTGTAGACCAAGGAAAAAGGATAGTTCACCCATCATGCTCATCTCGAATTCATCCTGCATAGACTTAGAAAATTTCTTGCACAAAGTTTCATTAGTTGATCCAAATATGATGTCATCAACATAAATCTGAACAAGTAGAAAGCTTTTACCTTCCTTTTTAATGAACAAAGTAGTGTCTACCTTCCCTTTAGAAAAGCCACTATGAGTTAAGAAATTACTTAGCCTTTCATACCAAGCTCGAGGAGCTTGTTTCACCCATATAAAGCTTTCTTCGATCGAATACGAGTCTGGTTTCTTCAAATCTTCAAAACCAGGAGGTTGTTCTACGTAGACTTATTCTTGAATAAATCCATTCAGAATGCACTTTTGACATCCATTTGAAACAACCTGAAATTCTTATAGCAAGCAAAAGCAAGTAATAATCCGATTGCTTCTAACCTTGCTACTGGAGCGTAAGTCTCATCATAGTCTATCCCTTCTTCTTGTGTATATCCTTTAGCTACGAGTCTTGCTTTGTTTCTCGTTACTTTGCCTTTTTCATCAACTTTGTTCCTGAAAACCCATTTAGCTCCAATAACTGATTTATCTTTTGGTTTGGGAGTTAATTCCCATACGTCGTTAATACTTGAATTGTCTCGAGTTCTTCTTGCATTGCTTCAATCCAGCTTTCATCAGCTAAAGCTTCTTCAATATTTTTGGGTTCTATTTCAGAAATAAGAGCAACAAAGCACTAGACTCTTCTCGCCTTTTGGATCTTGTTCGTATTCCCTCATTAATGTTTCCAATAATGAGTTCTTCAGGATGACTAGACTTGTGCTTCCAATTCTTGTTCAGCCCGATAGATTGTTGATCTTCTTCTTGAGTAGGTTCTTCATCGCAACTTGTTGTACCGATTTTGATTTAGCAACGGCTTCGGTGGAGTTAGATCTAGCGATTAATGTCCGGAGCAGATTCTCGAATCTTCGGTCAGATCTGCGAACTTGTGGAGAGTCTTGAAATTTGACATTCATTGATTCTTCCACTGCGAGTCTTTTTGTTGAACACTCTAAAAGCTTTGCTTGTTGTAGAGTATCCAAGAAAGAATCCTTCATCTGATTTTTCTTCAAACTTACCAACACGATCATTTGCATTCTTTAGAATAAAGCATTTGCAACCAAATATTTGAAAATAAGAAACTATTGGTTTCTTCCCTTTAAAAATTTCATAAGGAGTTTTCTCAAGAATTGGTCTTAAAAACACTCGATTTATAATATAGCAAGCAGTTGAAACAAACTTTCGCCCAAAACCTTGAAGAAACTTGATTTCCAATTAAAAGTGTTCTTGCCATTTCTTGTAAAGATCTATTCTTCATTTCCACAACCCCATTCTGTTCGGTGTATATGGAGAAGAAAATTTATGTTGAAAACCAAATTCATCACATAAATTAGCAAAGTCTTGATTTTCAAACTCACCTCCATGGTCTGTACGAATGCTTGTAATAGTGTGACCTTTCTCATTCTGCACCTTTTTAGCAAATTTTGAAAAGAGAGAGAAAGTCTCTGACTTACTTGTAAGAAAGTAGACCCAAGTAAATCGTGAATAGTCATCCATTATTACCAAACAGAACCTTTTACCACCAATGCTTTTCGTTCTGGTAGGTCCAAACAAATCATGTGCAAAAGCTGCAATACATGATTAGTGGAAACTCTATTTATTGATCTGTAAGAATTTCTAACCTGTTTACCCAAAGACGCATGGTGTACATAGATCGACTTTGAATAATTCAGATTAGGCAATCCTCGAACAAGTTTCTTTGTAGAGATCTTGTTGATCTCGCTTCATGTTGATATGGCCTAGCTTTTTGTGCCATATATTTGCTTCATCTTGTACTGATATTAAGCATTGTGATCTTTCTTGATTCACATCCGGAAGATAGATATTTCCATGTCTTCGACCAAGTAAAAGATTGAGTAAGGTCTTTGATTCCAGAGCACGTTTCTTCCTGAAAGTTGATCTTGAAACCAGAATCACACAACTGACTTATGCTAAGCAAGTTGTAATTTAATCCTTCAACTAATGAAACATTATTGATAGACAAACTTCCAATCTTCACTGTTCCTTGACCAGTAATCTTTCCTCTATTGTTACCACCAAAGGAAACTTTTCCTCCATCTATCTGAATAAGTTTTATGAAGCAGCTTGAGTCTCCTGTCATATGTCTTGAGCAGCCACTATCAAGATACCATTTTATCTTCTTTTTGATAGTAACCTGCAATTAACGTAAATCAAGCTCTTTTTGGTACCCATACCATCTTGGGTCCAGAAGTGTTAGTACAATAGACAGTCTTAGCCCACTTTTTTAACAGTCTCCAAATCAAAGGACATTCTTTCTCAAAGTGTTCTAAGATTTTACACTTGGAACATCTCAGAGCATTTCTACCAACAAGTTTTACAAAGATTTTCTGAAAATGATTCTTGTAAACAGTTCTAGCTGGTCTTTGTTTAATTCTTTCTTTTACCTTCGGAAAATCAATCGGTGGAATAGTTTCGAAGTCATACCAAGACCTAACTTGTCAAAATATGGTCTTTGTATCGAAAGAATCTTATCCAGCTTTTCAGAACCATTTGAAAATCTCTTTGATATGTTAGTGATATCATTTTTCAAAAGATTATTTTCATTTGAAATACTGTCTGAGTTTTCTTTTACAACAGCAAAATCTTTTTCCAGTTTTTCAAACTTTTCTTTCATAAGTTTATCCTGATGTTTCAATGTAGAATTTTCTCTTTTCAATTCGGAGATCCTCTTAAGAGAGGTTTTCAGACTAAGACAAAGTTCATCAATGTATTTAGAAACTTTAATAGGAATTTTCAAGTTACTTACCTCGAGTTCGCCGTCCGAATCAAGGTCTCGAGTCTCGAGTCCGATTTTGCCATTAAACAAATATTGGCATAATCATTGTCACTATCTTCACATTCGCATCACTCCAAGTCTCCGCCTTGAGTGCCTTCATGTTTTTCTCAATCTTCCCTTTTCTCTTCTTTAACGAGAGGACAGCTAGGTCTCGATGTGTCCCTTTTCTTGCATTCAAAGCAAGTCACTTCTTTATTCGTATCATCTTCCTCTCGTTGACCTATTTTGAAACCTTTGAGAGTTTTGTTTCTTCCAATTGAATTTCCTTCCTTTTCTCGTTCAGCTTTCAATCTCTTTATCATAAGTGCCGCTTCTTCATCATCTAGATCTTCTTCGAATCAGTAACATCGAATAGTCATTAGACTTTAAGGCAATAGATTTCTTACCTTTTGAGTCTTCCTCTTCGTTGGTCTGTTCTACTTCATAGGATTGAAGAGTTCCAACCAATTCATCTACGTAAAGTGGAGCAATCCTCTCGTGTCTCTCTTATTGAGGTTTTTATATGATTCCAGTCTTTTGAGAGTCCTCGAAGGAGTTTGTTGACCTTCATATGTCCCGAGATTGGATGTCCCCGATATTCAAGACCATTCACAATTTCAAGTAAAGCGACTAAACATGTCAGTAATTGATTCTCCTGATCTCATCTTAAAGACTTCATATTGTCCCAAGAGAATGTTGATCCTTGTTTCTTTCACACGATCAGTTCCTTCATAGGTAATGTGAAGCCTGTCCCATACTTCTTTTGCTGTATCACAAGAAGATATTCTATTATATTCAGTAGGGGATAAAGCACAATATAAAGAGTAAATAGCTTTGGCGTCGAGAGTCTGTCTCTTCGTGATTTCTTCTTGAGTCAAAAGAATAGGAACAAAGCGGGTTCTTTTCCTCTCTCTCGAGTCCGATGCAGCAACAGAATGATTCCTTTATCAACCACTTCCCATTCCAAAGGATCTTTCAATCTTAGGAATGCCTTCATCTTGTTTTTCCATATGTTGTAATCTTTTCCATCAAAGTATGGAGGTCTGGTATTGCTTTGACCTTCAACCAACCCTGTAGGCAGCAGACTAGCCATAGATCTTTTACTTAGAAGTAAAGACACTTCTTATAAACAAGTACACAAGCTCGATACCAATTGTTAGGACTAGAAATAGCACCTAGAGGGGGGTGAATAGGTGTTTGAAGCGATTTCAACAATTCAAATCGAATGAGAGATTTAAAATCAACTATCGCAGCAAATGAAAACAGTTAACAATAAAAAGATTAGGGATAGAGAATCAAGACTCCTGATTTATAGTGGTTCGGCTTAGATCAAGCCTACGTCCACTCTCCCGCACGGACAGCCCTTCATGCTGGATTTCACTAAGAATCAATAAGAGTGATTACAGTCTCACGCTCTTGAGTCCACAGTGTAGATTACTCTACTACACTTCCTCAAGGTCTACAATATGATCTCTCTTTTGATTACACGTGATGCTCAAAGAATGATATCGCAAAATAGAAAAGGAGATTCAGACTTTGGAATTCTTCTATCCGCACCCTTCAACAACTAGAGCATCTCTCTTATATACTTCTTCACGCCTTCAATACCGTTGGCACCTTCCAAAGAAGTTCTTCCAATCAACCCGTTGGACAGAATCAATTAGAGAGATCTCGAGCTCTTTAAGGTAAGTGTTGATAGCCCATCAATCCTGCTCGCCCATACAATCAGGATCTCGGTTTCCATAAGTAGATCCTTCCAAATATAAGTTGCGAAGTCGTCAAAGAATCCAAGCATATTCCATATAAAACTTAGATCGTTTAGTGCTGAATCCAATAGAAAGATATCCATTAGTCGTTAGAATAAAGATCGTATAAGATCAGAATAAACGTCGTCCTGAAAACTGTCCATGTGAGTAGACTTTGAAATATAAGTCTTGAGTCTTGAGTCTTGCTAGCTTCAGACTTTAATCTTCAGACTTTGATCTTCGGACTTTGTCAAAAGAATCTGTAAGTCTTCAAACTAGACTGATAAACCTGTTTTGTCAACTTCAAAATACTTTAAGGGATTTCATCCAACAGACGGAACCCTCAAATTTTCTATTCGGTCCCCACCACTTTCCCCCGAGCCAAGCCCTCAATTTGCCCTCCACGCCCTAACTTGCCCATCGGAACCCTAAATTTTTCACTAACCTGCATGAGCGAGAGTTGGGGACGCAGCCAACGAACAAATGTGAACGACGGCGCAACTACAGCGGTGGCCAAGCGACGGCGGGCAAGCGAACGACGGTGGGTGAGCGAGCTACGGCCGACGACGTCGAGCGAGAATCGTATACGAACACCGTTTTTGGTCATAGTGAATCCACGTCGTTTTTTACCGTAGTGAATCCACTCTTTTATTTTACAAAACGACAGTCGTTTTGTAAGTGATCCACGTGGAATGGTAAAACCACGTCATTTCTTATGAAGAAAGGAAAACGGCGTCGTTTTATGCCATCCACTGTGGACAGTCTTAAGAATTGTCGACTTTTTAAAATATAAAAGCCACGTAATCATTTTGGCCGGAATCTCTCGCTAGTGGCACCAAAATAATCGTTTTTTCTTTGATTTGGCACTTAAGTGATCCGACGAAAACTTTTGGTACCAAAGTGAGTGCCGTACACAACTTATGGCACTGATAGTGTACTTCTCCCAAGAATAAAGAAAAAGATAATGAGAAATTTGGTAAGTAAAGATATGTTTTTAAATTCTCATTTGATATATTATTTCTACCTTTTGTGCTTGATTAAACTTTTTATGATGTGCTATGTAAATTATAATTGGTTTGATTGTAATATCTTTTAAGAAAGAATGGTGTGGTGCATTTTTTGTGGTTCATGAGATATGATCAATAATATACATGTGATTGTTTGATATATTGCTTAGAGATAATTTAGATTTTTGAACTAATTTTATGTTCTCTATTTTTATCATGTGCTGCGAAGTGAGAATCTTTTTTGAAGGGAAATATTATTTGATTATGCATATTGTTGATGATCTTTCTTTATATGTCATTAGAATATGGAAAGAATCCTATATTTAAAGAGATTTCCTATTTTGCCACTAACAAAAGGAAAGGATCCACATTCGTGGATACCATAAAGGAAATTATTTATTGCAGGCAATTATACAAAGGAAGCTTGATTGCAAATCTACACAAATCATGATGCAATCAAAGAAGGATCTTGAGTGAGAATTTTTTAAAAGGGAAGGTATATTCTGCACATGCATATTTGGATACGAATTGGTAATATTCGTTGCCATATTTATAAGATCTTGCATAGATTTAATGCTTCTATCATTTATATTCCTTTTGCGAAATACGTTAAATTTATATTATCTATATGTATTTGAGATTTATGCTAGGAAAATAATCTTTTTAATCTTGAGAGATATTATTACGTGCTTTTATATATTTGAATATACTTGCTATATTTTAGAAATATATCTTGTAATTGGTAAGATTGATCCATGAATTAAAGGAATGTAAGATTGATCCACGATATACTTGCTATATTTGAATATACTTGCTATATTTTAGAAATATATCTTGTAATTGGTAAGATTGATCCACGAATTAAAGGAATGTACGTATGTGATGTTCTCTATATTTTGTAAATATTGTTATCTTTTTTACAAGAAATTGCAAGTGGCAAAAGAATCTTTCCATATGAAGTTTAGAAACTTTGATCCAAAAAATGAAATATACTGCACCATTTTTTAAGGATCGAAAATTCTCCTCTTTGCGCAAAATTTGTGCAAATTATTGAAGAAGAAGAAAGGGGATGCAAAAGAAAGGAGAAGAATCGTGTCATCTCAAAAATGCATCACATTGAGGAGCAGCGTAAATCAAGTGTGAGAAAATCCTAATTAAGTCAATTTAATTTCCGCATCCTCTTGATTATGGAAGAAAAAGTAATGCTTGTAAGTTCTACATGATCTGGTTAGTATATTTCATATTTCCCTTATTTTTTGTCATTATAAATCTCATAATTCCATTATCATTTAATTATGATAAAAAAAAAAAAAAGTATGTGAAATTTATATATTGCATCTGTGATCATTGATATCATGAGCTATATTGCATATATTTTATGTTCGCCATAGCATCTATAAGATATTATTTCTGAAAATTGCTTTTCATGCCAAATATGTTTTGAAGATTGTATGTATTCTCTATGTGATACTCCTTCCATTATTTTTATTCTTTTGTGATGCTAACAAAAAGGGGGAGAAAATGCAAGAAAAGCATAACATTGTATGCAGATGAAGATCTTTTGTGATCTTGCTTAGGGGAGTTATATAAAAACCGCAAGTTTTCTTGAATTTATTCTTATCTTGAACTTCCTTAATTAGAGCAAATAATTTCTTTATGAATCTTATTTACTCTGACTAGCTCGATATTCTGTAAGAAGTTTGTACTTATCTTTACAAAATTCTTATAGAATTCACATTGCGCCTTATCTAAAATCTTGCTTTTAATAGAGTTATTTGATTATTAAATCTTTTCAAAATCTTCTATTAAGTTCTGCTTGGAAAAATTTGTTATCATTAAAAGGAGGAGGTTGTTAAGGAAATTTCCCAAACTTATTTGGAAGATTGACAAAATTTATCCGGAGTAAAAACTTTAAGTTTGATTATAAGTATTTTTCATATGGGAAGTCTAATGGGATATGATCAAACAATATCAATCAAAACCAAAATATGGCTTAATTATTTCCTTCATTATTATGTGTTCTATCGAATGGTTAGGAATGAGATAGATCCTCGTGCAACGGCTAGTAACGATTGGTTAGATTTTCTGCCTTATATATAAGGAGTTCTAAAAGAAAGTATTCCAAAATATCTCTTGGAGAGTTGACTTTCCAGAACTTTATACTTGAGGCAAAGCATTCTTTTCAAGTTGAAGCACTCGACTTATGGAAATCCAAACTACTATTTGGGCGGCAAAATTTATGGGAAGCTTTATTCTCGTCGTCCTTGAAGCAATTAGATCTTCTAAGCAAGATCTAGGCCAATGGTTGGCTGGATAATCCTCCGAGAGGTATGTCCAACAGTCAGCTTGGACAATATGGAATATAAAATGAGGTCTCGAAGCTTAAAGGAAAAACGTAACACGAGAGATTCAAAGCTTATAATTCCAAAGTCTAAAGAATATTTTTCGATCAAAAACTTTCATCTTTGTGAGTATCATTGTGTAATCATTTAGAAGTTGAGAGTGTGAGATGTTTTTTTCACACAAGCTTGAGTATTCATTACTCAAATCTTGTAACCTCTTATTGGTTATTGATAGTGGAATTCAGCCAATCGAGTGTCAACGTGGAAAAATGGACGTAGGTTTACAAAAATCGAATCATTATAATTTTTTGTGTACAATTCTCTATCCTTTACTCTCTTTAATTATTGTGATAGAATTGCACACCAACTTCGTTTTTTTGTCATCGAAAGTTATTTCACTGCAATATTTATTTAAATTCTTTTATTTCCACACAACCACCTATTTATTCCCTCTAGGTGATGGATCTAGCCATAATACTTCACACTAGTAGGGGGAGCTGGTGGTGCTGTACAAGTTGGGTTAGTTGTAGCATTTATGTTGCTTTGACTTGGTGTGCTGTACAGGACCCTTTCATTGCACAAAACAACTACTTACTAGAATGAACAACTCTGTAATATCATTCCCATAACTCCTATTTACATCGCGACTATGCTTCAATATGTTGACTAGTCAAGTCAGTCAATAGTATACTAGAATAATACTCATGCGATGTCACATGAAAATATAAATGGTATAATGCCATCACAAATGCAAGATTGAAAACCGAATAGATCACTTTTTAAGGGAAGTCGACATTACAAGTAATTTAACTGAGACACTACATGTAATTTACACACATAAAAGTGCCTCGGCGAATGGCACAAAAAGAACATGTAGAAACAATCGGATCAATATCAAGAAAGATTGCTTTCGTCCCAAGCAAAAGCCGTGCGTGCAAGACTGACCGATCACCTTGTTTCCGCAAAACGCTTGCTCAGCAGATGTTGCATTTCTTGCTTCGTGCTTAGTTGCTGCTGTACTCAATTTTTTGAAACACCCACAACAAGATTTCAACTAATATCAAATGGAGAAAAAAAAGGAGGGAAAATTATTATTTCTTTTACCGAATTTTAACCATCCATGTCAATAAAATATTTTATAGATCCAACGATTATTCATAACTATTACTAGATGGTTTGAATAACATCCATTTAGTTAATTTCCTTAGATACAATAAATTCGCATAAATATGCTTACAATCAGATTATATGATCACTTTATCATACACGAACCAATAATTTTGTACTCTTGAATATATCAATAAGGTTTGACTCGGGAGTTAATAGTTTTCTCAAGGACGGCTAGTTAAACAAGGTAATAAAAGCTAACTGTCTTTCTTGACAGCATTTTTTACAAGTTTACATATTCAAATATAAGAATAATGTCCCGCTCGGATTTTGACCCCGATCCAGTGAGTTAAATGATTTAGTTGCAATTAAAATTATTAGATATCATGGAAAATGAATTATTTAAAAAAATCTCTTCCTAAAATTGATCGTTCATATCATTTGAAATAATTAATTAACAATAATTTATGTTTATTTATTTTTTTAAATGACGAAAATATCTTTTATTTATTTATTTTTATAAACAATAGAATGATCTATTTCAGAAACATATTTTGTAGATTATTCAATTTTTCACAGAAAAGAAAGCCTAAATTCAACCATCAACGCTAAGTTACTATATAAGTTTAAAAAAAAAAAAAACCAGCGAGCTATGCATAGCGAGCGAGCGAGCGAGAAATTTTTCTATAACATTTCGGAGATGAATCGGACCCAACCGAGTCGCCGCCGCGGGATGGAGTAGCAGAAGCGGCGCGTGGTTCCAACACGCCGGTCCGCCGCCCCGAGAGCCGAGAGGAATGCGAATGCGTACCGCCAAAAGGTAGTCAGCAAGCCACTGCAAGAAGCTTTTCAGCTGACAGGAAGGGGGAGAGAGAGAGTCTGTCTCCTCAGCTTCCGCTTGCTCCTCCATCTCGCGAACGCGCCGAAGGTGAAGAAGGTACGGCCCGATGCTCTGCGGCTTTTACTGTCAAAATCCGTTATTGGTGTTGATCGTGGAGCGTGGAGTGGATATCGTCTTTGATTTGTGCTCAAAGTTGCGAGCTTTCGAGTTTCCGAGCCGGTGAATTTGGGGGGGTGGGAACTGAGAAGTCGGTTTAGGTCTGCTATCGGGTATTTTTTTCTTTTCCGTTTTTCTTGAACCAGCCAGCTTCAGCTTTCGTTCGATCTTTTCGATGGTTTTTCGAGTTTCGAAGGCGTAGCTGTGTTGTTTTTTAGGGGAAAGTTCGTAGCTTTTTGCATAAACAAAGGCAACTCTGGTGGTGGAAAGGAGACGGGGAGTGGCTCCACCTCCACGCACTAGCATTTTCCCCCCCCATTGTGGCGGCGGCGGCGGCGGCGAGGGGAACAGGTTGGCGGTGGTCTTTTTTCTTTTGGCTTTTGGAGGGTTTGCAGAATGCAAGGAGGTGCAGGGAATCCCTCGGTTCCGCAGGCTGCCTCGTTCGATAAGACGAGGGTATTGGATGTGAAGCCTCTGCGGGTTCTGAAACCCTTGTTCACCGCTTCCGGTGAAAACCCTCCCTCTTTCTCCATACCTCCAGGCAGCCTGGCCCCTCCTGGGACATTGCCATTTTACCCATTTGGTGTTCCGCGAGAATATCAGACCTCGCGTTCAGACGCCCAAAGGGAAGCTCCGGTTGCTCCGACTCCACTAAGGTCATTCAGGACTCCCGGACAAGGGATAAATGTTGAAGCGTCCAGAGAAGACAGGGCTGGTGATGGTCGAAAGTATGACAATTCCAATCTGCGCCCTTCGAGACCTTCCCGGAAGATGGGGAAGAGGAGCAAAGAGTCGGAGTTTTGGGTAGCAGACGGTGAAGATATCGGGGCGCCTGATTATGTGGTTCCTATCAATTCCATCCAACGCGAGGATGGTGACAGGAATGTGGTTGATTACGTGCTCATGACATTTGATGGGATTCGGAGGAGGCTTTGCCAATTAGAAGACTCAAATGAAGGGCAGACTGGAGGGATCAAGCGTGCTGATCTGAAAGCCGGGAATATATTGATGAGCAAAGGGTTTAGGACGAATATGAGGAGGAGGATTGGAGCCATCCCTGGTGTTGAAGTCGGTGACATTTTCTTTTTCCGCATGGAAATGTGTGTAGTGGGACTACATGCTCCGTCGATGGCTGGGATTGATTACTTGAATGTAAAAGGTGATCATCAAGAAGAATCGGTTGCATTAAGCATTGTTTCCTCTGGGTCCTACGAAGATGATGCAGGGGATAAGGATGTTTTGATTTATAGTGGGCAGGGTGGGGTATCTGCCAAGAAAGATAAGGAAGCTTCTGATCAGAAGCTTGAGAGGGGTAATCTTGCTCTTGAGAGAAGTTTGCGTCGTGCGAATGAGGTTAGAGTCATTCGCGGTATGAAAGACATTACGAGTCCCAATAGCAAGGTGTATCTATATGATGGGCTTTACAGAGTACAAGAGTCGTGGATGGACAAGGGTAAATCTGGTGCTAACATTTTCAAATACAAGTTGATGAGAATTCCTGGGCAACCAGATGCATTTGCTGTTTGGAAATCGATTGAAAGGTGTAAGGAAGTTATGTCCACTCGCCCCGGACTGATACTTTCTGATTTGACTTCTGGGTCCGAGCACGTACCCGTTTCACTTGTGAATGAAGTTGACAATGAGAGAGGACCTGCTTATTTTAATTACTTCTATGACCTAAGATACATCAAACCTTACAACTTATCCAATACTTCTCATGGTTGCAACTGCAGTGATGCATGTAAACCTGGTGATCTCAACTGCTCCTGCCTTCAGAAAAATGGGAGTGATTTTCCATTTACCGGAACTGGGGTTCTCGTGAGTCGGAAGCCACTTGTACATGAATGTGGTCCATCTTGCCGATGCTCTCCGAACTGCAAAAACCGAGTCTCACAAAGTGGTCTGAAACTCCACCTAGAGGTGTTCAAGACAAAAGATCGGGGCTGGGGCCTCCGATCCTGGGATCCTATTCGAGCCGGTAGTTTTATATGTCACTATGCAGGTGATGTCATAGACGGATCTAGACTGAAGCATAAATTAGAGCAAGGTGAAGGTGATGAACATGTTTTCGACACAAGCCGTGTTTATGAGTTATTCAAGTGGAATTATGAATCTGGATTATTGGGAGAGCATTCAAATGACTCTTCTGAGGAGTACAGTATTCCACACCCCCTGATTATTACAGCGAAGAACTTTGGAAATGTGGCCCGATTTATGAACCATAGTTGCAAACCAAATGTCTTCTGGCAACCAGTCTTTTATCAGCATAATAAAGAGTGCTATATCCGTATTGCCTTTTACGCGAAAAGGCACATTCCTCCAATGACAGAGTTAACTTATGACTACGGGATTCTGCCTGATGATCGTGATATTTACATCACAAGGTATAGGAAGAAGAAATGCTTGTGTGGAACTTCAAAGTGCCGGGGTTATTTTGGCTTGTAGTGTGATGTGCAAGGTGGGAGAGAAGCGTAGGGGTAGCAAATCATGGACTTAGAAGGTTAGGAAATTCTCCTTCCCTATCTTTTTCATAATTTCTGCAGTTTTATGCCCACACTATGTTCAACTCTTAGTTTCTTATATTTCATTTTTTTTTCCGTACTCATTACATGCCATTGGAAGTTGGAACATCTCTTCAATATCTTTTCAGATTATAAAGGAGCAAATCCTCCAACCAATTTCTGGCTTTCATGCTCGACTAGATTTTAAGGACTTTCCAGTAGCTTTCTTGCTGTGTCTATTTTGAAAGGTAAATACTAGTGGCCAGAGTCACTTAAAACGAAAGATATATCTTTCATTTATTCAGTTGGGCATGGCTGACAAGTTAGCACTGTTTTTGTAGGCATATGTTGAACACTTAATGTGGAACTGTATCTCCATTAATAGTAATTAAAATTGCACATAATGGTTTTAAGCTAGTCTAAATAATTTTTGTTATTCATATGAGACTAATACTTGGCTATGGCCTTCAACTTCTTTCTCCTGTAGTATCTCAGTAGTTTTGACTTTGACAAACTGGCAAATCTATTATGATAATGTCTTGGTGTCTTCATCCGGGATATTGTGGCACAGATATTTGTTTTGGCTTGTAAGACAGTTGAGATTGACTATTTATGTGTGTCAACTTAAGTCGAGAGAGCTGATACATGTGGACCAAGATTTGTTAGGATAAAAAGTTCTAGATGTGTTGCATCATGACTCACAAGCACTAAACATAAATTTAAATAGAATTGTCTGAAGATGGGATTAATTTCATGATCTGTGGGATAAACAATTCATGGTGTGTCTATGTTCATCTAAGCTGAAATTTATTCATTTGCTATGAGGGGCACTCTGCGGAAGTAGGAAGGAAGTTGGAATTGCATGGTAGCTATTGGCTTTAATGCTTTCGATGTAATCAGGAGAAGTTACGGTGTGATACTTTCTTAGTAGATGGAAAGATAGATGCTGATCGAGCTGTGCCCATCAGTGAAGGCTCGGTTAGTTGGGAGGTGAGATTGCTGGGATTTGCAGATGCTGATGGCATGGGAAGGTGGAATCTCACAAATGTTAGTTGTCCAGGTAGAGGGGCCCAAGAGCAAATTAAACGTAACTTTTTCGTATCTCAGAGATATGTGTAGGCAAGTAATACTCAGCAGCCTGTAGACATTTACCATGATTATACCTTGATCATCTGGTGAGGTTTCCTATTAGAGATATGATGACTGGCCTCATAATTGTAGTCGGATAATAAATTGTCATGGATGTGGGCTTTTGACCAGAATATCTATAATCAGATTTTTTTCATCATTTTGGATGATGACGTGCCATAGGGTTGGTCAAAACTAATAAAGCAGAGGCACTGCCTTTTATAAAGCTCTCAGAAAGCTACTTTTGCTGCTTGGTCTTTCTCCTTTTGTATTTTTAACTCAATAGAGTTCGCCGCTGTGCAATCTGAGTGTAAATTTGGTTTGATTTATTGTTATTATTTTTTGTGTCTTTTACTTGCTTCATAACTCCAAACTTCTTCATGCTTCACTTCATTTGGCATATTTTTTTTTTCCTCTGGCCGATACACCAGCATCCATGCTGAATAAATTGCATATGGCTGCAGGGTTCTCCTTCCAGTGCGGGACCTTGGAAAGTCCGCATGATTCTATAAAGCTTACCTGGGCAATGGCAAGCTGTTGTGGTCATCTAAATCCAAGGCCAGGTCGGATGTGGAAGCAGCTTCAGTGCCTGGTCTGTTGCTCTTTCCAGCTGTGGATATCAGTAAATAAGTAGATCCAGTATATCAGTGGAACTTGATTAGTTGGCACCTTCAGTTTTAGGATCATTAATGCTCATTTGCTTATCAAATTTCCATTTCCCTCCTTTTAGGGAACACATTCACAATATGTCAAATTAGTTTACTTGCTTTCGCTTTGTTCTTTATTATGGTTGGATTAAAAAACTTACTCAGATTAATCCAGGTGACTATGTATTTTAGTCTTACCCTCTTGAATAGCATCAAATTTTGTTCCGAGAAATCTAAACACCCTACCAATTCCATCGCGGTGCAGCGGACCTCTCGTGTCCAATCCAGAGTGACAAGTTACTGAGACACCTCCAGCGAACTTAATAGGTGAAAGCAAAAGGGGTTATCAAGCAAAGGTGATGAGAGCTTGCGATTCGAAAATCCATCATGCTCTTGCTCTCGAACTTATGCCTTATTTGCACTATCCTAATATTTTCGATTGCACTAAGGTATTTGGAGAAAAGGGCTGTGGCTAATATACCAAAGTAATCACTCAGAGACTCACAGTGGCAAGTCCACCTACAGAGGATGGGGTCGGGGATTTCTGTACGAAACTTGTTGCTCTGCTTTAGAAAAGAGACACAGAAAAAGTTTGGTCAGGAAGCAAACTGAGAGAAGGTTTCGCGTAGTGAATGATGACCTGCCTAAGGAAGCAACCTAAACGCTTCGAGTCACATCAACCTGTTCGGCTTGTTGCCTCGGGCGAGGGCATCACGATGAGCAACACTTTAGTGGTGAATTGAAGGACCCCATGATTGTGCCGCGAAAAGAGAGGGAGAAGTTATTGGCACCAGCTCGCAATTGTTGTCCGGCCTTATATGCGTGAAAGGGTGCCACGCAACCCTCTGCAAGTACCCAGCTTTCATGCTTTCTATTGACTCTTGGATGCCCCCCACAATGAGAATTCTCATTGCTCATAAGAAATATGGTGAACGAAACCAGAGGATCAAGACCGGATAATTATAATCGCAGTTCTATCGTGACTAGATTCAATTGAATCGTACACGCGACTTGAAAAAATGGGGACCCAAAAGCATTTACCTGTCCAAGTGGTGTGTCCTATGCTTCTTCTCTTTTTATGTGGGTGTGTGTGTGTGATACTTATGTTCCGTTCGACTTCTCCATACCCTACTCAATAATTCCACGATTTGTCCTACTCTTGAACATTTCTAAGTGCATATTATGTAATATTTACATCATTTGATATATAGATATCGTCGGTGAATTGATAGACCGTCGCTGTTCCGACCTCATATTCATACACGTTTAGAATGAACAATAATATCTTATCGATAACTTTATATCGAGAGGATATCTTAAGTGGAACCTACCGTATATATCTTTTAGATGATCCCTCGATCCAACAAAAAGCTTGTAGGTGGATGGATAACCATTGACGATGCATGTACAAATGCAGCCCTTCACCACGTGGCTGTCCTAAGTTTGAAGGAAAGCCAAAGGGGAGGGTCCATCATGTGAATGTTTATTTTTCCCTTTCTAGAGGAACGTGAATGTAATTCAGCAGCGCATACATTTTTTTCACAAAGCGTAGGGGACCATCTCTCGTTGTACCATCAACTTTCCTGCTGCTCAGCTCGCAATGCGTCAAACGTGGGGATTTGGACAAAAGGGAAAAAAAAAAGATGAATCGATGATTTTGAATGTATTAAATTGAAAATCATGATTTATCTATTTGGTCGAAATTGGATACCTCTACCCACGAGAGAAGGTATCGATGCATTCTACGCACAGATAACACTATTCTTTCTTCACCCTCTTATTGTTTCCCTCCTCACAACATGTAAATGGTTCGAATGAGTTGCCTTTGATCAACTACTCTATGGCCAAGGCAATGTAGGCAAAGAAGACAAAACTCGGTAATCCCCCCAAAAGTAATGTGGATAGAGAGAAACCAATGAGCTCCTTGGAAAGTCCTACGGTTTTGGCCACTTCCGGCTTCGATGGCCCCGACAACTGGGGCAAGCAGCATGTGATCATCCCTGATATTTGAAGGCTCTGGTGATTCAAAAGAAAGAGGAGGAGGGAGAGACCAATACCAGGTGGTCCTTACCGACTTCAACAACCATCGCATCTACTCGAAGATATGACACGGAAGTATTCTCTTACGTGGCCCGCTTTTGATCAGCCAACCACACTCACCAGCTCTTCTTGAAGGTATAAACCCTCTTTGTTAATTCTCAACCCATCATTATTCCTCGCTCCAGGAGTCAGGACCACCGATTTCCCTCGCAGATTAAATTGACCCATCTCTCAAAACCCTAAGAAAGAAAAGAAAAAAGGAACAGAAACACACTCGCACATAGGTGGCTGAGTTCTTGGAGCTGACACTATCAAGAAAAAACCCCACATAGACCCGACTTGTCGGCATCAAATCATCGGTGCCATGTGAAAGAGAAGTGACTGTTAAGTTCGTGCCCATCATTCATATTCAATGTACTTCTCTTCACTGGCTTCCAAGTCCTTCTCTGGGTCCCTAGTTACTTCTTTCAACGGGTGGTACCATCCCATTTTCCCTTCTTGACTAGATGCTTTCACTCCTTTTTGTCAAGGTTGAGTCATGAGTCAGTCGGTTTTCGGGAATCTGATTATTATTCCTAAGTGAATCCACCTCTTCGATTAGGTTCGATTGAAGTTATTTATACCGGGATCAGCAAAATTCACTGGAAATTACTTCCTCGTATCCTAATCCGAGGAGCTGCTCTCATTAGGAACATTTAGGGCTCCGACTATATCTCGTGCTAATTTCTGGGAGTAAAGTTGCATTACTCCATTAATCTCTTGAGGTGAGATGGATCCGCTTTCATACCTCACAAGCAAATATTCTCGACACGTCCAAAGGCATCTTCCAGGGTAGCATAACATCCAAACCCATTCAAACTATTCGAACCACTCATTATTCAGGTCGAAATAGCGAGACATGGACAGATAATCATATAAAAGGTACTGACTGGTTTTGTTGATCGAATCAACATGGCTGAATAAAACCCACCAAGCATTTTCAAATCTTAAAAACAACACGATGTAGAGTGCAAGATTTCACGTGTTGGGGGTGGACTTCATCGAGTGAAGTCATTGTATGGTGCAACTTGTGGGAAGAACATGTATTAAGTCATAGATCATTGTGTTACCATAGCTAGTTAGGGTCGGATCTGTAACGACGTTGAAGTTGAGAAAAAGAATGGGCCAAAGGTTTTAATTTCCTTCCCTCCTTGTCAGAGTAGAAACGCTGCACGCGGAACCATATTATAAAAGTTCCATTATTCATGCACCTAACTCTATTCCTACTTACCTCAGCATCATGATGGGGTGCAACCTCCACTCAACCCCATAAGCACATGCGCAACCAAATAACAAAAACACTTAGCATTTAAAAAGGGTCATTCAATATGGCATCAGAGCGACTTTTTCTATGCTCTCTTGTCACTATTGTTATTGTCCCTTCAGCTTTTTGCTCAGTGTTTGACATGTGATCATCTTGCTCGTATGGCATACTCAAAGCCTTGCACGTGAGGAGTGATCACTTGAGGATTGTGTTCCATGTAAATATCGTGAATCCAATTCATGATAGTTCAATTCATACCGTCATGATACGACTGTTTGACGCACGCGAATGATCGCTAATATTTTCTTGTCGGCTCATTATTATAACATCATTCTAGCAATCGCATCAATGTGAGGAGACTTGACCTTTAATTTAAGTAATTTGTGATGGTCCATCTCACAAGACAAATTGGGAGGCAAGGAGAGAGAAAATGCAATTATAGTATATCAACAATTACGTTCTATAATATAATAAGAACCCGCAAGGGTTTTCAAATACAGGGCACGGTCTTATCAGAATAAAGTAACAACGAGTTAATTAATCTTCTTTTGGTGCCGACAAATATACAATTTCGGTTGCTCCGAAGATCATAGGGTAACAAAAGTTAAATCAAAATCCAACTTTTTAAGAAAAGATGATCTTGATGGAGGACCCAGTGGGAGTAATTACTTGTAATCTCTATCTTCCGCCACCTATCTACCAATGAACAACACCTTAAGGTATTGTTTGATAAAGTCGGTCCATTATGTCCAATCATGTCAGCATCTGATGCTTTTACTATAATATATACAAACACAACATGACAAAACAAAGAGGAGAAAAAAGGGGGAAAATATTTTGAAGTTGATTGCGATTAGTGCATCGTCTCATGCGGCTTCTCATTCGAAGATTATTATCTTCTTGCCTTTTTGTTGTTCGCGTTTGTGTTAGAATCATCTAAGGTTTTGCCCTCTCCCACATGTAATTGAACCATTTTATTTTGTACATGGATAATGGAAAGATAACAAATATATTTTCGCAAATAAAATTGTAACAGTGACCGCTAGACGTTGATGTGATTTTTACCTAAATTTGACCTCACTCCATTCTTGTAGTAAAGATTTCTTATCCAGACATATCTTTTATATTGAATCCTTCTTTATAGACCATTGTTTAATATTGACTGGCAAGTGGCACAAGAGAGATCCGAGGTGGCGTATATAAGAGTAAGCGACCCGAGTTGGTGTTGTGAAAACCAGCATTTCTGAGAAAGCACAGAAGGAGGAGAGGAGAGAGTCATGGAGGTTTCAGTGTTCACACTGATAAAAGTGCTTGGTTCGCTAGCTGTTGTGGCCATGGTGAGCTCTGTGGTTCATCTGTACACCGCAACGTGGTTGAAGTGTGAGAGGCTGAGGAAGAAGCTGAGAAGGCAAGGCGTAAGAGGGCCGACACCTTCATTCTTGTATGGCAACCTTCCTGAGATGCAGAGGATACAGATGAAGGCGAAAGCGGCCATTGATGAAGCAGCTCTTCCTCATGGAGAGTTCATTGCCCATGACTACACTTCCTCTCTCTTCCCATACTTTGAACAGTGGAGGAAAGAATACGGTACGGTAGTCTCTCTCTCTCTGATTTTCTCCCACATTTTCTTCTTAAATTTTTGGTCTTGCTTAAATTTTCTTTTTCGGAATTGATAGTTCAAGGAGTTGATTTGATTTGATGCACATTTGTGCATGTGAAACTTAACAATTTCACTTTTCTTCATGACTTTTCTTCATCGGACGGTGCATTAATTAGTTGTAAGCGTAAAAAAAGAATATAAGTGGTTAGGTATTGAGAGTTTTTAAATGGGAGATTCTAATAAAAT
Organism: Eucalyptus sp. ANBG9806169; assembly: GCA_014182395.1. Taxonomy (NCBI): domain Eukaryota; kingdom Viridiplantae; phylum Streptophyta; class Magnoliopsida; order Myrtales; family Myrtaceae; genus Eucalyptus; species Eucalyptus sp. ANBG9806169. Next base: position 2,002,347 of record CM024582.1, read on the forward strand.
ATGTTCAACATTTTTCGAGGTCGCCTTCTCATTTTTTTTTAATATTTTTCTTGTGATGATTGAAATAAGACCAATGTCATTAAGACTTTATTATATCATGTGATGAATATCACTATTACATCTGTCCTTGAATTGCCACCAAAAGCTCATATCTCCAAAAATATTGTAAGTATTTAATCTTAGGAAAAGACGTTCATATGTGCCCAAGGCAACCCGACAAATGTTGAATTCTAATGAAGTGTCTTGGATTAAGTATATATGCTAAATTTCCTGTGATGAATTTTCCGATACCCTAAGAACATATGCAAACGGGATTGGTGCGACTATTTCATCTGTCGTTTGTCCGTCACAAAAGCTTATTATATTTCTAAGAATAGTATAATCACCTTTTTGCAAAGACAAGCTCTAATCCACTATCCATCTCTCTAATGTCATTGTTAATTGCTCACTTCTTTAATTTTTCAGATGTCATAAGTGTGAATCATTTGGAGATATTGACAAAAAGTATGTGTGACAAAATATTAAACTGAGCTCAGTGAGTTCAGCAAAAGATAAGGAACGCAAGAGAGGATGAAATTTCAATGCACTCAACCACAAGGCCAAAAATAGGGGGTGCTTCACTTGTTTGCTGGCTTGTGGACATGATGCGTTGATGGTGCTGCATGGTCTGTGTTTCCTAATAATTCACTGCTGCAACATCACAGCTTTTGTCTATCATCTGCTTGTGTCGCGAAGAAAACTGTACTCGCAATTCGTTTTCTGATGATGTTGGGAGTCACCAAGTACCTTCCTCTAATGTCTATCATTGGCAATGTTTATTCTGATTTTTTTTTTTTGACATGTAATAAAACAACAAAAACAAATAAATTAGTAATAGCTCATGTGCTTTATATTCTGATTTACTGACTTCTTTTTCTATTCTATTTTTCTGTTTTTTTATTATTTTATTTCTGTGGGAGTGGTGTCTGATGACTAGAGTGTTCCATAAAAGTCAATTAAAATTTTCCATATTTATCTATTAATACCTCGTAATCCGGGCCAATCAAGGCCTAAACAAACATTAATTAGGAAGTGGGTTTTGATTGATTCTTGGACAAATGACCATGTGCAGTAAGATCAATCCTCTGCAATGACATCAACTGTATTAAAAGTAGGCTTTTTGCAGCCGACCATAGCCAAAAAAAGAATTCAAGTTGGCAATTTGCATCAGATTTTTCCATTCATAGTAATATAATAATGTCCCTCTCTCTTACTTTAATACGTTGTGTTGACATTGACTATATGCACATCATCAGCATTAAAAGAATAACTTTGTTCCTTAGCTTTTTTATAACAAGATCATTGAATAATTGGGGCCTGTGAGAGGGCATATGTGATGTGGAATTCAATACCAATATATTTTAATTGCTTGATTGCTTCTTATCTTGGTGGGTTTTGATCATTAAAGAGTTCCTTTCAGCTCCTTTACTATCTTCTTTTCTTTTTTTTTTTTTTTGCCCTTTTTAACTTTTTTTTCTTGGCCTTGAAATTTGCCTGAGGGCTAATTCCATATACACTATAGTCAGGTGTCATTTTTTAATTTTTCCAATTTTTTCCAATTTTGTCCATGAAGAGTTGTTTAAGTTTAATACGCATATTCGAGTAAAATTCCCTTTAGTTATGCTTTCACGTCCGGAGATGCTGAGAAAAGAAAAGGTTATCTTTTCCACGAACCTTGATCTCGACATCAATAGTGAGTTAAAGAGAATAAATGATGAGTCTTATCTGCTTCATTGCTACTCTAGTTTATTCTCTTCAAGCAAAGGATAACATAGGCTACAATAGATAAGGTTACTAAAAACAAAAGGTGAGGACAAAAAGAGTTCAGTTTTTGTCTTAATAGGTGGCATTATTGAGTGAGGTAGAGGCAGAAACGGGTTGGGCCCAAAAGATAAGTTGGCTCTTCTTGCTCTATTACAAAAAGAAAATCCAAGTTATTTGGCCCATCAAGACGACCCATGTTTGCAAGTTCTAACATTTTTGTAGGGTCAAAGATGTTACTGGCAAACACTTGGCAAACACTTGGTACGTTGATTTGGCAAGAATTGAATTTGTTTTGAGCCTGGTAAATGTAGGGCTGATGTACACATACTCAAATGGAATGAGGCAGCACTTGTACATCAATCAAGCAGAGCTAGTGAAGGAGATGAACCAGTGTGTGACTTTGCTGGGCAAGCCTTCTTACGTCTCCAAGAGACTCAAACCCTTGCTTGGCAATGGCATCATCAGGTCCAACGGCCATTTCTGGTCTCAGCAGAGAAAGATCATTGCCCCTGAATTCTTCATGGAGAAAGTGAAGGTCAATATGGCCCTCAAAATCTTGACTGCTCTTTGTTAAACCTGTGAGTCGGATGAATATGAGAAATGTGAAATTGAATTTGCAGGGGATGGTGGGACTAATGGTTGAGTCGGCGCAGACTCTGCTGACGACATGGGACAGCAGGATCGAAGCTGAAGGTGGTCAGATGGCCGAGATCACGGTGGATGAGGACTTGAGGAGCTTATCAGCAGATGTGATCTCAAGGGCTTGCTTTGGAAGCTCCTATGTCAAGGGCAAAGAGGTGTTCTCCAAGCTCAGGAGCCTCCAAAATATCATGTCCAAGCAAAGCTTCCTGTTCGGAAACAGCCTTTTCGGGTACGTGCCGATTGACCGATGATTTTGTTACATCTTTCGACACCTTAAACGCCAATTCAATGTCCATGTGTGTTTCTTGCAGATTTCTTCCGTTGAAGGACGGGAAGAAAGCGAGGAATCTGGAGAAGGAAATAGAGTTGCTGATATGGAAGGCCATACAGGAACGCCGAAGAGAATGCTCTGAGAGGACTTCGGCGAAGGATTTAATGCAACTGATCCTGGAAGGGGCGATCAATGATCACAACCTCGACAAGGAATCGTCAAAGCAATTCATCATCGATAACTGCAAGAACATATACTTCGCTGGCTATGAGACTACTGCAGTCGCCGCGTCCTGGTGCTTGATGCTGCTCGCCCTGCATCCCAAGTGGCAGTCGCAGATACGAGAAGAGATGGCTCAAGCTTGTGACGGCAACACAGTCGATGCTGATGCGCTCCTACAACTGAAGGCGGTAAGGATGCATTGTGACTATCTAGTGTTCTTTTAGTCACAACAAACTGAACTGCTGAGTGACAAAGAAGCTCCTACCCTCAATTTGATTTCTTATCCGCATGCCGTTGAATTAATTCCATTCTACGAACAGGTGACTATGGTCATCCAAGAAACGCTCCGTCTATACCCACCGGCAGCATTTGTCTCCAGGGAGGCACTGGAAGACACGAAAATCGGGAATGTGAACGTCCCGAAAAATGTATGCATCTGGACTCTGATTCCGACACTCCACCGTGATCCCGAGATCTGGGGCACAGACGCGAACGAGTTCAAGCCACAGAGATTCGCTGACGGCATAGCCAAAGCTTGCAAGTATCCCCAAGCGTATGTCCCGTTCGGGCTTGGGCCACGGCTGTGCTTGGGCAAGAACTTTGCGATGGTTCAACTGAAGATCGTCCTCTCACTCATCGTGTCGAGATATACTTTCTCCCTCTCTCCCAAGTACCAGCATTCTCCGACTTATCAAATGATTGTAGCGCCCAAACACGGCGTATGCATCACGATTCAGAAGATCAGACCGAGTCCTAGCAGTTTATAACTAACAAAATCAGCCCAAGCATGTTGATCCGATGCTTCTTGACGAGTCTCCTAACTCGTCCGCTTGAAATTGACTTCAGAGTCACAAAAGATCATTGAATCTGCTTTGCCATCTCGTCCACGCCTATTCTAACGTAGCTTGATGAATGTAAGGGTTTTCTACGTTCAGATGTGGTCGCCATCTCACATAATGAATGTATGTATCTAAACCCTGATTAGCATAAACTCCTTGAAGAAATGAAATGCAAATGTACTGGTCAATGGCATATATAGGCTTATTACTTTTGAAACTCCTTGATTAGTATAAACTCTTAAATAAAGAGCTTCTGTTTGTCCCATTCATTCCAAATGTTAACACAATAAATGGCGTCGCATGCAATTCCGACTACAATATAAATGCTTACCTGATGCAATCTAAGTAGTCTGTGAGAGTAGCTCGAAATATTTGATCCCAGGACCGTCAAGATCAAGCAAAACACAAACCGGATCATGTGCAGGAAAATGTCTCTTTTAAGCTTTTCATAACCAAACATTGGTGAATCCTTCTTCCTTTTACTTTGTGTCTTTCTGATGGTGTTCAAAAACATGGATTCAATGTTGATTCTGAGCTCGTATCACCGTCTGTTCAGATGTACGGGCATGCAGACATCCTCGCTAGATAGTGCGCACACAGCTCGCACCAGCAGTTGAATGCTTGAGCTCAAGAAAATCTCAAGGACGTTTCACTGGAGACATTCTAAAGGCCAATACATGACGTGTTCTGCAGTAGTCTTATCCAAAAGACACAACATGAAATTGGGCCCAAGAGGGAGAGGCCTGAAGAGGAGGACTAATTCTTATTGTTAAAGTTTTCTTTTTTACTTAGTGTATGTACTTTTTTAATATTTAACTTACGTATTATGTTTTTAAATGATTTGAAACAACGAAAATACTTATAAAGCCATTTCCGCGCAAAACCAGGATCAATGATCTAATTAGACTGTAGGCCTTACTGTATCCAACTTTACACATGAACTGCGGTGGCCCAAAAAAAGACATTTTGACTGAAGTGCAGTTCGCGTCTGAAAGGTTGAAAACCATCCGCTCCAGATCCTTTTTCCTAACATTTATCTAAAAAATTTCTGCTTAATTAACATCAACAGACCGCTAATTACCCTGTTCACATGTACTAGAAGATGCTTAACTAGTGAAATAGCTAAGCTAACCTCGAGATTAATACAAATATTGATATCATAATATTATTATATATCTAAATCATTCAAATCAAGTGTTCAATCATTCAGTTAAATTATCGCATCGGATGGTACGCGCTCTGATATTAATTCTAGCAATTAGTATAGTAGATCAATACAGTAAAGCGGTACAGCAAAACCCTTCTTTTTTCTCTCTCTTCTCTGGTTCTGCATCATCATCTTCATCCAAGTAAAAAGGAGAAAGAGGAACCAGCTCTCACTACTATCCCGGACCACCATTTCAAGTTTCTTCCACTGGGGTTTTAGCAAGAAAAGATTCTTCTTTCACTAAACCCAAAATGGGAAAGATCTGCCTTGAAGTTTGCCTGATTTCAGCTCGTGGGCTAAGGCAGTCCACAATCTTGTGGAACCGCCATTGGTTTGCTGTGGGATGGACAGATCCGAAGAACAAGTACTGCACGAAGATCGACACTTCAGGGAGTTCGAACCCAGTTTGGAAGACCAAGTTCTCGACTTTACTCGACAGTGACGCCGGCTCGAAAACGCCAGCTCTCCAAGATCTGGTCTTGCAGGTTGAAGTTTATAGCAGAGACCCCGTTTTCTTAACAGAGAAGCTGCAGGGGACAGCTAGTATTGCTTTGAGAGAGTTTCTGGTGAAGCTTCACAGAAAGACCGAAGCTTCAAGCTCAGTGAATGGTGAAGTGGGGAGTTATCAGTTGAGGAAGAAAGGTTCAGGCAAGCCCCGAGGGTTTGTGGATGTTTCCATTCGTGTGTCCGAGGAAGGAGCTGAACCAAGTTTTTATACAGGTTCCTTACATTTTTCTGTAGCTGTTTTTCATATTATTATATATATAAGTGAAACATTGTTGTGCTGGAGTAGAGAAATACTTGCTGCAGAATACCCGGGAAGTCTTTTAGGTAGGAGAATGTCAGAAGATCCATTTGATTCCATCTGTGGATTTTGTGTCCTGGTATCTGGATATAATGCTTATGGACAATGCCAATCACCTCTGCAACCGGAAAGCTTTTAAGATGGAAGTTATTCTCTAGATGTTGTATCACGCTTGTTCGAAATGGGAATTGTAGAATTCATTTTTTGTGGGAATGGAAATGAAAAATAAGAGTAATTCTTTATGACCCTTTTCTCTTATTGATTTTGTATCTTTTCCATCCTATTCTAAATTCATTTTTCAATTGAAGATTCTTTCATTGCAGTAGAATCCATCTCATTCCACTTGATTATTCTGAATTGTATTGAATATTGTATTCAATCGGAAGAAAAGAAAAGGGTGTCAAACAGAATCTATACCAAAGTTCCTTGGTCTTTAAATGACATAGTGATCAATTGTTCTGTCGTCTGCAACAATCTCAGAAAGTCAAGACTCAAGCTCATATTAATTGATTGATAATAGTTTCATATGGTTGGGTTTTGCAGGTAATGAAGGAGGAATAGTGCTCATGGACAATAACAACCACCATATGGACTTGGGCAGTGAGAATGCATTAGCTCCAGCTTTCCCAACAGGGCCAACACCGTTGCCTCTTGCCGCTCACAAGCAACAAAACCAGCAGAAAGCTGAACAGCCCTACACGCACCCCGCCCCTTTCCCCATGAACTATGCCGACAACCGTGTCGGAGGGCCAACCTACACTCCAGCGAGTGGTCCGAGCTATCGAAGCCCGAGCTATCGAGGCCCGTATCTAGCTCCTCATTTTCCTCCTCCTCCTGCATTGGGCGCACCTCAAAGGGCCGGTTATTTCCCAGCCGCCCACACAAGAATGGATTATAACCCGGGGAACTACATAAACATGCCGTCTTCCGGAGGAGCAATAGGACGTGGCGGGGGAGGGCGCGGTTTTGGACTGGGAGTAGGAGCTGGGGCGGCGGCGGCGGCTGGGGCCATTATGTATGGTGACAGTCTTTTGTCGGGATTCGATGTCCCTGTCGGGATGCAGGATCCCAGCCTCACCATCTCCCTGGATCCTCTGTTCTGATCAACCGGTAATTTGAGCTCCAGTGAGCTATATTTGTATCTACCCTGCTAGTAGGAATTATCTCCATGCCAGGTTTTGTTTTCTTGAAATGATTTCTTTGTATATGGTAAAGTTGTTGCAGCAGTTACAGCCGAACTTTATTTGTTTCGACATCACTTTTTAGTGTACCTACTTCATAAACTAGACTCAATGCCGCTTCTGTTCTTGGTACATAAAGAGCCAGCTCTAATGTATAGCAACCGTCTTATGTGAGGTTTGATGTTCCTGTCAGGATGCAGGATCCTAGTCTCACTGTCTCCCCGTATCCTCTTTTTGATCAACCAGATCATAAGCACCCGTGGGCTGCATTTGTGTCTACATGCAAGCAGCAAGATTGTTGCAGCAGTCATTGCTACGGTTTCTTGTTTTCATCGTGTGTTGTGTTCTTTCCCCATTCCTTTTCTCTTCCTCTTTGTGGGGCAAAAGCTTTCAGCTTCTTCAACCGATAAGTTGATCTTAAATTATGGCTATAGCTGTCACGGAATCTGTCAAATTGAACCTACACTACGGTCATCTTGAATGACGAGTTAAAATTAGCGTGGAGGAAACTCATTGCAGCCAGGGCATTCAGGTTCCGAATTGAAGCAGTCTAATTCACGGAAGCGAGCAAGATTCATGACAATGGGGTAATTTGATCACGATGCACTTGGACAATGGGGTGACCTAATGAGGTGATAGCATTTTAGATTTTAGGGAGAAGTTATCTGAAATATTATTGGGATAGAAAATTGTAATTCTATCTAATAAAAGTTTCATCGACCTCTAAACAGGTCAGTTGGGTCACCACTGGGTCTCCCAGGTCTACCACTGCCTGAAGCCGTGGCCTGTTGATACTCTTTGCAGGAATTGTATAATCCACAACAGATTGGCCACAAATCTTCACTTCCCAAGTAGGAACCAGCCATTAATAGCATCCTAACATGATTTTATGTACTAATACTAAGTCTTTAAAGATTGATCAGTCATGATAGACTAAACATGATGCTCAAAAGCCAAAGAGTAACTACATTTACAAGTTCAGCAACTGCCATTTAAAGTCATACTTTCAACTGATTTTACTTCATGTACATATGCCACTGGCCAGTAAATACTACTGCACCGCGATCACAAGTAGATACAGTTAACATATCTATGCCAAATAAGTAGGGCGATCATTAAGGCACCTTGCATATATATGTACACTTTATACATTATAGACATAAAATTCGAAAATTAGAGTGAGCATGTTCAAATGCTGTCGACAAACTTATCTAGGCGTACTATCACTTGTAAGAAAACGATTATATTCCTGCTGCACCATTTGCCCTCCGTTAACTGGATCAAAACTGCACCTGTAGAAACTGAAGATACATGGAGGAAAAAAATGTGTTAGAGAGAGGGGTAAAATCTCTAATATGATCAATTAAAGTCAAATCTGTTAAGTTGTCAAGGAAAAGAAAAACATCACTACAATCACTACACCATAATCAAAAAGCACATCGAGCATGCTTTTCAAAAGATCAGGAACAAGTTCGCCTGACAGTGTGAAGGAACTGGATGTTTTCAAATCCTAATGTTCCATCACCAGATATTATGTCTTCACGTTTCAAAGGAAGGGAAAAGGGTGAACGCTGAGAAGAAGAGAGATTACGGGACCAAAGTGTCAAAAGCACTTTCAGGAGTAAATGGGATTGTTTGCTAGGAAGTGAAGCACCCAACATTTTCCATTAGGCTTTTCTTTGAGGTAACACGTGCAATAGCTTGCTATTTCCCATGGGTTCAGCAGTAACGCATGGTAATTATCTACTCACAGTGTAGTCGTCTTCCCCAATTGTGCAAGTAAAGTTCAACAGTTTCATCTGGAATAGCTATAAAGTAGACCATGTCTGTTTAAACCATTAGACTTTCATTGCAGTGCTACGACTTACTGACATGCTTTCCCTCAGCTCTCACAAATTATATCTTGATGGTGAAAAAATGAAACTCATATGGTGGCATCATCGAATAAACACCATATCCCTCATCCTAATGCCAGTTCCCAAGTGCTCATATCCAGTTCTTAATTGAGAAAATGAAAAAGTAATAGCCCACACCAACTGCTTCCTCTAAGCAAGTATCAAAAAAAGTTGATCAGAAGATGATAAGAGAAAGACCACCATCACATAGTTCTCTTCCAAATCAACAGGAAAAACACATGAGGACGGTTAGAAGACAGCTAGCATTTTGCAGAAAAAAGAAAAGCCAAATAAAAGTGTTATATCACAGAAATAGCTAGAGGAGCAGCATCGTTTCAGATAATGTAGCCATTTCATTGCTTAGGAAGGAAACAGAAAATTCAGAGGTCAGCTTTGGAGAATTGACCTGAAAGAGGGAAAAGAAACTACGAAACTGACTTTAACAACATAGGAAAACCTTTACCTCCCGTCCATGCCAATGATTATTACAGTATTTTGGGATCCAAAAGCTGCAACAAATTGAGTCTCTTCAGGTAAATGGAACTGGGCAAATGACCATTCTGAGCTAAAATATTTTGGTAAAACCCCTGGAAAAGAGGGCAGAATCACAAAAACATCAGAGAGAGTTCCTACAGGGGGTAGATAATTCTGTCTCAAAAGACAAGATACATATTTATGCAGCATATCAGATTCCAGATGCTTTGATGAGAAGAGCCTGAAACCAACAGATGCATCTTTTAGAAGTCCAAAATATGTGCTTCATTTTAAGTCCCAAACAGCTACAAATAAATATGTCCAAACCATCGAATATTTCCAGACATAATGCATTTGGCAACATCCATACTCTCATTCAGTTAATTTTCTCAAACTTCAAACCAGATCATGTAAAGCTATCCTTCTGTTTCTCCACAAATTAAATCGGACATCCAAGGAATCCATCAGGCATATTGGCTCCATTACTACTATTCCTAATCAAAGATATTTCAAACCGTACCTCTCATAAAAGACAGCGATGAACCTGGATTGGCACCAGTGCTTGTAGATATGAGCGCATCAAGCGAAGTTGAAGAATTCTGGCACGCTAGAGATGGACTTTGAGCAACATCTGAATGTGCAGGAGAGTCCTCGACTGCTACTCTGACTCTGAGACTAAATAGATGGACAGTACCTTTATCACTAGACACAGCCAACCACTGAACATTAGGCGAGAGGGCAATGCTGTAAATTTCAGCTCTGTCCACTCCTCTACGTACCTATTGAAAAGCATGAGAAATGAATGAGAGAACACTTAGTTTGAATGTGAATCTAAACCTAACAAGACCCTATAGATGAACGTTCACTGTAATAAATATCGCATTCGCGTGGTAATTGAGTCCAAGGCAAAAAATGGTTTCCTTATAACCTAGTTTATAATGTCGTCAAAAAACTGTCTTTGCCTTTTTCATTTGATTCCTTCATTTACCTAGCAGATAAAATGAATTCTCCACCAGCCTATCTTTTCAAACGCGATAATTTAAGAAGGAGAATAAACTCAGTAGGTGAATTTTTGCAAGGCCCCTTACCTCTTGCAATCGAGTTCCATCCATCGTGTTAAATATTCTTATCAAAGTACCCTTAGCACTTGCTGTTGCAAGAAGCAGCCCATCCATTGTCAAGGTAAAGCATGCCACCTGAGAATCATGTGCATTGATGAATTTCGTCATACGAAGTCCAAAATGCTCAATCCGAATCTGTCCTCGACGAAGACCAGGGCAAGCCAAAACAATTGCGTTCACACTCTGAGAGAGGCAACAGAGTCCCCTGGGATTTGCCGCAGTTTCAATTTGATGGAGCAGCTTCAAGTCCATAAAATTGTGTACATATATCTTGTGCTCAAGGACAACGACAATTCGATCCCGTCTTAATTTCACACCACGAACTTCTGACCTAAATGCAAATTCACCGATGCACCGGCTCTGATGGTCATCCCAGATTAGAACTTTATTTGGCGGATACTGCGAATTAGCAGCACCACCAACAAGAGCTAAAATGTTGCAACGGAAGAGCATCTCCACAATTTTAAATCCCCCACTTTTCAAATCTCGCCTAAAAGTCTCCTTAAAGGGCTCACAATTATAGATACGGAAGCCTCGGTTCGTGCCTGCAGCAAAGCAACCATAGTCCTGATTCCAAGACACGGATAGTAGCTCCGTTTCATTGTTGTCATTAAATTCTTGTTCAGGCTGTGCAAATGACCCGGAAGCCCCAGAAATAGGAGAATCATAACTACCAAGCCTTGTTGGTGGCAGCATTCCATGTGGTGTTGAAACAGTAGAGCTCATGGGGGAGGAGGGAACAGTCATCAATAGTATGTTCACCAAGAATATGGGAAGCAAGACTACCAGAGATAAGATTCTGCCATCAAAAAATTTCATATCAATGAGCCGCACTATCTCAAGAATCCTTACAAATAACTTAGGATATCGTCAATTATCAATTGTAGATATATGGTGGGCACAGAGTCAAACATTTACATGATGATGCAACTTAAGAAAAAGGTGCAGTACCTCCATGGAACTTACATGAAGTGAAAGCACAAATAAGTGCAAGCATTTCTAAGACCACATTACCAAACAGAAAGCAAAAATGCAACACAGGATTGAAGAAACCAAGGGCGCTGTTGGGGCTGCATCTCCCAAACAAACTAAGCAAAAATAGTATTTGACATTGGACAAGAAGACTGCATATCAAAAGAGAACCACTAATATGCATCACATCGGTCATGGAAGAAACTCTATTGCCCAATCACCCAATAGCTAACTTTAGGAATAAATTCTTCTAAGAGTCAAATCAGTCAGTATCATAATAGCCAAAACCGAGCTTCTCATCTAGATCCTAGATAGTGGGGTGGCTGGGAAAAGATTAGGAACGAGGCGGGATTTCAATCATCAATAGACTTCCAATTGTGGAAACCGTTTGCCAGGCCAGTGTCAATACAATGCAGCCAACCAAAGAAAAGGCTACACATAGGCAAGAACAAAATCACCAGTAGACTTCACGAGTGAGACTTTTGTGATGTGAAAGGTCGATAGAGTTCCCAACACATAGGGAAAGACACTAGATTAGAATTCCCCAGTAGACTTCAAAGGCGAGACCTTGCCACCAAGACAAAATTTACAACATTGGAGCCTCCAAAAGCAAGATCGATTTGGAAGCTCAGTGAATTACCGGGTAAAGTAAAGTCATATGTCGGTCACACGAGAAATACTTTAGCAATGACAAAAAAATCTTCACCCTCTATCAACCTAAACTCTTCTTGAGGGCTAACATGGGTAGCGGATAAGCAAGCGAGAGCCAAGCCAAGCCATCGTTTTGCTCTTAACCCACAAACCCAATTCACATTCTTGAAAACACCAGCTCACACCGATCGAAATTGAACTCCAAAACGACTGGATACACTCCAGCCCATTTCCCAAACCAAACTCCCAAACACACACCAGAAATGGAATCGCGATCAGAAAAAAACCAGAGCCCACTATCCAGACAGTGCCCGAAACGGGGAATGAACGTAACTCGCGACGAATCGGCCTCCGGGGGGCTCGAATCTCCGACCGACGTCGAAGACACGAATCCGCTAACGAGGAAGAAGAAGGGAAACGAACGAAGAAGACAAAAGCCCTACGAGATTCCAGGGAACAGCGATTGGAGATCGAGTTTACCGTTTTCCGGATTCCGATTCGTCGCCGATCGATCGGGAGAGATGGAGAGAGCTGGCCGCACCGAATCGCGGGATGGAGACGACGATGAAGTGAAGAGACGAGGACGATGATATTCCTTGTTTTCCAATTTGCTTTTGAGGCAGTTGTCGGGGAAATTCTATGATTGCTTTTCTTTTTCGAATAATAATGCGAACGGTTCCTAAATTTTGATCGATTCCTAAAATTTCAATTTATTTAATATGATTTAAGACTTTAGTCTAATAAATGATGTTATTCTTGCTCTTTTAATTCATTCAATATGGTTTCTTTTATTATATTTCAATTTACTTTATACATTGTATATAAATGAGTAATATTATCTTTGAAGTTGAATTAATAGAAAAACGATGTTGAATATTTTCGTATGGACTCAATTGAATATTTATTAAAAGTTTAAGGATTATATTAAAATACCAAGAGTTCAACATTGCAAATCGAATTAAAGTTTGTAGGCCACATTAGACAAATAAAATATCAGGAATGACATTGCATATTGGTCAAAGTTCAATGACCATTATGTAATTATACTTTTCTTCTTTAGGTTGTGGTCTGTTTTTTGTAATATTTATGTGAAGATTTTCATAATACGTTTTGTAAACATTTTCCCCTATTATTCTTTTGGGCCGTACTCTTGTTCGGCCCAATATTCTTCCACGGCCCAAAGATGATGCCGCATTTTGGGAAGCTATATTTGAGGTGTTGTAGATAAGTCAAATTTCTCTTCAAATGTGAATTCTTTTAGTGAGTTTAATAAAGTTTACAGAGATTCCTTTAATTAGGTAATATACACCAGGTGGTCTTGAAATGAGCTACGGAAGTTTTGATTACATGAGATCCCAATCGATTTAGCCGAAGCTGTCAAATGTTAGAGGAGTTTATGATATTTAAATGACGTGTTTTATCAAGTTTCTTGTAAGGCAAATCATTTATTTAATTCGCTCATTTTTAAATTGATTTCCACTAGCACGCTATATAGATGTATTGCAATTCACCCGATGCACTACTTTCTATCATTTCAATGAATGTGACTCGGTATCAATCTAGGGTTGGGTGATGCAACACCAATTACAATTCACATGATTTACCAACCTAGGTTTCCTGAATTTAATCGAGTTCAATTATCCCATATGCAAGTTGCTAGAAGTTGCTAGAATCGCATGCCTTCCAAATAAATCCAAATTTGGTCTCCCGAACCCCAACATCGGATCTATATATTTGTGTGTGCGGGCGCGGGCGTGCGTAATCAACTAATCTAGTTTTTAGTTTTTATTTGATGTTTATTTTTTCTGGTCAAAGGTTTGTCTGATGTCACATTGTTTAGATATGTCTTTGTTTAATGCAGTTGCAAAATCCTCTTCTAAAAAAATTATGACATCAAACTAAACACTCTATACGGTCATGACACAACACATGCTTTCATCCTCTTATGAAAAAATTTGATACTATCAATTTTGTAAAGAAAAAGATAGGGTTGTTATATATATTCAATTACCTCCTAAAAGAACATGCATATCACATATAATAATTAAAAAGATCATAATCAAAAGTATTGCACAAAAGTTCTATGACCCTACCATATGATCTAATTGACCCCTGAATCTTTTAGATTAGTGCAACTACATAAACTTTTTATCGAAAAGTTTAAGCAAGTTCCATTATGTTTGGTGGAAGTGATTAGAGAATTTTTAAATAATTATGAGAGAAGAGCGGAGAAAGCAATTGAATGTGGAATGGGTAAACATATTGTTTAGATGCAAGCGAGGGAAAAGAAGGAAAATAATATGTCATAGAGGTAAATATCCCTTTATATAGTTACAAATAGATGTAAAATAAGAATATAAATGAGAAAAGGAATACCGTTGTTTATTAATACACAAATCCCACGAAATCTCAGAAGAAGAGAGATTCGGTTTTTAAAACCCTTTCTTCTATCCCCTCCTAATAACCACAGCTAACGACTGGTGAGTAGAGTGTAGTCGAAACTAGGGATGAGCATTGGTCCAGAATCAACCCTAGATCAACCCTAGACTAGCCCAACCTTCCGATTCCTAGGGAGACTGGATCGGTCATTGGTTCTAGAATTCCTAGATCAGCACTGTGTGGGTTGGTCCAACCCGGACTAACCCTAACTATATATATATATTTATAATTTTTTTTTATATAGAGAAAACCTTAAAATAAACAGCGTTAATAACATTAAACAGCTTTTTAGTGAGGATTTCAAGTAATTTTACATTGTTTTTTAATCACTTAGGTTTTTAATGTCTTTTATGGCATCAATAGTCATAATTTACGAATAAGGAAAATATTTTTATGAGAAATCCTCACGAAATCCAAAAAGGCATCTTATGGTATCTTCCTCTAATATTCGTTCTCTTCTGTCTTATTTGTCCACTTAATCTTCAATTTGCCAAAATTGAAAGAAACAACTTCTCCACTCGCCACTTGACACTCGCCTCGCTCGCTTTGGGTCACTCATGCCGCTCACCGCTCAATGCTCGCTTGGCTGGTTACTCCCCGCTCGACATTCGATACTCATTCTATTCAACACTCACCCCACTTGACCCTCACCGCTTGCCTTCCTTAGCTGACCTTGCTCATCATCGAACCCATTGAGTCGGTACGGTACTCAGTTACCATTTTAAGGAGTACAAAAAATAAAATAAAAAATTATTAATTGATCTTGAATTGACCTTGTAACCGGACCGAACTCATAGGGTCAGTCCGATCATTAATCGCTTTTTTAAGGAGTACAAAAAATGAAATAAAAAATTATCGGTTGGTCCTGGGTTGACCTTGGAATCGGACCGAACCCATTGGATCGATCCAGTGCTCGGTCCCAAACTCAATAGGGTCGATCCTCGGACTCAAAAATTGAGGATCAGCACTATGCGGGTTGGTCCTAGGGTTAGGGGGTGGACTGGCTCAATCCGGACCATACTCACCCCTAGTTGAAATAGAATAGCCGTATCGGAAGGTGCAACCGAATCACCCATTTCCCGAAGAGAGTTGATGTTCTGTTGCGTTGAAAAAAATACAACTTACGACTGTCTCGTAGACAAAGTCTTAGCATACCAAGTAGCCAATTTGCATCATTACTCATCGATAAAACTTAATTATAATTAAAAAAAAAAAAAAAAAACAAATATGGACTCGACCGTTAGAATTGGGTTATGTTGATTTCGTACATAAAAATATTCGAGGCTTTCTGTGAACCTTTTCCCTTATAACTCAACCAGTATTCCATTCAAATAATTTCATGATGTACCAAAAATTAAATTAGAGGAGAAGCCATCAAAAGAATTACCAGGATGGACAGACGCACGAGGCTTTCTTGGGAGACCCCATCTTTTAGCACAAACATGAATCCGTCAAGCTTCAAAAGTGATCATCTACACATCATTCAAGATTGTGAGAAAGCATTTGGAGTACGAGTGCCGCAGCCAAATCTGGCCCTCTCATCAGACTTGACTTACCTTTATTTTTTTTTCTAATTTAATAAAGCTTGGATTTTAATTTTAATTGCTGTTCTTTAGGCTTAATCTGGGACCAGCGCATGCCTAATCAATATTATTTTTTCTTTAAATTGCGCATAGAATGGTGGCATTGCACTACTTTGAAGGTTTACTTGTAGCTTGATGAGTAATTATATTATATGTCGAATACGTCAAAATAAAACAAAAAAAAAACACACAAGCGGCCTTTTCGACTATTAATTTGGGGATGAATAGTTATGATCTTCAAATTATGGATGGATAAGGCCAATTGTGTAAAATATTATTTGAGCCGGCGATGTATGCTCGATATTTTCTTGAATCGAATGCCCCGGACAAAAAAGAAGGAACTCATTAGTTGAATGTCTATGCATAGTCATTACCATGAAGGCTGAATTTTAAACAATATAAATACAGAGAAATCTATCGCCTAAGTCTCATATTTGAGAAAGAAAAACACTCTCGTATGATTTCTTTTTTAAGTCTACGAATTTAGCAAAAGATTTTTTTTTTTATTTTTTATTTTGGCTTTGCACTACTCATCAAGATTGCTTGTGCCACAAAATAGTTTTGCTGTTTGCAGACTCAAATGCATTTATCCTCCAACTAATGTCACTAACAATGTTACTAAACATTATTCAATTCCAACATATGTACAACTTCGACAAAGGACTCCAAACACAGACATTTATTGAATTCAAACCATGGACTCCTTGAAACCCTATTAAACACAGTCGCCCAACTAGATACAAACCTTACAATTTGCATATCACCGGATTTTATATAATGAATGAACCGCCCATTTCTTTTTTTTTCTTTTTCTTTTTATCACTATTTAGGAGAAAATCCATAGAGGGCGTGCGACGCTACTCCATCCCTCTTAATTCGACGCTAATCTCCCCCATGCCAAACACTTCATTTATAGCACAGGCACACACGTGCGCGGAGATCCAGCCACCTAAAAGCCCTTGAAACACACCCTACAAGGCTCCTGAACCAATAAATCCAGCTCTGCAGTTTTAACCTTTAGCATATGATACGATGATCTAAAGAGTTTGAATGCAGTTAAAGTGATTTGAATGAATGGCCACTTTGTGCGCACTGATGCCGTACGCCATTCCATGGTGGAAAAGATGCATCATTCTCTGAGTCAGGGCCATGGTGTTGGAAAACGTACGATATAGAAATGCCTAAAGTCCTACATTAGAGAAATACTAGGTCGGTTTTTGTAGTTAAAGTTGTTATAATCATGGTTGAACAGAGTGTGTAATCACGATATGGACGTGAAAGGATGTGTTCTTCTCGCGTTCCTAGAGTGGGTTAACCCCAGATGAATGAGACCAAAATCTAGATTGAATGCCCTTTATTATGGATTATAGTTGGGAAATATCATTTCCCAAGCACAAAACAAAAGCCCCAGAAAACCCCATTTGCTCATTGAACTAACGTGTGAAAAGAGATATCTGAAACGGTAATTGACTACACAGATCAAGAAAAAGATGTAGTCCTTTTGGTTTAGATGTTCATATGAACCTTTTAAGAATCAAGAATCCATCAGAATACATATTGTAAGAATGCTTGGTAACCATGGATCACTTTGTTGTCACTGGAGACTTTACAGTCGAATAGTATAAGTGACAATGTACCTTCTGAATGATATTTTACTTTAAAAAAAAAAATACACTCTTACAACCCTTTATTTTTCCTTTGGGAAAAGCTCACATTGGATAAATTAACCATGGAACCGAAGAAAGGCCGACAACCTCAAAAACAATTAAAATGTGAGACAACCCAAAAAGATAAACACAAAATCATCTGCATTTGATGGTACAGGAAATTAGATCTGTGTATCACAAACTTCACTTATACGATCGAATCAATTTCAAGTTGCACCCCTACATTCAACGATCACCCCTTGCATTTTTCTTTGATGGTTGCTTCCATGTTCTAAGGACATATAGTGCCGCACAAAAAATAAGTGCAGAAAAATGCAGTTGCACAAGGTGTCAATTACCAGCTAAATACCCATTAAGGTCTATAATTTTCATAAACCTTACAGTTCACAAGGCAGAAATGCATATCAACTTCGCGTGCACATCGGCTTAAAAGTTTCTCTTCCATTTCGCAGTTGTTTACTTCATCTTTTTGCGTATATTTCAATATATTTTTCCTGCCATATCAAGAAACATATCTTACATTTCTTCTCTTCTGCTAGGGCAAAACTGGAGAGAGAGAGAGAGAGAGAACCCTAGAGAGAGAGAGATGAATGGCAAGAGCAAAAGCTGCTATCTCTGCTTAACCCACAGCTGCAAGTGCAACGCCAAAAAGCAGAATACCCATCTGTGAAACACCTCCTGTACGCTAAATAAGTATAAAATAAAGAATCTGCACCAAAATTCAGCAGATAAAAAGCCCAAAAAGAAAAAGTGGGGTGAAGCAACAATATATTACCTTAACTAGAACAGAAAACGAGGTTTTCAGATTGTTTATTTTCGGCCAAATCTCTGTATTCAACCGCCACTTATAAAACAACATCGGATTAAGAAGTTAAAAAGAGCCATCAAATATGACAAGAATGAAATAAGAACCATACAGACAGCACTGGCATAAGATAATGCCAAAGACCACATGGCACGGTCCCTCATGGGAATATATTAAAGAAAGGAAGAAATTATACACATTTGTACTTCATTGTATCGATGAACTCAATGAACTGAGGATTTTCAAAACGAAAAAGCACAAACCAAACTCGTACTTGCGACTGCAACTAGTATTAAAAAAACCCAGTTCCACATCAGAACCCTAATAAAAAAGATTTAATGCACCTGTAGATTTATCATCTTTTACGAGGTGGAAGGAGAGGCCGCATGGTGCTTGACGCATGGTAATAAATTCTTGAACTTTTTTTGGAGAGGGATTAAATTATCTTAATTTAATTTCCAAGAAAATATCGTTTGCTTCAAACTATGAAATCCTACCCCCAGTTAGCTACAAGTTCCAACACATCATAGACCCACTAGAGAAATAAAAAGCTGGTTTTTCTTTTGAGCATCGGAGGAGAGTTGGCAAGTTGCATGGGAAAATGAGCAATCAATGCAGGTGTGATGGAGATTAAAGACAAAGAAACCAAAGGAATTCCCTATTGAGTCCTTCACGAGAAACCCTTTCCTTCGAATTACAGACTGCGTATCCAAAGCAACGCTTATGTCGCAGCAGATCCGATCAAACACATATTATCGGCTAATTCCTTTAAAGAAAAAAGGACATTAAGAGTGATTCACATCATTCTATCTTTGATATGTTACTAGAAGAATCCACGATTGTTGCCGTCATACGATATGATCACATATACTTAATAAGCATCTGCAAAGAAATCAGCCCCATTTCTCTGCAAAAGAAGCTGAGTAAATCACTCCTCAACCCGACTGATGATTTTCAAAACGGAAGAACTATGTTGCGAGTAAAATGAGGGGAATATAACATAGCAAAAAGGTGTTCTTAACAAGCACTCCATCGCAGCAGCAGAAGGACTAAAAAACAGGCTGAATTTAAAAGGTTTTCTTATGACCGAAAAGGACGAACAGTATTTGATACAACAAAACATCATCTTTTCACCTCATCGTGGGATTGTAAGGAGAGAAAGATTGCATTAATCCTGCCATGAAGAAGAAAGGCAAGCTGGAGTCTCTGACACCGTAGGTTGCAGAGCTGTCACTGTTTTGGTCATTAAGGATGCAATTCGAAATCGCAATGCACGCTCGCTGTTACTAGCACATGCCAAGACTTGCATACCACCTTGGAAACAATCGAATAGAATCCAAGAGAAAGAGCAATCGAAAAGGATGAAAGAGAGCTGAGAACAAGGGGTGAAGGAGCTCCCTTCAGTCCAAGCAAGGAAAAGAAGGGAGCGAAATTATCTCCCGCATCATTCATACGGTCAATAGTAGATCCACATGATTTCTACTGGTTGATCAAATGAATGAGTCGGCAGCCAATTCAACCCCGATTCCTCCATGAGTGGACTGAAGGAAGCTCTCTCTCCCATGGTTTTTCCAGCACAAAATTGGTACTGAAACTCATAAAGGATCCAATTCTTCATGAAACAATGCTAAACAAGAGTCTCCTCAAACTAGCTCTCAGACCACGGATTTCTAGATGCTTGAAGCAACATGTAAAATGAAAGCAATCTCACGAACAAACCATTGCACCAAATTCTACTAGCTAGTTTCTCCTGGTTCACACAGATGGCAGTTAATCAACCGAAGCTTTCCAGAAGAATTTCCTTTAGAAGGCTCGATTCTGCTTGTGCACGCGACCAGCTAGGATTGAAAAATAGAGTTTCTCTACTTGACAAAGATGGTGACAACCAAATGAACAAAATCTTTATGGAAGACATGCAATGCTTAAAGCAAAAGAGAACCAGAGACAATTCTTTGGTATTGTTTTGGATGGGATCATCCAAAACAAGCATAATTTTGGAAGACCGTGCTTCTAAAATCGGTTGTGCAAGCAAATGGAGGAAACAAATAGCAACAATAAAATGGAAAAAACTTCAGCAAAATGGTGGCATCAAGAAACATCACTAGTCTCATCTTATTCTACAAGTATCAATCATCATATGCTAAGCAATATGAACTTGACAACCGAACGAAGCTGGGTGACAGTCGAGAGGGTAATAAAAAGCGAACCCCATGATCTTCAGTGTTGCTACATCCAATTCTTCTGGTGTACAATACGAACTCTTTTGACCAAAGAAAACCCTAGCTACAATGTGATCACTCGCTTAAGAAGAGTAGATGCAAGGAAAAGTACGAGAGTCAGCCCTAAAATGATAAATGGACAGTTTATCGCCTCATGAACAAGAGACGGATAAGTGACAAACCTCTTTTGCAAGCGGAAAACTACCTCAAGTCACAAGCTCAGACTGTTGTTGAACAAACATAAATATACACAACATATGGGAAACACAAAAAGCATCTCATCACAGGCATAAATATGCGGAGAGAGAAGAGGAACTTACTTCAAAGGGCAGAGTAGGATGGAGGGTACAAACTTTATGACTAAGCACATTCTATTTCCCTCCGGGGAAAAGCAAGGAGTGAGCTGAAAAATACAAATTTGAAAAAAGAAACTTTTCTACAGAGACTAATGCCCTAATCAATAACTTTTCATTGTGTACTAGGTGCAAAGCAATGAAGACCTAAAGCTATAGTTAGTGATAAGAAGCTATTATCCTACGAAAAAAAAAATCATGGCCAAAGGGGAAGAAAAATCAGATTAAAATAATCGACAGAGCAAAGCTCAAAGTAGAAGAGGTCAACTGCACCGGTTCTTCATAAAGTTCATAGGGTGTATGTGTGTGACTGGTTTCCAGCTGTTGATCCAACCCTAACCAAAATCTTCATCCCAGTGGTTGGTGTGGTGATGCTTTGCAGACCTATGTATGCACACACAAACACATGTCGATATAGCGCCCTCATCCTACCGCCACGAGAGCTAGCTAAGAACACTACTAAAAACATAATGAGAGATAGAGACGGGTGGCGGTGAGGAGGCGCCTATTGTGAGTTGTGACATTTAGAGAGGTGGAGAGAATGAAAAAGAAGGGCAACAGGAGGGAGACTATATAAAAGAGGAACTTGCAGAAAATAAGGAGACGATGGGTCATAGTCTTCATGAGAAAGAGAGAAGATGGGTCATAGTCTTCATGAGAGTCAGAGACAGGAAAGTGACACAAGATCTCAGAAAATCCAACATACTGGAGATTAAAATGACTCTATGAAAGAAAGAGAGAGAGAGAGAAGACTTTTCTTTTTCAGACTCTCCCAGGAGTGT
The DNA here is from genome assembly GCA_014182395.1 of Eucalyptus sp. ANBG9806169. Lineage (NCBI taxonomy): Eukaryota > Viridiplantae > Streptophyta > Magnoliopsida > Myrtales > Myrtaceae > Eucalyptus > Eucalyptus sp. ANBG9806169. The sequence goes on from CM024582.1 coordinate 2,024,278, forward strand.
CTTGAGTGTCGAATATGATAATGTAGACAGAGAAATGAAATGTTTGAAGGGACTGTCACAGTGTGATGAAGCCAAAGCGACACCATTTTTGCTTCAAAAAGCGAAAAGATAGGTCTGTCTTTAGCCAAGAATCAAAGTGAATGATGCTAGATCATGACTTATAAGAGAAATGGTAGAGGTTGTGTGTGTCCTGTGACGAGAAAGGAAGGAATCAAACCCCTTTTTTCATCTCTCTCTCTCTCTCTCTATCTCTGGTCATCGGTCATCACTGTAACCCTAGAGCTGGCGATGCTGGCAAAAGAGACTTTTCTTGCTTTCTTCTACAAAACCTGAATATGCGGAATAACCCAGACTGTGCCTTACAGTTCTTGGACAAGATAGCTCGAGTCAGACGTAAAATAATACTTATCCCCTCATAAAGAAATTCATTTTTTCATAGAAAAAATAAATCATGACAATTGTTAGAAAAAAAGAAAGAAAGTCTTGCTGAAAAAATGGGTGTTCAGGGAATCATTAGTCGTGCCAACTAAAAAGTCGCATGAATTATCGTAATCATGATTCACGAGCACCGAAATGTGAGGGAAAAGGAAAAAAGGGAGATGCAGGTTTGACATATCCATTTGAGGACAAAAAAAGGATGAAAATCCTCCATATCTGTGGACAGAATTCCAGAGTTTCTGGTCTTTTTCATTTCATACTCTGATCTTGCAGTTGAATTGTTGATTGCTAAATGGGGTCTTCAGGTTTTCTTCTCGGAAGTTTCAGCTAAAAACACGCATAAATCTTTGTCTAAAGGAACAGCAAAAGCCCAACTTCCCTTCCTTTGTTTTTTCCTCTTTTTTTTTTTTTGAGTTGGACATGTTCCTTGCTAATCTCAATAACAGCCTCGAATGGTTTTTCTTTGCCTTTTTAATTATCGACTGTCATTTATTTACAGCACTCACCAGATAAAACAGATGAAGTTTTGAACTTAGGTTTACAGCAGTCACCAGACAAAACAGGTGAAAATATTTTAGTCTCTTATTCTTGAAATGATATGAGAAGGCCGACCACACCTTTTGGGTTAAATTCATGTTTATCTGTCATATTTGTGTCCAAAGATATTTTCACAAAATGTTCTTATAAAAAATGAACAAAATATATTAATTCATATATGTCGAGTGGATTAGATTTTGAGATTCTTTCATTAAGAATCTCTTCATATCGCGATGAAAATTGTTATACCTCTTTAACAAAATAAATGAACTCTATATTCGTATTTTACATCACTAACTCGATTAAGTAGGATTTTAAATTTGACCATCAATGTACTTTTTTCTTTTCATTTTATGAATGTTTGTTCATGCTCTCTATTAATTGGCAACACACAATAAAGTAATGCCAAGGTATAGTTTTAAATTCCATTTATTTCTCACCATAAGGTTTGAAGATGAGAATGTGACATCTCCAACCCACTTTACTGTAAGAGAGTATTGGATCGTAACAGGTCCTTGAAAGGCTCGGGGGAAAAAACAGGTGAGATACCTATTATGGGCCAGGAGACCTTACAATGTCATCCACGTATTCCCTCTCAATCAGAAAGAAAAAGATTAATTAGGAATTATGAAGCATTTTCTGTAGTGAAGGTAGACACCGCGCTAGAGTTTTAGTTCTATCTACCGTCGGATAGATAGGTATAATAGCTTCCCGCATCTAAAGTCAAAAAAGTAGGTAAAAAACCTCCCCTTGGGGGCAAGTTTCTCAACCAACTACCAGTTCTAGCTCCCCCGGTTGATAGACTTGTGCAAGACCATAATTGTGAAGAGAATATTAAGTTTAGCAATTTTTAATTTCATGATACAAACAAAGGGTACTCAAAAACTCCCCTTGGAAGGAGAAT